>OX438847.1:10952420-12152420 GCA_949315975.1 Eudonia truncicolella | reverse complement strand
ACTTAAAAGACAGAAAGCTTAAAATCCTTAAGTTAGATGAGATAGGATAACTTCATAGGGTACATCAGCTATATGTTGTTCTAAAATAGCTTTAGCTTTAAAATTACACAAAAACAAATAGGTATAATAATGAATATTGTGAGTTACCTTTTGTTATTATATTCTTGAAGTCCTGCTTAGTCGTTATAATAGTAACGAAATATTAATGCACAAACAAAAACTGTTGTCAATTATATAAAAAGTACCTACAATCGCAATGTTATGTGCCAATAAATTACTGCCATTATTATTGATATTTTTGTGGATATTTATTGCTATTTACATAGCTTATTTACTATAGACTTAAAAGTAAAGAGTAAAAGAAAGTCATATGAAAAAAACATAATGAAAATATAATATGAATCAAAGGGTATTGAAACAATCTGGCATATCGACTCGCCGCCATGTTGTTTTTTTTTTTTCGAAATCGCGGCGCACTTTGAATGTGGTATGTATGGGTAGAGGACACATAGAGGAAAAAAAAATGTCAAGTAACATGGTACCCTAAACTGTCACGTTACCGAGATATTTGGAGGTAAAGATCGACATATGAGTACAGCGACAATCATTCAAAATGTACTTATTATGTGTCCATAGGCGTCAGATTGTATTCAAATAATCGCAGTAGGTTGATTATTATCATTACTGTTTATTGTAAGAGAGTAGGTACAATACATACAAAAAAGTAGGTATATATTACATATTATATAGTTTCGTTTAGTAGGTAGTGATTCTCAAAATTAATTGCCATTAAAATATTTATATAATACTAGTGGCCCGCTCGCGACTTCGTCCGCTTAAGAACACCCGTATCCCATGATGGACCCCTATAGCATAGCAGCGCCATCTACCGGGTCCAATTGTAAATCTAAACCATTCTCGATTCCACTTGAACACACACAAAAAAAATCGTCCAAATCGGTCCAGCCGCTTAGAAGGAGTGCAATTACATACACACGCACAGAAGATTTATATACATAACTAGCGATCCGCCCCGTGTGTGCGTGGGTGGGTGGGATACGCGCAACCGCTATGTCCCTGCATTTTAAATCTGTAATATCTTCGGAAATATTCATTTAAATTACATGCTGTAAAGGACCATATTGATCTATATTAAATGCACAATGTATTTAAGGTACTTAATTGGATAAGGATTAATGTTGTATTGCTTAAAATCGCTTCGTAAATAAGCCATTATTTCTCGTAAAAAGTAAAAGATAAAAAAATATTATTGTGGACTATCCCTAAGCGATAGACATATACCATCGCGGACTTTTTTGTAGACCTTTTCAAGGTGTACAAACAATACTGTAGTACATTATTTTGATCTATCCCGTAGGGTTCAGCCAGCGTATGCAATGTAAGCGCAAAAAAAATGTGAAACCTCTAAAATTATCAGTGTTTCTCTAATATATTATGCATGTATTTATACATATAAACCTTCATATCAAATGATATATTTATTACAAATGTGCAATTTTACTATGTATGTATTAGCTTGTTGTGTACGAGAGCGTTATAAAATAGATATAATGAATAACATATCAAAAACTATAAAATAATTATTATATAATAATATTTAGATGTTGTAAAGTCACAAGTACCGGAACGTTTTAATAAGAATCAAATATATTAAAATATAAACTATATATAGTTTAATATACGAGTACTGGGCCGGCACATCGTATCGGCGACGAAGTGCCAATATCTCTTATATTTTCTTATAATAACACCTCTGTCTGCCGTACTCAGAGAAGTCAATTAAGTTTAATGACAATTAAATGTCTTTCCTTCTCTATTTAGCACTATACATAAGAAAGTGACAGCAAGAGACTTAATTGTCATTAAAACTTAATTGACGTCTCTGAGTACGGCAGTTAGTCTTTGAGTATAAAGTAACAAACAGAAGACCCCGCTAAAATGTATGGGAACGCCGATTTGGCTATAATGTAGGGAAAATAGTCTGTATTAGTCTGTAATCTGTAACACAGTGAACGACTGAACACTTATTATTAACTGGATTATTACCATGGTTTTACTTGTGTGCGGGAGTACCCGATGTTCCGGCACAGTTGCATGCGCCGTGATCACGGGTGTACTGAAGTTATTGCGGTGCATTACACAAATCAAGTAAAATGCTGTCCACTGGAGATTTCTTATAACCTCAGGGGATAGATTTGAGTTTATCACTTCAGTTTCTGTGTCTTCATCATCATCAAAATTTAAAGGTTTTGAAGGTGATAATAAAACTGAAATAATTGCTTTTATCTTAGCTATAAATGTTGATAGGTCTTCAAGATTAAATGCTGAAGAGAGTCCTTCAGTTGCCTCAGTGTCAGCTGGATTGATAATGTCAGTGACTAGGGATGTTGATCCTATAGTGACAGGTTCCAGGGGAGTGGGTTCTAAATTGTCTCTTTTTATTTTAGTTTCCTTCAATAAAAAAGATCAAGATTGGTCCATGGTTGGTGGATAATTACTAGTGGTCACTCAGTTGTCGAAATTCGACCGTAATTTTTATTAAGGCTGCACAGATTGTATCCTAAGCAATGAAAAATTAAAAAAAGATAGAGTATGAGTTTGGATTAGCATTGACAGATTTCGGCCACTCCTCTTCCATTTTTGAAGTTTTTAGTTTTTTTGGTAGTGTGTGTAATGTTTGTTTTATTGATATAATATATTTTTTATGCATAATTTAAAAAAAGATTAACATTCCGCAATCCTTCTCTATTTAAACTATAAGTGTGCGAAATTTCATACTCCTCCGTTCGCGCAATTTTCGTAAAAAGGGGTACAAAGCTTTGGCTTCACCACTCCTACTTACATACGACCAGACAGAAGCACTAATTAAGTAAAATTTTAATTGTCAGTTAAATTACAAAAACACGCATACACACACACACACACAACCCCACACAACCCCACACACCTCCTCTCACACACACACACACACACACACACACACACACTCACACACACACACACACTCACACACACACACACACACACCCACACCCTCACACACACCCTCTCACACACAAACACTTATATAATTTGTTATATTTCGTTTATTTTTACAGTAAATAGTTCTCTTCCAAATGTATCATTTAGATGCTATGATGTACCTATAAGTAAAATCCATGTATTACGAGGGTCGGAGGCCTGGAGCTCTATAAAACCGGCAGGCCACTGCCTAGTTTAGACTCCAGTCTCCCACAAATATTAAACTGTTCTTATAGGTTAAGCACATTGTTTATTGTATTTTTGTGGAGAGAAAAAAAAAAAATTTTATTACTTGCCTATGCGCGCCTGGTACACAGAGCGCGCAGAATAGTTAGGAGCAACAGCGCACCGCGACACCACACCGCCCGGTTCGCGCGGCACACGACGACGGCGCAGGCGGCGAGGTCAGACGGCCGCTTGGCGGCTTAAACAACGCAGAACTTGACCCATTTTAAGCTTCACAATGAATTAAAAAGTTCAAAATATTTCACACTTAAACATTCATAACACTTTGTTATTAAAAATAATTTACTTATTTAATAATTTATTTATGAAAAGGTAGATTTACTTATGCCTACTTAATTGTCAACGAATACATTGAAAACTATATTTGCTATTCTATATAAAAATTTATATACAATATTAGGAATAAGATACCATTATTGTTGTTTTTTTTAAACTAATGGTAATCGATTAATGCGACTGACTCCTGAATGGGCAGTCGACTTTAAAAATGTTTCGGAGAAACATGACAATACTTAGGTACAGTCACGAGCAAAAACATGTAAACAATTGTAACTCTTATTACGATGGAATAAGAGACAAAGTGTTTACATATCGGTGCTCGTGACTGTACTGCTAAGGGTGGCAAGTACGGTGGCCTGTTCTATTTCTAGATTTGGTTACAATAGCTGAAAATATGACTTTTATACTCAAAGACAAGAACTTTTTTTGTTGGCCGTCGATTAATATATTGTAATAAAATTGTGACCGCTTTTGTGACTTAACTTTTAAGAGAAAATCATGACTCGATCTGAATACACTATAAATGTTAGATTTTATACGAAATTCAATTTGTTATTGTATAGTATACGATACATTTAAGTATATGAAATCCAATTAGGCGTAAGGAAATGAGGAGATTGTATAAAGTGTGCGTGGTGAACGTATACTGGTGGCTAGTGCGAGTTACATTCGCCATTCGATCACGTTAACGAAAACGAGACTTTGCATGGCAAAATTTTAACTCTTCTCGTATGTTAGGCTTAGCCAAAGTAACATTAAGAAAACGATAGCGAAGTTCGAAAAGAATAAAATGTATGGGATTGACATAAGCCGCTCTAATCACGTGGTCAATCTTAAAACGTAAACGTAATCGAATGAATAGGGATAGTTAACAAAACTCGCACTAGGCACTCTAAAAGTCTGTAAGTAGTTACCATTGGTGCCATTGTTTGTGACTCAGCGCACCGAGTGGGACGAGCATTTTATGTAAAGTATTATTTAGGTCGTAAGATTAGTTTTTATTACGGAAATAAATAGTTATTTGAAGTATGCTTTTTTATTGTACCCGTAACTAAGGAGTGTGGTATGACTAATGTATTGTGTTGTGAATATAAATAATGGATAGGGACTGGGCAGCACCAGTATTCGACAAGAACCAGATACTTATCGTGTTTTATTTTTCCTTTAATTATTAATAATAAGCAGTCAACATTTATATTATTTTGAATTTGACATTCACAATGCTATATAGGTATAGTTACAAGATAAAATTTTAAATCTACAATATCGGTTGTTAAATACTTGCAAGTGTTCTTTCGACTGAGGGTACACACGCATGCACATCGACCTACCACAAACTGTCAAATTTCCTCAATAGACTTTGAATTTTATTACTAAAGTATACGGGTGACAATGTATTGAAGAAAGGCTTTTGGAGTTTTGGATAGGTTGATATGCAGGCGTCTGTACATTCAGTGACGTAAAACCGCTGGCTTGCAGCGTGAATCACAAACTACTAGAAAAATTCAACGAGTCTTCTGAGGCCTCGGTAGCTCAGCGGTCAGAGCAATGGACCGATAATCCAAAGGTCCAGAGTTCGATTCCCACTAGAGCTTCGTGAGGCTGGTTGATTTTTTCTAGTAGGTATAATTTTATCTTGTAAGGAGTCACCAATTAAATACAGACCTGCCCCACAACCGTCATTTCGTACCTATTATATGCCTATACCTATTAGCTAGATGACAAGATGACGTCATAAACTATACACGTAGCAATCGGTTAGTTAGGCGGTCGGGGGGCTGCTCTAGCTGTCTTCCCGTAAAGTTAGTGTTGAACACTGTGCCATTACTTTCATAATATCTTTGTGTTTGTCGTCAAAATGTAGCTAGATGCAGGACTTTTTTAATATATAGGTACTTACTAGTGATCGTGAAACTGGTGGTCTCAGTGACCCTGCGGCACGCGAAGGCATGTGCACTGTGCAGTGGTTTATGGTGGGATAGGCTTTTTCATGTCGTTTTGCCGAGCAGACAAGCGGCCTAATTAAGCGACGACGGGTGATTCTACTTTCTATGCGTTATTACTTAGAGATAAAGTTTAAAATGTTTCACGGTGAAATTGCCGGCCTCTGCGCCGTCGACCACTGCCGCTTCTTTGTTGACCCTATGAGTGAGAAGGAGAATCGTTATTGATATCAACAGCTCATTTTTATGTCCCTACTGCCGGGGCACAAGCCTTCCTGGATAGGGAGAACGGGCCATAAACCACCACGCGGGCCCAGTGCGGATTGGTGGTTGTTAACGACAGCTAACGCAGCGGGTCCAACGGATTTAAGTGCCTTGCAAAGCGCGGAGGAGTATGAGATAATAAAATTTTGGTCACCCATCCGGTGACCGGCCTTTACGAAAGTTGCTTACAGCGCTCGCAGATTCGCCATCGAGCTCCTCGTTTATTGATATCACAGACCTGCCCCCCGACCGCCTAACCGATTGCTTTAGCTACGTATATAGTTTATGATGTCATCTTGCCATTTCGTACCGCCTATGAAAGCAATATCGAAAGCTATAGGCTATAGCTTTCGATATATGCCTATACCTATTAGCTAGATGACAAGATAACGTCATAAGCTATACACGTAGCCAAAGCAATCGAGTTAGGCGGTCGGGCCCCAGGGGACCTACCGCCTAACTCTATCGCTATCGCTCTCGCTATCGGGCTCTGTAGTTTATGGCGTTATTTTGAAAGCGATAATCAAGCAATATCGAAAGCTATATACTACAGCTTTCGATATTGCTTTTATATTGCTTTCATATCGCTTTTGAAATGACAAGATGACGCCATAAACTATAGAGCGCGATAGCGAAAGCGATGGCGATAGTGTTAGGCGGTCGGGGGGGCTGTTCAAAAATAACACGCCAGTTATTGTTTTGAAATGAAAAGTCCAAAGTCATAAAATACGTATAATAGAGCTGGTTAAACATATGGTAAGGGACGCGGCGCGCGCGCTGCTGTGCTTGTTGCCCAGCAGCCTTGCGCGCATGAGCCACTGATCGTCTTCATCACTGGAATTAAAGCCGTTGCTCGTTAGTGTTCTTGGTTTCGGTATCTAAATATTTAATCAACCGCCTTTCGATATTAACAGACGGAACATGTTTGAATATTTCATTGGTTTTCAATCTTATCTGAATCACATAAAGCTCAAAATGTGGTGGGAATATACATCCCTCTGACTGAAAGGCAGCCCCAAACTTACCTACATTTAAATTTGAATTAAAGGCTTGGCTGACTGCGGGCCGGGCCGGGCCGGTCAATTTCATCGCGAACGATAGCGCAAAGGGAATCCTATATACTACCAAAGCACAAAGAGCCACCGCCGTCGCCCGGCGGTTCTCCAGTCTTTATTGCTTCGCGGTCTAAAAGACTGCCCCGCCTCGCCGCCGCCGTTTGCGGAGCACCTTACAGTCTCACATTACGTTTACGAAAACGAAAATTAGTATGGCATTTAGTATTATTTAGTAGGTAAAATTAGTAGGCTTTAATATTTAGTAATTGAACAATCGTTTCCTCGATCTTATCCTTTCTAACGGTATTGAACTTATGTCATGCACGTAATAAATTGGCAATTAGTATGTCCAGGAGGCGCTCCTGGCGACAAACGAAAAGAGTTACCATTTTGCCATACAAATTCTCGTTATCGAGAACGTGATCGAATGTCAGAAATAACTCACGCTAGCAATAACTGTCAAAATTCTTCGATAGACTTTGAACATGACATAAACATTTGCTGAAGAAAATTGTCAGTTTTAGATAGGTAGTCTGATGTGCTGACGTCTGTACAATGCTATGCTGTGTACAGTACAGTCAACAAGCAAAGTCGTTGACGCTTTAGCACTTTGTCAAAACAACAAGATTATTTAATAGGCGCTTCTCTACTTCTTGTAAAGCTGAATGTCATGGTAAAGTGGTCAGCGACTTCTGATTCTGACAGTACTACTTAACATACTATTTGATCACGTGTGATCATGTTCAAAGTTCTACTTTATTATTAGTTATTAGAACAACTGTTTATCTACAATTATTGTAAAATATAATGTGTAAAAATGCTTTTTATAAAAGCAAGGTTTTAAAAACTTTGGGAGTTCCTGGAAGGAAACGAGTAAACTTAATGCTAGGCCGAGTTTGCCTGCGAGTGTAGAGGGCGTGAGTGAGCCTGCAAGAATGCCGAATCATTCAAAGAACATTTTAGGGTGGAGTCTCCATTAGGACCGACAGTTGTTTTGCCTCCCACAGAGGTACCTTCCTGTGAGCCGCATTTTCGGTTTACTGCTAAAGAAATAGCGGCGGTGGTGAAAAACATGACGCGAAGTAAGTCACTGGGCACGACTCCCTTAGTAATGAACATCTGCAGCATGCAGGTGTTCATCTGCCCAGAGTACTCGCGCGCGACGCTTTACAACTTCTGCGTCGGCCACTCATACCTACCTGGCCGCCTAATGAAGACTGTGGTGGTTCCGATTATAAAAAACCGTACTGGAGATGCCTCTGATATGAATATTTACAGGCCCATTTCATTGGCCACCATTACAGCTACGGTGTTGGACAGTATGCTTGACAAACACCGCTCCCTTCACGATGAGCAGTTTGGTTTTAGGTCCGGGCTCTCCACAGAGGCAAACACCCATTTATGCGTGTTTTCTGGATCTCTCCAAGGCCTTCAATCTACCTGGTGAGCTTACCGAACTCACCTCGCCCAGGCTCTTTAGCCTGTATATTATGAACCGGTTGATTGGTGGGTTAAGTAGTGCCATGGTAGGCTGCTCCATTGACGGAAAAGCCGTCAATAATATTAGTTATGCTGATGACATGGTACTGCTTAGCCCCTCAATCAGCGCCCTTATAACGCTAATAAACATCTGCGAGCAATATGCTGGCGCCCACGGCCTCAAATATAACGCCAGCAAGAATGAACTGTTACTCTTAGGGCTGGTACTAAACATTATCCCTCTGTACCGGCCGCCGGTCACTTTGGATGGCACTCCTCTTAAAGTTGTGTCTGAGTTTAAATATCTGGGTCACGGCGTTGCAGAGCGATTACTTAGATGTAGAGAGGGAGCGTAGGGCGCTGGCAGTAAGAAGTAATATGTTGATTCGTAGGTTTGCTAAGTGTACTAAAAATGTCAAGATTACATTGTATAAGGCATATTACCAATCATTTTATACTTGCAGCCTATGGATCAACTATACCTACTCAAAAAGCGTACAAAGCCCTGCGCGTCCATTATAATAATGCATTCAGGGCGCTGTTGGGGTTGCCGCCACTTGCCGCGACATTGCAGTGTATCAGGGATGTTTGCTGAGGGGCATGTAGACGGGTTCCACGCAATCATGCGTAAGCGGGTTGCATCTCTGATGAGACAGGTGCGGTGCGGTGCCAACAGCCTTCTGGATACTGTAGCAGACAGGGTGGATAGCCCTGTCCTAGTACATTGGGCCGCGTTGCAAGTGATGTCAGGAGTTAGGGCCGCAAAATAATTTTGAAATTAAATTCTCTCTCTCTCTCTTTACACCCATAAGAATTATTTGGGCTGATGTGTATATTCTATGGAATGGTCAATATTGCCTCAATCAATAGCTACATTATCCAGTGTCACAATTTACTGACAACAGGGCGAAAAGTAATTCCACAGAGGCAATTTATGAAAATACTACATTTTCAACTTGGAGCCTTGGCTGAAGGTAAGACTGGCCAAAACAACGATGCCGACGCAAGTGAAAGAAAAAATCAGGAGCGTTCTTTCGAGGCAGCTATCCACCAGTGAAGAGCAGCAGCAGTCATCAGGGCAAGCTTTTCACCAAGAATTATAAAATGAAGAAGAGTCGTCAAATTGAAATGAAACAACTTTTACGGATCTACTCGCGTTTATTTTACACATTAGTTTTAATTAATGTTTATCCTGACGTTTCGAACCCTTTGCAGGGTCCGTGGTCACAGGGAGACTGACTGAGGGGAAGCCCGAATTAACTATCCTTCGTGCTGATAAAGGTGATGCTACGGTAGTAATTAATACGTCTGATTATAACGAAGAAATAACAATACTTTTATCGGATGACAAGACGTACAAACGCGTTAAGTGCGACCAAGCCTACAAAATACTTAAGAACACTAGTGATCTTGTCAAACAACACTCTGAAACGTTAAATCTAGACGCTAACTATTTAATTCCTTCCTGCCCTAAACCACCAAAACTGTATGGGTTACCGAAAATTCACAAACCTGAGGCTCCGCTACGCCCTACAATAGGGCGAGCCAGATCGATTCACCAACTTTCCGACTGGCCCGGCATGTAGCTAAAATTCTTTCACCACTTAGAGGTAACACAACAGCTTATGTGAAGGATTCCTACCAATTTGTCAACGATATCAAAAACGTACATCTCGCTGACAATGAAACTATGGTTAATTTTGATGTGCAGTCCTTATTTACATGCCTACCAATACAGGATTGAAATTACCAAAAAACGACTAGCAGAACAAGATATGTCTTATGAATATGCAGTACTATTAGAGCATTGTCTAACGTCTGGCCACCTTTTATGGAATGACATTTATTACCTGCAAGTAGAGGGTGTCGCCATGGGGTCTCCTGTTTCGTCCGTCGTCACCGATATCTTTATGGAAGACTTCGAGGAGAGGGCCCTGAACACAGCACCGGTAACCCCTAAGTTCTACAAGCGGTATGTAGATGATACCTTCACTATCTTACCAACTAATAAAGTATCTGCTTTTCGAGATCATCTTAACCCCATACATCCAAAAATACAATTCACAATGGAGTTAGAGGCAGACAGTAAGCTAGCTTTCTTGGATACTTTAATCATCAGGAATCCGGACCATAGTTTGAGTCACACTGTGTATTGTAAAGTAACCCATACAGATAGGTACCTCAATGGTGATTCTCACCACCATCCTAGACAGTTGGCTACTGTAGGGAAACCTTTGTTTCAGAGAGCATATGTGACACCCAACACCTGGCTGCTGAGCTACAGCATGTCAAGCACGTACTACAGGATAATAATCTGAAAGTACCACGGCTTCGTCACAGAAAACGCAATAAACCAACCACAGTCGAGCGCCAACCGGCTGTACTTCCATATATGATAGGTGTCACTGACAAGATTGGACATATCTTAAAGCGAGCTTCAATGAATACTTACTTCAAGCCGCCGAAGAAGATCAACCAATTTTTACGACCTGTCAAGTGCAACATATCCCTTCAAGATGCAGGCGTGTACAAACTGGACTGCGACTGTGGGCTCTCTTACATTGGGCAAACAAAGAGATGTGTAGGAACCCGTGTTAAAAAACATATAGCCGACGTCAAGCATAGGCGCCAAAAATAAGTCAGCGGTATGCGAACATTCCCTTGAGGGGCCCAACCATTACATCAGATTTGACAAGCCACAAATACTCGCTAGAGAACGATTCATCCCTAGGATGATACTATTGAGGCTATCGAAATTAAAAAACATCCTAATTTTAATAGAGAAGATGGTTGGAATCTACCACCAGCCTGGGATCCCATCATACAGAATATAAAATCCCAGCCCCAACACCATACTGCCAGACCAAAAGATACTGTAAGCTCTTTCTGCGTAAAACGGAACGCACCTAATTAAATTTAAATGACGGTATACAAGCTACTAACTAATTATGAGACGACCAACACCTCAGTCTCCCTGTGACCACGGACCCGGCAAAGGGTTCGAAACGTCAGGATAAACATTAATTAAAACTAATGTGTAAAATAAACGCGAGTAGATCCGTAAAAGTTGTTTCAGTTCAATGTGTAGTGTTCGCGTAAACTTTAGAAAATAATAGTCGTCAAATTATTCAAGAGGAGAAAATCGTAAAAGAATGACGTGTGGGAAATGTCACTACAAGAAGAAGGGCATGACCAAAAGTATCTGCGCCAATTGCAAGGTAGCGACATGTGGTGAACATAAATTAATAATTAATTAATTTTTGTGTCACTTGTGCTCGTGAAAAATAGTTTATTATTTATTATAATTATGATTATGTTCCCATGTGCCATGTAACGCCAAAAGACTGATGTTATGGTTGTTTTTTTGCTGATTTTGCATGACAAAATGTTTAATGAGAAAATATTTCTTTTTATTTGAGGGCTAAGAAAAGTTACTGTAGTTTATAACCGACTTCAAAAAAAGAGGAGGTTCTCAATTCGACTGTATTTTTTTTAATGTTTGTTACCCCAGAACTTTCGACTAGGTGAACCGATTTTAATGATTGCAAGCTGGTGCTTCCCGTGTGGTCCAATTTTAATTTGGTCCAGTTCTGATGATAAAATCCTTTAAGAATTGAGGGAACTCTTCAAAGGTTGTAGGCATACCCATAGCGATTTTGGTATTTTCAGCAATAAGTCAAGCATTTGCATTCAGAATATTTAAACTTGATTTGAAAGAACTAAAATGGTTTATAGGTGCAACTTAAAGATTTAAATAAATAAAAAAAATAAACATGCATTGAGACAAATCTTTTATTCATAAAAATATATTTAACAAGAATCTCAAATGTAGTCGATTATTATTTTATTATGTCGCCGTTATCTTACAAAATTAAATACACAAAAATAATGGACGGTATTCCCCTATTCAAACACAATTATATACATAAAAGTAAAATCTATGAAATAAATAATGTTTAACATATAAGTACATTATTAAAAGTTACTCATAAAAAAAACACAACATATTGATTTGTACCTAAGGGCTTTTACACACGAGCTGCACGTTGACGACAGCTGAGTACCTGCAGCTGCCCGTCGACTAACCACTAATTAAGGGGACTGCAGAAGGTAAGCTTCACACAAACGCGCTTGAGCAACGCACGCATAGACAACCTCTCACGGACGCGGAATCTCACAACAGCAGCGCTCGGACTGTTCCGAGCTGTTCCGAGATCCGTGTCCGTGCAAGGGGCCTATGCGTGCGGTGAGCGGCGCTGACCGCGGTATTCGTTAAGCTTCTGGGTCTTCTCATTGTGTGCCACAGTTGAGGAAATCACAATGGCGGATGCAGCACGCCACAACAACGTCCGTCGCCCAGCTGCCGTTCGTGTGTAAGAGCGCTAACTATTAAGTAATTTTAAAAAAATATATACACATTAACGTTTGCCACGTAGTCGATAAAACTTTTATAGAATTCACAAGTTCAAAAAAAATAACGTCAAAAAATTAATTTTAATACAAGTATAATCGGACACAAACATGCGAACATTTAAAAAAAAAACATGCGAACTTATAAGAATACTTTACTTTTTAGTCACAACCGAGATAGTTGTATTTTGCTTACGCTTATAAACAGGGTATTTAGGGTTGCCACCCGTACTCTAAAATAGAGTATTGTCCTCTTTTTCATGTCGGCGTGCTTTATAATGTACGACACCAATAAAGTACGCTAAAATACTCTATTTACGTAAAACTGATTGTTACTGGCTCGTTACTGGTTATGAGTACATATGAGACTAAATAAACAGCCACAAAATATTTGTTAAATGTCGCAAAGAGCAACAAAAAATAAGTTTTTAAGGACAAATAAATAAATACTCTTTTTTAAGCTATGTGCTTTAACTTTGTTCTAACAAAATGAAAAAGTACTTTATACGTACTGAAAAAAGGTGGCAACCCTACCAGTGTTCGACACAGTAATCCAGTATTCAAACCAGTTTTCGTCAATAAAAAAATAACAGTATTTCATAGAAATTTGACTGATGGCAACTAGGAAGCAGGCGGTCTGGATGCACAGTGCGAGTTTCATTCGCCATCCGATCACGTTAGCGAAAACGAGAATTTGTATGGCAACATTTTAACTCATCTCGTATGTAGCCGGAGGTGCTGCTTCAATGCCATACTAATTTTCGTTTTCGTAAACGTAATCGAATGAATAAGGATAGTAAACAAAACTCAATGTCCGGTCAACAAGGTGAAAAACGTGAAAAATATACATAAAGCTCCTAAAAATATGAGCAATAGCTTATTGGATCCGGAATGACCTCTAGAAACATGCAGTGTGAGGATTTTAGTGCACGCAAAAAATTGCAATTGCTATTAACAAAATAAGATCAACAAAGGAATTAATTTTTTGGTTAATAACTCAAAAACTATTAATATTTACGATAATTTAAATAAAGATCCTTAAAGAGAAGATTTCCGAAAAAAAATCATTTTAGGTCTATTATTTAAACTTTTATTTCGTCATTTATGAAAACGGAGATCGCAAATTAACAACTGCGTAACTTTTTGAAAAATTAATTTAATTTTTTTTTCCAACCGGTATATATTTTTTCAAGTATCTGGATGATACCATAATTTATTCAAATCTTTGAATTCATATTTGTTACTATAAAAAAAAATTATGTGGTACGCTGTCTTTAGCGGCAGTGCACCCATGCCGTAATGGCTGCGCGGAGCCCTATTTTCAGCGTTAAATTAAAAGTATTAATAATAGAGGTAGAGTTCCGGGAGCTCGATCTTTTTTTTCAGAAATTTCCTCCTCTTTAAGGATCTTCATTTAAAATATCGTAAATATTAATAATTTTTGAGTTATTAACAAAAACCTAAATACCTTTTTTTGTTGATCTTATTTTGTTAATAACAATTGCAATTTTTTCGTGCAGTATAATCCTCACACTGCATGTTTCTAGAGGTCATTCTGAATCCAATAAGCTATTGCTCATATTTTTAGGAGCTTTATGTCTATTTTTCACGTTTTTCAACTTGTTGACCGGACTATCACACTACTCACCCTGTGTTCAATTGTTGCTAAAGTCAAAAATCTGTTGTTGACTCCTATTTTTTATATATTGAAAGGAATAAAGTGTCGATCAGTGGTCCCTCTCAAACACCGGTGCCACTATTCTAGTGCAAGCTTCATTCACCATTCAAGAGTCTGCGTAAACTAGAGTTTGTATGGCATCAAAGCACTTACAAATGAGTTACACAAGTTCGCCAATAGGTGGCACCAACTTCTATCACATTCAAATTGTATTTACTTACTTAACTTTACTCGTTCCAAAAAAGGAGCTTACTCAGCAGGTTATTTCTATCTAACGCCAAAAAAATTGTCAAAGTACTACTCCACGGAAAAATATACTTATAAATAAAATCATTTAAAAAATAAGTTTTATTTGAAGGTTTGGAGGTCTTTCCCACGGGCACATAAGAGTATAATGCAACATTAAATACAAATATTTAAAATAATAATTCTTTGGAGTAGTCTGAGAATCATTGTATGGTGGGTAGGTGGGTGGGTTCTTATCTTTTTAGAACAAAACAATACTTTGGGAATAACCCACCCAGGCATATATCTAGGTAAAAATTCAAAATGACTGCCAATCTGTACCCCTCTTACAAATAAACCGAGTATAAGCTTGGAATAGTTATTCCGTGGTTTTTTTTATACTTTGCACGGCAAATGACTCCACACCACCTGATGTTAAGTGGAAATGGAGTCCAGACGCGAAGACAACTGGTGCAGCGTGAAAACAACGCAGCATCAGTCAACCTCATTCTGCCGGTCCACAAGGTGCTTCTTCACGCCTCGTTTGAAGGACCCCATATCATAGGAAGGAGGGAAAACGTGTGCTGGTAGACTATTTCAACTTTTGGAGGTGCGACAAAGAAACGAGTCACCAAATTTCTTTGTGCGCGATGGGATATGTGTAACAGTGAAGCGATGACTCCGGAGAGCAGCACGTGTACTCCTATGGAGGAAGGGAGAAGGTGGGATAAGTTCAAAGAGTTCTTCAGAGCACTCGCCGTGGTATAAGCGGTAGAAGACGCTGAGTGACGCTATATCTACGCAATTGCAGGTGTTCGAGAGTATTAGTTACCTCTGCATTGCCGATAATACGTACAGCGCGACGCTGCAATCCGTCTAAGGCATCGAGAAGATACTTTGCGGAACCGTCCCAGATGTGCGAGCAATACACCACGCAAGACCGTACCTGTGTCTTGTACAAAAGACACAACTGGTCAGGCGTAAAGAATCGCCGCACTCTGTTCAGGACACCGAGTTTTCGTGAGGCTGTTTTGATCACAGCTTCGATGTAGACCTTTTGATTCAGATCGCAGCGAATCGTCATACCGAGCATGTTGATATTGTTCTGCAGGTTTAGAGATGTGCCCTGAAGAGTTGGAAGGGGAAGGAATGGTTTGCCTCTTCATGCGATTAAAAAATATATTTGGGTGACATGAACAAAAAACTAAACTATTCCAAGCTTATTCTAAGTTTATTTGTAAGAGGGATACAGATTGGCGGCCATTTGAATGCTCGAACACTATCAAGATCATTTTGAATCTTATCGCGTAGTAGATAGATCGTACATTCTAAATTATACTTATTGGCCCAGATTTTTGATTGGACTCAATCGGACGCTTGTGATGTTGTGTATAGCGAAAATGGACAACATAAAGTTAGGTCGCCCCTTCCAGCTCGACACTGCCGGCGTGTCGCGTTCGCTGCGGTCCAAAGTTTATATATCAATATAAAATAGACATATTTTTTGTTTAAGGCATATTATCAGAGCCCTTATACCGGCAATCTATGGGTTAACTACACTAAATAATCGCTAGATGCACTACGCGTTCAGTATTACAATACTTTCAGGATGCTGTTAGGGCTGCCTCTTTTTTGTACTGCCTCAGAGACGTATGCTCAGAATGAAACTGATGGCTTCCACGCCATCATTATGAAGGAAACAGCATTTCTGATGAGCAGGGTTCGGAACAGTCACAACAGCATTCTTCAAACTGTGGCGGGGCATCGTATCTCGCCTTCTTGGCTCATTTTATGAAATGTGTTGCGCGAGTATTTGGCTATGGCTGAACAGGACAGTGCATCATGGCGCTAGGGTTGACGGCCCACATATGGTGATCTCATCTTACATTATTTTTTTTTTATTTTATAGAAATTTTATTGTGCTGTTTTATAGTAAATGTAAAATTATTCTTATTTATTATATTTAAAATGTCAAGCAACTACCCACTTTAAGCGAATGCTATGGAACTAATTTGTACAAATTATAACTAAGTAATTAGGTTTCTACGCAGCGATAAGTAAAATCCAAAACGATCTTTTCAGTTGTAGGTACGTAAGTATATAGTCAGTATCGTATTGAAAGAAAAATCTTGAATGTTCAAAAGCGGTCAAATGAATGTAAAATAAAACGTGTTTGCTTGATTAAAAATTAAATTGCTAGCAGTTGAAAAAATCGACATGGAAACCAATGACAGAGTGAAAGAGCTGCCGTTTGAATTGTGAAAGGATTGCATCTGAGGTAATTAGTCTTTTTATTAAGTGCTAAGTTAATAAAAATAACAATTGAACAAAAACAATATCAAATGACATGAGACTATATTTATGCTCTATTAAATGGCATGACATTTTTGAACACTTTTTCAACTTCGATCAATTTGATTCTGACTTCAGAGTGCAATGATATAAGTAAGCTTAGCTACTATGCTCACGACTGAATCCCCGACTGTACATCGAGTAGGTACCTATTCAGCAGCTACTTCACAAATTATTTATTACCTAAGTACACACGCCTCCACATCAGACTACCACACACAAACTGTCAAATTTCCTTAATAGCCTTTGAACTTTACGTCTTAGACATACGGTTGAACATTTAATGAAGAAATTTGACAGATTTGGATAGGTTAATGTGCAGGCGTCTGTACATGATAGATACCTATGCGATGGCAAAGCAGTTACTACGATGATAATATAGAGTTGGTCCCAATCATTTACACTAATAACATAAGAAGGAAGACAGCAGGGTTTTTAAAGAATGCTAACAACCTCTTAGGCCACAAGACCACAAACTTAAACAAAATTTCCCAATAAACAGAAGTAGAATAACAATAAAAGAATAATAATTATAATACAATACTTTATTAGGCAACAATACAACAATTAATACTGCATATCCAGGAGCCAGTTTCTTCCATTATATACTTAATAACTAAACTAGCTAATGAATAACTGAACTAGTGTTCCACCTAAAAGTATTAAAATTATATTTTAAATAAAAGAAATAGAATAAGAAAATAACAGATTGTTAATCCTATAATTACATAAAAAACGTATACTTATATAATATATAGGTGCTTTATTCATAAAAAAACAATAAAAAATAAAAATAACAATAATAATAATAACAAATTCATAAAAACTAAATTACTATAGAAAAAGATAAATAAAAATAAGATTAATGTGACAAAAACTGCTTTAAGTATTATAAAAATTATATATTAAATGTTTATTTTGTAAGTTCTCATGGGAAAGTTGTTTAGTTTAACAGCCCGAATAAAACCTTGAGAGGTTGTTGGTATTTTTCCACTTAGTCTTACTGGGTGTTATAAACAACACCTCTAAAAGTTATAGATGTACCCGAAAGTAATACTTTTAGGGGTCTTACAAAGAAGCAAATCTCCGAATAGTTATTCCGTGTTTTGTCTCTTTCACTCTAATTTGAAATGACATTTACATGACGGGAACAAAACACGGAATAACTATTCGGACCTTATTCTTTGTTTATTTGTAAGGCACTTAAAGTTTAATTTACAACCACACGTTTGTGTGTGCCTGGTCGGTTTAAATGGGTTTGACCTTGTACGATACTTACAGTACTTATGTTTAACTATATAAAAAAAATGTAAGGTCATACTTAGGACTAATTTAAATAGCTAGGCGTAAAATAGATGTCGGTAAGTAAGTATGATATTGTCAAATCTTAAATTATATATAATGTCACAAGGGAGTACCGCGCTTTTTTTTTCTTAGTGCGGTCTCATTCAATTTGACTCTCTTTGTTTTTGAGTTTTTGATAATTTTTATTACCTAAGTAAGTATATGTACATTGTACTTAATTATATGAAATTAAATAAATATGTCATTTAATACATAATTATGTCGCAGCCAATTGCTAATTTTATCGTTCAGTTGGAATGTTCGTGTGAATGACACGGCGGCCCACGTATTATGACATGGTTATAAAAAGCTGGATAAAATTATTCTAAGAGACATTTGTTTCGTTGTATGTATAGTAATGTCAAATGTACAATTCAAGATGGCCGTGCTCTTTCTATTTGTGTGAAAAGTCACATTTTAAATACCAACATAACGGAGTGCATTTCAAAATTCTAAAATTCTCAAGTATTTTTGTAACAGTTTAATAATACTGGCGTCATATCACTAAAAGATCGGTAAGCGAATTTTTGTTTGAATTTTCTATTCAGATATACGCACATCAACCTATCCAAAACTGTCAAATTTCTTCAATAAATGTGCAACCTTATGCCATATCCGTAAAGTTTAAACTCTATTGAGGAAATTTGAAAGTTTGAGCAGGCGTGTGTACTACATAACGAAGCATGAGATAGGAGACTATATAGACTCCGAATTACATGGGGATTCACATCTTAAAAGAAGTGATATTTTGTTTTGGAGTGACTTCTTAAATGCAATTTCAGAATTTATAGTTACAGCAATCTTCATATTGTCATAAGATTCATTTGTTAGTTTCCTATCTCACTAATTATTAATAATAAAACTAGGGAGCCAAAAACAAAACTTAACTTAGCATTGTTTTAGTGATATTGTGCAGAAAATACGATTCTCGAGCACGAGCGTCTTGCGAGTTGCGAACGCGGCAAACGGACATCTAGTTCATTGCGCCTTCTACAACGGCAGACTTAGCCATCGGTGATAGAAAGAACGTAACGTAATGAACTATAAATTCGCTCGCCGGACCGTAAACTGTCAGCGGTCGTGGTCAAGCGGTGAGACGTCAAAATAGCAAAGAGCCAAGATGGCGGCGTTCGTTATTCTAACGTCAAAATTGGCGGCAAAGTTCCAAGATGGCGCTCGCTATTGTAACAACAAAATTGGCGACAAAGCTCCAAGATGGCGGCGTTCGGAGTCGGTAACGGAGCAGGCACACTTACGCGGCGAACTCGCGCAGCTGAGCGACCACGTGGCGGCGGTTGCGCTGCACCCACGCCACGTTGACGGTGGCGCGCTCCACCGACTGCTGCACCAGCAGCTTCGCCTCGTCGAGGTACTTCGAGTTCAGCTCGCGCCACGCTAGGAACTGGACATGGAGTTGATATGATAGAGTAAATATGATTTGTAGTTGAGTCTTAATGTTACATTAGATTAATTTTAATTAGGTTAAATAAAATTTTTTTTTTTGCTAGCCACATTTGCATGCCGTGGCTAGATACCTGTAATACAGCGTGTATTTATTTTCGCTTTTTGTACGACTTTTTTTTTATTTTATTTGTTTGTTCAGAGCTGGATGAGAGTAGCCGCGGATCGTGCTCAGTGGCGTGCACTTGGAGAGACCTTTGTCCAGCAGTGGACTAGTATAGGCTGATGATGATGATGATACATTCGTTTTTTATGTGTACAATAAAGTATTTTATTCTATTCTATTCTATTCTTTATTTTTGAATTTATCTGGTGTATGTTTTATTGGTTGTCCTAATACTAGCTTAAACAAAATAAAATAAATATCTCAGTGACACAGATCAAATAAGCACGAAATAAGCAGGACCCCGAGGGTAAGTAATTAATTAAAAAATGCCGCGCTCGATTTTTTTTTTGAGAGAGATTGCTGATTGCCTAGACGGCATTTTCAACTTCACCGGACTTTTTTGGGGGCGGCGAGGAACGTAAAGGGTCCCTCAAGCCGTGTGAAACGAATCACCTTCGGAGGTTTTCTAGAGGGAACGGCTTCGCGCACTAGTGCGCGTCCCCGTGCCCCACTAGAAGGGTTCGGATCGGATCGGGGTTCAGATCGGATCGGGCCGCGCTCGAGCAACTCACACATCCGATCCGTTCCGAACGCCTCGGAGAATCTAGTAGGGCACGGGGACACGTACTAGTACGTGATGCCGTTCCCTCTAGAAAACCTCTGACAGTGCTTCGTATCACACGGCTTGAGGGTCTCGCCGCCCCAAAAAAAAGTCCAGTGATGCTGAAAATGCCGTCCTGAGGCAATCGGCAAACTCTCTCAAAAAAAATCTCACACATAGACCCCTTGTACGGACACGGATCTCGGAATAGCTCGGAACAATCAACAGAGCGCTGCTGTTGCGTGATTCCGTGCCCGAGAGAGGTTGTGTATGTGTGCGTTACTCGAGCGCGTCTATAACAAGCCCTAAGTGTTACGTTTACCTCGTCAAGCTCCCTCTGCGTTTGGAATTGGTCCACGAGCGATTTGATGACGTAGCCCATGCGGATCGCCTGCCCGCGGAATCTGAAAAGCATACATAAATACCTTTTATTTATAATTATCTTTATATATATAAATCTTCTGTGCGTGTGTTTGTAATTGAACTCCTTCTAAACGGCTGGACCGATTTTGATGAAATGTTTTGTGTGTGTCCAAGTGGATTCGAGAATGGTTTAGATTTACAATTGGACCCGGTAGGTGGCGCTGCAATAGGAATCCATCGTGGGGTACGGGTGTTTCCAAGCGGACGAAGTCGCGAGCGGGACACTAGTGGTTATATATTTACGCAAATTTTGTTACGAACGAAATTTTGTTACCAACTGCGATAGCATAGTTGGTAGTGCACCTGACCTACTGGAATTTTTGCAATGCTTCGTCTTTCTTTTAACTATATTTTCAATAATTTTAAATTTTTCAAAGGCCTTGCTGTATGGCTAAATAATTTCTTTCGTTTCTTGCATGTCGTCTTCTCGGATCTTGCCTGTTCAATAGCGATCCATATGTTGTGGACGAACAGAACAGCTCGATGGCGCAGTAGTTAACGAGCCCGGTCTGCGATTGCTAAGGTTAACCAATTTCGCAAAGGCCGGTCATCGAATGGTTGACCAAAAGTTGATCATCTCGAGCCTAAGTTAGTCGCAGTTCCATTAGCAGTCGTTAACAACCGCCGCACCGCACTGGGCCCGCGAGCGTGGTGGACGGCCCTCCCGGGTTCTCCCTGTGTTTCCATCCATTGGGAAGGCTCGAGCCCCAGCAGTGGAGACACAAAATTAGCTGGTGTGTGATGTGATGATAATTTGATAAATAATAGAATACTGACGCCTTGTGTATGTCCGCGATGCGCGTGTACACGAACTCCTTGGCGGCGTAGAAGCCGACGGGCGAGCGCGCCACCGACGTCAGCACCAGCGCCGCGTCCTGGCGGCGCACCTCCGACCCTTCCGTCACCGCCCACTCCAGGTACCTGTTTAAACACAACATTCAGATTCCGTAGTAACACATTCAAATTGTTTGTTTGCTATAAAAAGGGTTGCAATACATGTGTACAAATGTGGTATTACAATAAATTAGCAGGGTAGATATCTCAAGCTTATTTTACCGTCTTCAACAGCATGCCCTCACATTTGCCACTGGTTTCCATCACAGGAATATATTATTTTAGTGACTAAAAAGAGATGTTTTCTATTCCTCAGTCTAGGCACAAAATAAGGAGACTGCAGATGTCAAGCTTCATACAAACGCGCTCGAGCAACGCACACATAGACATCCTCTCACGGACACGGAATCTTGCAACACCTGCGGTCGGACTGTTGCGAGATACACATCAAAGCAGTATAACGGCCGACTTACAGCATTTATGTATCGTTTTCTCATTTTGAGTTGATTCTATAATAGCATTACAAACGTTTATACGGCTACTGTCATGCTTATTTCGGCACTAATTGTACGGCTATAGATCCTAAATAGGTTCACAATAATTGTTTAATTGCTTTACAGAGGCATTATATTAACATTTTTGTGGCCAAGGAAGGTAAAAATTGCATTAAAGAAGCATTATTATGGTCAATGAAGTTGCTAATCGCATTACAGAAGCACTAAGCTAGCCATATTTTTGATAATGAAGATGTTAATTGCATTACAAAAGCATTAAACGAGCTATTTAAGTGTTCACATTTAGAACTTAATAAACCCTACATCATTGCAAAAACATCTCTAACAACACGGTACAAATGTTTATAATACATTGACGTTGTAATAATGGACGAAGCTGTCTATATCAAAACGTTGAGAGTCAAGAGTTGATAGACTAGGCCGTGTCCGCGCAAGAGGTCAATGTGTGAGTTCGAGCTTGAGCGCGGTTTGTATTAAGCTTACCTTCTGGATCCTCCTTATTTTATGATATAGGTTAAGATAGTCCAACCGTCGCGGCACCGGCTATGTAGGTACCATCGTACATAGTCGGTGCCTGCTGTTCGTGTTCCAGAGTTACCTCCCGCAAGTGGATGGTTCTACGTTCTACGTTTTAAGTGTGTATGCGCCCCCTGTACCCCGTTGAACATTTAGTCGGGCAGGGAGCAAGAAAAGCCCATTTTCGTTGGACGCCCCAAACCCGAAATTGTTGCTTAGCTCGCGGGTGCAGGCGAGCGCGATAAGCAGTTGGTCGCGCGCATGTCTAGCGGGATTCAAAAAATTCAAAATTCAAAATCATTTATTCAGTTTAGGCTACAAGTAGCTCTTGTGAATGTCACTATGCCATCGGTTCGTAAGTCTACTCTGGGCGGGAGATCTTGTACTGAGAAGAACCGGCAAGAAACTCAGCAAGTGTCCAGCTCTTTTCTCCCTTACAGCGTCAAAAATATTGGAAAATGCCCTATCATAGCAGGACACTTTCCATTACATATAAACACAAAATTATAGAAGACAACCACAACATGTAAATAAAAAACAAAAATATCACAAAATAAAAAAATAATAAAAAAAACTAAGTTAACAAATTTACATCAGGTAAAAGTTTCAATTTCCACAATGTCATACAGTACCACTACAGTACTCAAAAAAAAAATTGGTTAAGAAAAACCAAGTCAAACTACAGTAAATAATATTAAAAATAAGATAAGTATGCAAGAGCAGACCAGCCTCCACAGGCGGCACCCGTTCACGAGTGTGACATATGAATCAGCCATCGCTTCGCTCAACCATATTTTATGCTATATGGGTGCTATACACAATGGTCGCGGTACTGACTGCGCCAGGATCCAGAGCTCGCGGGTGCAGGCGAGCGCGATGAGCAGCTGGTCGCGCGCGGCCGCCACGTTAGCGCGCTGCAGCCGCGCGAGGGCGAAGCGCCACGCCGCCACCCCGCCGCGCCGCAGCCCCACGCAGTACACCGTGCGCCGCAGGTCCAGAGGGATGCTGGGGGAATAACACACGATGAGCTCCTGGAGTTTCTTATAGCCCGCTCTCCCTACATCCATATGGATCCCTATGGATCCATGGTGGACCGCTTCGGCTCGTACCCAGTAGTGGGGACAGAAAATGAGCTGATGATGATGATTTTCTGGTGGCAGGCAGCTGTCCCACCGCCGGCGGGTAAGCGACGAACTATCGACTATTTTCTCGCTCAAGAAACGTACAATAGATATAGATCCTGTGTATAAAAGAGATGCAAATATAATAGTTGATCGGTGACTGTTCACACTGCCGGCGAGTACTCGCTTTACTAGTTTGCCGCTGGCGAGTAGTACTCTCTTTACTACTTTGCTCGCTCAGCGGCAAACTAGTAAAGCGAGTATACTCGCTCGGCAGTCAGAGCACTCGCCGAGCGACCAACCAGTGGTCATTTCTACCTAGAGTGCGAATCCGAGTGCTAGGGATAGCTAAGATACATAAAGAATTCAGAACAATTATTTGAACTATCATTGTTGTCTAGTTCAGATGACGACGATGATGTATGTCATATAGCATTTGTGTAGTAGAAGTTATAGTTACAGTAAAAGAATATTTTGAAAAGAAGAATTTGGATGTCATATATTAATTATTTCAGAAGAGAACACAGCGAGTTTAAAATATTCAACGAGTTGTCAAATGAAGATTTTCGTACATATATAAGTATATTTACATATAATTATACGCAAATATGGTTGCGAACAAATTACAATTTGAAAAAAGACAACATAAAATAATAACGAGATGTACGTTTTTCTTAAATATACCGTAACGGTGTTTCATAAATGTGCGACATCGACGCGATTGACGTGACAAAGTCACGATGATTTTTCTTGTGTAACTGGAACGACAGTCAGACAGTCACGTTGAAAAATAACGACTTTGCTCATGCCTACAGGACTAGCCGTCCCCGAGCGAGTAGTGCGAGTAATCGCCCATCGCACAAGAACAACTCGCTTATAGCCCCGCAACAAACTATCGGAACTACAACTCGCTTGTCGCTGCTCGCCAACTCGCTTCTAGTTTGTAGCTCAACTCGCTACTCGCTCATCGCCGGCGGTGGGACACCTGCCTAAGTTATCAGGATTTGGAAGTACCCATTACACAAGACTGAAAAGGAATAGTGTTCCATACTCGTTAACAGATTCCCCAACAGTGTGAGTTATGTCAATGGACATTCCCTCATGCTACAATGACAAACCCAGACAGAGGTCAGACAAGGAAGTGGCTAACTGCTTTACCACAAAACGAAGGCTGAAATTAGCCAATACTTAAAACAGATGCTGTCACTTTTTATCTTATACTTTTAGACAGAGACATAATATTTTACACACGTAGTTAGCCATTGTTTAACTTTAAACTCTGTTTAACTCTGTTTTACAACAGTAAGAGGGTATATGTTGAACAGATAGCTGTGTTTGGCATGTTAATGAAATGTGAAAAGCACCCTGAGACTCCCGCGCGGTGGCGGGTAAACCACCACTAGAATTCCCAATGAGGGTTGGTGACTGGTGTCAGGCAGGCGGCCGGCCGTAAATACTTTGCCAAATCCATAGCAAAAGTGTACGAGGAAGAAACGGACATTTTACACCGACACCCCAAGTAATATGGGATCAGGGCAGGAAGAAAAAGAGATGGCTGTGTTTGGCAGGATACAAAATAAAACTTGACTCACGGGTTGTTCTGGTCGGGGTCGCTGGTGTCCATCCACTGCTGGAACAGCTGGATGGCGTTCTCCTCGCAGCCGGGCACCTGCATGCGGCAGGCCCAGCGTGACGTCATCGCCTGCAATACGGGCACGGTAAGGCGCTGAATAAGGTTACATGGCCAGTTTGCCACAGTGACGGTTGTGGTGAAGATAATAAATATTAAGTGCATATATTTTGCAGGCTAAGAAATAAAATAAATAAAGATAATAATAATAATAAATAAATAATAGATAAGCCACTATGTCGACCGCACCATCGGTCGGTCGAGCACTGTTTTAGCGTTTAGAAACTCACCTGTAGCTTAACGCTGTTCAAGTTGTCGCCGTCGATGATCTTCTTGACGGCGAGCCCGCCCGCCCGCTGGTACGTGTCCGTGATGAGCCTGCGCACGTACTTCTGGAAGGCACCGTAGTCCGGCGTGCGTTCTAGAACGTTCTCGATCTTGGCCAGCGCACCCAGCGCGGTGGATAGCGGGAGGATCTCGGTCTCGCGGCTCAGGTAGCTCGTCAGACTGCGGGATATGGTTTTATGAAGTAGGGTACTGGCATCCGGTGTTTGACAAAAACCAGTGACCCCATGAACCATGGACGTGGACCATCGACAATTTTAGTCCTTATATCATCAAAAATAAGGGTAGGTAAGCAACTGGTTTTTGACTTTAGCAATAATTGAATACACACCACCTGCCTAGTAAAATTTCAATGACATTATTATTTTTTGGCGACAAACACTGCTGCTACTACGCTAAGGTAGAGCTAGAAATATTATACTTAGGGACTTTGTACAAAGTCAAAGTGAAGGTAATTTTTTTTATTCAAATAAACTTACCAAAAATGCTTTTGAATCGTCCATAAATTTTTTACCTACTACCCATTCAGGAAGTCTTGTTTCTAGCCGTGGAGAAGGATGGGCGCAAGAATCTCCACAGCTTTAATAGAAGTAACGACATTTACAAAAAAAAGTATGTCGGTTACCAAATCATTCAATATTTAGGAATAAAAAACTTTCAAGAGCCCGCTTATACAAATAATGCTTACCCCTATACATTTGCTTAACATTACACTTTATTCTAAAAAAAAACGTATTTGGGCACTATATACAGGATGTTTGGTAATATGTATATATTCCCGAAACGTACCCATGTTAACATATTATGCCAACGTCAGAAAATGAAAACTGTAAAAAAAAAATTTCGACTCTCCATACAAAATGACCCATCAGCTAATCGAGTCAGTATGGAAAGTCGACATTTTTTTTTACACATGTACACGTACATGTACGCTAAATACACCTCACAACAAAAAAATCTTATGTAGGTTAGTATTACTATGTAGTGTGTGCGACCTCCGCGCGATTGCTCTGTCTCTAGACGTAGCCGTCGTCAGTCTGCAAGGAAGAGGTTAGCTAGACACAGGCAGGCAGGCTGACACCGTCGTCCCATTGGGTGGTTCTATACGGCGAACCGGGTACCTTTCCATCATTAACGGATGGTGAAGAATGTGCTTCGGCGCGTCCTGACCTGGCGTTATGACATGACGCAGATGGTCCCTTGTGTTGGTTTGCTTGCACAAGGATGACTGACACCTACTTTATGACCTGAGCCTGACGGTTGGTGAGTGTCAGTATAAACTTTAAAGTCGTGTATAGCAGAGTTGTGTCTCTGTGTGTCACGGGTGGGTTGGGATTAGGGTTACCAAAATTTTTTCGGTGAAATTATAGTACTTTTCGAAATTAGCAATAAAAAATATAGCACTCCCTAAAAAAAGTATTATAAGGAAAAACCAAAAAATTCACAAGTATATATTTGTTACTTATACTCTCTTCAATCTATTACTTTAGCAAAGATTTCACTTAATAGTGTTATTTCGGAGTAAAGGTTTTCCATTTTGATACTCAATTTTGCATTCCATCTATCCATTTGATATTCAAGGTGCGTTATACTATTTCAAATGAAAGATTTGTTTGTTAGGTTTCTGTCTCTAAATTATAGTAGTAGGGTGTTTGGTAATATATGTATAATCCCGAAACTTAGCTATGCAACCAAGTATAAATAACACGGTGATAATAACATACAAAATTATATTTATGAAGACTTACTTTTCCATACAATTTTATTACAATATTTTTGTTCAACCCTGACATGTTTTGACTTCCGTTTCGTTTGGACCATGTGGTTGACGAACAAGAACAATGTATCAGCTGGACCTATGGTTGTTACTTTGCAATTTTACTTAGTAACCGACAACCCTAATAACTCGGTGATTTTTTGGTATGTTTATAATTTTCCAGGGTTCTACGACCTGTGCTATATGTGTATTCGGGATTATACAGGTATTACCAAACATCCTACCAGACGCTGCACATCAACCTATCCAAAACTGTCAAATTTCTTCAATACATTTTCAACCATATTTTTTAGGCATATAGGCAGTTCAAAGTTTATGAAGTTTGACAGTGTGAGGTAGGTTGATGTGCAGGTGTGTGTGCAATACTATGTATTATAGTACGGTTGGCAATGGCAACCCTAGTTGGGATGGTGGTGGTACCGACCGCAGCGCCGTGGTGTAGGAGAGGCGCGAGCCCCAGGCCAGCTCGAGCGCGTCGCTGAGCAGCTGCACGCGCGCCATGACGGGCACGCGCGCGTACGAGGAGCTGTTCAGCGTGTCCGTCAGCAGCTGCCAGTTGCGCGCGTCGTAGTTCACGCGGTACAGGGCTGGGTGGCAAACACATGTATAATACTACGAGCCAAACATTGACAGGGTGCAGCTCAGTAAAAAAAAACCCCTAGTGCCTTATAAATAAACAAAGAATAAGTTTCGAATTGTTATTCCGTGTTTTGGTTCCATAATGTAAACAATATTTCAAATTGGAGTAAAAGAGACAAAACACGGAATCACTATATTCGAAGCTTATTCTTTGTCTTTTTTTTGTAATACAAATCTGAAAATGATACCTGCAAACTTTGAATTTGACTGGTAGACAGCCGCTAAGGATCCTACATTTAGTTTCCACGGTGTTGACTGTTGTAGTTTGCAAACGGGCGATAATTATTGTAAACTGGGTTATATTGTCGAAAACACAAATGTTGAAAAAAAATCCACGAGCAGGATTTGAACCTGCACCCTTCTGACATACCGGGTCAGGTGCTCTCCCAATTGAGTTATCATGGTTCTAATCAGCCCGCCGAAACTATTCAACACTATTCACTTTTTTTGCTTTGAAAGCCAAAGCCGCCCATTCAATGTCAACAACTACCGTCATTAACATCCGATCATAATATCTTTACAAATACTAAAAATCAAGTAAAAAGTAGGCAAGCAAAGTTATTATGTTGCCATAGTTCACAGTTTTACAAAACCTTATTGAGGTTGAACCGCTGAAGCTACAGACTCAGGCCATTGTCACCCCGCCGTCGCCCGCTTCTTGTCTCTCCCCGTCACGTCCACCGTTCTTCTTCACACCCCTAACTACCCGCCTTTCCACTCAATCCATGCCTCTCCCTTTAGTCCCCGCCGCTTCATGTCACTACCCTGTTTAATTTATAGCCTACTAGCTGCTTCCTGTCCCACCGCGTCGCCTCAATGCGCTAGTACTTCGCATTCTCTAAGCGTTTTTTCTGACTATTTTAAGGATCATAGCGTGGTGTTAAATAGCCATCCACAAAAACTAGGCTATCAAATGCAAAAAAAAAATTCAAATCCGACTGTTAGTTCTAGAGATTAGCGCGTTGAAACAAAAAGCAAACTCTTCAGATTATGTTAGCATACTCGTAGATAAAGCATGCCGATCCCGGGCACTCTCGCTTGTGGCACTTTTTTTTTTTTTGGAGAGAGATTGCTGATTGCCGCTGCGGCATTTTCAGCTTCACCGGGCTTTTTTGGGGGCGGCGAGGAACGTAAAGGGTCCCTCAAGCCGTGTGAAACGAATCACCTTCAGAGGTTATCTAGAGGGAACGGCATCGCGCACAAGTGCGCGTCCCCGTGCCCTACTAGATTCTCCGAAGGGTTCGAATCGGATCGGGGAGCGGAGCAACCCGAGGGCGCCTCTAAAGGCTTGGACCTCGGCTCGGGTTGACCGGGCCGTGGAGGAGGAGAAAAGCGCCCAGGTACATGTCTGTACCTGGTGTAGAGCGAGTGTGAACCGGTTCTTCGTACCCTTGTTCTACGCGTACGGTCTCTTGGGCCTAAACTGGTGTGCATGTTTAGTGTATTCTGTAAATGTGTGCTGTCATTTAGAGGATCGGGATTAACCAACTCACCGATCATGTCGTAGTTGAACAGCACCCACTGGTGAGGCAGCGCGGCGTGCTGGTAGCGGTGGTGTGACGTCACGCCATCGTCGTGCGCTAACCACCGAAGGTCATCGCCCCCGGCTTTAGGCTCCTCCCCCTCGCATAACACTTGCAGCGGCACCCACCATGAAGAGGAGGTGGCGGCGCGCGCGCCTAAAGATAGGTAGCGTTTCTGTGGAACGTAACTCGTCAATAATGAATCTATATTTTTTTGGCATCAAATAGCTTTATAGTTAAATTATAATAGCAGATAACTAAATTATTTACGGGATTCTTGGCCATGTTTCATATTATTTTTAAGAATCCGCATATTTCGGCAAACGGCACAGTTACACAGCCGTGTTCACGGATGTACAGTCAGCGTCATATAGTAAGTGACACTCAGGGTACTCAAATAAATAGACGCAACCAAAAAGTCAATAATATCGGCACAAACAAAGTTTCCTTAATGTTGTCAACAATATAGTCGCTCAAAAGGCCGAGACAATTAAAATGTCATATAGATAATTTTAGTCAAACAGCCATAAATATGGTTACAGTCATCCCATAATTTTAGTGAATAAATAAAGATAATTAGAGCTAAAAATGTTTTGATTTTTTTTACACCCGCTGAGAGATTTAGTGTTCTGTACGTTCGAAAGTAACTTGATCGAAACTGCTCATTTTATCGTTAATACGGAATGTGTTCATTTTAATTAGGTACCTACACAAGTAAAATTAAATACGAAACAATAAAAAATAATAACTCACAATCATTGACAGGATGACTGTAACCATATTAATAGCGGTTTGACTGAACCGATCTATATGACATTATAAATGAGCGACTATATTGGCAATAAGGAAACTTTGTTTGTACCGATATGATTGACTTTTTGGCTGCGTCTATTTATTTGAGTACCCTGAGTGTCACTAACTATTTGACGCTGACTGTACTGAAGTAGCTATGTTAAATATCGGACACTCATAAATAAAGAACATAGTTAGTAGTTGCTTTATTATAAGTAAAATTTAAAAATGAGCAGTATACATAAACCCTTACGCCACGCCAGCTCCGCGCTCTTGTAGAGTACATATTAGGATGGCCCAGGCTGCTCCTCGCCGCTCCCCAACACTCACCACCTTTCTCCGTCATTTCCCTGTTTAAAGCCTATAATCATTTCACTCCCCATAACTCCCCGTCGATCCCGTAATAAACATACATCAAACTCGTACCTGCGTGATCGTCAAAGAGCTGTCACTGTAGTCCCTGGTGACGGTGAGGATGGGGTAGCCGGTCTGCGTGGTCCAGGTGTCCATGACCTGCTTGACGGTGACGTCGCGCGCGAGCCCGCCGCGCTGCCGGCTCGCCAGCGTCAGCTCGTGCCACAGGTCGTCCTGCTCCGCGTTCTTGTACGAGTACTTGATCAGGTAACTGTGAGATTACTTTTGATTAGGTATTGAACCGCCTCTGTGGTCAATACCCTAACACGTCGATGAATCTAAAGGGAACTGGGACACGCACTAGTGCGTATGTCGTATTTACTCGCCGCCCCCAAAAAAGTTCGGTGATGCTAAAGATGCCGCCTGAGGCCAACTTTCAAAAATAAAGAATTAAAAAAAAGTTATGTGAGCATCAAACATGTGTCCTTCTATGACGGGAAGGACATTCTCAGATATGTGACGCCGTAGAAATAAAAGGGAGAAAATAATTGTTTATGCTGAGTTTCTTGCCGGTATCAGTATAAATAAGGTCTCCCGTCCTGTGTAGACTTACGAACCGACGATGGCTTAGTGACATTCATTTTAAAAGCTAATTTTGGTAGCCGTAACTGGATAAATGATTTGGAATTTAGAAAAAACTACATGATTAAATAACGTGAGCAATAGTCAAACTCTGAAATATAGCCTTTACATCAGGTAAGTAATAGCGCAGTCATTCTTTCATTTTCTTTCTTTCACAGACAAAAAGCCAAACAAAAGTAGGACAAGCCTGACAGATAATATGTTGACCTGGCATGGTCCTAAAAAGACGGTCGATTTTTATGTTTTTTTTTTATATATCTTACGTGCAAGCAAGTAAGTGCCTTCATCTCACTTGATGTTAAGGCCAATGGTGGAAGCGCATTTCACCCGGGATCCTCAACTAGTGAGGTATTGGCTATCTTTTCTCTAGATAGATAGATAGATGTGCAATAAAGAGTTTTATCTATCTAGATAACACACACAGAAAAGTAAAGACAAACAACGAAATTTTTATATCGGGGTGGGCAAAGGCGGTCTCATCGCTTCAAGCGATCTCTTCCAGACAACCTTTGAGGTATATGACAACTGAAAGGAAAATAAAAGGCTGTAGTGCACTAGTACAAAGCAAAATAATAATAATGAAAAAATATTCATTAATTAAGTATACAGATAAGTATATATATATTACAATAAATAATACTAATACATAAATATACTACATATACCTACATACGGAAGAGATGCGAATGCAGTTTTGTCTTAAAAGTGGCAAGTGACTTGGAGTGACGGACATCAGGCGGATATCTAGCTGCCGGAACACAATAATGGTGGTAGCTAGCCAGGCGGGCATGTCCGACTGGCAACCATAGTCGGAAGGCCAAGATCCTCTTCTGTTTACTGAGCCCTCGAAGCAAGTAGTAAAAGAATGCGAAGAGTCTCACTTGTGTATAGCCTTCCTGAAGACTTCCTCACCCAGGAACATGGTCATCATGCGGATGAGCGTGGCGCCCTTGCGGTACGAGATCATGTCGAAGATCTCGCTGATGCGCTTCGGGTCGTCGATCGGGGCTGACACCTAATTGGAATAATTTTTATTATTGTCATTATTGTCATGGGAAGAAAAGAAAAGAAAGAAAAGCATTTATTAACAGCACACACTTAGTTATGTGTGTGTTGTTGTTAAATGCTTTTCTTCTAAATATATAATATACATAATATACAAAAAACAAATGAGGCAGAAAGAGTATAAAGGGTACATATAAAGCCAGCTATTTTCGGGATTATAATATGACCTGCATCATTCCAAATATGGCTGGCTGATAGGGTAACGTGCATAGAACCCGGAGTTAATAGTTGTGAATAGTTATAATAGACCATAGAATAGTTGTAATAGACCATGCCTGAATCGCACCACATGACTGAGTTGTTGAGGTTCTTTAAAGAGGTATAATATTACATGATTGTTATTTCGTTGAAAAGATGTAAAAAAAGAAATGATCCTTTCGAGTTTTTTTGGGCAGCTCTTCTCGGTCGAAGGCTCTCCCAAAATCCGAACTGGTGGGAGATTCAGTAGTTAAGTTAAAACAAATTTTTAGTTTTTTAAAATGTTTTTTTTTTTGTTTATATAATTCAATTGGATGAGCACCTAATCCGGTATGTCAGAAGGGTGCAGGTTCAAATCCTGCTCGTGGAAATTTTTTCAACATTTGTGTTTTTGTTTTAGTTTTTTATTATTATTTATTTTTTTTTAGTTTTGCGTCAATGCATGACTTATATAAAAAAAATACTTTGTCTTTGACTTTGTTACAAATTAAAATTTACACTTTGTTACAAAAAAAAAAGTGACATCCGTAGGTCCAGCTGATGCATTGTTCTTGCTTACACTTACCGTAGTAGGGGGGCAAGTGTAAGCAAGGTTCGGACGGTTAGTGAAGCACAAGCTCCACTAGTTGTATTCTCATCTAGACTCCGCTTCTCTTTAGCACCATTAAAGCGGAGTCCTTTTTTTCTTTTTTTATTAACTACACCTACTCTTTTGTTGTTTCATCTTATTTTTCTCTTGAGTGTATGTCTGACTCATTGATTTTTTGTATATTATGTATACAAGGTGTTTGGTAATACATGTATAATCCCGTATATGGCAGATAGGGTACCGTTCATAGAACCCTGGAAAATTATGAACATACCTGAAAATCACCACATGGCCGACATATTGAGGTTCTTTGTTACCAAGTAAAACTGTAAAGAGACAACCCTAGGTCCAGCTGATACGTTGTTCTTGGTCGTCAACCTCATGGTCAAACATAAACAGAAGTCGAAACATTGCAGAAATGTACAAAAACATTGTAAAATGTTTTTGTTTTGTTTATATAATTTTAACGCAAATTTTGTTGATGACGGTAGTTGTCGACATTGAATGGGCCTTTGGCTTTCAAAGTAAAAAAGTAAATAGTGTTGAATAATTTCGGCGGGCTGGTTAGAACCACGATAGCTCAATTGGGGGAGCACCTGACCCGGTATGTCAGAAGGGTGCAGGTTCGAATCCTGCTCGTGGAAATTTTTTCAACATTTGTGTTTTTGTAAAAACATTGTAATAAAAGAAATTTTAGTTTTTTTGTGGAAAGGTAAATCTACGTAAATATAATTTTGCATGTTATCACAGTGTTCTTTATACTTGGTTGCATGGCTGTGTTTCGGGAATATACACCTGTTATCAAATATCCTGTATGTGTGTTGTTAATAAACGTTTTTTCTTTTTCAACTCTACTAAAAAAGTCCTGACATCAGCAGTCTGACGATGCCAGTGTGAAAAAACTCACAGGATGCGAAGACTCCAGAGCATCCAGGTTCATCACAGACATGATGTTGTCGACTGCGTAGCTCTGGTCGGCCCGCCAAGAAGGCTCCACCGCTGCCACTCCCACGGAAGCCACGTAGGTCGCGAAGCCCTCGTTTAGCCACAGGTCCGACCACCACTTCATGGTGACCAGGTTTCCGAACCACTGGTGGGCCAGCTCGTGAGCTATCACCTGGAAAAACAATTCACAATTTGAGTAAGATCATAGCAATGAATGGCATGCAATGGTAACCGAAAATTTCATCTTACAGAAAAGAGAAGAAAAGCTTCTGTTGTTTAAGTACAGACGCCGTACATCAACCTATCCAAATCTGTCAAATTCCTTCAATACATTTTCAACCATAATATTATGGCATAAAGTTCAAAGTCTATTGTGGAAATATGACAGTTTGTGGTAGGTTGATGTGCAGGCGTGTGTACTTATTGAAGCTCTCCTTAATCTTCTATCTATACATACAGGTTGACTCTTTTGTCACCGTCCAAACCTTCTGAGATGACTCCCGTGATACAAACGAACAACTCTTACTGTTGGACCAACTCCCTGACTCGAGAGTTGTTCGTTTGTATCACGGGGGTCATCTCAGAAGGTTTGGACGGTGATGAAAAAGTCAATCTGTATAATAAAGCTAAAGAGGGTCGAAAGTCTGTACATGGAAGATATTCGAGAAAAAGTTGGCTGGTTCGTTCCAACAGTTTTTAGAATTTTTGTCTGTTTATTTGACCGCGCGTCACGTGAAAATGGCTGAACGGATTTTTATGCAAACTTTGCACATAGACAGACCATGACCCGGACTAGGACATACGATACTTTTTATCCCGGTAACAGGTTTCTTTGGGATAGTGTAGTCTTCGCGAACGAAGTCGCGGGCGACAGCTAGTAGATTATAAAGTCAAATGTGGAAGTGCCCTTAGGGTACTGGTATAGTTGGTGGTTTATAAATAACTTGCACTGTTAAGTACTAAATTGACGACCTGCGTAGCCGAGTGGCTTGCACGCCGGACTTTGGTCGGCGCTTACTCTGAGGTCCCGGATTCGCTTCCTGGTCGGGTCAATGTCAAAAACGAACTTTTCGATATTGTGTCGGGTCTGGGTGGTTGTGGTACCGTCGTTGATTCTGATTTCAATAATACGAGTGCTTTAGCTACTTACTTGGGATCGGAACAATGTATATGATGTTGACAAAAATTTTAAAAATTTGATAAGATGGTGATGGCTAACCAGGTGGAATTTAACCCTACCTCCGAACTCAACATGGGTACTCGTACTTTCGCTGAAAATATGTAGGCCTTATGGATCTGATACCGGTGGTCAACGAAAAGTGTTTCTCTGATGGACCAGAGACAACATCTCACCTCAGCGACTCTCTCCTTGTTGAGGAAAGAGGACTGCTGCTTGTCGTACAGCAGCGCCGTCTCCCGGTACGTGATGAGGCCCCAGTTCTCCATGGCGCCGGCGGCGAAGTCGGGGATGGCGATCATGTCCTGCTTGGGCAGCGGGAACGACACGTTGAAGTACTTCTCGAAGTGGGAGAGCACGCGGGGCCCGAGGTTGGCGGCGTACGCGGTCTGGGGAAAATATAGGTCTGGTAGCATAAATATAGAGTAAAATAAACAACTTTTAATTTGAATCAAGTATAACAAGGACTTCTTGGCGGGAAAGTGAATAGCCATGTCTGCCGTTATGTTTCTAAAATTTGTGTTATGTCGAATGTGAATGTGAAGTAATGGTGGATTATAAAGTGTTTGTGAACGTGCATATCAAATTTTATAAAACAAAACAGCGCAATGTCACTTTTCAAATTCTCTCAAGAAGTCCACGTGAGGTTTCAGTAATGCCCCACATATTTTGCGTTCCGGCAGCCTTCACAGCCTTTTTTAAGGCAAAAGGCGACCCCCAGGTTGTTTTACCGGGTCTGTCTCTGTGTTCCCACATATTTACTGAAATGCTCATAATCTCTCACACAGATCCAAGGATGACCTGTTGTCATAATAACTTTGAACAATTTTAAATCGGAATTAGCGACCATCACCATGAGGCCAGGTTAACCACAAACGAAGACTCCAACACCAAGTTACAGTCAAGTAACACCACTAACTATGATGTCATCATCTCAACAATGCACGTATATAATGTCTACTAATATCTTATCGCGCAACTGACCTGGTCGATGGCGTCGTTCCTGGCCCATATCCTGAATTTGGTGGTGGACAGGCCGGCGGGGCTCTCCACGGACGAGAACTTGGAGACCACGAAAGCGACCAGGTACGTAGACATCGGCACCGACAGCTCGAACTCGTCCCACACAAAGTCCTTTATGTCCTTCCTGTATTTTGAAATAGAAATTGGAGACCGCTTATGGCGCGTTTAGATGAATAGTTTCATTATATCACTATTGCGGTTTTTAATTACCTATTTATTTTTAATTTATGGTGGAGAAAATCCTATTTTCCAAGGTAATGGTTCCAATGGAGTAAATTGTAGCTACTAACATGTATCCCTAGCAACTGATTAAATATGTACTAAAGTATACTTAAAAATAGGTAAGTCTTACTTTTGAGAAGTAGCCTATAGGGGGGAAAATTTATATTAAGTAGGTAGGTACATTAGAGGCTGATAACACTGCAAGTTAATATCCTATCAAGCCTCTGTCACATGGCCACATAGTTATAATACCTGATGAAAATCTGGATGGGACCAACGGCTTATTAACTTGCCTTGTGGACGCAGAAGATAAAAATTAAAGTGTGATATCACTGTAATTCGGTGCATTATTCCATTTTAAGTTACTTACTTGAATTTTCTTCGCATTGTCTTCCAAGGCCAATAACTCTCTATGATACTGAAACAAACACTTGTATGATAGTATGATAATCACAGTTAGATAACTAGAACTAACAACAGTGCCTTCTATCGGGTGACGTAACCTTTAATTTAAAAAACCTTATACTCCATTTCCACTTAACATCAGGTGGTGTGGAGTCATTTGCCGTGCTAAGTATTAAAAAAAAAAAATCAGGAGAAAATATAGTTTATGATTTTGATGTAGGTAATTCTACGCACTACTGATATTTATTTATTTATTTATTTATTTCTATAGGTACACAAACAGATTACAATCAATGCTTGAGTACAGTAACATATTTGGTTAACCTTACTAGCTAGACGGTAATCCAAAAGGAGTGTACACAGCATGACATTTTGGGTATAATTTGAAATAATAATAATAATAATATTTTATAATTTTTTTTTTGATAACTAACGAAATAAATGCATAAACACTACCAGTGGTTAAAACACCAACAAAGTACCTAATAAAGGTATTTTTAAAGGAGAAGAAGTACAGAGGATCAGAAATATCTACTTTGATCCCCATCCGGCGACCCGGCTCAGCAAAAGTCTGCAGAACCGATCTAAACTTGCTCCGGCCAATGACGGCGAAACTCAAGGAGTGCGAAGAAGCAAGCAACCAGTGAGGCACAACCCTGCTCCATGAGCTGTCTTCGCATCTGGACATTATTAGTCAAATTGATTTTGCCAATGCGTACTAGCCTGGTATAGTTTCTAAACTTTTTATTACGCGATGAGGCAGAAACTATACTCGAGTAGGTATCGCGCATAATGATGTTATGGTATTATGATACCCCTTGTGTATACTGTGTTTTTTGTAAGAGGCAAATAAAATAATTAATTATTATTATTATTATTATTATTTTATGTAGAGTATAATTTCAACACAAATGTATTTTATTTCCGCTCTTAAAAGTGTAAATCTCTAATGCAGTATGAGTGCGTGGCACAATATACTTTCAATAAACGATTCAAGTAGCACTTTTTTTTTAAGTTTATTTAAATACAATATTTTGACTTTGACTTTAATAAACATAAATAAAGCGAACTATACTGACTTCATGTCGACGCTGGTCTTGAGCGGCATGTTGGAGACGGCCGTGAACTGACGGTTGTGTCCGAGGCTGATGAGGAACGTGGCCTTGTACATGGGCTCGTCGAAGCAGGGGAAACCCTTGCGCGCGCTGATGGCCTCGAACTGGGTGGTGATGAGGTACCTGAGGAGGAACACGCTGTTACGAGGCGCTAATGGTAGACTGGTTATCTAAATATGACGGTTTGTCATACAATGTGATAAAAAGTAAAGCTGATGATGAAATTAAATGATCCAGAAAAGCTATCGTGTTTTTGCCGCCTGATTCAGACATTTTTCAATATCATTCCCTAAGTTCAAACGTTTAATATTTGTACAACGTTTGGCAATAAATGATATTTCTATTGGTATATAAAGACCACGGTATAAGATTGTGAACGGCTTAAAGAAGCAGAATGGATTTCCTGATAATCGTCAGGCATATAAATCATCTATCAGACGCTAAATGTTGAGGCCGTCGATAGGAGCAAAAAACAAGAATTTTCAAGGACTGAGGAACTGGCCCGAGGTAAAATAACCTCTTCTGCTGAAACGCAACAATACTATCAACTCTGTTATAGCGAAAGACTTAGAAAGAAGACAGTGGTAAGTCCAACCAGGTTACGCAACCACCGACTTCAAACCAGGAGCACAAAATGTATCCTCGCCGAGAATTAAGTATGGGATCTTAAGGTTTGAGAACAGCATTTTTTCTACGAAGACGATTGAATTAAAAAACAGATTGTTAAAAGTAACTTACTCTTTCTTTCCAGTCTTCTTGTTGACATAGGTGCTTATGTACGCACCATCTAAGCCTGGCTTTAGATTCCCATAGAAGGGTATGGTCAGGGTGTAATTAGCATTGTGCTTCAGCTGCCTGTCCAAGGTCAAGGTCAGGAGGTCGTAGGTCTTGTTGAGCATGATGGCGTCGACGCCGGGGGGGTCGGTAGAACCGCTGAGGAAGACTGCTTCATTGCTGATGTTGAAGTCCTTCGCGTGGAGTACTATCTTCGACGTTGGATTGTGGACGAACAGCTGTGGAGGTTAGTAGTGTTTAATGTTTTTTTTGGATGCTTTTCTCGCTAACTAAGAGCTGTAGCGTCATCTCCTGGCGAGAGTGGTTCTGCCGAGGGATGTTGAAAGTGTTTTTAATTGAATTTTAAAACAGTTTTTTCAAATAGTCACTAAGTATATAAATTCGATACGAAACAACGTAATCGTCATCGTTCTTTAGGTTTAGAATACTACATTGTAATTGATGTATAATTGTTTCTTAAATCCTACGGTGGTGACCTTTAGAGACATGGAGCGGCTTTTACTATAAACCTATATGGGCATACTCCATTTTATACGAATTTCAAGAAATGAACATTTCCGAACGCCCCGTAAGATAAACCGGGGTTACTTTTGTAAACATCGTCACACCGACAACAGATAATCTTTTAAAGATATAAAAGCTAAACAAAAAATGGATCTTATCACTTTCACGGGACATTTATCAGTTATCAGTGACCTTTACTCATTGTTATTCTACTAAATGACTAAAAACCCTGATCGCTATTCCATAAAAACGTCTATTGCATCGCAAGCCCAGCCTTGGTTGCCCAATCGTAGACAGATTTCACTACGTACGGTGAGCAACACATAATTATTGACATCGTACAATTAACAATGTCTTGTTGCGCCAGTGCATATTTTTAAATATTTATGATGATAATGATAATGATTTGACTAACGTTAGAGAGCAAGTTCTGCAAGTTGTTGGCATTAAAGGTAATGGAAAGTGTCGTTCTATAATTGGGAAGGGATTTCCAATATTTGACACTAAAAGAAAGACAGATAAGAAATGCTCTTTCTGAGTTTCTTGCCTGTTTTTTTTTAGTACAAGTTCTCCGCCCTGTACCCTTGAACTTGAACTGTTGAAAGTTAATGTAGAGCAAAACCATATAGAACGTCTTCATACGAACAGTAGTTCAGTTTAATAATCACAGATGGCACTGTGCTCTATGAGACTTGAATCGCGCTATCGAGAATTCTTTAGAATTATATTAAGTTAAAATGTATAACGTTTTACATCTTTCGCTCACCATTACAAAACTATATATTTACAAGGTTAAAATTGGTTTAATAGAATTCTCATCCAGACAGAGGACAGCGGGCGAGCGGCGCGGGGCGGCCAGCGGCGGCGGCGGCCGGCGGCGAAGCGAAGAGACATTCAAAGAACAATTTTTTTATTTTTTGTAGTTAACTGTTTGTTATTTATTAGTAAAACTGTAGTTAGGTACCTCTAAGCAAACATGCAGTAGTATGTACAACGTTGAAAGTGCTCCGTCGCTGTCCGGTTCAGTGACTACCATTAAAACAACACAATGACATGATTTTCTAAATTACAACATTATACTGTCCAGATAATAAATGTAGAGTAGAGTAATGTAGAGTATTGTAGAGCATTTTTTTAATACTAGTGGTCGCCCAGTGGTCGAAATTCGACCGTAATTTTATTAAGGCTGCACGGATTCTATCCTGAGCAATGCAAAATTAAAAAAGATAGAGTGTGAGTTTGGATTGGCGTTAACAGATTTAGGCCGATCCTCTTCCATTTTTGAATTTTTTTTAAAATGTATGAAACAATGTTTATTTAATTTAATGTATTTTTTATGCATAATTTTAAAAAGATATTATGCATTCTGCACTCCTTCTCTACAGATTGACTTTTTTATCACCGTCCAAACCTTCTGAGCCAGTGATAATAAAAATAAAATTTCTAGTCAGGGAGTTGGTCCAAATAGTAAGAGTTGTTCGTTTGTGTCACGGGAGTCATCTCAGAAGGTTTGGACGGTGATAAAAAGTCAACCTGTATTTATATTATACTTAGGTGTGCGAAATTTCATACTCCTCCGTCCGCGCAATTTTCGTAAAAAGCGGTACAAAGTTTTCGCTTCACGTATTAATACCTATATAGATTTAAAATATTCTTTAATTAAACTCCAAACTGATTTTGTATGAAACAGTTTTTGTCAATTCACAATCTTTTGTCTACATTTAACGTTTAAGGCAAGTGGAAGTGAAACAAACGAATTTTGACGTCTTTTGACAATTTCTATTAATCATCAATATCATCGTACTGCTCGATGCATTATGAACATACCGAGTTACCGGCGAACCGACTCGAGTTCGATATCGGTGCCAAGTGCGAGTTTCATTCGCCAATCGTTAACGTTAACGAAAACGAGAATTTTTATGGCAAACTTTTAACTCTTCTCGTATGTCGCCAGGGGGCGCTTCTTCAATGCCATACTAATTTTCGTTTTCGTAAACGTAATCGAATGAATACGGATAGTAAACGAAACTAACACTTGACAGTCAGGTGCTCAAGTGGCGACCGCGTACCGGAAGACGCAGCGTGGGCAGGCCTCCAACAAGGGGGAACGACGATCTGGTAAAGGTCGCCCCCCGCCCGATCCTCTAAATGACAGCACACATTTACAGAATACACTAAACATGCACACCAGTTTAGGCCCAAGACACCGTACTCGTAGAACAAGGGTACGAAGAACCGGTTCACACTCGCTCTACACCAGGTACAGACATGTACCTGGTCGGTTCTCTCCTCCTCCACGGCCCAGTCAACCCGAGCCGAGGTCCGTGCCTTTAGAGGCGCCCGCGGGTTGCTCCGCTCCCCGATCCGATCCGAACCCTTCGGAGAATCTAGTAGGGCACGGGGACGCGCACTTGTGCGCGATGCCGTTCCCTCTAGATAAACTCTGAAGGTGATTCGTTTCACACGGCTTGAGGGGCCCTTTACGTTCCTCGCCGCCCCCAAAAAAGCCCGGTGAAGCTGAAAATGCCGCAGCGGCAATCAGCAATCTCTCTCCAAAAAAAAAAATGGTAAAGGTCGCGGGAAGCCGCTGGATGCGGGCAGTACAAAACCGGTCGTTGTGGAGATCCTTGGGGGAGCCTTTGTCCAGCAGTGGACGTCTTTTTTCACATGTCACTTCGTTCCATCGTCAAAGAAGGGAAAGGTTTGAGTTCAATAAAACTATTTACTATTTATAAAACCAACTACAATTCCATGTCACATAGGTACATGTCGAAACAGCAATAAACCAGCAACAATGCAAATATGACTCTTAGTACGAAGGGGTAAAGGAGAATTTAATTGTCAATCTGTCACTTGCAATTCGGTGTCGATTGTACTGAGGAAAACCTTCGTGGGTACTGAGTAGGCATTCACTTAGACGCGACACACGCGGCATAATAATCACTGGGGTCATTCTGTGATTGACGACCGGAATACTGCAATTGCACATCAACCTACCACAAACTGTCAAATCTCCTCAATAGACTTTGAACTTTATGCCTTAATGATATGGGTGAAAATGTATTTCAGAAATATGACAGTTTTGACTAGGTTGATGAGCAGGCGTGTGTACAATACAATTTGGTATCATCATCAGCTATAATAGATAGAGGAACCAACAGCTTAACATGCCTTAAATTGCAAAATTTGCTAATATTAATTTGACCGACCTGGGAACACAACTCAGGACCTTTACACATCGAGCACTTGAGCACCCGAGCGCTTATCACTCGGCCACTGAGGATGCCACCAGAATGAATGATAGCAAGACACATGGCAGCTTCACAAATAGAGCGGGACCAATAGGCACGTAAATCCGTTGGTCCCGGCTGCATTAGCAGTCGTTAACAACCACCAATCCGCACTGGGCCCGCGAGGTAGTTTATGGCCCGTCCTCCCTAATCCATCCGTAGGGAAGGCTCGTGCCCCAGCAGTGGGAGACATAAGATAAGCTGGTGATGAGTCTGTTATTTATTTAAATATATCTCTTTCATCGAGGTTGCTAAACAGCTACAACCATTCAATAGGAAGGAAAGTAGAGCATTCGCAGGCAAATAACAATTTTACTTTCACCAACCGGATGTCTCATCATCAATAACATTCGCCATAGCGCCATTAAAATCGTATTAAATACGCTCTTAAGTTTAACCTGCTAAGTCAATATTTAAATTATCTATGCTATCATTATTCTAAAGGACAAACTTTTGAATTTTCGGGTTGGAAATCAAATTTTTATAAATATTACTTCTTCCGGTGCATTTGTCGTAAGAATGCAGTTTTAAGGAACATTCATTAAGGCTAGTAATCGGATGGGTGACCAAAAATGTATCATCTCGAGCTCCTCCGTGATTCGGAAGGCACGTAAAGCCGTTGGTCCCGGCTGCATTAGCAGTCGCTAACAACCACCACTGGGCCCGCGTGACGGTTTAAAGATTACGGCCCGTTCTAACTTTTTTTTTGTGACCAGTGGAAAACGCATTGCATTATGGGGGGCTCTTCCCTCAGCTCCCGCCTCCCTGCGTCTAGACCCAAAGGCCTTGAAAAGGATTAGGGAGAAGGGGGGCATGCCTACTAGAAACCACTGTACTTAATTTAAACATCGTTGCAATGTTGCAAGAGTGAACCGTGACCACCGTCAGTCATTCTGCCCGAGCGCCGGCGGTCCCCTTAGCATCGACCCACCAAGAAAGCTCGCCCGGAGAAGTTTGGGCGTGCTTCACCTCAATTACGAAGGAATGATACAGGCACACCGCCACCTCCGTACGGCCCGTTCTCCCTGTGGTGATTCCATTCGTAGGGAAGGCTCGTCGTGCTCCAGCAGTGGGGACAAAATGAGCTAATGTGAAGTGACGTTTATCATAATGATTTGATGTATCGCATGTACTTACAGAAATCATAATAAAGTAAGCACCGCAGTGGGTATTTTAAACCACAGTTTAATTTTTTTTATAGCGAATATAGTCTTAACGCTTCTTTAATAATATTTGTTAATGTTTGCTTCTTAGTATTATTTTCTACAACAGGTTGTTTTTTTGTATGTTTTTTAAAAGTTTATATAAGGTAGTTGATGTAACTTATAGGTATATTTATATTTCATGCGAATCATCATCATCATCATCATCATCGGCCTATCTTAGTCCACTGCTGGACATAGGCGAATGCTGTGCATAATAATTCTCATCGTCTCCAAACTTAAATTGTGTTTATAAATAATACTAGTTATATTTAAGACAGTGCCATACTTGGTTTGTGTGTTGTTGTTGTGTCATAAATAAATAAATAAATGAAGTGTCCGGCTCACCAGTATGTCCACCACACCGAAGTAGCTAAAGTTGGTGGCGGGGTCGAGGTCGTAGGTGACGCGGAGGTCGTAGTGCAACGGCCGCAGGTCCTTCGGCAGGAAGAAGCTGGCGGCAAGGGCCATTTGCGCAATCGCCGCCAGCCAGAGGGCCACCCGCCACATTCTGTCACTGAAATTAATAATACAAATTCGTTAACTATTCAAATTCAAATAATTTATTGCACACCATGTAGTATAAAAGTTATTACAATACTTTTTGCGGTGTACCACAGCTCGTGTAGGTATTAATACCTACACGAACCGCTAGGCTTACTGCGAGGGCATTGCAATTATTATATTTAAGTATTAATATTATTTATTATGATTAAGGTTAAGTATATATAATTTGGAGAGGCCTATGTCCAGCAGTGGACTAGTATAGGCTGATGATGATGATGATGATATATAATTAAACGCAAATTTTTGTTGCGAACAAATTACAATTTGTTAAAAGACAAAGTGCTGAAAAATACCACGAGCGGGATTCGAACCATCACCCCATGACAGGTGCACTACCAACTATGATATCGTGGCTCAATCCAACTCGCCGAAATTAATCAACACTATCTACTCTCACTCTGTAAGCCAAAGCGGGTAAAAAATATATTATTTAATACCCATATTTATCAGAAACATAAAATAACAACAATGTTGAATATTCAAGGGCGAGGATCAGCTATGTCAAATAATAAAATCAAATATAGATCGGTATGTAGATAGGATAGGTACATTGCACGCAATTTTGGCCCGATATAGTTAGTTAGCCATTTTCGAATCTAAACAGAGTGCCTGCCTTATGATTTTCTATTGAATAGAATAGAATAGAATAGAATATAATAGAATACCTTTGTTTCAGGGAATTATGGCCCATACAATATGTATAATATACTTTAAATAATATCATATATATTTTAATACAGGTTAGGTAATAAATTATTATCATTTTCATTATTATTCTTTTGCTTAATTTATAAAATACACATTATTCTAGTATGTTTCCATAATTTCACCTCTGATCTTTAAAGTTTATTAGCTCTCTCCATCCGACTGGTTGTCCGGAAGAAATCGCTTGAAAGCGATAAGACCGCCAAATTGTAACTTTGTAATTATTTTTATTTTTTCTTTTGTTCATGTTTATGTTTTCTAGTGTTACAATAAAAGTATTATCTATCTATCTATCTATATTTTTGTTAGTAAATAACTTAAAGGCTAATGTTATTATTTTAATAATTTGTATGGATGCCATTCGATTATTAACAGACGAAAATTAGCATAATTTTTACCATCCTTTATTTGGCAGCTTCCGACGGCTATCCTTAATTTTAATCCTAAGTTCAAATATTACAACGTGACGCGTATAACAAACCGTAATTCCAAAAGACTTGTGTCGTGTTTGGCGCGCACATCATTTTATAAAGGAGTAAGTCAAGTAAATAGCTTATAACTGTCCCACTGCTGGACAAAGGCCTCCATCATTGAAATCAAGTCATCACTACAATTGATGGGTAAAATCAGAAGTGATCAGATCACAAACACGGGCTTTCCATTGAAAAATCCGAAACACATTGCCCGACCTGGGAATTGAATTCGGTACCTTTGGGTATCAGGCCGAGCGCTTTGCCACTCGGCCACTAACGATCATTAAACATGCAAAATTCTAAAATACTTTGAGGGCGCCCGTTAACATTATTTTCCTATTAGCCTGCCATTGACCTGCCCTCATCTCATTGGTACAACATAACACTATATTATAGCGAGGAATATTATCTGCCTGCATGTTACTCAAGGTCGTGTTTTACTGTTAGACTGTAAAATTATAGCACAGAGAAAGTATTTAGGCCAATGAGATACACAATAATATTATTTTATATACGAGTAAAGTGCGTTTTACGATGCACTTATGTATAGGTGGGTACACTTATCTAAATGCGTTTATTTAGTCCAGCGCACTGCCATAATACTCCACTCTTTAACACGCCTTACAGCCTTACCATAGACCGTTATTCATAGATAAATTAGCCTTCCACACCCGTTCCCAAAGACACTATCCCAAAATAATGATGAGATGAGAAATAATGAATAATGAGAGATAATGTATTAGAATACAAAAACGCTACCGTAACATTGCATAACAAATAATAATAGTGTCTTAAGTATATTATAAATGGTTGCATAATAATTTATCTTAATTACCGCGCTCGTGGTATACCTAATGTGACTACATTAGGGTAAGAAAGAATTATTAGTCTGACTTGTTTCCTCATTGCAACTAAAAGTTATATCTTAAGGTATGTTGCATAGGAAATCGAAGCTATTGGACTCGGAAACATTGGAATTGTTACACTGATTAACGGCTACTGATAAACATTCAAAAGTTAAGGAGCTCTCGGTCTCAGTCACTCTCATCAGGACAACGTCGCACCAATCTAGGTAGGTATAGGTACTACTTATTATTGAAGAGCTAAAGTTTGTGTATTTGTTTGTTTGAGATGAGAAATCTCTGGAACTGGTCCAAACCCAAAAATTCTTTTACTGATAGAATGCTTCATACCTTTTTTTTTTTTTTCCTTTAGTTTATGGCTTTGTGCGATTAGCACATTTAGCCAGTGTCAAAGTAATTTTTCTTACAAGTAATAAATAAATATACAATATTTCCTTACAGTATGATGATGATGATGAATGACAATAGAAATGAGAAGTGAATTCAAATTCAAATTCAATTCCTCGGGCGAACTTCTTGAGAGAATTTAAAAAGTTAAGTTGCACTGTTTTGTTACATTTGCCAACACTGATACGCACTTACGAACACTTAATGGTTAATAATCCACCATTATTTCACATTAATATTCGATATAATACAAATTTTAGAAAATAAAACAAAACCACAGACATGACTCTTCACTTTCCCGCCAAGAAGTCCTGCTTCATACCTTGCGAGTAACATAGTCTATTTTTTTTTAAAAGGTGTTTTTTTTGTAATTCTTAAATCCACGCGAAGACACGGGTAAAGTTATAGTTACCAATCAATCGATGTAACCAATAAACTTTATGAATGTCTAATAAATTTGATAGAATTTTATGTCTATGGTACCTAATTACTGGCTGGCATTCAGCTTATGACTTTAAAAGCAATTTAAAAGACTTTAAAAGTCCATAGAATAAGAAGATTATGCAAGGGTAAGAGTACAGACGCCTGCACATCAACCTATCCAAAACTGTCAAATTTCTTCAATACATTGACAACCATATGCCTTAATCATAAAGTTCAAAGTCTATTGAGGAAATTTGACAGTTTGTGGTAGGTTGATGTGCAGGCGTGTGTACCTACACATCTACAACATAAGGCACACAACAACCTGAAATGAACTACGTACCTATAACCAACGATTACATAAGGATATAGAAATCTAAGAAGTTGCTAGTGAAGAAGGCATAGTCTACAACATAAAAGTGCTTGAACTTATAATGTATCAGACATAGATCCGTATCAGACGGATTCCCTACGTGTTTCCGAAAGTTGATGATTCGATTTTTATAATACCGAACACGACGTGTCGATAATTCAGTTGTGCGATGTTTTATTCTATCGATGCTTTATTGGTGGTTTCGAACCGACATACTATCGAACTAATAAATTATCGTACTAATGAGCCATCGCTGTAGGGTTTTTCGCAACAGGATTTTTCGCACAAACGTTACATCGTACCAATAAAGCATCGATAGAATAAAACATCGCACAACTAAATTATCGACACGTCGTGTTCGTTATTATAAAAATCGACTCATCAACTTTCGGAAACACGTAGGGAATCCGTATCAGACAATTACAGAAAAAGTAGTAGGTTACCTACCTACCTACATTTAAAAAAACCTCCTGGTAGTTTCTAATATGACAAAACAGGAAAGAAAAGAACATACTATATTATTATTTTTAAATAAATCAAGTTTCATTGACAGAATCATTACAATGAATTCAATTTGTCGTAAGAGACAAAACTGTTCAAATAGTTTGGTACCTCATCATCAGCTCATTTTATGTCCCACTGCTGGGGCACGAGCCTTCCCTATGGACGGTTAGGGAGAACGGGCCATAAACCACCAGTCACCACGCGGGCCCAGTGCGGCGCGGTGGTTGTACCTACCTACTTACTATAAATGAAGGTACCTATGTTACTTGCAAACCTCCCACAGAATCCAAGAATCGTACAGTTTACCTGTATTCCTTCACGTTGCTGTAAAATCCATTTTCTAAGACGTGTTTGTTGCACGAAATAACATTAAAAATCTGGTAGGCCAAATACTAAAACATCAAAGTAACCCTGCAATAATATTATGAATGTCAAAAGTCGTTACTCCCACAGATTGTGTTTGTAATTGTAACACAGATAAATGATAACTAGTTCGCAAAGACAATTTGCGTCTATGATCTGTACCTACTTATGTAGGGTTTATTAAAAATCAGCTTGAGTAAGTAGACTCATTGTGCTCAACAGGACAGGATAAACAAGATATTTGGTTAGGCTGTAGCAAAGGGGGTCCGAGACAGCCGATTTTTCGATCATGCTTTGTATGGAGCTAGGATTTGTAAAATTTTTCACTTTTTGTTGTAGGTCACGTGATAGGTTAGATATTTAAGAAAATCGCGAAGCGCAGCGTAACGATTGCCAAGAACTTCGAGGTTATTTTTTTTTATTAGACAACAGAAATCTAGCTCCATACAAACAATTTAAAAAATAATAATTAAAATTCAAAAAAATGAAATCTCTTTTCGTTACCAAATTTTTTAGGCCTTTCGTGAAAAAAAATAAAATGGGTTGTTTTTGGGGCCCTCTTTTCTACACCCGGACCAGACTTTTTCTTAATAAATAAGTACATGAATGTTACGTTATTTGAGTAAGTTGATATATTTTTGACTTACACTTCAAACGTGATTTTGATTTAAACAAATATTCTTTTAAGTAGGTACCTACCTAAACCATACCTAAGCCACCAATTTAAAAATACCTAGATACACCGTCACCTACAAAACAAATAAATACTTTCGCCTTCGCAGGAGTGTGATAATGTCTATGTATATGATTATTTACATATAATATTACGCAAATATTGTTGAGAACAAATTACAATTTGAAAAAAGACAAAGTGTTGAAAAAATCCCATGTCCGGGATTCGAACCCGCACCCCATGACATGCCGGGTCAGGTGCACTGCCAACTATGCTATCGTGGCTCAATCCAACTTGCCGAAACTAATCAACACTATCTACTTTTACTATAAAAGCCAAAGGAGCCCTATTCAATGGCGACAACTACGCCATCAACATCCGATCTTAATATTTTTACAAATATTGAAAGATCAGTTAAGAATTAGACAAGCTATATTTATGATTTTTTACATAAAATTCATGTCATGGTGCGGTTTCGAATCCCGCTCGTAGATTTTTTTCAACACTTTGTCTTTTTTCAAAATGTCCATGTACCAATGTATAATTATCTCTAACAATTTCGTATTAAAGCTTATTCTTGTTTGCATCGAAACTTTCATTTTTTAATTCGTTAGTCAGAGCCACAACCTCCCGTTTATCACAATTCAATTCAACCTCCCACTGGACCAAGTCTTGGAATATTGTTACCAAATAACGGTACCAACATTATTTACGACAGAGGAAAAACGTTAAGAAAACCATAAGATAAAGTTGCTTGACAAAAAAATGTACAGTTACAACCTTTAAAAATGTCTACCAAGGTAATTTTTATCTTACTTCTCTGTTAAAGGACAATTTGTTACCACGGGGGGTTTCCTTTTCAAAAAAACAAACGTGAGTTGGTTTTAGGGTCATTTAGATTCGGATCATACAAAAACATAGTGTTTTTTTTTATTATCGCAATCTAAACATACAATTTATTTTTTAGTGTGGTAACTTACCACCACTGGTGAGTACTACAAAGAAAAACAACAAAAACTAATAAAATTGCTCATATCCTGGATTGGTTACGGTTTAGGGCTAACTATCGTACAAAATGTGATTTGTATGGAAGACCTCTTATAGCTATAGTAACAAAGTATTGCGGAAATATTTTCAAAAAGGCATTAATAAAAGTCCATTGTGATAAAATGTAGCCTTTTTAAGGTCAGGCATATTATTTAATTGTCATTGTCATTAATGAAATATTTTTTTTGAATCGGTTCCCAGAATCCTTGTATTCGCACAATAATATCAATTACGATTGCTATCCCCTCTTTTAGGTACTTGGTTATTAAGACACTGAAAATTCTTGAACGGTATGAAAATAAACAAAATTATTCAAAAACGCCTCGATGCCCGAGTGGCTAAGCGTTTGGCAGGAGGCCCTGGGTTCAACTCCCAGATCGGGTAGAGTGTGATGAAATGAGGTGAGTTTTGATTTTAACTAATCGAAATCGCCCGGTCTGCGATTGCTGACGTTAAGCAACTTCCGCAAAGGTCTATGGATGGGTGACCAAAAATTTATTATCTCGGTGATTTGGAGGGCACGTAAAGCCGTTGGTCCCGGTTGCATTAGCAGTCGTTAACAACCACCAATCCGCACTGGGCCCGCGTGGTGGTTTGTGGCCCGTTCTCCCTATCCATCCATAGGGCAGGCTCGTGCCCCAGCAGTAACGACATATAATGAGCTATTGATGTGTTGCGGTGATGATAATCGAAAAAACCAACCCGCATTTTGGGAAACGTATTTTGGTACCTGTTTAGGATTAGCGATTAGCCTTTATCTCAACTGGTGTTAAGTGATGATCAGGCCGAAGGTGGAAGCGCATTTCACTCAGAATCCTCAACTACCAAGGTACTGGCTATCTTATCCGTTGCTGCCGTAACACAACAATGCCACAAATGTTGGTGTTATGGCGTCAAATTCAGATAAGATGGTGGTAGCTTTCCAGGCGGACAAAGGCTAGACCAACCGAATCGATACAAAAACATGTACCCGCTGGGAATCAAAACCGGTATTTCTGGGTCAACCGGTGGTCTTAACTACTGGACCACATAGGCGGGTAATCTTTAGCAATTGAAGTGATGGTTTGATTTTAATTATGGAGGACTTTGCCCAACAGTAGGACCAATACCAATACTTCTCCATGATATTAGTAAAGATAGTTATATTTTACAAAAACACAATGTTGAAAAAATTTCCACGAGCAGGATTTGAACCTGCACCCTTCTGACATACCGGGTCAGGTGCTCTTCCAATTGAGCTATCGTGGTTCTAACCAGCCCGCCGAAATTATTCAACACTATTTACTTTTTTACTTTGGAAGCCAAAGGCGCAAAAATTTTTTCAACATTGTGTTTTTGTAATTTGTTATCGCAACAAAAGGGAATGGCCAATTTCGGCCTGGTTTGAACAAGTTGCTCAGTAAAAAGTATTGTTACGAATAAATATAATAAATTCGTTAATAATTATTGACGCAACACTCACCGCAGGAAAGTGTTCTGTTAAAAAAGATGTAATAATAAGTATTCTCGCCGATTGCATGAACAAAACACCGCCATTTTTTAGTTGCAGCGTTGCAGGACTTAATTTTGGGTTACCACATGAACGCTAATATGATAACATTCGTTTTATAAATGAATAATCGAATTCTGGTACTTGAATTAGAAAACTTTTTCTTTATTCTATTTTTTTATTACCTGGCAACACTGACAAAATCAGCTCATAAGCCGAAAAATATTTTAATAATAATCAACAAGGCAGAGACGCAATTAATCAATATTGTTGCAATTTCCTGGTAGGCCGAAGAACGGTGGGTTGCTGTGCTCACGTTATGACAATAATGTGGTATTTAAGCTGGGCAAGGCATGAAAATAATATTACACCACCTGCCCAGTTTTCAGACAATATTTTGATTACATATGATTCTGAATAAAGCCATTATACGAAATATTGTTGTTTTATTTTATGCGCTAGTATTACACTCCCTGACATATTAAGATTTTTTTTTCTTAGACACCCTTAAAATTACACCTACTTATAATATTCTATACCATAACGCATAAATAAGTAAATATCTTTAAAGTAAAGAATAATACTTATATTATTTTAGAAAGAGATAATATTTTTTTATGAGTTTTAGTAACAAAATCATAATATTACGCATGCTACATTTGGCATGTTTTTTACGACTTGCTGCAACTTTGTTATGTTATTTAATTTCTTTTAGGTGTGAAATATTTAAATAGGAATTCATTTATTATTACAGTTAATGTCCACGCCAGGCCAAAGCACCCTAACAAACTGATCAATTCCCTTTGCGTTATAATTATATAAACAAAAACAAAAGCATTTTATAGTTATATTTCTTAATTAATAATTTTAAAATTATTACTTTTATAGTATTCGCATATGTATTAGTAGGTAACTTTAATTACACACTATTCTGTAAACTTGCATGACAATAAATATAAAATAAATAAATAAATTTTAACATATTAGGGTTTTATTTCAATTAAAGTTAAAGTAAGGTAAACCTATAAATTACATTAAACTACATTACATTATTATTTTTATTTTAATAAAAATATTAAACAAATCCCTGTGTGGTGCCGGGGATAAAGAATTGCACCACCCCATCTCTTCCCGTGGGTGTCGTAAAAGCCGGCTTAGGGACCATTCCAGAGGATGGGCAGCAGCATCTGTCTGAGGTTACCCTCAACCTACTGCAGTGCAGTCAAGACGTCCAGCAGTGGACGTCTTTTGGCTGAGATGATGATGATGATTAAACAATGATGATTGATGATGATGAAAACAAACTTTTGTCGTTCTGAATTCTTTTTTATTACATCACGAACCAAATGCTATTATTTTTGGTATTGATTCATCTAAAATGAATTAAATAATATTGAAGCAAGACCGTATAACACGCGTAACAAACGTTAATAGAAAAGTAAAACGTGCTTATATAGTATAATCTACAACTAAATTTAATTAAATGAACACTTTAAAAAAATACTTCATTGTAGAACGTAAGTGATAGAATTGCTTTATTGTATTGTACTGTAATAAATAATAATGCTGTTGGACTTTGAACTTTATGTATATGGCATATGGTTGAACATTATTGAAGATATCTGACAGTTTTGGATAGGTCGATGTGCAGGTGTTTGTACAATCAGCTGGCAATAAGGCATGTCAACATTTAATCAAACAAATCGATAATAATCAATGAAATTACCCAACGTTAAACGTAACATAAAAACTGGCTATTTTCACTGTTGTTTACGTATGAATGGATGGATTTAACCACCTGTGTGGTCTAGTGGCTAAGACCACCGGTTTATACCCAGAGGTCCCGGGTTCGATTCCCATCGGGGGGTACATGTTTGTGTACTAGGTTTGTTGGTGGTAGGGATTGTTTGTCCGCCTGGCTAGCTACCACCATCTTATCTAAATATGTCGCCGTAACATCAACATCAATGTTTGTAGCATTGTTGTGTTCCGGCAGCTAGAGATAAGATAGCCAGTGCCTCACTAGTTGAGGATCCCGGGTGAAGTGCGCTTCCATCATTGGCCTTATTATAACTTAACATCAGGTGAGGCTAAGGCTATAAAAAATAAAAAAATGGATATGCAAGGAGCATTATAGCGCATACTTCTTACTCATACACTTCTATAGGAAATCATACATACCTTCTACTTAGTTTACCAATGTGTCAAGCACTAAAACGAATTTCGAAATATCATTAGTTATCGGTTTTACTAAGAAGAGCGCATTTTAGCAACTATAAAACAAGACAAAGTCAGAATCTTATATGCTTGAAATTAGATAATTAAGTACGTTTGTTTAAAAATCAATATATGTTACATATTAGACAACATCATATACATTGTTCTGATCCCAAGGTAAGTAGCTAAAGTAAAGCACTCGTTTTATAGAAATCAGAAACAACGATGGATGGTGGTACCACTTTGCTTTGTGTTTAAGTCCCCAGCGCACTACCTTGAGGTATTCCAAACTTCACAAACCTTAGTTTCCAGCGCTCTTTGCTTTGTGTTTTTAGTCCCCAGCGCACTACCTTGAAGTATTACAAACTTCACAAACCTTAGTTTCCAGTGCTCTTTGCTTTGTGTTTTAAGTCCGCTTGGCTATCATATCTTATCATATCCGACATTTAAAAAATACTATGTTCGTATAATTTGTCTTCCGATCCCGGCAGTTAATAAAAAGTTCAAAGTTAGTTGGACAAAGGTTAAAAAAGTTTTTTCTAGCCGTGTGAAACGAAGAATCGTCAGTGGTTTTCTAGAGGGAACGGCATCACGCTCTATTGCGTGTCCCCGTGCCCTGCTAGATTCTCCGAGGGGTTCGGATTGGATCGGGGTTATAATAGTGCTTTTGCGTCGTGGTGTGATGCCATTTCATTGTCATTTCTTTAAGAAGGATTTTTATTACGATTAGCAGTACTTACTTTGGACTGTTTTTGTAAATGGCATTGAATGAATGATTTTCTATTCTTTTTTTTCATATAGTACTGGTAAGCACAGTGCCTTGATCTCACCTAGGGTTGCCAACCCTGCTATATAATATAGTATCCTACTATTTTAGGTGTCTAACTACTATTATTTTAAAAATATATTACAGTAGGCGAAACTACTATATTTTATCAGCAAAGTCGCAAAATCAGTCTCTATTATCTAAAACGGAACACAGAAAATATTAATTTAAGAAATAAAATAAATATTTTTTATTATACTTTATTTTTTTAAATAATCCCCCTATCCTTATCTACTATATTTTTATGGGTACTGAATCCAAAAATACTATATTTGGTCTAATGAAAGTTGGCAACCCTATTCTTAAATGATGTTAAGTGAAGCCAATGGTGGAAGAGCACTTCACCCGGGATCCTCAACTATTGAGGCATTGGCTATCTTATCTCTAGCTGCCGGAACAACAATGCTATAAACATTGATGTTTTTGCAACATATTTAGATAAGTTGGTGGTAGCTAGTCAGGCGGACAAACAAGTCCTACCACCAACCAAACCGAGTACACAAACTTGTACCCCCCGCTGGGAATCGAACCCGGGACCCCTGGGTCTAAACTGGTGGTCTTAACCACTAGAGGCGGTTAATTTCCCTACTTACCAACCGGGTCAGGTTCATTCGATTGATTGGGCTATTGTGTCTTGTCTATACTTTACCCGACCCGTGCCGTGTATTTCTTTCTACGGTAGGTAGTACCGATTTAAATCTATATTGTGTTAAGATTTAAAGATAAGGCATAAGTAGATAAAGCAGATATCCTTTTCAGTTAGCTAAAGATATTTGAATACACACAAGGAAAGTTTATTTTTAAAATTTGCGTGTTTGACCCTCCGGCACTCCGGAGTGACCTCACCGCAGCGGCCTCCGTTATTTTTAAATTCAGGACAAACGACAAACGACAAACATGCACGTGACCTCTCGATGGAATCAATTTATTGGCAACTTGTTATCGTTATTGTTGGCGATCTTGACCAATTTAAGGCGGCGACGGCGCTGTGAAATCTTACTATGTAAATAAAAAGTTAAAAAAAAAGAAACAATTGAATTTTTGATACAATATAGTGTTTCATATTTGATACAACAGAAGCAATTTACCAACGGTAGGTATGGGATGTGCGACATTGATCGTTAATCGTTACTTACATAGCCAGGACTTCTTTTTTTTAGGTAAAATAGCTACAGGTAATCTTGTGGTCGAAATTTAACCGTTTCCTAATAATTGTAGCACATAAACTTCCATCAATATGTATCTTCCTTCCTATATATATCTATATTATCATCATCATCATCATCTCAGCCAAAAGACGTCCACTGCTGGACAAAGGCCTCCCCCAAGGATCTCCACAACGACCGGTTTGGTGCTGCTCGCATCCACTTCTTCCCGCGATCTTCACCAGATCGTTTACCTTGTTTTTACCAGTGTGGGCAGACGCCCACACTGCGCTTTCCGGTACGCGGTCACCACTCAAAGACTGGTCCGCCCCAGCGGCCATCAGTCCTGCGAGCGATGTGCCCTGCCCACTGCCACTTGAGCCTCGCAACTCTTCGGGCTATGTTGGTAACCCTTGTTCTTCTGCGGATCTTCTCATTTCTGATTCGATCACGCAGAGAAACCCCGAGCATAGCCTTCCGATTGCTCTTTGAGTGACCTTGAGCCTTCTAATGAGGCCCATAGTGAGCGACCACGTAGGTATAAAGTACTACCTAGGTTTAAAGCATTAATAGCTCAATGGTTTAAAGATCTTTATTCTCACACGAAATTACATTTTACTTATAATGAGATATAAATAATACATAAAATATAGTTACAATTTGTAACTCTGTGGACTATAGTAGGCACTCGCTGCGATATGAGGTTTAGATTTATTTTTAAACATGTTTAAAGGTCTTACTTACCTATAAAAGTTAAGTGCCTACGCTAATACCAAGGCAAAATTATTGAACAATGAACAAAGTCTTGTAATAACGATTACATCATGATGACAGTGCCATCCTGGCCACTCGAGAAACGATCGTTGAACTCAAAAGAACGAGATTTTTGAATCGCGTTTGCGTAACCAAATAGCGGCGACTCGCTCACAGCTTAGGTAATCGTTAGATACATACAAGCTTTTATTGTATCCGATTTGCACAAAGCTGTGTGGACAAATCTAAAGTCAAGCACCTACCTATAAGAGCCATTTCACGTTTCGATAGGTACCTATCCCATACATACTTTAAAGTTGTTGTTCTTTCAAACTAATAAACCAATTGTAATGAAACTTTCTATGTTGACAGTTTGTAGAAAATATTAAAACATCGTTTGTTCAACAGATTTTATGTGGACTTCAAATCGCATCACACCATCATTGCCAGCTCATTTTACGTCCCCACTGTTGGGTGGGACGCACGCTTCTCTATGGATGGAAACACGACAAGGAAAACGGAACATAAACCACCACGCGGGCGCATAGCTATAGGCTATAGCTCGAAAGCGATCGAGTTAGGCGGTCGGCCCCCGGGTCATGGTCTGTCTATGTGCAAAGTTTCATCTAAATCTGTTCAGCCATTTTCACGTGATGCGCGGTCAAATAAACAGAAAAAACATATAAAAAAATAAACATACAAACAGACAAAAATTCTAAAAACTGTTGGAACGTGTTCTGTTATCGATTCTAAGTAACCCCCCAGCCAACTTTTTTTCAAATATCTACCATGTACAGACTTTCGACCCTCTTTAACTTTATTAAGTAGGTAGGTATAGCTTATTCTCTCTTCTTCTCTTTTTCTCTTTTGTTTTTTTGTTACGTGTTTTGATTATTATTGTTTGTCCTTAATATTTTGTGTTTTTATTTGTGATGGTAAATGTCCTTTTATGACAGGCATTTTGCAATATTTTTGACGCTGTAAGGGAGAAAAGAGCTTGACACTTGCTGAATTTCTTGCAGATCTTCTCAGTACAAGGTCTCCCGCCCAGAGTAGACTTACGAACCGATGGCATGATGACGTTCATAAGAGCTATTTGTAGCCTAAACTGAATAAATAATTTTGAATATTGAATACATTGAATATTTTGATCACCCGTCCGATGACAGGCATTTACGAGCAATCGCAAACCGAGCGTGTTAACCACTGCCTCAGACTCTTAGAATCGATAGTGATAAGTGTACTGGTGCCCAGTACGAGTTTCATTCGCCATCCGATCACGTTAACGAAAACGAGTATTTGTATGGCTAAATTTTAACTCATCTCGTATATCACCAGGAGGCGCTGCTTAAATGCCATACAAATTTTTATTTTCGTAAACGTAATCGAATGAATACGGATTGTAAACGAAATTCACACTAGGCACCCTGTTAACATAGCAATGTCAATACTCTGAGACAACACCGCGCGGGCACGACGCGACACGAGGCACAGACATTGTTGTGCACGAGGTGAAACTATTTTCTACAATTTTGCTGCACGCGAACTATTAAATTTGTCACAATACTTTATAGCCAATAACGTAAAAATGGTCAACGAACTGTGTTATTGTGTTATTTCAATATAAATATTACTTTTAATTCTGCAATTTTATGTAAATGATTGGAAACAGCAAGATAAAATAACTATTGAATCCTTTATTGTACATTGAAGTTACAGTATAAATTACATTTAAAAAAAACATATACAAGGGTGAGCTTATCTCTAAAAGAAATCTCTTCCAGCCAACCCTAGCTCTAGTTGGAAAAGAAAGTCTGCGGGACCAATTGTCGACCATAACATAAATAAATACTTTAAATATAAATAAATAAATAGATATTTAAACTAATTATAATGCAAAACGTACATATACACATATATATAATATATACATATTATCATCTGACTGTATAACTATATGATGTTACTGATTGCTGCTCAAGTTGGAGAGGTAGTGCTTTTTCAATTTGTGTTTAAAAGATGCTACCGATGGGCTCTCACGAATGCTGGCGGGCAAATTTGTCCACAATCGGGCTGCATAAATACGGTGTAAGAATTGTGGAAAAATTAGGAATTGGATTGTGGATAGAGAAGGGTTCTTGAGTCACAAGACCGTTTGGGGCGGGAAGTGGCGGGTAAATGATTAAAACGGGAACGTAGGTAATGAGGGAGCTGAGGGTAGCGAAGGATTTCATAAAGGACGGACAGGATGTGCATATCACGGCGGAGTCGGGTTGGGAGCCATCTCAACTTTGACCTGAACTCTGATATATGATCATACTCGCGCAGACCAAAAATTAACCTGATCGCCAGATTTTGCAGGCGCTCCAGTTTGTTAATCAACTCTTCCGTGGCATCCGAGTAACAAACTTCGGCAGTCGCGAAGAGGGAGAAGAAGCGACCGAGCGAGCATAACTTTGGTATTGAACGGTAAGAAAAACTGAAGTCGCTTGAGAGAGTGATAGGAGTAATGCATGCGCCGGCTGACTTCATTAATCTGCGATTTCCAAGAAAGCGTGTTGTCAATAATGATGCCTAAATTTTTAGTTTTGCCTGCATACGCAAGATCCACTCCATCATACGTAACCTTGGGGAGTTTATCAAAATCTAGTTTATCATACAGACTGTTGCTGCCCATGATTATAGCTTGTGACTTAATTGGGTTCGCGAGCAATCCAAATGTGTCCGCCCAAGTTTTCACAGAGACGAGGTCTTTATTGAGGGCTGCAATAGCAGTCAGTACGGGCTGCATCAAAGTGCTTATAAATTATAATTATATATTAATTATAAAACTAAACTCTATAAATTTGATGCATATAAAAAGTGTTTCGTTTCAGTAAGATTTAGTTACAAGATAAAATTTTACTAGAAAAAAAATAAACCAGCCTCAGGAAGCTCGAGTGGGAATCGAACCCGCGACCTTTGGATAACCGGTACAACGCTCTGACCGCTGAGCTACCGAGGCCGAGGAAGATTTAGTTTCAATATTTTTTTATAAAATTATTGTAATATTAACCAGTTTTCGTCGCCAAAAAATAATGTAGAATTTAATTATAATTTTCCTGTATAACAGCTAGAAAGCGTTTTGCTTTAGCAGCTGACTTTAGTCAGAAATCAGTTGCTAACGCAATGATAACTTCCTTTTAAATTTTAATGTAATATCATTGTGCTAACCCCTAGTTTAGTGATTAAAGGAAAAATATGTAATCACAGGTTTCTGTCAAGCACCGGTGCCACCACAACCCTAAGGTACTTAGATCAGGAGCTTGAGAGTTGGTAGGTCTCGTCCTCCTGGCACTCGAGCAAAGTGAGCCTTTTTAATTAATGCCCTGTAAGCCTGGGAACTGGGAACAGAGAGTCAGGAAAGCATCGACTAAGCGACAATAAAAAGCTGTGCAGGCGCATAAACTGTCAAATATAAGTGTTTTTTTTTTTTATATATTTTAGCGTTTTATTAACGCTTAAATATACTTAAGTAAAATTTAAACACTGAAAAAAGACGACAACCTCAGGCGGGTATCGAACCACGCACCTTCCGCATTCCGGGCGGCTGCCTTAACCACTTGGCTACCGAGGTCTGGCTTTCACCCGTCGAAATTTTTCAGTGCTTGATGCTTATGTTTTTTAGTCAACATTGCTTCATCAATCTTAGAAGTTTTCACCTCTGAGATCCGAAAGAAATATTTTTACAAATATTTGAACATTCGGTTAAGATGAAGCTGCGTTATAGATGTGTTTTTTTTTTTTTTTTTTAATATATTTTAGCGTTTTATTAACGCTTAAATATACTTAAGTAAAATTTAAACACTGAAAAAAGACGACAACCTCAGGCGGGAATCGAACCACGCACCTTCCGCATTCCGGGCGGCTGCCTTAACCACTTGGCTACCGAGGTCTGGCTTTTTAATTTGTAAAAATATTTGTAAAAATATTTCTTTCGGATCTCAGAGGTGAAAACTTCTAAGATTGATGAAGCAATGTTGACTAAAAAACATAAGCATCAAGCACTGAAAAATTTCGACGGGTGAAAGCCAGACTTCGGTAGCCAAGTGGTTAAGGCAGCCGCCCGGAATGCGGAAGGTGCGTGGTTCGATTCCCGCCTGAGGTTGTCGTCTTTTTTTCAGTGTTTAAATTTTATTTAACTGTCAAATATGTTTAAAATATAAAGTTTAAAGTCTATTGAGGAAATTTGGCAGTTTGTGTTATGGTAGTCTGATGTGCATTCGTGTGTTCGATTTTATTTCTATAAATCCGGACTTTAAACTACTCTCACGTTACAAAAACACAAATGTTGAAAAAATGTCCACGAGCAGGATTTGAACCTGCACCCTTCTGACATACCGGGTCAGGTGCTCTTCCAATTGAGCTATAGTGGTTCTAACCAGCCCGCCGAAATTAACTTGTGGAAATTTTTTCAACATTCGTGTTTTTGTAATTTGTTTGCGTCACAAAATTTGCGTTAAAATTAAGTATGTAAACAAGACAAAATACTCTCTCGTTATTAGTCAATATTTCGTTTTCAAGCGTCGATGTATAGTGTGCCTCGCCTTAGCTCTAATCATACATGCCAACAAGGATATAAAAACATCCTCACCACCAGCTCTTTATTTCTCCCCACTGCTGGAACAAGAGCCTTTACTATGAATAGAAATACCACAGGGAGTAGGATTTCAATTTATGAGTGGTATAAATTTTTACCGTCTTTATGGTCTAGTGGTTGACCACCGTTTTAGACGCAGACCCGGGTTCGATTCCCAGCGGGGGGTACATGTGGTAGGGCTTGTTGGTCCGCCTGGTTAGCTGCAAGATCAGCTTTCCTGGCAGCAATTAAAGTGTTGCGTGGTAACACCCAGTGCCCTGAGCTTCTTGAACAACTGTCGCGTCTGAATGTGCCCGACAACTACGTTCAGCGCGGCGGCGCCGCGCTTGTCGCCAACGCCGCCTACACCCTAAGCCGCACTATCACGCACGAACACTCGCCCGCCCATCGCATCGTTCAAATGCATACCGGCCTCAATGCGCTCCTGTGTCAGCAACCTGATACCTGACTGACTGTGATGTATTTGTAGGTGGCTGGGCAGCTATCCAGTCAGAGTGTTTATGTTTCTGTGAAACTATCTTTTACGGTCCATGCTGCTCGCCTGTGGAATGCTTTGCCTGTGTCTGTAAGACGTGCGAAGTCTCTGCAAAGGTTTAAGAAACTCGTCAAAGATCACTACTTGTCGTTGTAATCCTACTGTTAGTCCACTAGGTACTTATTTTTTGTTTTTAAATGATATGTATATATGTATGTGTGTATATATGTGTATGTATGTTTATGTGATAAATTATTAATGTACACTTTTTTTATTTCAACGCCTCCATCTTATTTATTATCAATCCTCTCCATCCCTAGGTTGCCTGGAAGATATCGCTTTTAGTGATAAGGCCGCCCTTTGTACGACTTCAATTTTTATTTTTATTTCTTTGTTAGCATGTACCTATGTGTTTTTATTTTTATGTGTACAATAAAGTGTTTTATTCTATTCTATTCTAAATGTCCTTTATAGCGTTCTTATGTATTATATCTGTGTTTAAATGTTTTTATAATTTTATATCATCATCATCATCATCATCATCATCATCATCACCATCATCTCAGCCAAAAGACGTCAAATAATAATAATAAATTATAGGTACTTACCCCCTTATTCATAAAAACTATTTGAGCATTATTTAGTTAAATATTGTTTTGTCAACGTCACAAAAACGTCATTTTGAATAAGAGAAAAAGAGACAAAACAATGATTAACTAAATAATGCTTAAATAGTTTTTATGAATAAGGGGGTTAGTGTTTAATGCTTCTTAATGTAACAATAATAATGATGATAATTTTTATATTCTGTATGTTAGATAAGTAATTGGATCCATCCCGTGTAACTAATAATAATAAATAATATAATAAAAAAATAAATATAATAAAATAATAAATAATATAATAAAAAGAGCTATAATAAAAACTTATCTAAATACTAGTGGCCCGCTCGCTACTTCGTCCGCTTGAAAACACCACCCGTACCCCATGATGGACCCCTATAGCAGCGCCACCTACCGGGTCCAATTGTAAATCAAAACCATTCTCGAATCCACTTGTACACACACAAAAAAAATCATCCAAATCGGTCCAGCCGTTTCGAAGGAGTTCAATTTACAAACACACACACAGAAGATTTATATATATAAAGATATATAAATCTGTCGCCTAACATCAAATTGTAGCATTGTTGTGTTCCGGCAGCTGGAAATAAGATAGTCAGTACTTCAGTAGTTGCGGATTACGGGTGAAGTGCGCTTCCACCTTCATACTACCATGTTAACTTAATATATACCATAATATATACTTCATATATACCATGTTAACTTAACATTAGGTGAGGCGAAGGCCAAGTCTTACCCGTAAGATATTAAAAAGTAGTTTCTTATAATATTATTTTGTCCGTCTTCAACAAGTTTCCCTAATGCTGTGTTTCGCGAAGTTAAACTTTGACCTATCACATTTTTATAGAAACGGTTAAAAATATTATAATTTGGCTACGTCATCATTCGAATAATCTTTCGCCGACCAAGGCCATATGTATTTATTTTATATGGTAAACAAACAACATGTTGACAGAATCTCGCCTTTGAAAAAAAATGAAAATATACCTGCTTTCTTAAAAAGATATAAGTATAGAGTACATTACAGTGGTACAAAAGGCGCCTTACCGCTAAAACACAATTTCTTCCAGTCGACCATGTGTTGAACTTAACAAAAATAAGTATGAAACGGCTTTGCTTTATGTATCATCATCATCATCATCATCAGCTCATTGTATGGCCACTGCTGGGGCACGAGCCTACCCTATGGATAGATAGGGAGAACGGGCCATAAACCACCACGCGGACCCAGTGCAGATTGGTAGTTGTTATACGACTGCTAACACAGCCGGGGCTATCTATGTAGTTTTTTTATGTTTTGTTGCGTTTACAATGCTATAGGTTATATCTATCTATCTATATAGAATAGATATAGATCTATCTATATATAAATAAAAATGAATCACTGAAATGTATGTACGCGCATAACCTCCGATCTACTGCACAAAATTGGATAATCCTTTTTTTGTGTTTTTTATTGTCAGGACAAGGTATGTAAAGAAGAAAATTAAAAAAAAAATATCCCTAGCTGTGAAACATTTGATGTCTTTGTTTGTTTTGTTGTCATAGAAACTGTCAAAGCGGTAAGAAGTCCGCCGGGTAAACTAGTCGAAAATAAAAATAGCACTTCAAACAAACAAAAACTCAGTTGGGATCAGCCCCCGACCGCCTAACCGATTGCTTTGGCTACGTGTATAGTTTTCATACCGCCTATGAAAGCAATATCGAAAGCTATAGGCTATAGCTATCGATATATGCCTATACCTATTAGCTAGATGACAAGATGACGTCATAAACTATACACGTAGCCAAAGCAATCGGTTAGGCGGTCGGGGGGCTGGTTGGGACTCGAACCCTTGACATAAATGGCGATCCAGATGACAGCTCTTACATTTTCGATTTAAATAAATAATTGTGACTTTAATAATAATTGAAATAAAAAAAAATATATCAACAAAATCTAGTACAATTTTATCTTGTAACTAAGCAGTGTGTGATATTAATCAAAGATATCAATTGAATGTTATTACAGTTAATAAACTATTACTTACGTGTTTTTTTAAATCCAAAAAATATTGTCGGGACAAAAGTCTAATTTTAATTAGGTTTCAAGCCAGTTCTAATGACACCTAGGTCTGTGCCTAACTTCACACCGAAGGATAAACATTTTGTGACAAATTTTAATTGACTGTATTAACTAAATTATGTAAACTCATTAAAGCTTGCTTTACGTGTGGGTAGCATACTTTGCATGCATAACAAACAATACTGGAATTATAATGAGGTACTTGAACTCTTGTGATAAATTATTTAATAAAGCTCAAATTAATATAGCCAGATAGAATTGATAAAGTATTCATATACTTAATAGGTACAGGTCGTAATGAAAATAATAAAAAAAAAATTGCCGATAGTTACAGCCTGCACATCAACCTATCAAAAACTGTGAAATTACTTCAATTTTCAACCATATATTATGTCATATACGGAAAGTTTGAAGTGTATTGAGCAAATTTGACAGTTTGTGGTTATTACCGTCCCAAGCTACTCTGCGACACACGAACCCTAATATGTCCCCAACGTAATTCCAATTTTTACCACAAATCATTCACAGTGTATGCCGCTCGAATGTGGAATAGACTGCCTACCAGCGTTCGTGAGAGGTCTTCGATTCAAAGATTCTATCTTTCAAACACAAGCTCAAAGAGCATTATCTGTTTGACAGCTAATCAGTGGCAGACATCCCGTTGTAACATAATTATTAATATTATAATTATATGTAATATATTTATAATATAATTTTTTTTCTCAATTAGTTATGTCCTTGGTAATTAGTTTAAATATGTTTGTTAGTATGGCATTATTTACAATTTATTAGACCCGCATACTTGTTTATTACACCACAACAGCTAGGGTTGGCTGGAAGAGATCTCTTCCAGAGATAAGCTCACCTTTGTATATAATAATATGTCCTGTGTAACGTGTGTTTAAATGTAAATTCTTGGTTAAAGGATTAATTAATCATTTTATGTCCCCACTGCTGGGACACGAGCCTTCCCTATGGATGAATAGGGAGAACGGCCCATAAACCACCCGGCGGGCTCAGTGCGGTGCGGTGGTTGTAATGCAGCAGGGACCAACGACTGCTAATGCTAATGCAGCAAGGACCAACGGCTTTACATGCCTTCCGAAGCACGGAGGAGCTCGAGATGATAAATGTTTGGTCACCCATCCGATGACAGACCTTTGCGAAAGTTGCTTAACCTCAGCACTCGCAGACCGGGCGCGTGAACCACTGCGCCATCGAGCTCCGAGAAGCTTTAAAAGTTACGGCATAATTTGGCCTTCCACTTCCTTCGCCCGGCCTTCAATTGCTAAGGGTAAGCAAATTTGTGGTGGTTTATGGCCCATTCTCCCTATCCATCTATAGGGAAGGCTCGTTCCCCAGCAGTGTGAACGTTGATGAGCTGGTGATTAGGCCTTCCAACAGGTAGTGGACGGCAGTGGTCCTTATCACTGCTGTCTGATCCCAAGAGTTAATGGCAGGGCTACCCGGACATGCACGCACCTAACTCATTCTTACCTACCTGCACCCCACATTCGCGCACTACACCGTCCAATGATTAATCTATTATTTGTTATTGTCAAAATCATACTGTGTAGTTATTGTTTGTGACGAATAGCCACATTGTTTGTTACTTCGCTAACCCTAGAGAATTGACCTCCACGAACCATTGTACCTAGTGAATGTGCGAGTCATTGTACAATGTACATTCCTATAACACGGCTTACTATTAATTTTTGGTAACTAAACCTTTTTAATTTTTTTTCATCTATTGTAGGTAAGCAAACACAATCAGCGATAGCATATTTGTTTTACCCTTTTAAAATTTACTATCACTTTAATCACGTCTATCTTCGTCCGCGTAGATTTGAGATTTTAAAAATAAGCTTTTTTTAAATAAAACAGCCTAATATGTTACCCGCAAGGTATGTATCATTATTCTGTGAAATATTTTTTGGAATTGGACCAGTGCTTCCAGAGATTACCCTCCGCAAACAAATAAACAAACAAACAAACTTTACCTCTTTGTTAATAGCACCTATAAATATTTTATTTACTTTGAAAATGTTTGCAATTAAATATATACCTATTCATTCTAATTTAAATGTAAATTCCAAGTTCCTAAATGTATGCTTCAATCGGTAATAATTATGGTTGAAAAATAATCTATTGCGCTGCTTTTGAAGGGTTTATTCAAAGATATATTTTTTCCCACTATATTGTCATGTCCATAGTAATCATTTTAATTATATAATTGTATTAATTTAATTTATTTCAATTATATAATTTAAATTATATTATGTATGTACTTAGCATGTTATAAGTATAGCTCTTAACTAACCCTATGAGCCCTTGTTGCTTTAATAAAGAAATTATTATTATTATTATATTAAATCTCTTTGGGTTTATGAATGTTCTCATGTAACAACTTTTAAATTACTGTAGTAAGGGTAGTTTTTTTTAATGTATTTGAATGATACTGAAAGATACCTAAGAAAATCTAGCTTAGCAATAGTAGCAAAACTTTTTGGCCGCTATACCAGCTCTACTTATAACATTTTGTGTGTTTTGTAAAAGGTTCTAGATGCCGATCAATAATAATAAAGTAATCAGATATTAAAGAATAGTCAATCTTGCAGGTCGTAAAAACAATACTTCGAAAAACAGAACTTCTACTTAATTTACTTTTTTTTTGATAATGAAATTATCTTTAATAGGGAAACACAATAAAAGCCTTACCACGAAAATTTTACAGAATTTAACTTGGGTAAGTAGTACGAGTGAGGCTAGCCACTTGTTTAAAATTAAATTCGAATTCTAACGTTTTTTCCAAGTCACATTTTAATATGGCAGCTTAAAAAATAAAGGCGATAACATAAGAATATATAATAAGAAAATACTTACGTTATTATAATCGAACTCCTTGATCAAAGCCACACAACACCGTTACTCGCGGGCGCACTGCAGGCGCGTGTCTGAATCACGTGTTTGCTTCCACGCAGCCGTCCTGTCAGCTAGACGGTCAGCACCCGACTGGACCACGGTGCGTGCCACACCACACCCACCACCACAGCATGAACTGTACGGCCAAACCACAGATTAACACCACAAAATAGGGAGACCCACAGAAGGTTAGTTTCATATTATATACAGCGAGGAGCTCGATGGCGCAGTGGTTAACGCGCCCGGTCTGCGAGTGCTGAGGTTAAGCAACTTTCGCAAAGGCCGGTCATCGGATGGGTGACCACAAATTTATCTTGAGCTCCTCCGTGCTTCGGAAGGCACGTAAAGCTGTTGGTCCCGGCTGCATTAGCAGTCGTTAACAACCGCCAATCCGTACTGGGCCCGCGTGGTGGTTTATGGCCCAAATCCATCTTCCAATCCATCCATAGGCTCGTGCCCCAGCAGTGGGGACATAAAATGAGTTGATGATGATGATGATGATGATACCGCGCTTGAGCAACGCGCACATAGACAACCTCTCAGAATCTCTTTTTTTTGTGAGTGTTTGATTGACGCTGGGCATTTCCAGCTTCAACGGCCTTTTTGGGGGCGGCGAGAAACTTAAAAGGTTCCTCAAGCCGTGTGAAACAAATCACCATCGGAGGTTTTCTAGAGGGAACGGCATCACGCACTAGTGCGTGTCCCCGTGCCCTACTACATTCTCCGAGGGGTTCGGATCAGATCGGGAGCTACGCTGGTGTTTTTTTTTTATTTTGCGCCCCGCCGATGCGGTAAGGGCAACCCACCTGCTATAATAGCAACCCGGCGGGGCGGTGGGAGGAGGTGCAATCAATGTATGAGTCGTCATACATTTAACGTCATATACGTCATATACGTCAAGCGGTTGAGCTAGACTATGTCAGACTCCTATTGACTAAACACCCCCTAGTGTAGCCTTGGAAGGGCTACGTAGGCTGACTAGCTCCTCTGACCAGCTCCAGCTCCCACCCCGGGAGGCGACCGTTCCGTCAGTTACTCAACCAGAGTGCACGCCCCGTGGTGAATACGGCGCGCTCAATCTGCAGTGATGCTGCCTATTCGCTCTAAATGAGAGCAAACATTTACAGAATACACTAAACATGCACACCAGTTTAGGCCCAAGACACCGTACTCGTAGAACAAGGGTACGAAGAACCGGTTCACACTCGCTCTACACCAGGTACCTGGGCGCTTCTCTCCTCCTCCACGGCCCGCTCAACCCGAGCCGAGGTGCCTTTAGAGGCGCCCTTGGGTTGCTCCGCTCCCCGATCCGATCCGAACCCTTCGGAGAATCTAGTAGGGCACGGGGACACGCACTAGTGCGCGATGCCGTTCCCTCTAGATAACCTCCGAAGGTGATTCGTTTCACACGGCTTGAGGGACCCTTTACGTTCCTCGCCGCCCCCAAAAAAGCCCGGTGAAGCTGAAAATGCCGTAGAGGCAATCAGCAATCTCTCTCAAAAAAAAAAAACCCCTGTGTGGTGCTGGGGATAAAGAATTGCACCACCCCATCTCTTCCCGTGGGTGTCGTAAAAGCCGACTAAGGGACCATTCCAGAGGATGGGCAGCAGCATCTGTCTGAGGTTACTCTCAACGTACTGCGATCGCCAACCCGCCTGTCAAGCGTGGCGATTGCGGCAAATACCCCTCATATCAAAGGGGGGAGGCCTTTGTCCAGCAGTGGACGTCTTTTGGCTGAGATGATGATACAAATACTTATTTACTAGAATGGGCCTACGTGAAGTTCTTTTAAAAGCTTTATTAAATTGTTTTTTTTATTCAATATGAACTACAGTCGATGGTTTTTCAACATCGGTTGCAGCGGTTGTCTAATGCACAGCCGGCCGTGACCGACACATCAGATTGGAAAGTGACTTGGCCAATGATCTAGATCGCTGCACGTCCTACTAAATACAAATCTACACAGTCGTATTTTGTGAGTAAACAACTGCCTCTGTGGACTAGTGGTTGATACCACCAAGACCTCGGGCTACGATTCCCAGCGGGGAATACATGTTTGTGTACTCTGTTTGGTTGGACTTGTTTGTCCGCCTAGCTAGCTACCGCACCATGTTATCTAAATATGTCGCCATAACATCAATGTTTGTATTGTAGCATTGTTGTGTTCCGGCAGCTAGAGATAAGATAGCCAGTGCCTCAGTAGTTGAGGAGTCCGGGTGAAGTGCGCTTCAAGTTTCAACCTTATTTACTGATTTATTTTATTGTGATAAAAACGACGTAACCACATCAATAACATTTATCTATCACACGAATACAAGTCTAGTCTTATCATCAGTTAACATCAGGTGAGATGAAGGCCAAGTGCTCCCCCGTACATTATAAAAAAAACCGGTCAAGTGCGAGTCGGACTCGCGCACGAAGGGTTCCGTACCATTATCTATAAAACGGCAAAAAATCATGTTTGTTGTATGGGATGTATGGGTGTCGGGCCAAGCGCAGTGTAGGGTTCCGTAGCCCATCTCACGTGTAGGGTAGGGTAGAGGTAACCTACCAGAGGTAAAAATAGTTATTTGTTATACAAGAGTGCAAAGTGGCTTTTTAACCGCGTGCTCAATTTTGATGACCGAGCAAGCGAAGGACTCTAAAATTGAATCACGAGCGCAGCGAGTGATTTAAAAATTAGAATCCTGAGCGTTAGCGAGGGAATCAAAAGAGCACGAGGTGAAAAATCTTTGCACTCGAGTGCAACACGTAACTTTTCATCCCACCTTAGCGAGGAAATGACTAAGTGCAAATAAAAAAAACATTTACAATCACAAGATACTTTTATTTCAGTTTAGGTATTAACTACTACATTATGATAGGCAAGTATCACAGAATAATCTTAAAATTATAACAAATAATACTTCGGTATAATTAAGAAAAATTGTAAGTAACGTTGCTACAGTTACTTAAGTTGAGTGTAATATTTTTGTTAGGTACTGTAATGTTGGTGTTAGTGACTTGTGTACTATTTTTAGGTAAACTTTTTTGCACTATAAGTTTTCTTTTGTTGGTCAAACGATAGTTATTTATATTAACACTTGCTTACATCAAAGTGATCTTCACAGAAATACTGTCTAGTATTTGTGGATAATGACTTTGGATCTTTTGAATCCACAACTTTCGCGGCGTTTTTATGCTCGTATTCTTGTATTCAGGCACAATACACCAATGATAAACTCATTATTAATTTCGAAAAATAGTCTATTGTTTTTTATTTGTAAATCAATGTTCGTAAGCGATATTTATTTATTTACTGACGCAGTGACGTCACGAGCCGAAACAGCATGGCGGCTAGCGTTTCCGCGCGAAAATTTAAAATGATAATTTATAAATAGTTTTTATGGCATAAATCGGTTTTAAAAAAATCATATAAAATTAAAGTGGTTTATTATCACTCTAGGAGTAATTTAAAACACTTTTCGAAAAAGGGTGTAATACCCTATTCTGTTGGCGTCAAATAAACTTTCTCGTCGCTAGAATCACTTATTTTAGGTTTTTTGCTTGTTTTCAAGTAAAAAAACCTAAAATCTTAGTGCACACGATGTTCTAAATTCAATTTACTGTATCCTCTAGCGAACCAAAAAAGCTTTTGCACTTAGATATCGAAGAGCAAAAATAGTCTTTCCGAGATGGGGGGCATGAAAAATGTATTTTTCAAAATTTTACTTCACCACTTTGTCGGCGTGATTAATATGTATATCCATGCCAAATTACAGTTTTCTAGTACTAAGAGCCTATGAGCTAGGCTGGGGACAGATAGACAGACAGACTGACATGGCGAAACTATAAGGGTTCCTTGTTGATTACGGAACCCTAAAAAACAATTATATACTCGTAAAAATCGGACTAACAACTGAAAAGAAAAAAACAAGCTCTACGATCCCAGAATTCAATTTGAGCAATGTTGAATGCTGCAACGTGAAATATTTCCTTGTCCGATACCTATACTTAAATAATAAAATCTATAATAAATGAGTATTTATAAATACATTGAATACTTAGAATACTTATTCTAAGATTGAATATTGATTGTCGCAGGCGGGGACATTCATCACCAAGCGGCCGTGGCTAGCTCAATTAAATCCGCACTCTCTTTGGTTGGTGATTGTCCCCGCCTGCGACAACTATCAATATTATGCTACCGGGAAGGCTGACGTAAGCACTGATTTTTTTCACTGCTTTGATTTTGATTGCTTTTTAGCGGCAGTAGGTAGTAACTATTAGGTAATCTGTGGCAGTAGCTATCCAACGATATTGCAACCGATTGGATAAGATGCAGATTCATCTTTACAGATGAAATATCACAAATTTGATAACACGACGCTATAGTATTTTTTTTATTCTGTGGTGGTTCAAGCACTCCTGTGATCGTCTAGTATAATTTATAAGTATATGGAGTATGCTTTGCCAGATACAGAGAGTCTACATTATAGGAGAGGTTGATTATCGTGATTGAATTACTTCCAATCGTCATTGCACATGTCTATACCAGTACATTAAATCGAATGAACAGAGAACAAACACCTTTCCATTCCACCTAGCTTGCTTCAACTTATGGCGAGCCTTCAGCCTTCTAGCAAGTCTAGATAGGTTTTAATATTTAAGATAAGACAAGTGCACATAGCCACTCTAGTGAGTGCTTGCATTGAGATATTTAAGAATTATAGACTGGCCATAGCAAGTGATAGGATCGCGTGAATCGATGTATTGAACCTGTGAGGGACTTTGGGCCCTCCCCCGTCAGAAACCAGTCCGAACCGATGTCAGGGTCCCTACTTGCGTTGTACGCTTGACAGAGTCAATTATGGGGGCAACCGTCCATATTTACCCCAACGCTGCGAAGCGTATAATATATAGTTAGTAGTAAGATAATATAAGCTAAAGCACAAGCTAAATTGTGATGAGAACATACCTAATTGTTGTGGTAAATTGTTGTGGTCTCATAAAATTAAATAATCTATCAAGAGACCGTAGCGTACCTAGTCAAGAAAATACAACAATCCAGCTTTAGGCGTTACACACACGATGATGGATGTCGGAGCGACATGCTACTGTCGGCTGTAGTAACGCGCACCAGTGCGACCAATCCGATCCAAAACCCTCGGAGAATTTAGTTGGTAACGCTTGCATGACGCCATTCCCCTCTAAAAACCCGCATCACGGTGTATTATCATACGGCTTGAGGAACCCTTTAAGTTTCGTCGCCCCCAAAAAAAGCCCGGTGCCGTTGTAAAGGCCGTTTGAGGCCAACAGCAAACTCTCCAAAAAATACGTCACTGCGACTTGTCATCTATCAGAACGACGTGATGCGGTCGATGCATATCGACTAATCCGGTTTGAACAACGTCGCCATAGTTTTGTCAAAGAAAGTCGCGCGTCTCTGCGACTTCCACGCACGCCGCCGTACTGACGGACCCGATCTGATCCTCGGAGATTCTAGTAGGGCACGGGGACACGCACTAGTGCATGATGCCGTTCTCTCTGGAAGACCTGTGACGGTACTTCGTTTCACATGACTTGAGGAACCCTTTAAATTTCTCGCCGCCCCCAAAAAAGTCCGGTAAAGCTGAAAAAGCCGTCCGACCAATCTCTCAAAAAAAACATAACTGACGGACGGGACAGCATCGGCAGCCGCTTGCTAGCTGCCACAAAAGTAACAGACCCACAGAAGGTCCATACAAAGCCACCCGAGCAACCTCCCATGTAGACCTCTCACTCTCACGGACACGAAATCTCGTATTATTAGACTATTGATATTGACTTGACGCGTGCCAATATGTCACCCTTGAGTATCTACGTGCAGTTCTAGCAACTTCTTGCCGCTCTCAGCAACCCGAACAGCGCGCGTAGCGGCGAGGGCGGTGTGGGCACGGGAACAGTCCCTGGACCGCCGCACACCTCGCGACACCTCAGGCATCGGCCGATTTTACTTTTGTACGGACACACGAATTGATCGTTGCGAGTAATATTATAAACCTTAAAATTACATTTCGCTTTTTACTCCAAGATCCCCTTGAGATCAACCTTTAATATACTTACGCTAGTATATTAATGTCTATGAGATCAACATGTCGCAACGATATCTATCACCGTATGTGAATCGCCTTATGACAACCTTCACAATTATTATGCCAATAGTTAATAAATTGTATGCGACATTCGAGACAAACGTACGTGTAATAAGTGTAAAGTAAATGACGTTAAACAATTCGACATTCTGCCACTACATAGATTTACGGCCAATCATTTGTTAAAACGCGCACGTCTATAGAAGGAAAATAATACAATAATAATTAAAATAAAGCACCGTTACATAACCGTACTAAGCCAGTGATGTACCCACATACCAACCTCGATATTAGGTATGCGGAGCTCGATTGCGCAGTGGTTTACGCGCCCGGTCTTCGAGTGCTGAGGTTAAGCAACTTTCGCAAAGGCCGGTCACCGGATGGGTGACCAAACATTTATAATTTCGAGCTCCTCCGTACTTCGGAAGGCACGTAAAGCCGTTGGTCCCGGATGCATTAGCAGTCGTTAACAACCACCAATCCGAAGTGAGGTCGCTTGGTGTTTATGGCCCCGTTCTACCTATCCATCCATAGGGAAGGCTCGTGCCCCAGCAGTGGGGACATAGAGCTATAGTAAATTTTACTTTTTTATTTTTAAGTGCTAATTGCTTTTGCTAATTTAATTTTAACGCAAACACGCAAAAAAAAAACAACATTTTTTTCAACATTGTTTTTGTAATTTATTTCGCACCAAAAATTTGCGTTCAAATTATATAAACAAAACAAAAACATTTTATAAATAGCTTGCCTACTTCTTAACTGATCTTTAGTATTTGTAAAAATAATATGATCGGGTGTTAATGACGGTAGTTGTTGACATTGAATGGGTGCCTTTGGCTTTAAAAGTAAAAAGTAAATAGTGTTGATTAATTTCGGCGGGCTGGTTAGAACCACGATAGCTCAATTGGAAGAGCACCTGACCCGGTATGTCAGAAGGGTGCAGGTTCAAATCCTGCTCGTGGAAATTTTTTCAACATTTGTGTTACCGTATTGATATTTTTAATTGTATACAATATTATGTTTGGCTTTATGTAATTATTGAATTTTTATCTTGTTCCGACCTTTGCAGTCATTTTCTATTTAAGTACTTATTATTTTTTACGCAGGCGGGTTTTTTGGTATGTCTTTTTAGTTAGACAAATTACGTAATCAGTTCAATTCATTTAAAGAGTTTACAAAATCCGTTCAGCGGTTCTGGAGATATGAAGGTCTATAATTATTATAATCGTAGACTGACGATGTATTATTTTTTTAGTATTACGATAATGATAATCATGATATACCTTTTTGAAATTCTTGTGTTGAGCCCTCTAATTTGGACCCATGTTGTAGTATTCGAAAAAAAAAAATTGTTTTTCACCAAGTCCAATGGCGTCGCACAGCCGCCATGTTTGTTTTTGTTTAACGTCACCTATCTAAGAACACTTGGGCAGCTAAGACGAATCTAACGATACCTCAATTATGTAAATCCGTTCAGCGGTTCTGGAGATATGAAGTGATAAAGAATATTACATAACTACATACATACAACATACGCGCGAAAAACAATACCCTTCCTTTGCAGTCGGGTAAAAATAGAAGTAATCTGAAAAGAGATATAAATAATACGGCAACCCTTTGGAAGGCATTGGCAACTATGTTGCCACTAAATATCGAACTTTATAGGAATACTTACTAGGAATAAGATTAAAAAGCAATGAGAAGTTTAACTGTACTAGCAGTAAGTTATTTTAAAATAAAAAGTCAAACACATAAGTATTCTACTTTCGTTTATTCTAGAAAAATGCACAAAAATATAATGAAACACAAACGTTCGCAAGAACATATTGTATACTTTACATAGCTCATGTGATAAAAACGATTCGCGTTTGAGGCGACAACTTAAGCTAACAAATGGACATGATTGTTATTTATTTCACAAATAAATTTGTAGCGACATTCCACGATGAAGTATAACTATTTACGCGACATCATTGTGTACAGATTTTTATTTATGGGCTAATGTAGGAAATAATACTTATTTATATATAGATAGATATTTATCATATATACAGCTTGCTTGACACTTTTACACATCGTATTACCTATACAATACTGTTGTAACTCAAATATACTGATATTTAAGATTAAACCGTACTGTTATTAGAATACGGTAAAATACAGTAAAAATATTGTTTTGGTAGTGTGACATATGAGTTTTTCTTCTTTTATCTATGGCATGTTTTGTGTCTACTGCCAAACAATTCCGCCAATATTACGTATAGGCAGGATTCATATGAAATAAACAGAAAAATCACGTGTAAATGTACATAATTGACAGCACTGGTATTAATCAATAAAAAACCACTTTCAAACCTTTCTGATACGCAACATACTTGTAACTTATATGTTAATCGAAACTAATTTTCATCACAAGATTGACATGGGAACGCGTGTGACAAAATTAAAAAGGCATATCTAACACTTGGAGAAATTGCGAAAAGCACAATACACCTGTAAACAGTTATACTTCAAGTAACAACAACTTAGAATTGCAATTTGTAGACGTTACGCTTTGTACAAAAAGGGTCGATAAGCTAACACATATACAGTTAAAAAATGTCCATAAGACATATTATAGTTAAACAACTTCGCAACTATTGCTGTAGTTCGTTAAGAATCTACTTATATTTTAATTTTAATTATCATAAGCTATGAAAATTGTACATGCCGCTTTGTAACTGAGCTGAATAACTTCCATTAGAGAAACATGTCGAATTTCGGCGAAAATACAATAGGCTTCTGAACAAAACCGTGTGCGAACACGATTTGCTTAGTACGGGAGTTTAGGCTTAATAGAGCTTTACTTTTCCATAAAAACTGCACTGAATATATAGCTCAGATATAATATGTCTTATGGCCCGATCTCCTAATATGCTTTTATTCATGTAGAAAGGCACGAGCCTAGCAGTGGTATGGAGGCTGATGATGAAGATCATGCAATTATCATTATAAATGCATGCAATTATAAAGCGGCGTGTAGGTAGGTATACGCAATGTCTAGAATCTGCAATTCTCCTTCTCCACATACAAACATGTCCATTATAAAGTCATTCGGTAAAAATATAACTCGGTCGTACGATAAAATTGCGCATGCGCAAAACAAAGATAAACTTATGTCGGGAACACAAATTTAACTCGGTGTTTTTTTTTATTACTACATAATATATATTTTCTTATAAACGCACTAAGTAGAATCTTGAAAAATAATACCAAGCTGTAAATAGCTTATTTTTTTAATACTATATAATCCAAATTAAACTAGCCAACATTTTATTTCGGGATACTTTATTACAAAATTGTCATTCACGATTTTACTTAATGCGTTTAATGTTCAACGAATAACTATTTAATATTAATATAATATCTATATGTACAAAATGCACAACATACAACTGCCCCACACACATGTTTTACTCGACAAAAGTAGGCAAACAAAAATCTTATATTTTTACATTAAAGAAGAAATCATAATGTCTTTATGTAACACACAGAACTTTTTCTATAGTAACAAATTAAATGCACAAGGAAAATATCAGTAAACAGTTCAAAATATTGGAATAACTAGCCACTAGTTAGGCTTTAAAAGTCAATTGACAAAAGCTATACTGAACAAAAAAGTGATATATTTTTTCGACTTTGTCTTAACGCTAGTTTTGTTAGGATAATATTCTACACTTTGTAAAGAAACTGCAAAGCTTCAAATATATCAATTTTCAAATGCAAACGCTATAGTGACATTTATCATAACAAATCTTGCACCAGACGATATATCAACAAAAATCAGGCACACATTTTACACATTTCACACATTCTGTCTTTATTATACTTATTGTATATTACTCCTCGAAAAGTTTAAATATTTTACTAAACTTAAACGCTGATCGAGAAAGATTTAGCATTAGGTATTTTAATTATATTGGGCTATTTAACATTTTTATAACTTTCCTAGAAAACAAAAAAAGCTCATATAGATTTAGATGTTTGGAAATTATTTCCTTCTGTTTTATTTTTTTTTTTGTAATAATTTAAAAAAAAGGTTATAATATCGGCGTACTAATTTCAATTTCATAATAACTATTAATGTTGAAATCATCTATAAAATTATATAATTAATTCCGGAAACTGAGGAGAGCAGCCTCCTACTAACTGAGTGCCCTATGTATGTACTCACTGATAAGATGGGAGCTCTGGGGGTCGGACACACTACACACAGAGGACCTCCTCTGTGTCTAGTGTGTCCGACCCCCAGAGCTCCTTCCTTCAGGTGAAGGATCTGAAGGTGGAACAGATAGCAAGATTTACCAAAGAGACCAAAAGATTCGACGGGGCGCCGTGAAAGCTGGATTAACCTCAGCTCCCTCAAAGGGGAGAACGGGAAAAGGATGAAGTGGCCCGCAGATAGCGCGAGTGGATCGTCCGTTCGGCTGGCGACGTCCCCACAAGAAATAATCTATAAAATTATCTCTATAACTTTCCCCTTCTTTTTAATTTTATGACACTTTAACGATGAATATTCTTTCTATCAGCGTTACTACTGATAAGTCCCAAGAGCTACCTTTATTAGATAATAATAATGATGCTAGCATAACTGGCTGTGTACATAATTGATTAAAAACTTTGATTTGACCCATAGAAACAAACTACATACATATGTAAACTTAAATGGGCTTGCAATCCCATTTAAGTATATAAAAAACTAATTTTTTTATATAAAATGATTTCACTCAAACATCAATTTCAGCTAGTATTTACAAAAAAAACCATTCCAATTGCATAAACACAAATACTTGCAGCTTTGGAGAAAAAAATATTTGACACAATTTATCGAGTAACATTGCAATTGGGCCCGTTCGCTTTTAATCACTATAAATAGGTTGCTGTGTTAATAAACTTTTGATACAAAATGTACCTTAGTAGAATGATATTCAGGATATATCATTAATAATACAATATCTTCAGTGATTAAATCAATAATCAGTCTCGATTTAATAAAAAAACAATACTTCAAATCGAGAATTCTCAATAACAAAGTAAAAAGTAAGTTGCAATTCTCCAAAACATATTATTCTTTTGACGAACTTGTATTCAGTGTTTGTATATAAAGTTTTATTGTCGTAGAAAATATTTTCATTACTAAGAGAAACCTGACCTTTATTACCACAAATTAAAGTAGGATTTTGTAGTTAGACCTGTAGTTACATAACAAGGCATCTCTTGTCGTCGACAAACGTGGGCGTGGGCGTGGGCATATTTTAGTAATTTCTTGGGCTTCGGGCTTAAGCGTTAATTCTTCGTAGTAACACTACCGACGGGGGCCTACTATTTCGGCTGACATTATTAAACCTGTTGTTACATAACAACGCACCTCTTGGCGTCCTTGTCGTCCGCGAGCGTGGGCGTGGGCGTGGGCGGGGTGACGCGGATGTCGGGCGCGGGGTTTGCTTTGAGCGTCTCGGGGTCGAAGGTGTCGGGCGCGGCCACGGGCGCGGTTAGAGGCAGGTCTGTGTTGATGCCCACGATCTAAGAGAAAGGAAAACATTTTTTTATATAACATTTTAGTTACAAAAAAAAATCTTTACTAACAATAGAGGTAAGTTTCGACGACACAAAAAATTGAATAGTTAATTTATTTGAAGACGGCCAACAAAATATACTACAAAAAATATAATATTTATATAACTCACATAAGTTAAAAATTTTTGAATGCATTAACTATGATAAATTCTAAATAAAACTACAAAATAATAAATATGGAATTGTATTGTATGCATTTATAATATTATCACAAAGTTATCGTGAGGTGAATTCCACGGTAGCTAGCTCGATACATGGTCGATACACTAGTCATCTCCGGTGTCTGTCTAGTCCTGGGTTACTTTATTTCAGTGCAAAAAGTTCGAAAGACACTACATCCTTGTATCGGCAAGGAACTGTGAAAGCGTAAACTTCAACAGGATATAACTGCGACAACTTAGGCAATCGCGCCTGTTTTCGCAGCTTTGGCTAACACATAACATTCAACAAAGCTTTCATATAATATGCAAGCCGTAGGTTCTAGAGGCGGTTGTGAGGAACGAAGCGAACGAATTGATTATTTTTTGGCTGTTCGCTAGATCTAGGCGACACTGAACCGCAAACTGAACTGACCGCGTGGTGCGTATAGCAACCGTCCGCTGCGCCGCGAGCGATCGGAGCGGTTGGTCGGCAGCCGCGTCAGTGCGTATGAAAACTGTGTTTTGGTACATATTTCTAATCGCCAGCCGGACGGGCAGCCACAGTGCGGCTCACAGGACGGTGCGCACGTAGCCTAAAGCGTGGCGGTGGAAATGTCAAAATTTGGGGGTGCTTTTCTGGTCACGGAATCGCACCTATTAAGCTCGTAGAAGGTAACATGGATCAACTTCAGTACAAAAATATATTTGAAACAACAATATACTGAAGAGGTTCTTCCGGTAATTTGGATATTTCAGCACGATAATGATCCTAAACATACGGCACGCTCAGTAAAAGAATTTCTCGAATCACAATCAGTTTCTGTCTTCAGACTGGCCAGCAAACAGCCCATATCTAAATCCAATTCAACATCTTTGGTGCGAAGTCACGAAAAGTATATCAAATCAACAATGCGGCAATTTGAGAGAGCTTTATGATGTTTTTAAGAAGAAAGGAACTTAATTTCTTTTGAAAAATGTAACAAATTAATAGAATCGATGCCTCGCCGCTGCAAAGCAGTTATTAAGAGCCGTGGACATGCCACGAAATATTAATTATAGTTTAAACTATATTTATTACTAATGTCACATAATTATTGTTTTTTTACTTAGCCTATGTTTCATCAAAATAAATTCAAGAACAATTCAATGTTTGTTCTTAATTATTTGTCCAGCTTTGTTTGTAAAAAAAATCTATAGAAACACAAAAAAATATTAAGTACATAATTTGTTCAAAAACTTTCTATTTTATAAATCGTTCTCAATTATGATGCACGGATGATGCTAGGCGATGATTTGGCAGATAATGGTAGCAAAATCTGCAACCTTTTTGCAAAAAATTTTGCTTCTGCTTACAACCCTGGCTCTACTCTTACCAAGCCAAGTAATGTCTCTGCAGCTGCCGTTCTCACTACTGATTACTTGACTCTAATTAAATTCCGGGACTGCGAAGTTTTAAAGGTACTAAAATGACTTGATTGCAATAAGGGAGCCGGTGCTGATGGTGTTCCGTCAGTGGTCGTAGACAAATGTGCCTCAGCCTTAGCAATACCTTTGTGCCTTATTTTCAACTACTCTCTGGCAACCGGATCATTTCCGGACGTATGGAAGGAGGCTTTGGTCGTCCCGCTTCACAAGGCTGGAGACATGAACCTTATTAAAAATTATAGACCCATATCCATACTGCCAACGTTTGCCAAAGTTTTTGAGAGGATGTTGCATCCTATTCTGTCTTGGCATTTCGGAAGGATTGTCTCTACTCGGCAGCATGGATTCATGAAGCATAGGTCCACTTCCACGAATCTTGTTTCTTTCGTCAACGATGTTTCTTCCATTCTTGCAATCTATACTGACTTCAGTAAGGCCTTTGATAAAGTTAACCATATGATTCTCGTTCGGAAGCTGGCTTTGCATGGTATCGCCGAGCCTTTGCAGAGTTGGTGCGGTTCGTACTTGCTACATAGAACGTCTAGAGTTGTAGTGAACGGACATGCTTCTGAACCGTTTCCTGCTCACTCTGGTGTCCCTCAGGGCTCACATCTGGGCCCAATGTTCTTCAATATCTTTATAAATGATATTGGAAATTGCTTTCTTAATTCTCGCCACTATCTTTTCGCCGACGATCTTAAACTGTTCCGTTCGATAGACGATAGTCTCGATGTTGCTCTACTTCAGGACGATCTGAATAGATTGGGTATGTGTATGAGGACAATGCCATGGTTTTAAATGTTGCTAAGTGCTACTCTATTTTATTTACGCGTAGGAAAAGAATGGACGTTCCAGTTTACACTATCGGTGGTAAAAATCTACAAAATGTTGACAAGGTGCGTAATTTGGGTATTACTCTTGACAGCAAACTCTGCTTAAATACTCACGTGGATAATATTGCCACCAATGGGTTTAAGGCCCTTGGATTAATTTTGCGAAATTGTCAAGATTTTAAGTCTCCTAAGACCAAAATTCTACTCTTCGATTCTCTTGTACGTAGTGGTTTGGAGTATGGTTGTGTGGCATGGAACCCTTTTTATGATATTCACAAAAAAAGAATAGAAAGTGTCCAACGACGCTTCCTATGGCACCTCACATATTCCGGCCATTTGGGCAGGGTGTTGCTGAGTTACGAAGACAGGCTTCTACACTTCAATATGTCTTCCCTCTCGGATCGTAGACAAATGCTCGACATGACATTCTTTTATAAATTAGTGAACGGTATTCTTGATACTCCTGATCTTTTGGCATTAGTATCCATTTGCGCGCCTTCCAGACTACTAAGGGCATCTAGGTTTATTCTATTTAAACCAGAGAGGTCTAAATCGTGTCTAGGATACCACGCACCTATATCTAGACTCGTTAGGCAGTACAATGCTCTCTCTAAGTCGGAAACGATAGACGTGTTTGCAGACAATGTCATAAAGCTCAAAGCCTGTTTCATTGATGATAAATTGTTTTAAAATGCTTCTTGATCTAGGTTTCTATTAATTCAATCTTAATTTATGTTTTTTATTTTAACTTTGTTCCCGTTTTTGGTTTTAATGTAAAATTTGGTTTTGTATTTAATTTATTTTTTTTAATTGATTTTAATGTAAATTTAAATTTGTTTATAAATTGATTAATTGTTAATGTTTTTTCTCAATTTTGTATAATATTGTGGTCTGTCCTGTTACTCGCTATTTTATTTTTATTTTTTATTGCATGCTGTCCACACCTATAATTGTATTGGCATTTGGTTTGTGTCGTTCTGTGTGTGTATTTTATTTAAAATTGTAATGGTGTACGCTATGTTGGTGCTCGTTTAAATAAATAAATAAATAAATATGACCACCACTGTATGTATGTATAGCTATGGCAGCCTAACACCTTGGCGACAGCCTGTAGAGCTAGAACACTGTAATGTTGGTGTCAAGTCCCTTAGACGGCGTAGTAATAGATGCGTAGTAATAGATGCCGGCGTAGTAATAGATGTGTTTGCGTGTAGTACCTCGGCGGCCCTCCTGGCGGGCAGCGGCGTGCTGTGCGTGGCGGGCGCGGCGGGCGCCCTGCGGAAGGTGTGCGCGAGCCTGTCCAGCAGGCGCAGGCGCTTGGCGTGGGTGAGCGCGTGAGGCTCGGCGGCCTCGGCGGCCACTTCGATAGTATCGTCGGCGTCGGGTTTGCGTTTGCGGCCGACCACGGTGCCGGTGGGGCGCGCGGGCTGATCGCTCGCTGTGTACACAACGAACTAGTTGAGAATACAGCCAATGAAAGGTCAAAAAAGTATGAATAAATAATACATCAAATATTACTTTGGTACACACGCATGCCATAATCTGTCACCTCGATTCGCTTTGAACTTTATGTCTATGGTATATTGTTGTACAGACGCTTACATCTCGACCTATCAAAAAGTATTTTTTTTTTACTTTTTAAGTGCTAATTGCTGCACTGAAGCTAAATTAAATATTTATAAAATACAGTGAAAAAATTAAATGATACTCTGCCGCTGAAGGCACTTATAAATTAAAAAGCAGTCGAAAAATTCGGTGCTTACGTCAGCCTTCCCGGTAGCATACTGGTCAGTGCAGCCGGCCGGATTGCGGAAAACCCAGGTTCGATTCCTGGCTGGGTTGGATAGGCATTTAATTTTTTCACTGTATTTTATAAATACTGTAAAATTTCTTTAATAAATGCTCTACCTACCATGTGACATAATTACACAAAACTCTAAGTGCCTTACAAATAAACAAAGAATAAGGTCCGAATAATTATTCCGTGTTTTGCTCTTGTCATGTAAACGGCATTTCAAATTAGAGTAAAAGAGATAAAACACGGAATAACTATTTAAAGCTTATTCTTTGTAAGACCCTTAGGGGCTTATTAATAAACAAAGTGTAAGCTTGGAGTAGTTACTCCGTGTTTTGTCTCTTTTACTCTAATATGAAACGTAGTTTAAATGACGGGAACAAAACACGGCTTACACTTTGTTTAATACGGGGGTTAGGAATTACACAGACGAAGAACTTTTGTCGATCGCTTTCAACTTCTTCTACTACAGCACGCGAGAGACTGAAAGTAACAAAACAAGCGAACAAAAGTTCGTCGCCTGCGCACTCACTAATTGAAGATTTAAAGTACGTACCTAACCTATGTTAACTTTTATTGTCTTTGAATTTTGTTGATGTTATGTGTAGATGTTCAGCTTAACTTATTTATAGCATACCGGACAAATCTCCGTGATTTATGGTTTGCTTTATAGTGTAATGTCATTGTAATATTATAAAATAAAGTAAAAAAAAAATTGACAAATAGTCTGATGTGCATGCGACTGTACTTCACGTAGGTACACATTATATGGGATCACAAAATACAGCAAGGTAAACAATAAAAACGGCATTAATCACACTGACAGTTGCGCAGCTGTTAACGCCTACCAACAAGGCAGAAGTGGCTGCGATACAAAATATACACTTAAGATAGTGCGGTACAGTGTTAATGGCGCAAAGGGTTAATATTAGATTTCGAAAATGCTTCAGTGGATGTGCTTTGAACTACTCGCCTCAATGCCATCACTCCTAGTCTTGTACTATAACGTTGTCGTTGCAATTTACTCTACTAACGTTTTGGCTTAGACTTTTTGTATACTGACTTATTGTTTTTCTCTTTTTAGGTTTTTCTGCTTAATCATAAAATTTTATCTAATTAAATATTTGCCTGTGGATCTCCTGAGTTTTAATGGCCACCAGGCTACAGTACGATCTTCGCGCACATAAAGTCCGCAGCCTGTTAAGGTGCGACAAGATCAGATAGCTGATACATTGACATTAGAACGGGCGCTCCTATTAAACGCCGTGTACTTCAAAGCCATTTTCCTAGAATCTTGTACTCGCAGCCCGCTTATAAGGTGAAATAAGATAAGGTGTATCTTACCTGATACATTGGCATTAGAACGGGCACTCCTGTTAGCCGCCGTGTGTCTCAAAGCTATTTCCCCTAGCGTTTTGTACGATCTTCGCCCGCGGATGGTTCGCAGCCCACTGAGGTAGCTGTCGTCGAGGGCGGAGTCTTCGGAAGCGAAGGAGGTCTCCGTCATGTCCATCTCCATGGTGGTGTTGTTGCCTTAATAAAAATACAATGTTAAATATAACATACAATGTAATGGAATTAATTTGTTGATTTATTTTAAAAAGATATTGAATCAGTGTAAGTACATAAGAAAAACTACAAAAAATGTACAGAAACAATGGTCTTTTTCGGGTTTTTTTCTTTTCCTGAAGGTTTTCTTGAACAACATTTTACGAAAAGGACATAAAGCGTTGTTTCGCAGTCACACCTTTTTAAAAGGACGATGTTATAGGACGGTACTACCGGCAAAATAGCCAAAACTATTTTTGATAATATGTCCGACGTTAAGTATGTACCTCCATGTAGTTACATGCTTTCCAATAATATATTTTAAAAAACTGTCCGCGCGAGGCGTAAATATTTTGCTGTATCCAATTTGTAAATTAATATTTGATTATGATTGTGCATTATAATGATATAAGTAATTTATAGTGTACACCAAAATTGGGTGTTTCACTTATAATATAAAAGCCACCCAAATTCACACAATAATAAGTTAACTACATGTGGCTCAACCCTAGCAGGTAGTTACAGCACGGTACTTCGATTCAAGGTCACGGCACTGTTACCGCACTCGCGTTACTCTGACCTAATGATGAAAATGATTTATTATTTTCAGTATTTATTCATATTTGTATTTTTTTTATATTTAGTTGCTGTAAGTTGCTTGTTTTTATTTCTTGTGGTAAATTGTAATAACAAATGGGTATAACATTATGTTTCGCGTGTACCTGTGTAGTTGGCCATGGTGGAGCTGGCGGTGAGGTCGGCGCGCGCGCGGCGGTAGGGCGACACCTTGACGCGGCTCTTGGCGTAGTTGGTGGCGGCCTTGCGCGGCGCCGCGCCTGGCGAGGGCACGCTACACGTTACGCGCTACACGCTACACGCTACACGCTACACGCTACACGCTACACGCTACACGCTACACGCTACCGCACGTACACGCCTGCACGTCGACCTACCGCAAACTGTCAAATCTCCTCAATACACTTTGAACTTTATGCCTTGATGACATGGGTGAAAATGTATTGAAGAAATTTGACAGTTTTGGATAGGTCGATGAGCAGGCGTCTGTACATACATCTGTCTATGTATCTACAGTGTGTTTGGTAATGTGTATAAACACAGCCATGCAACCATGTATAAATAACACCGTGGTAACATGAAAATTAAAATTTATGAACATTTCCTTTTCAAAACAAAAACTCAAATTTATTTTTTATTTTTGTTTAACCATGACATCTTTTGTTTTTTTTTTCTTTTGTTTCTGATCATGATGTTAACGACCAAGAAGAAGTTGCAATAATAATACTTAACACACGTTGTTTAACCTTTAAGTATGGACACGTAGCCTCACAGGCTCCGTGGGTATGTCGGATTCGTTGTTTCACCTACTTCCCCCCGCTGCCCGCGACTGTACCGCTCAGTAGCTTCAGTTTTAGTGCTAAAACGACGTGCGAGAAAGGAGGTTGCGTCGTTCGGTGCATAACACGTGAGTCCCCCCCGCCCGATCCTCTAAATGACAGCACACATTTACAGAATACACTGAACATGCACACCAGTTTAGGCCCAAGACACCGTACTCGTAGAACAAGGGTACGAAGAACCGGTTCACACTCGCTCTACACCAGGTACAGACATGTACCTGGGCGGTTCTCTCCTCCTCCACGGCCCGGTCAACCCGAGCCGAGGTCCGTGCCTTTAGAGGCGCCCTCGGGTTGCTCCGCTCCCCGATCCGATCCGAACCCTTCGGAGAATTTAGTAGGGCACGGGGACGCGCACTAGTGCGCGATGACTAGTCTAGATAACCTCTGAAGGTGATTCGTTTCACACGGCTTGAGGGACCCTTTACGTTCCTCGCCGCCCCCAAAAAAGCCCGGTGAAGCTGAAAATGCCGCAGCGGCAATCAGCAATCTCTCTCAAAAAAAAAAACACGTGAGTAATATCTATTGAAATATTGACCGGAGCCTGTGAGGCTACATGTCCATAGTTGTCGAACAAAAATATTTACGTTGTTTTTATGTTTTTTTAGATTTATGTGTACAAAATGGCCCAAAATAGTGAACCGAGTTCTTCTCGTTCAAAGAAAATGTGTTTGAGACGCCGGCAAGAAGTTTTTTACTGGTCCCCGATCCATCTTTCGACGACAATCGAGTTTTAGGCAAAGATATAGTTAAAGAGGATGCCCAGGTAGAAGCAGTTATTCGAGGAATTAGAAGAGGATGCAGAATTTGTGCCCCAAAGAAACACAGGATGACCACTCATGTTTGTGTTGACTGCAGCAAGCCAGTGTGTCTGCAATGTTCCCGTCCCTCTGTGTAACGACTGCCAATAAATTGCCCTAAAAAGTCAGTTGTGATTTTTTTGTTTTTTGTTATCTAAAGTTGATTTTATGTTTTTTTCATTACTCAAATATTCGATTTTACGGTTAAATGCTCAATTTCACCAAAAAAGGAAAATAAGGTAAATTTTAAGGTCTACAACTAAGGTATAGTAAAATGTATGAAAAAAAAGTGCCTATGCTGTTGTAACTAATTTCTATTTTAAGAAATTTAATTAAAAAGTTGACTTGTGCTTATGTCCTTGTTTTTAGAACCCTAAACTTTAATTTAGTTACAATTTTAAAGCAATTCAGAACCATTTAAGCAAAAAAAAATATTTCTTATATCGGAGCCTGAGAGACTACATGACCAGCAGCATAGTGTAAAAAAAAGATGTCCATACTTGAAGGTTAACATTGGCATGTTTATGTCCGCCCACGTTATAAATTTCATCTTTATGACTATAAAGTAACAGTGTGTCAACTCACCTTCGCCCCTTTCAATCTCCACAACGACTTCCACATCCATTTGGCTATCACCATTTTCCTTTTCTTCTCCTATACTCTCATCGGCCTCTTTGTCTGTTTTCTTGCCCGATTCTTGGGGTTTGTCTTCAGATTCTTGAGATTTTTTCGACGATTCTTGTTTGTCCAGCGATTTTTTGGGTTCTTGCGGTTTCGGCGAGTCGGACGAGCGTAGTTTGCGGTCCGTCGACGGCACCGGCTCCTCTTTTAACTTGAGCACCTTCGACTGTAATAATTACGAGATTCAGATCAATTTCTATGTTACTGAGTTGGTAAATGAGGCAGGGCTTGATAACGTTACTAATTTCGCACTGTAAGTATCGTTAAGTTGCACAAAAGATCCCGATCCACTTTGACCCAGTGATACTGGGAGAGCGAAACCTCAGCTGGTCCCACTAAGATAAGAAGATAAGATCGTTCAGTAACGGTGTCTCTATAAAGCTAAAACTGGTAGCGGTAAAGTATCATTACCTATTTTGCTACCTAATGCGCTTTTGCCAGTACTCGTATACCATCTAGTTAGTTTACCGCTAAAAACGCCACCAAGATAGCGTTAAAAAGCATAACGTTACCTATGCTATTAACATTAATCTTCGTATGATAGAGGTAACGTTATCGAAATTTTAACGTTTTTTGAAGCCCTGAAATGAACATGCCGGTGGCCTTAGACCGCTAGCGATTATCCCGCGAACTATGCCAACCCTGAAGGTTTATTTTACTAGATCTAATCACAGCCATGTAAAACAATATTACTCGGCGGCAGTAATGGGTATCAGGGTGGGTGGTCATCCAGTCCAGTAAAAATAGTAAAATGCTAAATTTAGTCAAAATTTAAAAAAAAATGTTTTAACCGCCTCTGTGGTCTAGTGGTTAAGACCACCGGTTTAGTATCAGAGGTCCCGGGTTCGATCCCAGCGGGGGTACATATTTGTGTACTCTGTTTGGTTGGTGGTAGGGCTTGTTTGACCGCCTGGCTGGTTACCACCATCTTATCAAAATATGTCGCCATAACATCAATGTTTGTAGCATAGTTGTGTTCCGGCAGCTAGAGATAAGACAGCCAGTGTCTCACTAGTTGATGATTTCGGGTGATGTGCGCTTACACCTTCGGTCTTATCATCACTTAACATCAGGTGAAATGAAGGCCAAGTGCTTACCCATAAGACTTTTAAAAAAAAGTGTTAATAAAGGACTCAACATTAATACGTTCGTTTACACATTTAAGACATAATAATTTAGCAATGGATTGATTGAGTGAGTTGTTATTTGCTTATCGTATCGAGTTGTTCCAAAATAATCCAAACCACATATATTTTCAACAGGTTAATGCAAATTATTTTATCCTAGGCATACCTATCGACGGAGGTACCTAAGATATCTCAAAAAAATCACAAAATCATTTATTTAGTTTTGGCTACAAACTATCTCTTATGAATGTCATTATGCCATCTATACTAAGTAGTTACTTACCCCTTTGAAAACTTTGGGACTAATATTGTAATATGTTTCAAGTTATTACATTTACGTTGAGTAAGGTTATATAATAATGCGTTAGGTATGTCGCTTGGATCATTTTGGTACAACTCTGTCACACAATTTAATAATAACCTAAATAAAAACCATATTTTATATCAAACACATTGTTCGCCAGGCTGATAAAACCAGACAACATCTTTTTGACTACTTGACTGACTTAACTAACATCTTTACTCAGGAACATGGGTGTAATACTAATTCCTTAATAACAATATTATTAAAAACTTACATGCAACTTCATTTTGTTAGAACACAACATGCACGTCTATATGGGTCAATGTCGCGAGTGCGATTGATATTGCGAATTGCAGAATAGCGACGTGTGCGCAGGTGTTTTGACAGTGTATCAATGTTAACTTGTGTTTGGTTAACTTGCACATGACACAGTTTCCATGAAAATGTGGAGAGTAGGTAGTAGTGTTATAATAATAAGCATAAAGCATCTTGACGGTAAACAATCTGTGAGTTTGTAGCCGTTTTATAACTATAGTTTTTTGAAAAAGGCAACTATATTGAAGTAACTTCTACTTTTAGTGGAAAAAATATGTGCAACTGCTGACTACACAGGCAGGCCAACTCTCAATGCATTTAGCTTTCGTTAAGCTCACAGCCTTATATAATTAATATATATCGTGACATTGTAATTTTCTGTCAGTTTCGCGTCATGTCGTCTGGTTTCTAATTATTCTTGGTATTAATAAGATTCATTCGACATCACCTCGCAGACCGAATCTGATTTTTGCTCATTCATTTATTTAAACTATCATGGTCACTATATAATATTATTAGTCTAATTACCACATTTTTGTTGTCTTTAAGAATCTGATATTTCGGCAAATGTCAGCGTTCAAACTTATCAAAATAGTTGACTTGAAATTGGACAAAAAATCAACCTTATTACATGACTTGTAAGGTACACTTTTATTTGTGTTTAAGCGTCAATCAATAGTGTACTCTGTCTGAAGAATTGACATATTTTTGTCAATGTTAAGATGATTTGGTGGGTTCGAACGCTCAGGGTAAAATAATTGTAAATAACAAAATAAAAATATATTTTATAGTGTAATTCGTGTCACTTTTTATTTAGAGATCACCAGTGAGATTCAATAATCGCCCTCCAGAGTGCCCGGTGTGAATTTGGTTTACTATCAGTGTGTTAACGAAAACGAAATTTAGTATGGCTTTGAAGCAGCGCCTCCTGGCGACATACGAGAAGAGTAAAAGTTTTGCCATACATATTTTCGTTTTCGTAAACGTAATCGAATGAATACGGATAGTAAACAAACCTCACACTAATCACACTGACTGTACTAACAGAGACAACAAAAACATGTTAGCAACCCCTTTACTATTTCTACTAGTACAGTGATCGCGAACTATCGCAAGTGCCGAATAGAGAGAGAGGGAGCAATACATTAATTGTATACAGCATTTGTATGAGTGTCCGCGACTTACATCGTCCGCAGCGTCGGGCTGGCGGCCGGACGCGGGCCGCGGCGTCTCCGGCGTACGCGTCGCTTTCGCCTTCACCAAATAATGCGGTTAGTATTGGGCCGGCCATCCATAAACAACACACTCATTTCATATAAGGTGACTACTGATATGGGAGACTAATGTTAGGAGACTATAGTAATTTATCAATGACTAAATAGATGGCTGGAGGTACAGGAGGATACTTTAACGACTAATTTCATAAAATGTGGCAACTATTGACATCGCTTATGTCAGGAGTAACATGAGACTTAAAAGACAGTAGACTACGGAAGACATTTTAACAAGTTGACCACCACAAAACTCAAGACACTGTTCTTGAGTCAGGAGACTTTTTATAGATACGGGAGAGGCATTGGATACTCAAACGACAGGAGACTTTTTTTCCATTTGAATATGTTAATAGCTACAGACTTGATAGATTGAACATTTTATGTTGTTAATAAAATAATCATGCGTAATAGATCAAACGTTAAAGTGCATTACCTATTTAGGCGGATAGAAGTTTTTAATATTATTTATGGATGGCCTTGGTTATATGTTTCTAGCTTTTTCGTTCATCGGAATTTAATACCAGTGAACCCTTATTAAGTGCATCAAAAACGCCAATCAGGATTTAAAAAAATCATAACTTTCCGTTCAACTGATAATAACTTTCCTTTGAAATAGATAAAAAAACTAAGAACTTAAGTCTTAGATTTAAAATAACACTCTTTGACAAGAACCAGCAAAATACTAAACAATGTTACACTTCCATCTCTAAATATAACTTACTCAACCTTCATCTGACCATAGTCAGCAACAATGAGGTTGGTGGTGGAAAAGCACTGCACTATTTCTTAGCAACGAAGGAACTAGATATTTTAAATAACGGATTTATTTTTCATTCTTTAGAAAAAAAATGTTTTGTTCTACGGACAATCTGCGAAAAGTAAATTGACCCAAATAAAGCTTTTGAGACAAACAGTGCAAAAAGGACAATTTGCGAAGGAGACTTTTTGTGTCAGAACTATATAGTTAGATAAATTCGCGAGTAGTTATATCCCTTGCCGACCATCTCCAGTAAAATTAAATTATTATTCTAGGTTCCCATCAGATTTCTACTCTTCTCAAGAGTTTTCAACTTGCTTGATGCCTTTTTCATTTTAAGTAATAAGGAGAAGCAAGTTAATTAAAAATAAAATACTCAGGCTTTTGCAAGCTACCTCAACCTCAGTCCCAACACAACCTATCCCAACCGAATGTCAAGACATTTCACCAAACAAACATAACGCATATGACATCACATAGCCAACCCAAAATGATCACGATCGAGAGTTGCCATCTGTCCGCGCTGTGTTTAACCTGGAGGGCGCGGGGCGTCCGGAAAGCGTACGGGCGGAGTGTGGTCGTCTAGACAGACGACCACACTCCGCCCGCCGCCCGCCGCAATCTAGACAGATTTGTGAGGTTTTGTTGAACAGTAAATGTACAGTGTATATCTCGTAGCCGGATCTTAAAATTGATCACTTTATGATGTAATCGACCATTTCATGAAATGGTTGTATTTCATGATATGCCCAGCTTAAACTGATCATATCGTTAAAGCGTCAACGTTTGATGATATGCTTTTCCACGTTTGGCCATATCATTAATGTAGGAAATCCTTACTGTTGGTTAGGTTAAGTTAATTTTTTTCCCGAGCGAAGCGCATCGTAGGCCCTGGCCAGTCACGGAAGGGGGGAGCCGCATAAGGTTGTACAAATAGATTGTATCGACACAAAAAGTAAACGATATCAGCGCCTCTAACGGTGGGTAATGTAAATATTTTACGATATGATCACTAAATTTTGACCATTTCATGAAGTAGACGCGCGTTTAGTTGCCCATATCGAGAAAAGATTTATTATAATTGATCTGCCCAAACCACATCCTGATGTGGCCATTAGACAGTAAAACATTTCATAAAATGCGACCATTTCATGATATTCTCGAACATTTCGCGTAGTTGATCAATTCTACGATATGGCTACGACATATATACAGTAAATTGGCTTATAAACTGAAAAAATACTAGTTTTAATCAATAATAAGGTATCATTTTAAACTTCAATATGTTTGTATTGTAACTTTCTTTCAACTGATATTCGTATTTTAACCATATAAAGTTATATTAGTTTTGGGCTATGATTCCAACTATAAGAAAGGTTATATGCCACACATTAGTATACTTATTTTGCTAGTTAATACTAGCAAAATAAGCATAATTTTGTCAGAAAAAAACACCCAGTCTTATATCCCCGGTTTTCGTAATTAGTTTCACAGATGGCAATCCTCCCACCCGAAACTAGCAACACCAACACAAAACAACCCAATCCACCTGCGATCTCCTCGTAAGACTCCGCCCCTGCGCACCGTCCGGCTCGAACTCAGCGTCAGACGTGTCGTCGTACGTCAGCTCCGGGAACATCTCGTCGGCGAGCTCGTCATCGTCGTCGTCGTCCGCGCACGGGTTGTGGTCGCCGTTGCTGCCGTTTACGCGAGCGGTGCCGTTGTGTTTCGGCTTCGATTGCTTGAGCTCTGGTTTGTCGGACTGCAATGAGATTTATGAAGTTAGAGCACCTTCACCACACGCCGAGCTACGCAGCGCAGGTACAATCGTGCCCGCATCCGTCTACAATGGGACACGAACAGCGTTTAGGCGACGTATGCGTTGCTATGTCGCAGCGTCTGCGCTGAGCAAACTTTTATTAAACGCCTACGCTAGACAAACGCTAGTGTGGCTCAGTAAAATATATTTATTTATTTAAATATAATTTAATATAATTTAACGAGTTGGACTCATTTATGCCATAAACCAGCTCAGTGCGGATTGGTGGTTGTTAACGACTGCTAATGCAGCCAGGACCAACGGCTTTACGTGCTTTCCGAAGCACAGAGAAGCTATAGATGGTAAAATTTTTGGTCACCTATCCGATAACCGGCCTTTGCGAAATTTGCTTTACCTTAGCAATCGCAGCCCGTGCTTCTAGATAAATGTATGCTCAGCGCAAACGCCGCGACAACGCAACACGCAGTAGAGACATGCGGCCACCACGATTGTACCCTGTGCCACACATTAAGTAATAGTTACTTCTATTTTGGGCTGCGTAGGAGTTACGCGTTGATACGTTTATATCAAATTCCTATGCCTAGTAAAAAATATTAAATTAATTGATTGATCAATTGCCATTTTTTTGGGATTACTCAATTCAATCCGATAACTTGTTAGATGATGGCTCGCTATGTCATTGAATATCTCACACGTATAAAAATACTAAATATAATTTTAAATACACACCTTTCCAGCTTTATCGTCTTTGCTACTCTCCTCTTTCTTCTCTGCTACAGCATCAGGTTTCTTCTCTACCGGTTTTTCAACTTTCTTCTCTGCCGGTTTATCAATTTTCTTCTCTGCGGGCTTTTCCACTTTCTTCTCTGCAGGTTTCTCCACTTTCTTCTCAGCCGGTTTTTCTGCTGTCTTCTCAGCTGGTTTGTCAACCTTTTTCTCGGTCGGTTTCTCAACTTTCTTATCACTAGGCTTCTCCGCTGGCTTGTCAACTTTCTCTGCGGATTTCTCTGGTTTGTCAACAGTTTTATCTGCAGCTTGTTTTTCTTTCTCTGCGTTCGCCGCCATTTTCTTTTTCATGTCCTTCACTGGACTATCCGATTGTTGCTGTAAATTGTACAATATGGCAACAATTGTAAAATGAGTAAGCACCTTTTTTTAAATTATTTTTGAACTTTTTTATTTTTTATTTCAATCTCAGGGTGCCTCATGCGAGTTTTATTAACCTTTAAATCACGGTAACGCAAACTTTTGTGAATTTGAATGGCAAAATTGACCCCTTGTTTTTTACCAGGAGGCGTTGCTTCAATGCTACTTATGGTGAAAGATACTTTATTTCTCAAAAGAATTACAAAACATTTACTTACAGAGAAATTTATAATACATTTGAAATTTCCAATTTGGGCCCAGCGCGGATTGGTGGTTGTTAACGACTGCTAATGCAGCCGGGACCAACGGCTTAACGAGCCTTCCGAAGCACGGAGAAGCTCGAGATTTTTGGTCACCCATTCGATGACCGGCCTTTGCGAAAGTTGCTTAACCACAGCACTCGCAGACCGGGCGCGTTAACCACTGCGCCATCGAGCTCTTCGTTTGAAGACTAAAATTGTCAATATAGCGTTTTACAGTTGTCTGCTATTGAGGTTACCATCACTATCTACAATACATTGATATCATTTTCTTCTCGTTTACGTTAACATGATCGAATGATGAATAAAACACGCATTCAGCAATATGATGCCACATAGGAAATACAATAATAGTAAGGCAGTTCATATTTATGCGATACAAAACGCGTCTTCCAGCCTCTGTAAATGCTAGATTAAAACATTTTAGAACTTAAGTACATCTAAATGAATTGTAAACTTAGTGTACCTACGCCGCTTTTACAGGTTCCATTGCGAGACATTGTATACGAAACAATGATCAGGTGTACACCGTGTACATGAATACGGCATCCCGAGGCTGACCTTACGGCCTTGCTTAGAAACAAGAACGGGGTCGGATGATTTTGCGTATTTTTGGGCAAGTTGCGAATATAATGTACCTATTCGGTACGTACTTGTCTAAAATATTTAGTGTTAGTATTCGAGTGGTTTAGTTACAATCGCTGTGTCGATCTCAGTCCCAGAGGTCCCAGACGTTACCAATGTCATGTAGTCATGTTGTTTCGACAGATAATAGAGAGGCAGTTCCCCAGATCGTAAAGGTTCCGGGTGACGTGCGCTTCAACCTCCGGCTTTACCATCAATTGCCAGATGAAATGGAGTTCTCCAGCAATTAGCATTCCAGCTTTCTTTTAGTGCATAATATATGATTTTTATATTTTTTCCTCATCATCATCTTGTCATTTTGACTCCCCCACTGCTAGGGCACGAACCTTCCCTATAATATAGGATGGGGAGAACGAGCCATAAACCACCTCGAGGGCCCAGTGCGGATTGGCGGGCGGTTGTTAACGACTGCTAATGCAGCCGGGACCAACGGCTTTACGTGCCTTTCAAAGCACGGAGGAGCTCGAGATGATAAATGTTTGGTCGCCCATGAGATGACCAACCACTGCGCCATCGAGCGCTCATCCTTATTTTCACCTATTGTGTGTTATGTTATGTTAAGAGTGTATTTTATCCACAGCAAGCATACAATACCTTTTCTTTTTCTTCACTAACGACACTTTTACGAGACGTTTTTTGACTCATATTTCAGATCTGCAACAAACGAAAAATTCAATCAGATAAAAACACCAGTCATTTGTCAGCGCTGCAAAGAAAGGACCAGGTTTCAGGGAGGGCAGGCTGTGCTTTTTCATTGGTTTTCAACCATATCAAGAGTAAATAACGTTCAATTTGGTGGTCGATAATCGGAGTGGTCTCCAATCGCGAACTGCTTGGCAAAAGCTTAAATAAAGTCAATGACCTACTCCTGGTCTACAAACGCATAGAAATGCCGCTTCAGTTCACCCAACTGGCAAAATGTTCGAAACATCTAAGCTACCACAATATGTAAAATAAACAAAATCAGATCCCTATAGTATTCCATTTTAATCCCATATCAATGTTAACAAAACCAGTTTGGTTGAGCGTTTGACAAGCTCGGATAGTAGTTAATAGCTCAAGATAATGACAGACCGTCGGTATATGCAACAAAGACTGACCATACAGGAAACACGTTTTAAGTCATAAGAATAATTTGTACTCACTTGCGTGCTACTTTTACAAGTCTAAAATAGAAAGTTCAACTTATACCTAAATAACATATATTTTAAATATTGAACTGTAGATGATGATTGATTAATCTAGATGTCTTAAAACTGCCAAGGATCGAGTGGAAGGGAGTCCTTTCCCAATAGTTGGAAACGGTTAAACATAAAATTATAAATAGTGAATACGTGAAAAGTATATAGGCTTATATGATAATATAGAATAGTATGTGTGTGTTCATGATAACATAATACTAATGTGTGTAACGTGTACTATGCAATAAAACGTCGAATAGATATTAGAAGCTAGCACACGGAATGACGAGCCGGTCTTAGGAACTAAACAACTTTCTCAGAGTACCGGATGGAAGAGCTGCGATTTCCAGCGTTCTTGTTTCCAACAACTTTGATAGCGCGTCCGACATGACATGACCTTATTGTACTCTAAATAAACCAGCCAAGTGCATGTCGGGCCACGCGCAGTGTAGGGTTGCGTAGCCCATCTCAGTAATGCGGACACTGAGAAGTGGGCTTTTATGAACAAATCATTTATTTAACGATGGCTCATATACTTAAATGTAGATACTACCGGTTTCACACACCTGACAACGTTATTTAAGTAGTTCCCAATGAGGAATTTGTACTGCGCCAAGTACATTTTATAAGTTGGTCGACTGTTACTCGTAAACTTGTAAAGCGTACTTAGCTGAGTTTTCCTTTTAACATCGTTATATACACAACTACCGTGAATTTTGTCACGTATCCAAAAACAACCATTTGGCTGATGAGACACACACACACACACACACACACACTTGACTCTAACAAAATTTTTTCACTTTAAAGTTTAATAGTTCACAAACGGATGCCTCAATCAAAAAACTGTTTTCCCAAACCCGCAATATTTATATTTTTGAAATTGCTATCCAATGACACTCCACACTTAGGGGTAAACAAGAAAAAAAATTACATCCCCACTTCACGTGTAGAAGAGGCAACCTAAACAAAATATATTTGAAAATTTAACTTTACCACTTTGTCGGTGTGATTAATATGTAAATCCATGCCAAATTACAGCTTTCTAGTACTAAGAGTCTATGAGCTAGACTTGGGTCAGATACAGACAGACAGACATGGCGAAACTATAGGGTTCCTTGTTGACTACAGAACCCTAAAAACACCGAATTTCTAGTATTTACTCACATCACTTCTCCTCGTCAAGTGAAGACAAGGACGCGAAGACGCAGCGCTCTTTAACCTTAAATTCACCGAGTAGGTAATGTTCAAGGAAAACCCAATATGAAGATGGCATTCAATGATGACGAAGGAGTCTCCACGGCCGATCAGCGTTGTAGTGATTTGTTCACAGCAACATATGCTGAGTGGAGTCCCTTAGGACACATTTTTCTATAATTTTTTTTTTACATACGTTTGTACTGTGTCCTAACACACATATTTAATTTAGTATTATAAGTCAATTAATAAACAGGATCAATATACTATGACTACATAGGCAGGCTTGTACTTGAGAGAAAGGCTGGACAATCTTGTTAACCTACATCGCTTCGCCTACGTCTGTCGCAAAACTAGACGAGGAGAAAATGTAGTTATCGCGAATATTAAATAATAGGTACCTACCTTACCTTTTCACCTTATATTTTCTTTAAAGTTATTCAGTAGTTGCAAACATACGATAATTTGTTTATGAGTTTTCTGATTGCACTGGCCACTTTTGCGTCACCGGGCTTTTTAACAGATCATATCTGGAAGTAGGTAGCACTCCACTTGAGGTTAATTGTTTTCTATATCATGCATTTTGACGACATACCCGGAATTCCGGGCCAGCCGAGCGGCAGTAAACTCAACGCATCTGATGGAACAGGTGGCGAGGCGAACTGGTTTCTGTGCGATGGACCGTGGGACTTTAGATGCAATGTTGGGAAGAACGTTTGCAATGCAGGATCTGTATTGTTTAAATTAATGGTAGATCTTTGGTGCATTATCTGTCTAAGTGAGAACTATTAAATGAATATTTTTATCCGGTAGACAAATGACTCGCTGGTAGGACTGATGGCCGCTGGGGCGGAAAAGTTCTTGAGTGGCGACCGCAAAACGCAGTATAGGCATGGGCAGGCCTCTAACAAGGTGGACCGATGATCTGGTGAAGGTCGCTGGTAGCCGCTGGATGCGAGCAACACAAAACCGGTTGTAATGGATATCTTTGGGGGCGGCCTTTGTCCAGCTGTGGACGACTTTAGGCCGATATGATCAGGCAAGACTCCGCTTTGCCTGGTGTTATTTATTATTATTCATTTGAGTTATTAAGGGTTTCGTTTTGAGATTAGAAATCAATCAAATTGTAACAAACAATTGCAATTTATTGAAAACATGTCCAATTTAATTAATAATGATGGTAATAATAACCTGTGACGGAGCATAATATAGGGCAAGATCACGATCATAGAACCAGAAAGGCCATCCAACAAAAGTTGCTTCCAAAGGTTTGGTAGGATGACCAAACCGAATAATCCAGTCGGATTTAAGCAAAACAAAAAAGGTTTGTCTTTTAATTTCGCACTCCCAAAACTAAAAGTAGGTAGTGCTAAAGAAAATTAACAACATCCTCATTGTTTACTCCAAACACAAGTAGGGCGACGTCCTCACCTGTCCCGAGCATCTTGGCAATCAGATAAGCAAGTACCAGCACAATCAGTTGTGAATTGTGATGCTTGTGGTATCTGGTGTGTGTGCGCGACGCTAATAGACGGGGTCGACGAACCTCGGAGTACACTACGATCGTACTACCGCCGAGCTGTTGTGGTACAAGTGACACATGCAGAGCGAAATTTAAGTAAGGGCTTTGAATAACGTTAAAAACTAGGTTACGTTAGCTTTTTTTAACGAGCAGAATTCGCATCCTAACCATCTCCACCAGGTTGTTGCTAGAATCTTGTAGGTGTGGTTAATCACAGGATAGGACACCGAGTACTTCACGGCCGGATAACGTTAACTATCATACGAAAATAACGTTTATAGCAAAGGTAACGTTATGTTTGGTATCGTTACCTGTGTGGCATTTACCGGTAAATTAAGAAAGGCTAAAGCGCATTACGTAATGAAATAAAAGAAACGATACTATTGCTAGATAACGTTACCTGCATTATCGTTACCAGTTTAACTTTATACAACGTTACTTTTAGTGTGAAATTGGTAACGTTATCATGCCCTGATTGAAGGTTCATATGGAGACTTGCACTACACGGCACAATCACCTTGCCGGTTTTTTTATGGTATTGTCACACAACAACCAATAGCAAGTTGGCTGGCTGGCTGGCTAACATGGTGGCTGAGAGTAGTTTTGTTATGTATTCTACTTGCTCAATATTAAGGTTAGCTTTGGCTTTTGGGATGCTTAACCAGTGTTTTAATAGCTTAACGCTAAGTATGTTGTTAAAATCAGAAAAGGCTCACTCGCCGTATGAAGCAAATGAACTAAACATATGTTACTCCCACAAATCCAGTACATAATCAATTATTCTTTCTCTTACCCGTGTTCTCTACTGATACTCTTTCATTACACGCATACACACAATACTAGCACAAAACATCTCCGCTACATCTCTTGACTTAAACTCGCCATAAAGACAGAAAGGTCGCATTAGCGCCAAGAGCTCTCGACGTATATTAGTGTTATGAACAGACGGACGCTGTTACCGTAAATAGCACCTAAACAAACCCGAATATAGAATGCCATTTATCACTACAGTAGATGGATAATTAGAAATGTCACTTTCCATCACAAGTTTGTGATTTGGATGTCATTTGTTTTTTTTTTTCTTGATAGAAAAAATTACGATCGCTATCGTGACGGCTAGAGCACTCTGGCTAGAGTCTAGTAATGTAGCTCGCAGATCCGACTTAACCATAGCAAATATTTTTAACTCGAGCTTAAGCTCTAAGAACCTATTGAATATTCTTTACACGTAGTGAGTAGTGACAAATATAAAATTGTTGTTGGCCATTATTAACATCTATTTTTTTTAGGTGTAAAAGTCATTTTACCTATTACAAAAATACAATATATTGCGGTTGACCGTGTCCTACACAAAAACGAATACTGCAGGATACTACCTAATTCGTTCTGTATTTGTTCAAATCTATATCTACGAGTATACTATTAAAGAAAGAGGCAACGTTTATTTATTTGTTTGCGGATCTCTGAAACTGCTGGTCCAATTACAAAAATTCTTTCACTGGTAGAATGCTACATTCCGTGCGGGTAACATAGGCTATAAGCATTTTATTTAAAAAAAGTTTATTTTTAAAATCTTAAATCAATGCGGCCGAAGCCGCGAGTAAAGTGCTAGTAATAAATAATAACGTAACATATTGTAATTTGTTTCATTACTGTTATCAGGGGCTTACTTTGAATTATTACATACATACGAGTACAATTATAAAAAGTATGACTCAACATTTAATTTGATCTATTTCTTTGAAATGTATTTATTTAATTATTCACCATCTAGCTCTTATAATTTACAAAATATGACATTGTAATTATGAAATCTTAGTCAGCAGAATGTCAAAACATGTGCAAGCAAAAAACTATAACATTTTGGGTACACGAAAATTTATTATTAGTAATCGAAAACTGTCCTTCCGAGTTGGGTTAAAATCTGGATAATTCCAAAATCCGTAATATAATTAGCTTCGGTGCGATTCATTAAACATCACAGGCAAGCAATGTGGAAAACAAAAGAAATACACTGAACTATAAACAATCCAAATTCCTAATTCCACACTTTCTTTCTGGAAATCATTGAACTGTATGACGCGATTGATGCGTAATGGAAGCCAGACGAAAACAGTGGAGGTTCTGTGAATAGCCAACGTATATAAGTCAACAATTTCAAACCACACTTGAGTGTTTCACAAGCTCATTTTTTATGTCCCCACTGCTGGGGCACGAGCCGTCCCCATGGATGGCAACACCATAGGGAAAACGTGCCTTATAGCACCACGCGCACCCAGAGCGGGTTGGATGTTATTAACGACTGGTGATACAGCCGGAACCAACGGCTTAAAGTGGCTTCCGAAGCATGGAGGAGCAAGAGCACGGAGATGTAACATTTTTGGAAAACCATCCGATGACCGTCCTATACAAAATGTACTTAACTTTAGCAATGGCAGACTGAGCGCGTTTACCATCGAGCTCCTTCGAGGGTTGGTTGAGTGCTAATAACTTTGATAGTCTTCTTGGCGGGAAAGTGAAGTCATGTCTGCGGTTTTGTTTTATTTTCTAGAATTTGTGTTATGTCGAATATTAATGTGAAATGATGGTGGATTATTAACCGTTAAGAGTTCGTGAGTGTGCATGAGTGTTGGCAAATGAAACAAAACAGTGCAACGTCACTTTTCAAATTCTCTCAAGAAGTGAAGTCTGCGTGAGGACTTAGTAAAGCCCCACATCTTTACTGGGATACTCGAGGGGTCGAGTATAACTTCCCATTTCTATTATCATTCATCATCATCATATAGGAAGGAAATATTGTTTATTTATGCATTGCTTGTAAGAAAAATTACTTTGACACTGGCTAAATGTGCTAATCGCACGAAGCCAACTAAAGAAAAAAAAGAAAAGAAAAAAAACTTTGATAAAATCTTCAATTCAGTTACCGTTACTTAAAACAATGTCGAAGTTATCTTAACTTGGGCCTTATTACTTTAACGATCCCCAATCATTAACACACACAATGAAAACCAAAACAATCAGTCGCTGTTTGGGGCTGTGGGCCCTGCCTTCGGTCATTGCACTGTGGGTAAGACGGTTCTTGTCTGTCATTATTACCATTAGATGATTTTGGCTTCTACTATTAGATATTTATAAAATTTATAAAATACAGTGAAAAAATTAAACGCCCACCCGACCCTGTCCTTCCTGGCTGGGTCGGGTGGGCGTTTAATTTTTTCACTGTATTTTATAAATTTTATAAATATTTAATTTAGCCTCAGTGCAGCAATTAGCACTTGAAAATAAAAAAGTAAAATTTTCTACCATTAGATTAAGGTTTATGCGTTCGGTGGGACTGAACCGAGGGCCTAACAAGACAACTATCGTATTTGTATATCGTAACGTAGTAAGATAGGAATATTGTATCGAAATAAGGTATAGGACACAGAAGGGGTAACATCCAAACAGAGTACAGATTACAGACAAAACGGTATATGGCTCAGCGAATGCAGGAGACCCACAAACCCTGTTAATCTACCTTAGCATAGCTACAACATCCGTTAGTAGAACTAATAATCTATAGACGTAATTTCATAGATGTGATGGCACCATTAGTAGCATGTCTCAAACTTTATGTAACGATAAGTGTTTTTTATATTTTTAGCGTTTTATTAACGCTTAAATATACTTAAGTAAAATTTAAACACTGAAAAAAGACGACAACCTCAGGCGGGAATCGAACCACGCACCTTCCGCATTCCGGGCGGCTGCCTTAACCACTTGGCTACCGAGGTCTGGCTTTCACCCGTCGAAATTTTTCAGTGCTTGATGCTTATGTTTTTTAGTCAACATTGCTTCATCAATCTTAGAAGTTTTCACCTCTGAGATCCGAAAGAAATATTTTTACAAATATTTGAACATTCGGTTAAGATGAAGCTGCGTTATAGATAAGTGTTTTTTATATATTTTAGCGTTTTATTAACGCTTAAATATACTTAAGTAAAATTTAAACACTGAAAAAAGACAACAACCTCAGGCGGGAATCGAACCACGCACCTTCCGCATTCCGGGCGGCTGCCTTAACCACTTGGCTACCGAGGTCTGGCTTTCACCCGTCGAAATTTTTCAGTGCTTGATGCTTATGTTTTTTAGTCAACATTGCTTCATCAATCTTAGAAGTTTTCACCTCTGAGATCCGAAAGAAATATTTTTACAAATATTTGAACATTCGGTTAAGATGAAGCTGCGTTATAGATAAGTGTTTTTTATATATTTTAGCGTTTTATTAACGCTTAAATATACTTAAGTAAAATTTAAACACTGAAAAAAGACGACAACCTCAGGCGGGAATCGAACCACGGATCTCAGAGGTGAAAACTTCTAAGATTGATGAAGCAATGTTGACTAAAAAACATAAGCATCAAGCACTGAAAAATTTCGACGGGTGAAAGCCAGACCTCGGTAGCCAAGTGGTTAAGGCAGCCGCCCGGAATGCGGAAGGTGCGTGGTTCGATTCCCGCCTGAGGTTGTCGTCTTTTTTCAGTGTTTAAATTTTATTTATGTAACGATTTTGATAGAAGTTCGTGCTAGGCCTACAGCAGTGTTTTATTTTTATAAACAATTACTGTTATAACAAATGTAGATCTAGTATGTTTTAAGCAACTTTCATTGAGAACAATAATGTTAAGCTGATGGGGACGACTTAGTCATTGCCATAAATTTACTAAAGCTCCTTTGGCTTACAAAGTTGTTTTAACTAAATTGCGGCTGACCCAGTTTGTCAATAGGTGCAGCGCAGCTCCTATAATTTTGGTGTCGTTTAATCTTTATAGGCCATCATCGCAACTTGATCAATACTACTGTTCTGTAGAAACAAAGCGATGCATTTGTCTTTTACAAACTTTTACTGTGACTTACCAAGTCTGTAAAAATCTGTGTTTCTTATAGGTACATAGATTATACAGAGATCATTTTATGATGTACAATCAACGCGAGTAATTCCACTATGTGTTCGTAAAAACTTAAGAACAATATGAAGAAATTATTTGAGACAAACATAATCTATTAAGCGTTGAAAGCAATATCAAAAAAGGTAAAAAGGAATAGAGCTTACATACAGTATAATACACCACTACAGAATTAACGATACACACAGCACATTCCAACAGCCATACTACCAAAAGCATAAGTAACGACGACACAAATAAGGTAGAAATTTGAATGACAGACTCCGAGACGTTCTAGACGAGGCTCGAATTACTAATATTGGCGGCTGTGTTGAACAATAACGTTGGGAATTCAATGCACACTTCAGCATTGTATGAAAGAGCGTTTGAATATGAATAGCAGCATACCCAGCAGGGCTTGTATTGTAGGCCTACACTGTCTAAAACCGTGAATAAATAAAACGCTTCAGTGCATAATCGGCCGGCTTATTGTTGATTGTCTCTACGGCATTTTCAGCTTCACCGGGCTTTTTTGGGGGCGGCGAGGACGTAAAGGGTCCCTCAAGCCGTGTGAAACGAATCACCTTCGGAGGTTTTCTAGAGGGAACAGCAACGTCCCCGTGCCCTACTAGATTCTCCGAAGGGTTCGGATCGGATCGGGGAGCGGAGCAACCCGAGGGCGCCTCTAAAGGCACGGACCTCGGCTCGGGTTGACCGGGCCGTGGAGGAGGAGAGAAGCGCCCAGGTACATGTCTGTACCTGGTGTAGAGCGACTGTGAACCGGTTCTTCGTACCCTTGTTCTACGAGTACGGTGTCTTGGGCCTAAACTGGTGTGCATATTTAGTGTATTCTGTAAATGTGTGGTGTCATTTAGAGAATCGGGCGGCGAATTTACAAAGCCTATTTATACTACATATATAAGTCGCTATCCGCTATGATAACTGTTCTATCTGTATACAAATATCAAAAAAGTCTAGCCTTTTACAGTAAAAATAAACATAACAGCATAGAATTTCTCGAGAATGATTTAACAATCAAAACAGGGATATTTTGACTGGCTTATAGTTAGAAGAATTGAACCGAATCGAAGGTAAATGAAACAATCATCCATCAGCTTAACATGTCTTTTAAAGTACGAAGGAGCTAGAGACATTTTAAATTAGTCATCCAGTCTGTGACCCAGTGATGCGACAGTAGCTTAACATGCAAGATATCAACCTGGACGCACTAGCCGCTGCGCCATCAAGCTCCTCCAAACCTTTCTTAATTAGCACTATTTGCCTGGTTCAACTATAAAATTAAAGTTTTTTTAAAGAAAGACTTCGCATATTATTATTGTCTTGTCTTTTATATATCCTATTGTCTGTCTGTCTTATTTTGTCTTTTTATACTGTCGTTTCGGACCTTTCACAGGGTGCTTGGTCACAGGGAGGCTGAGGGGTTGATAATTTCATTTTCATTTCAACTTGCATAGGTACCGTCAATTCTGTTTATCGGGTGCGTTCCGTAAAGTATTAGCCATTTGTAATTTGTGGTAAGCGTCCTGATTTGAAACACCTTATCATAGAGGCCCTTTTCTTTGACATCATCGTACCGTTGAATTATCTATCAGTTACACTATCTATGACTGGCCGAGGACTGAACTAAGCTGTTATCTTGAACGTAAACATTGTAGATTTACTACCAAGCCTATATTATGACGATACCATTTATCTCCTAAATATTAGACTTGGTTGCGAACAAGTTAAACTTGAATAAACCACTTCTACACATGTTTCCGTGTTCATTTATTCACTACCAAATCTAGTTACAAGAAGACACTATTTGTAAAGCAACATTTTACTCGGAAGAGCTCGATGGCGCAGTGGTTAAAGTGCCTGGTCTGCGATTGCTAAGGATGACCAACTTTCTTAAAGGCTAGTCATCGGATGGGTGCACGTAATGCCGTTGATCGCGGCTACATTAGCAGTCATCGTTAACAGCCACCAAACCGCTCTGGGCCCGCGATGCGGTTTATGGTTCATTCTCCCTATCCATCCACAGGGAAGGCTCGTGCCCCAGCAGCGGGGACTGGGGACATAAATTGAGCTGGTGATAAGGTGATGATTCAAACCTTCCTTGTTTGTCACCAGGATGCACTGCTACAATGCAATACAAACTCTCGTTTTGGTTGGAGATCAAATGGTGAATGAAACTCGCACTAGGGCGCGGCGGTATTATAATTTGAACCTATTAAGGGTCCAGGCATTACAAAGTGGTGGGAGCCCTATCGCCTCCTCCACTCATTCAACATCTGTATTGCGAGGTTTAGCGAATGTCAATAGTGGCAAAGTGGCTTGTACATAGCCAATCTGCAAGTCAAACAGTACGCACCACGTACTAAATGATAATTTCACTGACCTCGGTAGGTATAAGAGAAAACTTGTATTTGCGAACTTACTTAGGTTTGCTTAAATTATTGTATTTCTCTATTTGACTACCTACGACGACAAAGGGAACGGCTTGTACTTCCCGATCATAAAATAACATTAGTAAGGTACCTATTATAATGAGTAACCTTTTCTGATGTAGTCTAACCTCTTTCGACTAGCATATTTTGCAAACACACGAATCTATAATAGCATATAGTATATGAGGAAATAACTTGTACCGCCACCTTTTTTAAGCGCAGTGCATGCAGACTGTGGCAGTAATATAAAATGTATATGCAATATATTATACACGTTACATTGTATATTTTGTGAATAAATTACGATTGAATTTTGCCCACTGGGCGACACATGGTGATGATTCGTCACGCGCAATTTGAAGATGAAGACAAATGAAGACTCCCGTTAAGCATAAAAACAATTAGACACCACTTCTTCTTAGTCCGTTTCAAACTTTTCGACTATAAATGAGTCATTGTTATTGAAATTCGAACTGTTTCAATGTCTGTGATTGATTAGGTAGTCATGATAAATTTTTACGACATCTATCATTAAGATGGTAGATAATAAACGTTTTTTTTTTTTGGTATCTTAAGAGCTTCGTAAAGAGAAACAAACTAAAAGTTGCAACGCCAGTCCTTATACCAGAGCAAAGATATGCGAAGCCGATCATGAAATAATCTTATCTCATTTATTACTTATAATAACACATATATAAGATTACAGTCAGTACATTCACGAGTATTAATATGAAAACTCGTGACTCTTAATACAATGGAATAAGAGTCAAAACTAGTTAATAGACATACATGTTAATGTTTGTGACTGTCCAATACTATTAAGAATAAATAGGTAAAAATTAACTTTGTAACAATTATAATTTGTCTTGTGTATGTAAATAAATAAATAAATAAAATTAAAATAAACTTCTAGCCCACTACTTCGTCCGCGCGTAGGACAGTAGGCAGGGTACCCAAAAGTAAACCATGGGAATTTTTTAAATGCTCTTTTAGCCTGACTAGGTTAGGTACCTACTACCTACACCCTATATCACTCGTAACTTGTAAGAAACTAAAAGCTTCAAGTTCGCGTGCTCAGTGCTGTGCTCTGGAGAGGCCTATGTCCAGCTGTGGATCAGTACAGGCTGATGGTGAACGATGACGATGAGATGAGAATACGGATATGATATGGCACTTTTAAGGGTAGGTAGGTAACCTACTTTTTATTTAGATTGGGTTTAACATCTTTGCTATGTTCAAACCATATATACAGCGTGTGTATTCCATACGATCCTAAATTTTAACGTACGATAGATTTAAGCAGTATTAAGAGGTACAGTAATAATTTTTAACAAAATACTTTCAATATTTAAGCGTAATGCTTTTTTTTAAGTTTTCCCGGCCAGCAATGAAATGCAAATATTGAGTTGACAATTTTGACACTTTTATTAAAGTGCTTACGTAGACGACATGGTTATTTGAATACATTGCGTGCCGAATTAATTTGTATAAAAAGAAATGTTTTTTATTGTTAACTTAATGTACCAATTTACGTTAATTAGGGTCTTATCTAACTGCCCTTAAAATATAGGATCGTATGGAATACACACGCTGTATAGGTACCCACTAGATAGAAACATAAATGCCTACATACAAAATAGCACTTAGCTTACTCAATGATGAAATTATTTAAATAATCATGAATGATGTTATAAATACTCATTAGAGAATATCTTCCTGTTGTAAATGTTACACCAGGCTCGGTCGGCTATGCTCGGCGCGCATGACTGATTTTCATGCACTAGCGCTTTTTGTATGGGGGATCGGGCGCTCCTTCTGTACCGTGTGATTAAAATGACCCATGCAATTCCCTAAATGGATATGGTCTAGTAGCATTAAAGTAAAAAAGTAAATAGTGTTGAATAATTTCGTCGGGCTGGTAAGAACCACGATAGCTTAATTGGGAGAGCACCTGACCCGGTATGTCAGAAGGGTGCAGGTTCAAATCCTGCTCGTGGAACTTTTTTCAACATTTGTGTTTTGTTTCGCAACAAAATTTGCATTAAAATTATATAAACAAAACAAAAATATTTTAGCATATGACTTTACAAATTGTGAAACTATGCAGATACATTTATACTATCCGTATTCATTCGATTACGAAAACGAAAACATGTATGGCAAAATCTTAACTGTTCTCGTACCTATGTCGCCAGGAGGTGCTGCTTCAATGCCATTCTTTTTTTCGTTTTCGTTAACGTGATCGAATGTCGAATGAAACTCACACTAGGCACCCTGATCACTTAAGTCCATGGTACCATGTCATTATAGCTGTACCAGTCCTGGGAAGGTGGTAGGTACAACTCTAGTTTTGGCATGGCATAGTACCTACCTAGGTATGTTACATTCTCAGGATAAGTTAACCAAATCAATATCTTAATGCTGAAAAATATGTTGGGTTTAAATAGCCATACAAATAGGAATAGTTATTAATTATTGCTTCTAATATTTATTGGCTACAGTATCTGTCATGTTTTTGTCCAACTTTAATTATATTAATAAGTATTGTTGTGACCAAATAATACTCATTGATCTATTATGTTAGTGGCATCAGCTAGAATTAAACAAGCACCAAACATAACCAACGCCTTACCTTTTCTAATATGGAAAATGCTATCATAACATCTGTGACTTTGCCTTATGTGGAGCTCATCTTCCCTTCAACTAAAAGCTTGTTTACCTATAGTTTTGTTAAGATTATTGGTGAAGACAATCATAAAATAAGGAGGTACTTTATACAGAAAGTGACAGTGCAGTATGTCTAGCTGTTTAAAAAGCAGAAAGTGAAATGAAATTAAAAATTTATAGCCTAATACAAATTGAAATATGCAATCTACAAAATATAGAAAGTAGATCAGGTAATATTTAGACAAGGTAAACATATTTAATCTGCACAAATAGGTAGGAGCGTCTTGCAGACTGGTGGTCTCAATAGAGAAATGTTATCTAAAAGTAAATACAAATGGCATATAGTACAGTGTACATGACCTGTGCAATGTGATAATAGGTTACAGTCTTACAGTACAGGTGGTTTATAATAAGAAAGTATAAAAATAAAAATGTATTTAATGCCATTGATCAAACATATATATATTATGAAAATACTTTTTTTAATAAAGTTTTACTTTTTAACTACTTATTTACTTATCTGTTATTATTTTCAACATTTTCTTAACAAAATAGACAATTTGAAATCCTAATAATCATGACAATGAATGTGAAAGGTTTATTATGAATTAGTTTATTTAAAAAAGTACAGAGTTTTATCGTTTTCGGATTATTTTATGATAGATAACGAGTACCTACAAGGTTGCGTGTGAGGCCTTCAAAAATTGGTAGCAAACAAAAAAACAATTAGCTATCCAAATCCAGAACAGGTTTGAGAGACCATTAACCTAATACAATACGACTAAGGTCGTCGAAGCCGCAAAAAAACTACTAATCAGGCCACTTCCTAGTTCAAAGCGACACGAAAACTTGGGACGAACGAAATCATAGCCGGAGCATCTTTAGCATGTCATGTTCCTTAGTACCTTTTATGAACCTAGAAATCTTGTGAACTCAGCATTTACTAATGATTTTATAGGAATCCTCTGACCAGCTATTGTATATACCTGCACTTCATAACCTACGTAAGAATTACCAAAAATAATTTCATATCACGTACCATCATGTCATCACAATAATAAACTAACGCATTTATGTACTGATTAAATATTATTATGAAGTAGAAGAAAACTTTATAAGTGTAAAAAAAAGCATTGATAGAATGGCGGGCGGGCGGCACAATGGCGCGCTATGTTGTTTTGCTAGAAAAAATATGAAATATAGGGAAATACTTACTTTTGAAGTCTGAAACACAATCCACAGTTTTTATAGCAAACACTGAACTACAGTTGACACTAGAAAACTAAAAATAGATCGAGTTAAATTATGAATCGCTGTGAAAGCGTCTTTTTACACCGCAATATTTTTTTAAATGATTGTTGTCAATGTTGCCATGCCAACTTGCCATTGCCACCGTTCATAATTCCAAAGAAGTAGTTTTTATAAGTAAGTGAACCATCTGTTTATAGTAATAGAGATACTATTGGACTGTACGTAGTTAAATAGTTAAATTATCATTGGTTTGCCACAAAATAAAATTAAACTAAATCATCTGTTCAGAAACAATTTTCGAACGACATTAAAATTAAAACAAAACTACCATATTTATTAAATTTTATTATTATTAAACTATTAAAGCATACGTTTCAATGTAACATAAATACAGTGAAGAAGTATAGTATGGACACGCAAGTTGTCCATCTGTGCTCGCTGCCAGTTTCCTACATTTAGTCCGCGGTTGACAATAACCTTATGCATCCTGTCAAAAATAAGAAAAAATGCCTCGATGCGCCCGTTATAAATTGTAAAAACACTTTATCTGTAAGTAGCCAATAAGTAGAACAGCTCTTGTCAAATCATAGTATGTCAAAAAAATATGGCACGCTTGGTTTTCATACAAATCTTGAAACATGCGTCGTCTATCTAGATATTAAAATTTGTCTGTGAGGTAGAATTATATTTATGAAACTACAATAAAATCTAAAAAAAATCAGATGTTAATGACGGTAGTTGTTGACATTGAATTGGCGCCTTTGGCTTTCAAAGTAAATAGTGTTGAATAATTTCGGCGGGCTGGTTAGAACCACGATAGCTCAATTGGAAGAGCACCTGACCCGGTATGTCAGAAGGGTGCAGGTTCAAATCCTGCTCGTGGAAATTTTTTCAACATTGTGTTTTTGTAATTTGTTTCGCAACAAAATTTGCGTTAAAATTATATAAAACAAATTAAAAACATTTTATAAATAGCTAGCCTACTTCTTAACTGATCTTTAGTATTTGTAAAAATATTATGATCAGATGTTAATGACGGTAGTTGTTGACATTGAATTGGCGCCTTTGGCTTTCAAAGTAAAAAAGTAAATAGTGTTGATTAATTTCGGCGGGCTGGTTAGAACCACGATAGCTCAATTGGAAGAGCACCTGACCCGGTATGTCAGAAGGGTGCAGGTTCAAATCCTGCTCGTGGAAATTTTTTCAACATTGTGATTTTGTAACTAAAAAAAATCTTTAAAAATATGGTATATTGATAGTTTTTTCTTCGATTTTACATACTACAAGCATAAAATCATTCACTAAACGGAATTAATAACAGAAATAATGGAATAGTTAATATTTTTCACTGTTGGTTGGTGCTGAACGAATTAAAAGCAAATTATGTCAAAATTCTGTCATTCCTAGCAATGTCAAAGTCAATATCGGATTCAATGTCAAATCAAAATTCAAAGTCTATCTACCTAGTTGTCAAAAATACCATGTGCGAATTTGCGTAGGTATCGTTTTAGCGTATAGGTAGGTACCTACTAAACTATTTCGGTATTTGTAGAATCTACCCAAAAAAATAATTAATATTAGAGTTTTAATAGCTGTTTACTATGGATTACGTAGTTGGCGGTGTGGCAGCTCTTATATCCGGTAACGTTACTCCGAACAGACCAAGACTCGTACGGAGAGCTCTAACACCTGTAAAACACCAGCAATCTCCAAACGTGACTCCTAAAAGTGAATTAGTAGATGATCGTTCAATATTTCTTTCCCCTTCTGTGCAAAAGAAAAAGGCTATAGTAAAGAAATCACCAAAGCGAATCTTTCAAAATCCCGATTTGGATGTAACAAATGATTCGGAGAATAATTCGAGTCCGAAAGCCGACAAGGTGAAGAAGCACTTGCAAGAGGAACTAGAAGGCAAAGACAACTTTAACAGCAGCAACACAATGTCTAAATCCCCAAAAAAGAAACTAAGTAAGTCAAGAGAATCTAAGCTCTCCCTTCGCTATCTCCCTTTAAAAGCTGAACTGAATGTCAAAGGTGAAAGCACACAGAAAAGTCCCAAAAATAAAAATAAAAAAAATAGTAAAACAGTTAATGGTTCTAATATAGATGAAGACAAGGATGTTGAAATGGAAAGTAAACAAGATAATGTTCAGAAAAAGGAGTCTGTGCCTGAGGAAGTTGTAAATGATAATCGCAAAGTTTTAAATGTACAAATTACAAGCAAAGAAAGCCATAAAAAGAAGAAAAAAAAAATGGAAAAGAAACCTAATAATACAATAAAATCGGAAACAGAAGAAATAACAATCAAAAATGATGTAAGCAAAAAATTAAAGAAGAAAAAGAATGTGGACTTTGTAAACCCTAATGCAATTACTAATGAAGACTCCGATTCTGAACATGAGTCAGATAATGAAATAGTCTCAGATAATGAGGAAGCCAACAAAGAGATGTTAGAAACAATACAAGCTGATGAGAGTTCGGATGAAGAAGAGACCACAGAACAGAAGAAACCAGAGACTAAAGAGAAGGCAGAAGAAGTGAGGAGCGAAGAAGAAATCAGAAGGACTTTATTTGTTGGAAATGTTCCGTTCAGTGCAAAATGTAAGAAAGATGTCAAAAAAATCTTTAGCAAGTATGGGGACATTGAAACTGTTCGGTGAGTTGTACTTTTACTGTAAATATGACTTTTTACAAGCACATTTTTTTAAATAAATGCTTAGCACTAATGTGGCTCCAACTCCCCGAAATTGTATTATTATTATGTGCAGGTTCATATCCCACTTGTGGTTTTTTTATCACTTTTCCAAATTGTGATTTGTTTGCAACAAAATTTCTGCAAAATTATAATATACTTATTCATAATAATAAATATTTACCTATTTTCAGGATACGCACAGTCCCCGTGAAGGATGCTCGTGTCACCCCTAAGCTGGCTGTCATCAGGAACGAGTTGCACCCGGAGCGCACCACAGTCAATGTCTATGTGAAGTACAAAAACGAGTCTTCTGTTGAACAGGTGATTAACAGCAGCAAGATCTATTATTTAAGATTTTATACTATTTTTTTATTTAGCCTCTTTCCCACGTCCCACTGCTGGGAAAAGGCCTATAATAACCTTTAATTTAATGTAAATGATACAATGATTGTTAGTAACAAGAGCCGTTAAAAGATCAAAAATGTATTAACCCAAACTCCTCCATGTTTCAGAAGGAACATAAAGCCATTGGTCCTGGCTGTATTAGCAGTCGTTAACCACCACCAACACGCACTGCGCCCTCGTGGTGGTTTGTTCCCCGTGCTCCCTATCCACCCATCCACTATTATATCAGCTATAACTGTCCCACTCTTGGGCAAAGGCCTCCCCACAATTTTTCCACACCTTCCGGTCCCCTGCAACATCACGCCATTCCTTAAAGAACCCATCAAAGTCGTCCCACCATCTTCGTCTTGGTCTATAATATTAGTTTAATGACCCAAAATGTTTGTGGCACAGGCTCTTTGTGAGAACAACACAGTCCTCAAAGAGTGCCACTTGCGCGTGAGTCGCAGCGCGGCGTCGGGCGCCGAGCATGACCCGCGCTGCGCGATCTTTGTGGGGAATGTGCCCTTCGCTTTGGAGGATGATGCATTGAGAGACAAGTTCGCTAAGTGCGGCGAGATTGTGTCCGTCAGGATCGTGAGGGACAAGAAGACCAATGCTGGGAAAGGTACGTTAGAATACATACTGTTGTTGAATAGAAGTAGTGTATGCTTTAGAAGATAACACGCTGAGAGAAAAGTTCCCTAAGTGCAGCGAGATTGTGTCCGTCAGATCCGTTGAAAATATTTTTTTGTTTATCATAGGTGATAATGTGTTGTAAAATGAACACTTACCCTAAGTATAGGCTACATTTTATTACAAAAAAAATGATTATTACCATAAAACTTTTAAGCGAGTTTTCACCAACTTATTCTTACTAGGTGCCTTTTATTAATAATAAGTGAGTATTAAAAATCATTCACTTAAGTGTCCAGAAGCCTTCCATAGATTCCGTCGAGTCTTTTCGCTGAGACAACCACTAAAATAAATATTTTATTAACTTGGTTAATATGCCTCATTTCAGGATTCGCTTTCGTAAACTTTGCGTCTAAAGATGGCGTCGAACTGGCGCTAGCGTTACCCGAAGAAGATCTTACGATAAAGAACAGAATATTACGCGTCAAACGATGCACACAATTCACACAGCGACAGAAGAATCAGGAAAGGGATAGCAAGCCTAATTTCCATAATAACAAACATGGAAATATGCAAGGGGAAAGTCCTGGGCATATGCAAGGGAAAAGTCCAGGGCATATGCAAGGGAAAAGTCCTGGACATACGCATGGAAGAAATCCTGGGCATATGCAAGGGAAAAGTCCAGGGCATATGCAAGGGAGAAGTCCTGGACATATGCATGGAAGAAGTCCTGGGCGTATGCAAGGAAAAAGTCCAGGGCATATGCTAGGTAAAGGCTCAGCCCATATGCAAGGAAAGGGGCAAGGGAGAAATAAAGTAGGTCAAGGTTTCCGACAGAGGGGACCCGATCAAGACGCAGTCGGCGAAGGAGCGCAGAGGAGGATCATGAATAAGAGGAAAAGTCAGGTAATTTATGGTCATTCATTTTATTTATTTATTTATTTATTTATGTTATTTTTTTCATGTCTTGCATTGTTTTAAATGTGTTTTGGTTTCTTTTCAAAAGAGGAAAATCCCATTTATAAAAAAAATCCAACTGAGGCGCCAGTTGTGTATTTTAGAAAATTAATTAAAATAATATTAAATAAAAAAAAAAATTATATATTATATTTGTTTATATAAGTATTGTATATATGTAGGTATATATTTTGCGTTATAATCATTAAGTCCGCCATGTAATATATGTTGCAAAATTTTTAAATAAATAAATAAATATTATAAACTATCACTATCGGGTAGTACAAAAATGTGTCATCTCAAGCTCCAATTATGCTTCAGAAGGCACGTAAACCCGTTGGCCCCGTTGCATTAGCAGTCATTAACAACCACCAACGCACTGGGCCCGCGTGGTGGTTTATGGCCCGTTGTCCCTATGGTGTTTCCATTCATAGGGTAGGCTCGTGCCCCAACAGCCGGGACATAAAATGAGCTGATGACTATTGGGTTGCCAACAGTGTTTTTTGTCCATGAACTTTTGTAGTCAGCCTGAAAGTATGAAGTCACATTCACTGTGTTAAAACTTTACCAAACTATCTCATAATGTTACACCATTTGAGTTTAGCTTTCCGGGGCTCTTTCCAATTTGCTGCTACACGGTGCTGGAACGACTTGCCCCCGCCTATATGTGACCTAAAAACAATTTCATCGTTCAGAATACGTATTAAATATCACCTTGTGGCATTGCAAAAAGCTTCACTCCTACCTTCGGGTTCTGCACGACACGCTCCACGCGGGTCGGCACGCGTAACTGATAACGCGGCACAATCGGCACTTTCCGCTACAGTCGTCTTGTGTACAACTCGTACTTCGTAGTCTTCCTTTTGGTTCTGCCACGATAGGCCTTGTATTAGGATTGCCTATACTTGTTCATTACTTTGAGTGGCCTGTCTGTACTGTCCATGTAATTGTTATGTGAATCGTGTGTAAATCAATCAACACAACCATCCCATCATGCCGTCGCTTGCCGTAATTGCCGTTTCTTTCTGTGCTATTATTATTGTCATCCTTTTGTTTGTTCCAACCATCCATAGTGCAAACTTTTGTTTTTTTATTTTTATTTTGCTTGAAGCACGTGAAGGCAAGCAAACAGCCAAGATATTGCTGAGTAGTGTTAAATGTTTAGTGTCATAAATAATTATTGTGTGTTTTTATTATTTATTTTATTTTCTCTTCGTGTGTTTTAGCGTTTTATTATATTTGTCTATGTGGTTTGTGGACACGTCACCGATTTAGGCCCCTCCAGAATACCAGCGTTGCAGCGGCCCTGGGTCGCTGTAGCACGTGCTGAGGCTGGGGTCTAGTTGGTCACACTTTTATCTTTTGTTTTTGTTTTGTATTGTTATTGTGAATATCGTGATATTTTGTAGTGTGTGCCAATAAATGTATTTCATTTAATTTCATTTTCATTTGCAGGAGGCTGGCGATGGTCCTGAGGAAAAAAGACAGAAACATATAAACCAAGCACCTAGGGAGAAGAAAGTCAAGAAAGAATTTGTTGGGATGACAGCTGAGAAGAAAAAGGTAAGGTTGTTTGGTAATATCTGTATAATCCCATTTTTTTTTATTTTAAGAGAAAGCCCAGTCTCATCTTACCTGGTGTTAAGTGATAATAAGGCCAATAATTGAAGCGCACTTCACCCGGGATCCACAATGAGGCACTGGCTATCTTAACTCTAGCTGCTAACAATGCTACAAACATTGATGTTATGGCGATATATTTAGATTAGACGGAGGTAGCTAGCCAGGCGGACAAACAAGCCCTACCACTAACAAATCCGAGTATACAAACATGTACTTCCCGCTGGGAAGCGAACCCGGGACCTCTCGGTCTAACTGGTGGTCTTAGCCACTAGACCAATGAGGCGGTTAAAATATGGTATATGGCAGAAAGAGCCGCGGAAAATTGTGAACATACCTGAAAAGCAGTAGCACAGTTGTTTGTTACAAAAGAAAAAGGCAAAGTGACAACCCTAGGTAAAGCTGATACCTTGTTCTTGGTCGTTAACTTCATGGTCCTAAAAAACAAGTCAAATGCCAGGGTTAAATAAAATAAATTTGTTGTTTTTGTATGGAAAAGTAAATGTTCGTAAAAATGGTTTTGTATATTATGACGGTATCCTTCTAACTTGGTTGCATAGCGGTGTTTCGAAATAATACACATATTTTCAAACATTATGTATACATGCTGCTCTACTGTAAGAGACTCCAGATTAGGTTAGAAGCAGACCACATTCCACTCGGTTTGGTTGGTGGTAGCGCTACATCTAAGTCCTTTTGGCCAGCTCAGAAATAACTAAGGCTTCCTAAGTCAAGATAATATTAGCGTTGGTTTCCGACAGTGATATTATTTTTCCTCAGCGGTTGTTGATTCCGGGTTAATAAGAATATTTTTGTTTTTTTTGACGACCTCCGTAGCCGGATTTTGGGCGGCGCTAACTCTGAGGTCCCGGGTTCGATTCCCGGTCGAGTCCATGTCGAAAACGAACTTTTCGATATTGTGTCGGGTCTGGGTGGTTGTGGTACCGTCGTTGTTTCTTATTTCCATGAAACGAGTGCTTTAGCTACTTACCTTGGGATCAGAACAATGTATCAAAATTCAAATTCAAAATTCAAATTCAAAATCATTTATTCAGTTTAGGCTACAAGTAGCTCTTGTGAATGTCACTATGCCATCGGTTCGTAAGTCTACTCTGGGCGGGAGATCTTGTACTGAGAAGAACCGGCAAGAAACTCAGCAAGTGTCCAGCTCTTTTCTCCCTTACAGCGTCAAAAATATTGGAAAATGCCCTATCATAGCAGGACACTTTCCATTACAAATAAACACAAAATTATAGAAGACAACCACAACATGTAAATAAAAAACAAAAATATCACAAAATAAAAATAAAAAAAAACTAAGTTAACAAATTTACATCAGGTAAAAGTTTCAATTTCCACAATGTCATACAGTACCACTACAGTACTCTAAAAAAAAAAAAATTGGTTAAGGAAAATCAAGTCAAACTACAGTAAATAATATTAAAAATAAGATAAGTATGCAAGAGCAGACCAGCCTCCACAGGCAGCACCCGTTCACGAGTATGACATATGAATCAGCCATCGCTTCGCTCAACCATATTTTAGGGAACGTAACGACCCGACGCACACGCCATCACCGCAGAGACAAATAAAGAGAGCATGACATACTCAAGATACTCTAAATAAAAAAATTGGTTGCCTGTAAAGTCGATATACGGGCGAAAGTTTTACGTGACAACGACTTTGAGTGGTAAAATAATTTTAATGTGAATATTCATTCGTATAGTAGGAAGAAGGATGAAATAATAGTAACAAATTAAAACATTTATTTATACAAAGAATTATATTTAAAACATTAATTTATACAAAGAATCTCGCACTGAATTTCATATTAACAAAATTTTATTTTTACCTTTACACATACATACGTATTTACCTTTCACTTTTTATGTCTGTCTCTCTCGCTCTTAGGCGGGCTAACCATGCCCGAGTGGAAGGGACGCGTGCCTCTCACTCGCTCTCATTGTGAGCGCATAACGTGAGCGGAGCGTAACGCAGTTTCTTGAAGTGTCACCCGGCAAACCAATTTATAAGACGTTGTCACGTCAAAACTTAATGATCTATTTAACGCAACGCTGTTTGTTATCTGTAGGACACTGCTGATAAAGGCTATCATATCAGTATAAAAATTATATAAATTAATTTTATTATATTAATTCAAATAGAGTATGTGTTTTTCATTATAACCAAGCTGTTTTATCATCTAAATATTCTTTGACTGTATAATAACCTTTTAAAAGTAATATAGATTTCACATGTTTTTTAAACTTATCTAAAGGTAAATCTAGTACAGTACTTGGTATTTTATTGTAATAGTGTATACCTTGCCCCAAGAAAGAACCAAGAACCTTCTGTAACCTGAACAGTGGCATTACAAGTTTTGTCTTATTCCTAGTATTGAAATTGTGTACGTCACCATGTTTAGTATAGGAGTTGACATTGCAACGTACAAAAACTATACAATTATAAATATATTGAGATGCAACTGTCAAGACACCAATCTCCTTAAAAAGATTTCTTAAGGAAGTTCGTGATCCGAGTCTATAGATTGTTCTTATTGCTCGTTTCTGTAAAATGAATATAGTTTCAATATCAGCCGCTGTTCCCCACAGTAGGACGCCATACGACATGACACTGTGAAAATAACTAAAATAGACCATTCTAGCAGTTTCAACGTCTGTTAACTGCCTAATTTTTCTAATGGCATAAGCAGCAGAGCTTAGTTTACCGGCCAATTTCGATATATGAGGATTCCATTGAAGCTTTGAGTCAAGGGTTATGCCTAAAAAGACTGTAGAATCTACCAAATCTAATTGATCACCGTTTATTTTAATATCGGTTGGTTCATATTTGACATTTGGTAATATAAATTTACATTTTGTTTTCTTAGCGTTAAGCTGTAAATTATTAATAGTAAACCAACGGAGTACCTCTGAAAGAGCTTTATTTACATTTTCATAATTAGTCCTACACCTAGTTACATTAAAAATGAGTGAAGTATCATCTTCAAATAATACAATTTCACAAAAGTTCTCTACAAAGAATGGCAAGTCATTAATATAAATCAAGAAAAGGAAAGGACCAAGAATCGACCCTTGTGGAACTCCCATTTTTACATGTGAACCAGATGATTTAGTACCATTTATATCGACAGTTTGTGTTCTAGAGCTGAGATATGACTGTATTAAATATAGTGCTAAATCTTTGAGACCGTAATAATGAAGCTTCATCACCAGAGTCCGGTGCTCAACGCAATCGCTATGTGATGTATATATGTATATATATATCTAAATATTTATTTATTTTCTAAATGCATTGTATTCGTGAGGTCTTTATTTTTGTCCATACACAACTCCGGTATCTGTATAATTTTCAGAAATGTTTTATATTTATATTGTGTAATGTAAATGTATATAGCCAATGACTGTCCCACTGCTAATTATATTATTTATATTTTCATTTCAGAAACACACATTCAACAAAGGTCAGAAGAAAAAGAAAGCGCTTAGTGAGGTCCTGACTAAGTACTAGAGTGCCGTCGTTATTGGATAAGTTATTGTTGGTTCTGTGCATAATAATCTTGTTGAATTATGTTTTATTCTGTTCTTTGTTTTACGCACAGCTGTGATTTTGAAATAAAATCATAAATTATTATCAGTATATTATTTTAAAACGTAAAATCAAAAATGTACGTACAGATAAATGAAATGAGGTAAAAACACAGTATCTTTTTCATTAACGATACAAATTTGTTTAGAAAGAAAGAATCCTTTTTATTTATTGATCCTAAAAAAAATTTATTACACTTAGTAGGTAGGCAAGCGATTTTTTTTTTAAATATTTTTGTAAAATGTCCTATCTTGAATATTTGAAGTAGTTTCCCTTCTATGCCACACGGCACAGGCGCTCGCCCGCAGGACTGATGGCCGCCGCTGGGAGCAGTTGCCGAGTGGCGACCGCGCACCGGAAAGCGCAGTGTGGGCGACGATCTGGCGAAGGTCGCGGGCAGCAGCTGGATGCGGGCAGCACAAACCCGATCGTTGTGGAGATCTTGAGGGAGGCTTTGTCCAGCAGTGGACGTCTTTTGGCCGAGATGATGATGATAATGAATAAAAAAATTATGATACAAAGTTTAAACTAAATGTGATGATTACTGATGATAGAGTAAAGGAAACACATCATTGGTACAAGTATTATCGTATAATTGTCATTTTATTACAAAAAATATGTCAATGTTAGCAAAAATAATCACAGTCTGACACTTTTATAACTACATACATGTACAAATTGTGGACTCGGATACAATCGGATTACATTGCGCTTATAAAATATCAACCTACAGTTTGAACAAAACACATTTTTTTTCATCAAACATTTGTTGTGTCTCAAACATATTTAAAAAAAAACCAATGTGATCTTCGTCTGTTGTGACATAATCGCTAACAAAATCGAATTAATTATTGAATTTATCATAAATTAATAAAACAATAATTTACAATTATCGGTCCAAAAATCATTTAAATAATAATAATATAACAGGGTTTTTACAATATTTTAAAATTGAAAACTTAAATCAATTAAATATACGCTTTACGACAAACTTAAGATTCCCTTTCATAATGTAAACTATTGAAATGAAGTTTAAATAAAGGATCGAGAATTATGTTTTACAGGTAGGTAGTGTCCCTCTGAACACTGACATCTTGACAAAACAGAAAACGTACATGGATAGTGATAGGCTTTGTCAAGAGCGTGACTTACTTCGATTAATTACGTAAAATAAAAAGTCAGATAAACTATGGTCGAGACATGACAGTCATGCTTTAACTTACTGCACATAGTAAAACTATAATAATATGACCAGGACAGTATTCTGTTTAAATAATTTTATATTAATATTTTTGCAATAACAATGATAAATAACTTGTTAGATTAAAAACATTATGATTTGACAATTTGTCTCTTGTAAAATATATCTGTTACCAATTTTTTCAAGTTAAAAAAAACTTAATTATTAAATATTACTTGATTTATACAGTCCTGTACACATTGCATATTAAATAGTAAAAAAATAAAATAGTGCGACCACCAGTGATTATTAATTATGATTAATGATTATTAATTCGCCGTGTTTTTCAAAAGATGGCGCGTGTATAAAAGAACGAATTTGTTTAAAACACATATTTTTTCTGCCATCGTAGTTTTTCTTTGTTTTGGCAACACTTGTATTTGACGTTGAGTCTCAATATATTTTTTTTATAAAATCTTAATGTTTTAAGAAGCAATTGCCATAAAAAACGAATGCGTGTTAAACGTTCTGTGAATTTAAACGCTTTTTATGTTAAGCACAAAGTATGTAAAAAAATCATAACAAACTCAAATATAGTGTTCCTGACACTGAGTCATCAATGTACAAAATAAATGTGGAATTTTCAGACGTATCAAAAGCGTGACGAAGCTTGCATTGTGCGTATTCGAAATTGAAATATATTCACATTTTTTCGATAGTTCAAAAATCACCATCTCTATGGCACCATCTTATTCTATGGTAACTCATTAACAGGGTATCACTTTAACATTTACCTTTACCAGAAGTCTATGAAAACAGTACCCTAAGCGTTCGACCAATCATTATTGCTAACATTCCCGAATATCCACCTTAACAAGTACACATGTACTCTATATTTACTTATTATAAATACAAAACTACTATTTACAGTTCGACTAACAGTCATTCAGCTATAGATAAAATTTATTCTACTTGTTCATAGCGGTTTGAGCAAAGACTGATATGCTTAAGCAGACTTAACAACTGGGTTGCCAGACTATTGAAAAGTAAAATTTCGATTTTATTATGTTTACCTAATTTTTAAACAAACACCTGTTGATAATAAATCCGTAGGTGGTAAATTTATTTATAAAGTACTGGCAACACCAGTTCTGGGAATGCAATAGTTCTAATTTGGGACACGTAAGTGGCCGAAATTATACTAATAATTATTCAGCATTCGTTGTTTTTTTGTGAAGAAAAGAGTATAACTAAAGTATACATATATTTTGCATAAAAAATGTTTCTTTAAAATTATTTTATTGGATCAATAACTTTTTTGTTACTATTGTCAATACACTCTTTTGTTACAACTAATTTCTAAAAGAGGTATTGGATTCGATCGGTACGTAGTTTTCGATGTCTTTATTTCTGTTGCGTGAAATAAGTACATAAATGATAAAAAAAAAAATGATTGATCCTATAAGTTTCCTTCGAAAAATAAAGTTTAATATTTACCACATACATTAACGAATTACATTGACTTTATTATCTGTGCAGCGGAGTGAGGTTGACAACCTCTTTTTAAACCTAACAATTCCCTAGTCTGAAACGAAAACTATTATTCCTTTTTTTAAATAAACACATTTAGTTCTACAGATAAGTAAAGCCATTAACAGATTCGGGTACTCTTTCGCGAGAGTTTAATTCTTCTTTACTTTCAGAATTGTGAGGGTCAGTGTTAAGAACAGAGCGATCCAAATGAGGGTAGACACGAATCCCATGTACACGTCAAACTCTGAAAACGGCCAGCCTCTAGTCAGAATGGATCTTAGGGAGTTAGTAGCTAGAGTGAGCGGTAGGCAGAGGGATATGGAGCGGAGGAAGACGGGCATGCCTTCGATGGGCCAGATGACCCCGCTGAGGAGGAGGGTGGGGTAGAACGAGCCGAGGGCCAGTTGGATCGCGTTTCGCTCCAGCTCGCACGCAGCGGAGATCACGAAGCCGAAGCACATGCCGCAGAGACCTGGAAATTGCGTTTCGTTATTTCGAGTGTATAGCTAAATGAAATCTGAATACTGTTCGGTCATTGACAAATTGTAAATTGATAAAGTATTTAAAGTTAAAGTATCTAAAAATATTACTGTCTATTTTAAGAGATATTTTCAGGTGTCTTTCTATTGGTTGATTTTCTTTTAGTAGCTTGTAAAACAGCGCCATCTAGCCGAATCGCGGCTAAACGGCTTGCAATTAAAACAGACGCGCTCTCACGCGCATACGCAGCAAATTCGCAAACACATTTCAACTATGTGGCCAGAGGGCGCTGTTGGGGTTATGCGTATAAAAGCCCGGTGAAGCTGAAAATGCCGTCTGAGGCAATCGGCAATCTCTAAAAAAAGAAAACCGCGGGCTCTTTTTGGGTTTACTTATCCAACATTAACTTAGAAACATAACATCTCAGAAAGCCAAAGCAAACGTTTTCATTCCGGCGCTATTTTACATAGCTACCATACCTACGCTTTGTCTTTAACTACTCTAACTTTATCCTAGAACAGGTAAGTATATATATACTTAACAGGAGATCTCTGCCATTGTAAAAGTTATGTAATCCCTCTCTGCTACTGAATAAACATTTTTTAAATTACTGCTATTTTAAAATAAGTACCTCACTATAGAGAGACGATGAAGTATTGAATTACGAAAATGAAAATGTTCTTTATTTTACACCATAATTATTATAAAAGACATAAAGAGGATAATACAATAATGATGATATGCTCGACTTCAAGCACCAAGGACCATGTATTCATGGTCCTTGGTGCATGACCAGGAGCTATTTGTTCACGTGAAAGCCTGACACCAGCAATCTGATTAATCAAACATATCTTGCAGTACAGTTAGGATGACGTAGATGAGGTTGTCGTTGTTTACCACTTTGAACACCAAAGAATAGAAAGAAGAAGAATAGAAGCACGACATGCACATGCTAGTGTCCATGTGAGAAAGTTGAGCCAAACACTCTGAAGTACTATGGACGAAACACCTTGCTATACTATAGTGGGGTTGTTCCGTTAAGTTCCACTTTAAATATCAGGACCCTAAAAATAAGCTTGACTGCCGTCTGTCCAGAAACGACCACGAGTTGTAGTCCCTGTAAGAAACCTTTTGACCAGCAGTCTGACCAATGAAACATACCTTGTAGTATAGTAAAGTTGATGACATTATATAATGTTTCCATTATCCTCCAATTCAAACATCAGGATCATAAAGTCGACCGTCTTCTGGCTGCACATGACCATTAAATGCGTGTTCACCAGAATTTTGACCAATTATGAAGCGTACCTTGCAATGTAGTGCGGATAATGACGTTGATGATGTGCGTGGTCTGGCTGCATATGACCAGGAACTGCGTGACCACGAGCTATTGTCCATGTAAGCCAGGTACCTGATAAAGACCATCGATGAAACATACCTTGCAATATAGTCAAGATGATGACATAAAGGATGTTGCCGTTATTCTCCACTTCGAAGACCAGGATCATGAAGATGAGTACTAATGCCGTCTGCCCACACATGACGACGAACTGTGTGACCACGTGCGAGAACAGTATCTCCGCGGGCGACACGCCGGCCACCCACGAGCGGTCCAGCAGACCCTCCATACGCTCCACGATCAGCGCTGATGACGTCAGTGCAACTGCCAGGAAGAACACGATCCTGGGGTGGCAAAGGATATTCGTTTTATGCATACACTTTTAACGTTTCGTGTTCCATTATAAATCAAAGAAAAAACGTCTAAACGTCCTCCCCCAACCAAATGTATCTCGGAACATCTCAGTAATGTGATCAATTTTTACTATGGCGACATTTATCAAAAGTGATGGTACTTAAGGCATAACCCTGATATTAATCCACCGGCGGAGGAGCTCAGTAGTAGGTACGAGTGTAATAATTATGATATTATTTTTTAATTAGATAATTAAATAACTAAGTAAGTACTATTGGGAGAAAAGAACCTCAGCAGGCCTCACTGAGATAAAATGAAATGAAATATAATTTTTCTATCGTATATAGATTCTTAAATGTATTTTTGAACCCTGTGTCAGCGTCAGCCCGTGACCATGGCCAATGACACTCGGTCGAAATGTCGGGTATAATGGTATATAAAAGGTATACTAACCGATATGTACCTATATTAATTACTATTTCCCATTTAAATTTCTTAATGTATTTTTAATTTATGTTAAGTTAAACTGTTAATACAATTGAATAAAATTTAGTCTTAGGAATCTTTTATAAACTCACGTGAGAATAACGCCGGGCGCAACGAAGTCCGTGAACGAGGGGTCCTTGTTGCCGTAGATGGGGTCCAGGAAGTCGATGGGGATGTCACCCATCTTTGGGTTGTACTTGCACGTCTTTAACAGGTCCTGGGGATAATGGTTGATAGTTAAAATCTAGGCTTTTCACTTTTGAAGAAATTGCCAAGGGTATGGCAGCCGTCTTTGAGGATTAAGATGATTGAAAGGTCGGTTGGCACGACAGATCTCAAAAGATACCAAAGAAGCCAGGAAGAGAGAAAAAGAGAGAAATATAAAGCGGGGGAGAAGGAAAAGAGAGGGGAAAGGAGAGAGATATGTGGACGTTGTAATAAACTTAAAGAAGTGAACAATAAATTGTAAATTATTTAGCAAACTAATAAATTAATAAATAAATAAATACAATTATATAAAAGAGGTCACAAATCCACAAGAAATAACAAAAGTGAACGATAAAAGCTATACTATTCGTACCTAATTAATGTTACGCAACTGTTCTCAAAAAATATACACTAGATGTCTTCACATCTTTTTTGGAAAGAAAGATTGCTGTTGTCTCTCTATGGTCTTTAAAGCGTAACCGGACTTTTGTGGTAATTCTCAAGCAGTGCAAAACATCCTCAAAGGTTTTCAGGAGGCAATGGCATCTAACAAGCGTGTCCCCGTCGCTAACTAGATTCTCCATGGCTTTCAAGAAATATCGAAAAAATATATAAATAAATAAAACGGTGTGTTACCTTCGCGAAGTCCCTGTATGAGAACTGCACGTCCCGGTTGAGCATGAGGCCGATCTGCTGGTTGGACATGTCCAGCCACACTTGCACTTCGGAGCCGTTGATGGTTTCGTTGTCAGCCGTGTCCGCTGTGGGTCAACATAAACTGGTCATTTATCAGGTAAGGTTACTAGTAAGCACTTGGTCTTTATCTCACGTGACGATAAGTGAAGATAAGGTTGAAGGTGAAAGCGTATTTCACCCTTTAGCGTCAGCCTAACGATGAAGGAGTCTGCGACCTTCACTTTACTGACCTAGCTCGAGCTTAGCGACCAAGGAGTTTGTGACTTTGACTATTGACTATTAACTTTACTGACCTAGAGCGAGCCTGGCGACCAAGGAGTCCGTATAGTTCTCGTTGAAGTACAGTACGCCCCACACGTCTCCCTGACGCACGGCCTGCTTGGCGGTCTCCAGGTCGTAATAGTAGATCTGCTTGGTGTGCTCCGTCAGCTGACTGAGGTACCGGCACGAGAGGTTCTTCATAGAGCACGAGGAGTTGAAGCGACAGTCGCCGTCGATTACATGCACGTCGTCGTTCACGATAGCCTGGGGAAAGAGGATTTAAATCGATTTTAGATCTAAAGGAGTGCGTTGATGACGGTCTTTTGTCCGCAGTTTTTTTTAAGTTGTAGCAGCTGTGGACTAGTATAGGCTGATGATGATGATAATGATACACTTTTGACTAGTTTTGACTCTTATTCCATTGTATTAAGAGTTACATACATTGTTTACATGTTAATGATCGTGACTGTACGTGTCCCTTGTATCGTATGCGTTAGTCGATGTATTTGTAAGCGATCTGTTTTGACGGACAAAAATTTCTGCAAACAAACGTCTGTCGCCTGTTGAAAGGTGGAGAAAATTAAAACTATAGTAGTTCACTCGGCTATAGTGTCCATCGACATCGATAGCTTTATAGGAAGTTTCAAAACAAGAAAAATCTGACGCTTTAAAAATAAGAATTTTGATAATGGGTCTCGATTTCACATTTGGGCTATAGGGACCATAGCAGAATCGCGGCCCAGTTCTACAATGCAATTAGACAGATAAAAGTTCACAACAGGTCATATGGTAGATGAAAATATCTCCGTGTTTCGGCAGGCGCGTTTAGTCGTTGCTGGTAAAATAACGTGAAAAACCAATAAGCGATATGGAGATGGGTAATAATTTCTGCTTTGGTATACACCAGGTCAGGACTCTGGTCATGTCACACCAAAAAGCAGCACTAAGATGAACAGCATCCACCAACCAACGTCGAGGTGATGGGTAACGATGAACTCCGTTCACCAATCAGTGACAGAAGACGGGTACCTAATCATTTCTGCTTTGGCGAATGCTAGGGGTAAGAGTATATCACTTACCAGCTTGAGATCAGTGGGGTCCCGGCCGATGGCCAGACAGAAGAGGATGACCTGCAAGACGGGCAGCACGAAGATGAACAACATCACGCCGATGTTACGCCACATGCGCAGGAAGTTCTTCTGGATCAGTGCCTTGATCTTCCCGCGGGAGGTGAACTAAGGAGAAGGCAGAGGGTCTTAATAAATGTCCCAATTAATCGAAAAAAATCCAAGAGCGCTGCTGGATCTGTGGCTACTTGATTTTGGTATCGCTCAAATAACCATTTTCACAAGTTTTCCTTTCCCTTATTACAGTTCAGAATAGCATATTTTAAATATTTTTTTATAAGTTTATAGGTAACCTAAATGTAAATTTGGTAGCGGACTTCTTGGCGGGAAAGTGAAGAGTCATGTCTGCGGTTTTGTTTAAATTTCTAAAATTTGTGTTAAGTCGAATATTAATGTGAAATAATGGTGGATTATTAACCGTTAAGTGTTCGTAAGTGCGCATGAGAGTTGGCAAATGAAACAAAACAGTGTAACTTCACTTTTCAAATTCTCTCAAGAAGTCCGCCCGAGGAATTAGTAAAGCCCCACATCTTTACTGAGATACTCGAGGGGTTGGGGGGTATATCATTTCCCACTTCTCATTTCTATTATCATTCATGATCATCATACTGGAAAGAAATATTGTATTTATGTATTACTTGTAAGAAAAATTACTTTGACACTGGCTAAATGGGCTAACCGCACGAAGCCAGCACTAAAAGAAAAAAAAAATTGGTAGCGATTTATTTTGTATAAATTGTTACTTCGTTAGTTTTGTGTGCCTATTTTTCTTCGCAGCCTAAATCCACAGCTCAACGTCCAAAATACCAGTTAAAATTTATTTTAGACCATTCAAAAGTGTTTATTTGTGAAGTTAAATTGAATATATTGACGTCCTCCGTAGTAAAGTCGCTCGCAAACTAGTTTCTGGTGTTGCCATCTCCGAGGTCCCAGGTTCGATTCCCGGTCGGGTCAATGTAGAAAAACAAACTTTTTTTTATATTTTCTCGGGTCTGGGTGGTTTGTGGTGGTTCCTGATTTCAATAACCAAGTTCTTACGTTCTTTGGAGTCAGAGCAATGTATGTGATGTCGTCTAATATTTATTTATTATTTATTTATATAGAAATATAACCTTGGCTTAAATGTAATACTCACGTTTAACCAGTCTCCGCAGTCTTTGCATTCATTGGTGACCGCCTCTGTCACCTTTCCGGGCAGCTGTAACCAAATGCTGCGTTTAGCTTCTCAATATTAATAAACATCGAAAGATATTTAACAAAATGTATTTAATAATTGTAGGCTAAAATGGCATACGTTGGAAGACCAACTGTGCTGTCATACAACTTAGAAACTTATAATAACATCAGAAAGCCAATTGCAGATGGTAGTGCAAGTTTTATTTGACATTTGATCTCGCTAACGGAAACAATCCTGCTGACAAACGATCCCAGGAGAGACCCACATCTTTACTGATCTGAACGGGGTTTATTGGGCATATCAATTATCAGCGATATTTATATCTATCACTCATTAACATCTGCTATTAAACAAAGAAAATTTTATACAATATCTCCATAACTTGACACGCTATATTTGCAAGCCGCACCAAGCGATTCTTGCCCAAGAGTTGTCTTGGGACTGTGGTCACGGGCTCACGGTTGAGTTAGCCCGTGACCCAGTACCTTCTAAGAGTGCAGACACTCACGTCTCCGTTGGAGCCGACGCCGTTCTCCACGATGAGCACCTCCTTGCTCTGATTGATGGCCTGGAAGTTGAGGCCGACCACGTGCTCGTCCTCCGCCGCGTACGGTGCCTCCTCGCGCCGAGACATCTTGTTGAGGCCGAGCGCGCCGCCGGTGACGTTGAGCTCAGCTACCGTGTTTGTGGTACCAGCTAAGGAAATAAAATAATAATATAATAATAATAATAAAATTTATTTATTTTCTCTCCACAAAAATACAATAAACAATGTACTTAACCTATAAGAACAGTTTAATATTTGTGGGAGACTGGAGTCTAAACTAGGCAGTGGCCTGCCGGTTTTATAGAGCTCCAGGCCTCCGACCCTCGTAATACATGGATTTAACTTATAGGTACATCATAGCATCTAAGTGATTTACTGTAAAAATAAACGAAATATAACAAATTATATAAGTGTTTGTGTGTGAGAGGGTGTGTGTGAGGGTGTGGGTGTGTGTGTGTGTGTGTGTGTGTGTGTGTGTGTGTGTGTGTGTGTGTGTGTGTGTGTGTGTGTGTGTGTGTGTGTGTGTGTGTGTGTGTGTTAAATGTGTTAAAAAAAATGGATTAATATCATCTTGAGGAGCTCTATGGTTGCAGTGGTTAACGTGCCCGGTCTGCGATTGCTGTAATCAAGCACCTTTCACAATGGCCAGTCATTACATGGATGATCAAAAATTATGTATCCCGAGCCCGTTTTTCGGAAGGTCCCGGCTGTCAATCTTAGAAGTTTTCACCTCTGAGATCCGAAAGAAATATTTTTACAAATATTTGAACATTCGGTTAAGATGAAGCTGCGTTATAGATAAGTGTTTTTTTTATATATTTTAGCGTTTTATTAACGCTTAAATATACTTAAGTAAAATCTCAGAGGTGAAAACTTCTAAGATTGATGAAGCAATGTTGACTAAAAAACATAAGCATCAAGCACTGAAAAATTTCGACGGGTGAAAGCCAGACCTCGGTAGCCAAGTGGTTAAGGCAGCCGCCCGGAATGCGGAAGGTGCGTGGTTCGATTCCCGCCTGAGGTTGTCGTCTTTTTTCAGTGTTTAAATTTTACTTAAGTATATTTAAGCGTTAATAAAACGCTAAAATATATAAAAAAAAAAAACACTTACACACGTTTAAAATAAAATTATCAGTTTATGGCGTCGTAAAGGGCGGCCTAATAGGATTTTCAAATGAAACCTTTTTGAGGGTGCGCCGACCAAAAAATGCCAAAAATGCAGTCACGGTTAAGTTGATATAATTGAAAATGCTATCGTATTAAATAAACAAAATATATATTTAGTATCAAAGGGAACGTGTTTACAATTAGTCCGATCTATAAATTCATAACACACTAGTTTTTTAAACAATATCATTTAAAGTTGGGCAAAAATCATGAAAACGAGTGGCGGCGTTTAGTTGATATCTTAGGGGCTTATTTATAAACAAAGTGTAAGCTTGGAGTAGTTACTCCGTGTTTTGTCTCTTTTACTCTAATATGAAATGAAGTTTACATGACGGGAACAAAACACGGAGTAACTACTCCAAGCTTACACTTTGTTTATTAATACGGGGGTGATAGTTTATCTTAATTGTTGTACCTCTGATTTTGTCTAAACAATCACCAATGGCTAAACTACAAATCGTCCGTCTCACATTTTCGATTTATCGAGCGGTTTTTTAAATTATTATTTTTTAAACTAACACGTTAAATTACTATATATAACTACTAAAAAGTGTATATGTTTTCCCAGCACACGTATTTACTCCTTCCTACGATATGGGGCCTTTGAACGAGATGTGAAGCGACATGCGCGGCAAGGTGAGGACGGCCAGTCAGCCACAATCCTGCTTCACCCCACATTTGATCTACTCTTTTGCTTAACATCAGATGGAGTGGAAACAATTGCCTTCACATTAATAGAATAGAAAAAATATGTACTCGTAATTTTTCATATTGATTTATTACTTGAATGACGTATCTATCTCTGGTCTAAGCGACTCTTTCTGTGACCAGACAATAGCATTGTTGTATATGTGTGTTGTTGTAAATCTGTAATACTGCTTTAAGAGCTCCTGGCTAGGGCCTAGACCAATTTAACGTGTAGTGTTCGCGTTTACCTTTATAAAACAATATACCTAATAAGATTCGGTTGCGGAATACTCAAGATGGCTACTCGCGTGCGCCTGATTGCAACACTGCACAATGCAAGGCCGGCTCGCCATCAGCAGCATGCGCTCACATTTCTTATTACTTGTTTAAATAAGGTCGGTTCTTGATCAAGGATTCGTGGAAGACGGAAATGGACCTTTTAGATGAAAGTATTACGTTATCATTAGCCTGTGGTAGTGGCAATGCGCTAAATCCAATAAATTGGTTGGTAGATATGTAACAAAATGCTATCATAAGATAACAAGTCAAAAGCCTACCGGAGCACGGCACAAAATATTTTAATTAACTGACTCATTCGCTGAACTGACTGACATCAATTAAGTTGCTCAACTCACCGATGAGCGCCTCATTTTGATGCAAATCTGTCGGATAAGCAAAGGGCAGTTTCGCCTTCTGACGCTATTAGTGCGTCGAGAGTAAGTTTGAATGAGTTTAGAAACAGTGAGTGTCAAGCGCAAAGATCAGAGCTTAGCTGTTGTAAGTCTACCTTGAGGTAGGCAGTTTCCCCCTTATATAAGAGTAGATAAAAGTCCGATTTTATTTAGTCCAAAGTTATGCTTCTTTTCTTTTTATTTAAAGTATGCACCTACATGTAAACAATATTTAAATCAAACAATTATCATTACGGTTCCTGATCGGATACTCAATGACAACATAAATCATAATAATAATCCCGTTATAGCTAATTAATAACTACTCAAATACTAATTTTATTGCGCCATGCTTATTTGTTAGAGTCTTACGTCTTTTTATATTTCCCTAGTGACTAAATAGGAACTTCAAATATCATTACGTGTAAGTTTTTGCGAAGTCGAAAGTCCAAGGTGTTATACCTACAGCTGATGCGTTTCAACTCGTACGTATAAACTTGTATGTATAAAACACGTAACATGTTTTTTTTAATAAAAAAATATATTATTCGTTTTTTTGGGATGACAGGCACTTTTGTTTAGCTAAATATTTGCAATTTGTAGTAGCTTAAGCTTTATTATTGGCGTCGATAAAAAAATATTTTGTAAACAGAATAGAGCTTATAAGGCGAGCCGGCGTGTCCATTCTATAGATATTAAAATCATTGGTAGGAAAGTTTGTTTGTATGTATACAGGCAGCTATCTCCAGAACTTCGAAACCGATTCTAAAATAAAATTCCACTAATAGAAAGCACACGTCGATTCTAAATAATGTATTGATACTAGAAAGCTTAATTACCTCGAGTTATACCTACAAGTATTTTATCCCGGTAAACATGTCAAACCTTCGAGAATTCACGATAGGCCGAATTTGAAGAGAGTGTAATGAGTAAGTAATAAAAAAAGAGTAATTCTTTTTTATATTAGGAGGCAAACGAGCAGACGGGTCACCTGATGGGAAGCGATCACCGCCGCCCATGGACATCCGCAAAGCCAGAGGAATCGCAGATGCGTTGCCGGCCTTTAAGGAAGGAATAGGCTCGTTTCTTGAAGATCCCTGAGTCGTTATGGTCGTAAGTCGTAATTCAACGCATAATTCATCTTATGTATGAAAGATATGATAAATGAAAAAGTACATTTTATAAGTTGCACTAGAAACGAACTGATACCCGCGATTACACACTGACAAACAGTTTTGTTGGTGATACACTTTGTTTCAAGTCTAGGCTATCTTCTTTTTTGTCGGGTTCCTATTGCTGAGTGTCTTGACTACCATAAGATGTCCCGCGGACCAGAATTACCCAAACACTCCTGTTCTAAACTGCTATCTGCATTTCACCTATACTCTGTCTGCCCTGTCTGTACCCATATCTATTTCTGCTGCTTGGCCTAGCAGTAATATAAAAGTATTGCTATGTAGTGGAGGAAGTTATCCAGTAAATTTCGTACATAGAGGCATAATACTTAAGGCTCCAGGGTTGGAAACATGCGATTAATAAGTTATGTAGGTACTTATTTATTTGGTATGTATTTATTTAGAGATGGGGGAGCCAGGTTTATCCCAGCTCAGACTCCAGTCTCTCATAAAGTGTAAGAACCCGATCTTGTTACTGTCACAGTTGTGCAAAGACTTCCATAATTGATATCAAGTCATCGCTACTAATGTTAAGTAGTACATGGGTCGCTATGTAATCTACCATACTGTACATAGTATTTAAAAAATAAAAAAGTATGCGTTGCCATACTGTACATGTTATAAAAAAAAGTGTTCAAAAATGAAAAGGCCTGTGTATCCTGTCCCCTAGTCTAGCACGTGATTACAAATGTCGACGCGAGTGGGCCCACGCGACCGGTCGGGCGGGTTTCACAACGCGGCCGCGGCTCACGTAACGCGGGCGAGACGACGACGTGGGGGCTTCGATGTCCTCATTGTTTTTACGCTTTACTTATGTTACTATTAAGTTTTTTATAGTACGGGAAAGCACTTGATATTCATCTAACCAGCGCCTAAGTACGATAATTCATTAACGAATGCAGTGAGGAGCTCGATGCCGCAGTGATAAACGCGCTCAGTCTGTGATGGATGTAGTTAAGCAACTATTGCAAAGGCAAGGTGGGTGCTTTGGAGGGCACGCAAAGCCATCAGTCCCGGCTGCATTAACAGTCGTTAACAACCACTGCACAGCACTGGGCCCGGATGGTGGTCTGTAGCCCGTTCTGCCTATGGTGTTTCCATTCATAGAAAAGACTCGTGCCCCAGCAGTGGGAACATAAAATGAGATAGAGATGAGGAGAGTTGGTCGACAGTCTGATTTTGTGGACTATGGGACAATTTGTCAAAATCTGGCCACTGATACACGAATAAATAAATATAAGTATAAAACTTTCTTGCGAAGGGATTTTTGGTGATAGGTCGGACTGTCCATAATGGTATCCTCACCTTGCTTCCTGGACAGCTTGAGGAACACATCCTCCAAGGAGATGCAGCTGTACATGGTGAGCAGAGCCTGTGGTGACTCCTCGGCCAGCAGCTTGCCGCTCCTCATCAGACCAATCTGGGGGACATAACATTTTTATAATTTTAATAGTTGTTACCACGAAGAAGATTTAACTAGTTATTTAGTCACTTCGATATTTGTTTTTAATCCTATTGCAACAACATAAGGTTTAAATTATAGTGGCATCTATTTTGCCACCACCAGTGAAAGGGTTGATGCGATAAAACCTTCATATTGTACGGTTTATAATTATTTTATATTCAATATTTATTTTAATGGTGTTACTATAAAAGTATTATAACAAAAATAATATGTTAAGTATAAAGCCATTGCTCAATAAGTCGTAACATAGTCTTAGAGACAGCCATCAACAAATTGGATAGATAGTGACAGAGCTTTTAGCTTTAGAACTGTTTTTGTTATGTCTCAAGACCTTTATTTCTAGTTTCAGAAAAAAGCTAGTAGAGTACTTAGTAAATGAACTTCTAGAAACAAACAAAACTTAAAACAACCTCATTTTAGTGTTTCTTTTGTATATGTAATTTTTGTTATTTTTATTTACTCATTGTACTGTAGTACACACGCCTGCACTGCACATCAGACTACCACAAACTGTAAAATTTCCTTAATAGACTTTGTACTTTATGTCTATGGCTTAAAGTTGACAATTTATTCAAGACATTTGTCAGTCTTTGATAGTCTGCAAGCGTCTGTACTTTATCCTAAATGTTTTCGCGTTTTATTTTAGTGTAAGTTTATTTGTGTTTTTTCCATATTGCTTCACTCTTCAACATCTCATGTTCTCATGTGCTGAATGCAATTGAAAGGACAGGTACCTACACAAGCTCACCGGCTCCCAAGGACAAGTATTTATAACCGACAGCAATTTTTATAGGTGCTTATAGTTTTAATTTGCCTATTACATTAAGTTGTTATGGCGAGCGCTCGTATAATCGCCGCGTGTCTCGTTAACATGTGGAGTTGGAGGTCGCTCTTGAGATCGCTTCTCTTTAATATCTGTCAATTGACAAACACGTGATAGATTATTATAATAAAAGTCTTCGGGACCGCGCGTACTTTGTTTTCATTTCATGACACAGCCATGTAGATTTTAAAAGAAATTTGTTCAAAAAGTGTTTTTTTTTTGTACATGACAAATGACTCATCTGTATATGATGTAAAGCAGAAGCAGTGACATATGCGAATACAGATAGTGAAGCAGGATTGTGCCTCACTAGGCGTCCTCACCTTCCCGACACGCGAGTTTAACAGCGAGCGTAGGAAGCGATGGAAGATCTACAATACTGTTATTTGTAGTGGCAGGTGTAATTTAACTCAGCTAAATGAAACAAGTGCGAGTCGGACTCACGCACGAAGGGTTCCGTACCATTATCTATAAAAACGGCAAATATTTTTTTTTTATTTATTTATTTATTTATTATCGGATCGGATCATGTCTGTTGTATGGGAGTCCTCTTAAATATTTATTTTATTTTGTTTTTTAGTATTTGATGGCCGCTATAACTGTGAAAATTTCAACTGTCTAACTATCACGGTTCATGAAATACAGCCTGGACAGCGGAGTCTTAGTAATAGGGTTCCCGTTTTACCCTTTGGGTACAGAACCCTGAAACAATTTATCTAAAATAAGTTGTGGAAAGGGATAAATTTGTTGTACAATCGTTTTTTTACAAATATTCTGTTAACAATTTCATGGCCTATCAAAGTTTATTGAATCTTAACACAATTATATTCTTAGTTGGTACTTAGTTGTTATGTCATATTATTAAAAAATGAAATAAAACGCTAAAAATCGTAAAATTATTTAGAAAAGGTCTGTCCGAAAAACCATAACAATAAAATGTCCAGCTATTAGTCAACGATTTCGTTTAGCCTATTAAAAGTAAACTTCCAAGGACATTATCTCTTGGCCTACAATAACGTGAGGTCGCGCGGGGGCAAACAGCATTCCTTCCCGGTTGTGGCAATGAGATCAGCTAAAATCGCAAACGGTGCCGGTGACAGCGTGACGTGTGAAAAGTCGCATAAGGTCTTTGGTGGTGAGTGCGAGTTTTAATCACCATTCGATCACGTTAACGACATTCAGAATTTGTGTGGCAAATATTTCTCCTCGTTATTGAAAATAAGAATTTTAACGATAACATAAAACATAATCATCAGCTCATTGTATGTCCCCACTCCTGCCCTATGGATGGATAGGGAGAACGGGCCATAAAGCACCACGCGGGCCCAGTGCGGGTTGGTGGTTAACGTAACGACTGCTAATGCAGCCGGGACCACCAGCTTAATGTACATGAAATATATGCCTTAGTTACTTAAATACTAAAATAAGTAGTTTGCGTCAAACACCGATAAATATTGACATTGTCTTTTAATATTAAGACTTTTAATAAACAAATAATTATTTAATTATTATTTCTAGATTGGAAAGGCAAGGGATGTCAGCAACAGCATCACCAACATTAATTGTTGTTTATTCAATCAAAATTATTATTTTTTTCATTAATTAAACACTAGTGTAAATTATACTACATCAATTATAGTAAACACGGAACACATAAAACTTAGAGCATTTAATACTCTAAGATATAAAACAAATTAAAATTAATTAAATGTCAGTAATTGTTTATCGATGTGCACTTTTATGTGTTCAAGTGGCGACAATACGTAGTTTCTTTATGCATGGTGTCATGTGTTTTAGAAGCTATAGAAGTTCTCGAGAACAATATAGGAATATCATTAAAAAAAAAGGAGAATGAATTACTCCTTATTTTCACAACGAACAATAAACAGTCTCCACCATTCATACTAAAGATTTATGTTCACTTTTATTAAAAAAGATTCGAAGTAATTGAAAAAATCGTAACCAACCTACGTCTCGCGTGGCAATTATCAATGAAATCGTTCGAACTATTAATTGGTTAATCTGCACACCTGACAAAGATAAAAACACAGATATATACGTCTCGCTCGCACCTACACCAGAATGTCCAAACGTCATTTAAAATTAAAACTTGTATGGCATTGGAGCAGCGTCTCCTGGTGGAATACGAGGAGAGATAAAAATTTGTACAAACTCTCATTATCGTTTACATGATCGAATGGCAAATAAAACCCGCACTAAGTACATGCGAGGTTTTTTAACTATTTGATCGACTTTCAATTAAGTTTCAAAAATAGAGAGTTTCTTTGAAGAGATCGGCCTGGGGGCGATTTTTGAATCTCACTCGTTACTCGATACTAAAAATAACATGACATACAATGTGAAATATCATATTTTTTTGCATTATTTACAATTTTACTACATACATACATACATACATACATACATATAGCAGTATTATTGCAGTTGTGGAAAAGAGACGCATGTATATTCGCCGCTACACGCGTCTCGTTTTCACAACTGCAATAATACTGCTATAAGATCTCGTGGTTACCCCGCTGGTCAGTTTACGAAAACTTTAATATAATTTATAATTATCATTGTCAGTCATAGTTAGCTACACAATGAAAAAAAAAAATTACTTAGTGGTCTTACATAATTTACGAGTACCTAATCAAGTCTCTATTTAAAGGTGTATGTACTCACGCAGTGCGCCTGCCGCGCCTCCTCGATATAATGGGTGGTGATGATAACAGTCTTGTCCCCGGAGCTGGTGATGCGCACCAGGTGCATCCAGATGGACTGGCGCAGCAGCGGGTCTACGCCGACGGTGGGCTCGTCCAGGATCAGCAGCTCGGGGTCGTGCATGAGGGCCACGGCGAACGACACTCGACGCTGCTGGCCACCGCTGGGGAAGGAAAAAGTGTTTATGTTAATTTACGTAGTGCAGTGTGGGGTTGCGCGTTGTCCAGAGGAACTAAAAGGAAAGCGTTTCATTAGTACTGGCTGGCAAGTGAGAGCTTCTCCGTCATTGTGTCCAGTTCTTCATAATAAGTAAAAGTAAGTAAATAGCCTATAACTGTCCCACTGCTGGGCAAAGGCCTCCAAAACCAAGTAATCGCTACAGTTGATGGGTAATGGCTTAATTACCACGCTTGCCAAATACGGATTGGTGATCACAAACCCGGGCTATGCATCGAATGCCCGAGCCATCTCTATATATGGATAGGGAGAACGGGCCATAAACTACTACGCGGGCTCAGTGCGGATTGGATAATTTTTTGGTGACCCATCCGATGACCGGCCTTTGCGAAAGTTGCTTAACCTCAGCACTCGCAGGTCGAGCGAAGAAGAAAAAAATTACGGACTGTGACCAGCAATTAGATGTTTATGATGAGGCTGAAGCGAAAAAATATTCCTACAATAAAAATAATCAAAATATTGTAGGAATGCTTCAGAAACATCGAATCATTATCTATCACTCATATGCATAACCACATAAAACATATGTTATATTATATATCTCGCCACGTGCGCCAATCCACCTTGCAATTTAGGCACACCGCACATTTCAACGTTTATTGCGACGTCATCGTCATCACTTTCACTCCTCTCGCTACACATATGCTCGACACGCGACTTTACTCCACATTGTAATTACTTTCTCCCACATGGTTTTGTTTTGCATCGTACACTGGGATATTTTAATGTCTGCTTCACATTCAATATCATTTTAATATCATTTTAGCGAAAAGTTCTGTGCGTAACCTAGGCCTTTAAAAAAACCTTGTTATAAATTAACAAAAGTAAGTAAAGTAGTCCAGTAAACAGCCTATAAATGTCCTGCCCTGCCCAGCAGTGGGCTGGGCAAAGGCTTCCATCATTGAAATCAAGTCATGGCTACAATTGATGGGTAATGGCTTAATCGCCGACTTTTTGCCCGACCTGGAAATTGAACCCGGGACCTTCGGGTATAATGTCGTTTTAATATCTGAATCATCGCCTTCTCACATACACAACATACATAACGTATATACCTGTGGATGCACACTATATATTTATGAGTCACAAAATAATTAGGACAGTTAATTGCATCATAATTATAATTTGCAATCGGCACCATTGCATATACATTTTACCCTAGTTTTAGCTAACTATATTAATGTAAATATTTATCATTGATCGTTTTTTTATTTGGTAATGTAAATACTACTTTAACAAATACTTTTTGTAGACCCGATCCGATCCGAACCCCTTGCAGAATCTAGTAGGGCACGGCACGGGGACTCGGCACTGATGCGTGATGATGTTCCCACTAGAAAACCTCTGTCGGTGCTTCGTTTCACATGGCTTGCGGAACCCTTTAAGTTTCTCGCTGCCCCCAAATAAGTCCGGTGAAGCTGAAAATGCCCAGAGGCAATCAGCAAAATCTCTCAAATAAAAACTTTTTGTAGAATACATGGGTTCCTAGTGCAAGTCTCATAAGCCATTCGATCACGTTAATAAAAACGAAAATTGGTATGGCAAATATTTAACTCTCTTCGTGTCACCTACAGGGGGGCGATTATTGAACCGGGTTATATCACGTATGTATTATTTATAACGCTATGATATTTTTTTTTTGAGAGAGATTGCTTAAGCCTCATACGTCATTTTCAGCTTCACCGGGCGTGTTTGGGGGCGGCGAGGAACGTAAAGGGTCCCTCAAGCCGTGTGAAACGAATCACCTTCGGAGGTTATCTAGAGGGAACGGCATCGCGCACTAGTGCGCGTTCCCGTGCCCTACTAGTTTAACCGAAGGGTTCGGATCGGATCGGGCGCTATGATATCAGTTACGAGAGCTCGTTTTTCTCTTATTCAAAGTCACTGGTTATTTTCGACTCCGAAAATTTTCGAACGGTATTTATGCAGGAACGTGAAGCGTGGCGTGCGAGGGATGAGGCCAATGCCCTGCAGTGGGCGGATGATGACGATGTATCATAATATTGAAATTTTAAATAAAGTTATTATATTTCATAGTGTATTTCCTGTCACATTTAATTTCGAGATCACTGGGGATATTGTAAAATCCCTGGAGGCGCTATTTCAATGTCATAAAAATTCTTATTGTCCCCAAGAAATTTCGCAGTAGGCATTATGATCTAGCTAAACGTCTTTTGGAAGATGATAAAAATAAAAAAAACACGTCAACTTTTGTCAATATCTACCTACAAGTAATAAATTAAATAAACAAAATGAGCAAAACGAATTGGGTAAACGACAGTATTTTTTATGATTCAAAAACAGTATGTCGGCAGATTCTGAGGACCGTCGCTTCTTATTTCTGTCTATATTTATACTGCATTTAAAAATAGCCTTTGTGAACCTCGTAAATAATTTCAACAAAACCGCTTCAACGGTGGAAGGTTTCGTTTAAAAATATTGCCCAGCCATTTGTTTTTCAAAGCAAGGCAATGTGTATCTTCACGCCAAAACTCAATCGTATCTTCATACGTGTGTTTGGACAAATTTATTGTTTTACCAACCTATTGTTAATTGTGCGTAGTTTTCTTATATCAATACTTTTTTTAGAAATATCTTTAGAGTAGTTAGTAGTGAAATTGATTAGTCGAAAATTGCTTTTTACTCTGTCAATGAATACTTTGAACATTACAAATCTCATTGACGTTGTTGTTACTCAAATAAAATAGTTCTTTACATATTATCTCTTTAATTACCAAGCTTAAATTAAATAATTGAATGCCAACTTTTGGTGAAATGTGTGAAATGTTGCACCACATATTATATAAAATAAATTTTATTTCATTTAATTTCGGTAACTTCATGATATTCGGCGAATAATATTGAAGAATATTGTAGAGAATACAACAGGGTGCTTGAATAACGTCCCCGCCCGATCCTCTAAATGCCACTACACATTTTCGTAATACACTCTTCTAAATGCACCAACCCAACACCCGGTTCACACACGCTCTATCCCAGGTCGATACATGTACCTGAGCGCTTCTCCCCGGCCCGGTAAACCGAGCCGAGGTCCTAACCTTTAGAGAGGCCTTTTGGTTGTTCCGCTCCCTATCCTATATGAACTCCTCGGAAAATCTATTATGGAACGGGTTAACGCACAGACGTACTAGCGTGTCATGCCATTTCCTCTAGAAAACCACTGACGGTGATTCGTTTCACACGGCTTGAGGAACCCTTTAAGTTTCTCGCTGCCCCCAAAAAAGTCCGGTGACGCTGAAAATGCCACCTGTGACAATAAACAAACTCTCACTATCCAAAAAAATGGAATAACTTTAAGAATACAACAATTTGTGTGGCATTGAAGCAGCGCTGGAAAACGAGGAGATTTAAAATAAAATCTTGTAATAATTCATAAAGGTGCGTCCAGACTATATGTCAAAACATGTTATCCTACTACTATTATAAAGGCGAAAGTTTGTAAGTATGGATGTATGGATGTTTGTTACTCTTTCACGTAAAAACTACTGAATGGATTTGAATGAAACTTTACCACAATATAGCTTATACATCAGAATAACACATAGGCTACAATTTTTGAGGTTTCTAATGTGAGGTCGTAAAAAAAACACATTTTTTGCGCTTACATTGCAAACGCTGACTGAATCCTACAAGATAGATCAAAACAATTTACTACAGTATTGTAAAACTTAAAAAGGTCTACAAAAAAGTCCGTGATGGTATATGTTTATCTCTTAGGAATAACCCACAATAACCATTATTTATCCTTTACTTTGTACGAGAAATAATGGCTTATTTACGAAGCGATTTTAAGCAATACAGTATTAATCCTTATCTAATTAAGTATCTTAAATACATTGTGCATTTAATAAAGATCAATATGGCTTTTTACAGCATGTAAATTAAATAAATATTTTTGAAGATATCACAGATTTAAAATGCAGAGTCATAGCAATTTCGGCGATAAATACCGTTTCGGTGATAAATACCGGCAGCGGTGCCAGGCGAACGGGGCGTGGGGGGAGCGGGGTAGGTGCGGTGGGGAATATTAGTTATAAACGCGAAAGTTTGCAAGTATGGATGGATGTTTGTTACTCTTTCACGTAAAAACTACTGAATGGATTTTAATGAAACTTTCCCCCTATACAGACCATGACCCAGACCAGCACATAGGATACATTTTTTTTTTACTGTAGTCTTCGCGAACGAAGTCGCGGGCAATAACTAGTATAGCATAGTTATGTATCATGGTTTATTAGTGTGAACGATAAATGTCATTAAACAACCAACCAACTTATAGTTTGGTGACATGTCATATAGCATAAGTTACACGTATAACATGTTCCTTAATGTGGACTCACCTTTACGTGATCGAATGGCAAATAAGAATAGCCGTTGGTACTATGTTTAATTTCTGCTTAACGTCCAATGCAAAGAGATGTGACTCGCAAAAAATACGGTAGACTAACCATATCGGTATAAATAAACATTGAATAGGTGTTAATTGTAATGACGTGATGAAGGTAAAAACACTAGATATAATGAAATAGTTGTATTACAAAAACAGAAATGTTGAAAAAATTTCCACGAGCAGGATTTGAACCTGCACCTTTCTGACATACCGGGTCAGGTGCTCTTCCAATTGAGCTATTGAGCATTTTATAAATAGCTTGCTTGACAAACTGCGCGACGCCATAGTTACACGCCACGCCACGTTTTACGCAATCGGATTCCGTTTCAATATATTTCATAGCATTTTCAAGAGTTAACCTTAAAGGGTTCCTCAAGCTGTCTGAAACGAAACACCGTCAGAGGTTTTCTATAGGGAATAGCTTCAATGGTCCCTGTTCCCTATTAGTGGGCTTACAACTCCGCCACCAAAGAGGACATTTGGTAGTCGGCTCTAGAGTTGACGACCCGAGCAGTGGTACTGCGAGTTGTGCTTATGGTGCAACGAGAAGTGAGCGAGCTTACAGCTCCGGTAACCTATCTGGATATTAGGTAGTGGACTATACGTGTCCACGGGGCAACTCGCTCGAGACACTAGTCTTAAAAATACCGGATGAAGAATGCGCTACGGTGCGTCCTGATCCGGCGTTATGACCTGACGCAGATGGTTCCATGTGCTTGCGTATGGACATCTGACACTACTTTTGTAACTGCTAGGTTGGTAAGGGGTGTCTGTATAAAGTCGTGTGTAGCGGGGTGTCCCTGTACAGATTCCCCGATTGGTTCGGATCGGATCGAGAGGTATATATCAAAAATCTTGTATACGTTAACGTGATCGAATGGGGAATACAACTAATAAAACTCGCACTAGGCGCTCATATTGCAGTTTACTTTACTCGGTTGAATAGTGATAAAACTCGCACTCTGTATACTGAGCCTCTTGCATCACGGTTAACTACCAACAAAATAAAAGCAACCGGATTGGCGTTTGGCGAATTTAATACACACACGTGTATAGAAACTGGTTGGAATGCTGATTGAGATTGCCATTGTCTGTCTGTTAGTCAATATATAATAAAAGGAGAAACACACTGGCTGAGGAAACATCCATTAATGGCTTATGTTATGCATCAGTGCGATGCGAGTATGACACTGTTTAATTTTTAGTACGTGATTTAAATTTCAATATCTACGTAATCGACACAGGGTCGGCCTAGTTTTGATGCTAGGGATCTGTATATTATAGTCCTATACATTTTTTTCTTACTGTTTTGAGTCTCATATATGTATATTCTTGGTCAATAAAGTATTATTATATTATCATACTCTTTATTTATTTTCTTTCTTAAAACTAGATTTTTACAATATTTTAATGTAAAAACAATAAAACATTATAAAAACCTAATTCTAGAGTACCACCAGCAGCGGGGCAGGGCCCAAGCTACCGGTGGTCAGGGCTGCAGAGTGAGGAACCTCCTGACAATACGTTATTATCATCATTATTAATTCAATAGCTTTTAAAACTGTCATAGTATTAGAGTTATTTTTAAGATTACCTATACACTAATAACTTTAAAATACATAGCAAGGATCCCTTTAATAATTACTTTTATGTACTTTAATGTTATTACACAATCGAAACTCTTTGCCAGTCGGCCACCGAGGCGGCGATTTCAATGATGGAGGTCTTTTCCCAGCAGTGGAACAGTTCTAGGCTTTTCACTACTCTTATGTGGGTCAAGTAAGTCTGACGATGATGATGGAAAACCCCCTCTGTGGTATAGTGGTTATGACTTAAGACGTTAAGACGTTGCTTATGTCTAAGACCACCAGTCTCAGAACCAGAGGTTCGATTCCCAGCAGGTTCCACATTTATTTTGTACATCTAATGCTTATTCCTAAACAAAAAAATAAAAAGAAATATTTAAAGTCGCCCGGGGCTTGATTTCGGCTTTATAATTGTTGATTTATTTTATTATTTTATTTTTTATTATTTTTCTTTGATTAGGTAGAATAAGTTTGTTGCGTTGCACGCCGCAAATAGTATAATTTGTTCGACTTCAAAAAATGTAGGCTTTTGTAAACCTATAACATGAATATCTTCAAACCGCGACTTCGTTGTTTGCTGAAAAGTTCAGTCCATTTACCAAATATGCAGGTCGTTGTTTCACTTTTGCGCATTAGAGGCGCACGCGACCAATCCCACCCATGTAGTACGAAAGTGGTCAACCGGGTTTCGAAGCGGTGGCATGACTACTTCGAACACGTCCCAAATTGTCACACAATAAAAATACTTTATTACACACTTTTAAATCATTTCTTTGTACGATAAGGCAGAAGATGGAAGCGCATTTCACCCGGAATCCTCAACTACTGGTCCACTGGCTGTCTTATCTCCAGCTGCCGGAACACAACAATGCTACAAACATTGATGTTAGGCGACAGATTTAGATAAGATGGTAGTAGATAGCCAGGCGGACAAACAAGCCCTACCACCAACCAAACCGAGTACACAATCGGGTAGATTGTGTTTTGACGATAGGCTGCGTCCACCTTTATCCAGTCTTCTCTTATATACGAATATTTTATACTTAATTGGTACCATATATCGCTCTACTCAAAGTGAGGTGAAGAAGTTTCTACATAACATATACCTATAATGTAGAATCAAAAAGTAAGTAAGTAAGGCTTATTTCAAACGTACCACAACCACAACACCTGGGCAGGCGCTAATTTGTATGAAAATTAATAGTTGAATTCACACGGGCCACATTTTGCCGTCATTATTGACCGCGTGTGACCACAACGCAACCACCAGCGACACCGCGAACTAGCCCGAGTCGGACTGTCTGTCTGTACGCTACGCAACCACATCGACCACTAGCGACAACGCAACCACATTTATATTTTGTAGGTACCACGCAACCGCAAGAAGCCGCAACGACACTATTCACATGTGACCACAGCATGACCACCTTTTGTCGCGACAGTGTGGTACGTGTCAAACAAGAATAAGAATATCAAAACAAAGTATGTACCGCTACTACAGTTTTGATTTTGTGGTTCGTCTTCAAGTCAAGCAGACTCGGTAATATTTATCCATTCTCTAATGTCTACAACAATTATTACTGATAATAAGCGAAACATGTTTTACGAGAACACTAAATAACCTAAGGGTCTATTCACCAATTTCACACAGCTATTATAGAAGTTAAGGCTGAATAGGTGTGACAAAAACGATTTGACTAGAACCATTGTGTATTAGTCACGGAACGTACTAACTGAGGTAGGTACTCCTACCACGCGAATAAACAAACAACATAAGTACTGCAATAAAACAACTATATTTGTTATACGTAGCTGCGTTTATTACGCCTACTTATGCAGTTATGTATGGTATAGACGCTATGTATAAAAGGTAGCGTTTGAACCACTACTTTCCACAAGTCGTATAATAGAGTTTTAACAGTCCAGTAAATTAATTAATTATTTACACTGCTGATTGCTTAATGAGCACTTAGGGCATTATTTGTAGAATGTACACGTGCGTGTTACATATAACTATATTAGACAAAGCCATATTTACATGTTTAGTGGTTTTATGGCAAAGAAATTAGAGTACAAAAGAAGGCGTTGAAAAATTGTCCACGAGCGATCCGACTTTTTTAATTATAGCGACAGTTATTAAAGCCTTAAAAGAAATTATTAACGCAAGCTTAAAAGCCAGAACAAATAACAAATTTTAAAGCCAGCTTCTGTCTATGGCTTCGGGCACGACTCAGAAACCCGACCTGTTTTCTGAGACCGGTGCTTAACCACTGGGTCAGGCCAAAGGCGATTAATATATAGTAATAACACTAAAAGTAGAAAATCTAATAAATTGATATTAATAAGTCACAGAGCTGAGATAACATACATTTACTTATATTCTTATTAGAAAGGCACACGTATGCTGATTGTCCCTCTTTTGATAAATTAACAAATAAACAAAGAATAAGGTCCGAATAGCTATTCCGTGTTTTGTTCCTGTCATGTAAACGTCATTTCAAATTAGAGTAAAAGAGACAAAACACGGAATAACTATTCGGACCATTTGTAAGACCCCAAGTGTTTTATTTTATCTTACGAGTAAGCATTTGGCCTTCATCTCACTTGATGTTAAGTGATGTTAAGGCCGAAGGTGGAAGCGCACTTCATCCGTAAAACTTAACTACTAAGGTTTGGTTCACATACCACTTTCAATACAATTCATTTCGTGGTATTTGAATGTTTTTCCCATAGGTACATTAACTAATCGCAGCGCCAACCACATCTTTTAAAATAAGTATACATCAATGATAAATAGATAAACTACGATCTTAGATTTATCTATATAATCTCAGACTACGATGCATCTACACGTAGATGTGCACATGCCTGCACGTCACACTACCACAAACTGTCAAATTTACTCAATAGACAAGTTTAAGGCGTGTAGTTGAACATTTATTGAAAAAATTGACAGTTGATTGAATTTGACAGACATCGCGTGGAAGTGGATGTCAGTCGGAGATCTATCAAACGAATTGTTTCTTTATTTGCTTTTCTGACGTACCTATTGTAACATGCAAACGGTATTGTGTTGTGTTTACGTAATTAACCGGCGGATCAAGTGCACAAGTCAATTAACAATCGTAAATGCTAAGCAATTTGCAAAGAAGTATTTTATAAACATTATTTTAATTCTCCCGTTAATAAGAGTAAGGGATTGTAGACTTGAGGCCTTATTATGAGTTCTAAAGCAGTATTGTAGCAGTTTTGTTGCGGTTTTGAAAACGAGATACGTGTTTAGCAGCGTGTATAAACGCGTCTCGTATTCACAACTGCAATAACATTGCCTTTCAATACAAAATATCGTTATCGTTAACGTCATCATGGCGAATTAAACTAACTGGCTATGGGCACCACAAAGGTCTATTCTACACCTTCGTGCTTGGCACCCAAGATGCCTAAAGCGATTTTTACATAACGAAAACGAGAATTCGTCAATTTGTTAGAATGCCATTGAAGCAGTGCGTCCTGGTGACAAACGAAGGGTTTCAAACGAAACGAAGGGGCACAATTCTATTTTATAACTACATATATATATGAATGCAAAAATTTAAAAATAATAAAAAATGAAAGGTGTTCAAATTTCGCCATAAACTTGTCTTCGTTTTAGTGATTGCACTGCAAATAAACTCGCTGAAGACACCCATAGTTGCAAAAATGAATATTAAAGAGAGATCATGGTAAAATACATCTTGTTCTCAGTTACAACGAAGGTTATGAATATTTTTATGCAAACCCGTCGCGTGTCACTCTCGATAATTGCTAAGGCAAATATGAAAACGTGGTGTTCCTCGTAACAACATGTTGTTTGAACTGTGTTGACTCGGTTGTCGTCTGTTTCCTGTTGGCTGTGGCTACGGTGTCTATCTATGGTACAGTCACGAGCATTAACACGTACACACGGCGGCAGATCAACCTACCCAAACCTGTCAAATTTCTCCAATGAATATTGATCCTTCCTTGTAACCAAACAATAAAGTTCAAAATTGATTGAAGAAATTTGACAGTTTTGGGTAGGTTGACTTGGTTAGTTTTGACTCTTATTGAGTATTAATCTTTTATCTCCCAGTGACTCCATATAACAATTGAATTTCTATTGTGTCTGGTTTTATGGATTACGAGAAAGAGTTACATTGTTTACATGTTAATGCTCGTAACTGTACTCATCTTCTTGAAGGTGATGGAAAAATTTAGACCTGTAGCCATGTAGGGAACTTGAGTGTACGTATGATAGGTAGTACATACTTAAATTGAACTTGTTGTAGGACTGGATACTTAGCTTCAAGTTCTACTAGGAAGATAACAAATCAGTGAATCAGCATAAAAACATCTACTTCAATACTTATCATGCGACCAGCACAGGAGTAAACTCTTTGTTTAAGTTTTTCTAGAACTAAAACCTGGGATTACAAATTGTTTTCTAATGTACAGACGCCTGCACATCAACCTACCCAAAACTGTCAAATTTCTTCAATACATTTTCAACCGTACGTCTTAGTAATAAAGTTCAAAGTCTATTGAGGAAATTTGACAGTTTGTCGTAGGTCGATGTGCAGGCGTGTGTACATGCAAACACTACACACAGAAATGAAACAAGTTCTACCAATCTGGTACCTACTCGTGTTTCATTTCTACATTTGGGGTTTTTAAATAATGCAATTTATGTAAATATGCTTACGATGCAAAATAATAAGACTTTGTCTTTTTAAAAGCCAAACGACAAGCTTATTTCGCGACCATCTTCATCGTCAACATTTTACTACTTTTGAAAATGAATCCACCAACTCACCTGAGATTCTTCACCATCCTGTTCTCGCTTGGCAGGTCCAAGAAGTCGAGCAGGAACCGCAGCCGCTCCGTGATCTCCCTGGTCTCCATGCCGAAGATCCAGCCGAAGTACATCATGGTCTCCTTGATGGTGAACTCGCCGTATAGGGCGATCTCTTGGGGCATGTAGCCTACGCGCTTGCCGGGTACTCCAGACCCTGGGGAAAATATATGGGTTTTATTGAAGAAAGGTTAAAACACAGGGTTATATACGAAAACAATAAAAACAATAAAAGACTGTATGAAAGAAAAAAAGGGAAGCGAAGTAAGACGTATAATTAAGTAACTAAATAATAGCACATAATACTGTTCCACTGCTGGGCAAAAGCGTCAATCAATGAAATTAAGACTTGGCTATAATTGATGGGTGTTGGCTTAATCACCAATCACAACAAGGATTCGTGATCACAAACCTGAGCTAAGCACGATCCGGTTACCGAAATGAGCGCTTAGCCACTTGGCCACTGAGGCGACAATTGATAAACGAAGAAATAAAATAAACAGCATTTACCTTAATAATAAATAATAGCTCAACGATTGTAAGAAAGAAGCAAAGAAAAAACAAAAGTCAAATAACTGTTGGCAGAATAATTTAAAATGTTTTTGTTTTGTTTATATAATTTTAACGCAAATTTTGTTGCGAAACAAATTAAAAAAACACAAATGTTTAAAAAATTATATAAACAAAACAAAAACATTTTATAAATAACTTGCCTACTTCTTAACTGATCTTTAGTATTTGTAAAAATATTATGATCAGATGTTAATGACGGTAGTTATTGACATTGAATTGGTGCCTTTGGCTTTCAAAGTAAAAAAGTAAATAGTGTTGAATAATTTCGGCGGGCTGGTTAGAACCACGATAGCTCAATTGGAAGAGCACCTGTCCCGGTATGTCAGAAGGGTGCAGGTTCAAATCCTGCTCGTGGAAATTTTTTCAACATTTGTGTTTTTTTAGAATAATTAAAAAAAAAAATACTAAAAAGTCTTTACTCCTAGCAAAAGGAAAGAACAAACAAAAGAAATTAACAATAATTAAATTAACAATAATCTAAAGAGGTTAAAACAGGTTGTAACGCAATTGGAACAAGAGAGAAGTTTCTATTAAAACTCAAGATCCGGATTCCTTGGTGGTAATTGCAAGAGGTGATAAGTCTGAAGGTAGAAGCACTTAACCTATCGATTCTGGACCCATAAAAAAGAACTGGCTAAGCAATCTTTAACTGCTAGTGCGCAACTGCTGGCGCAACAGCTCATTGTTCATTTGACATAATGCATGTTTGTTTACGGGCACTGTCGGCTTTGGCCCTCAGACTCTAATAAATATGTAGTATGCAGGCCGGCATGTTCGTAGGTACGTTCGTACGTATCCACCAGCAGAACTGAGAGAGGAAACAGCTAAGCGATACGCTGGAAACAATTTACCAGGATTACTCCATTTTCTTTGTAGTTTAAAATGAGCAGCTCTGGTGTGAAAGCAGCCTACCTAAGTCTACCTCACACCTAACTTATTTAATCTAATTTAATTACTTTTTTTTATTTAAATTGTTAATAAAGATGTGCCAACTATTTTGTTTTTATAAAAATACTAGCGGCCCGTCCCAGTTTCGCAAGGGTGGACATTTTTTTTAATATAGCCTATGTTACTCAGCGCTAATGTAGCATTAAAAAAGAGAATTTTTTTTTCGAAATCGGTACATTTTTGCCCTATCTACCCAAAGGCATTTGATAGCTAATGATCTTTAGCTACGCATTACCAGTAACTCTGTATATAAAAATCAATTGCTGTTCGTTTGTCTCGCTAAAACTCGAGAATGGCTGGACCGATTTGGCTAATTTTGATTTTGAAATATTTGTAGAAGTTCAGGGAAGGTTTAAACGGTGAGAAACAAATAATAAGTAACGGGAAATACTAAAAACGACAATTTAATTTTCCAAAACCAAAATGTTTCTAGCTGTGAAACATTTGATGTCTTTTGTCTTTTTACTTGTCACTTGGTTGTCAAATATTTATAGGTGCGTTCAGAAATTGGTCTGTTCCATAGCTGTAGTATGACGTCCGATCTCTTTGATCTATTGATTGATTGATTAAGTGTATAACTGTGTTGCATTTAATGAAGATAAAATGTTGTATTAAATTTTGACCATATTTTTCACAAATATATGTAGGTGACACGAAGTTCACCGGGTCATTTAATATTCATTGAAATAGGGGTGACAGTTTGGAAGCAGACAGTTGATTCAATTGTTGCTGAAGACTAAAAGCTGTCCCCTACTTTTAATCTATACATATAATAAAGCTAAAGAGGGTCAAAAGTCTGTACATGGAAGATATTTGGAAAAAAATTGGCTGGGGTTACTTAGAATCGATAACAGAACACGTTCCAACAGTTTTTAGAATTTTTGTCTGTTTGTTGTTTATTTGACCGCACATCACGTGAAAATGGCTGAACGGATTTGGATGAAACTTTGCACATAGACAGACCATGACCCGGACTAGGATATAGCATACTTTTATCCCGGTAACAGGCTCCTGTGGGATAGTGTAGTCTTCGCGAACGAAGTCGCGGGCGACTACTATGATTCATAAAATCAGTTGCCAACCCCTATTTTTAACGATGAAAGAAAAAAAAGTCGATCACTGGTTCTTGTCGAACACTACCTACTGGAAAAAATTGTAATATAGGGGGCGAAGACCCCTTGGACGCCCCAAGGACGGCTGGATGGACGAAGTCGCCAAGGACCTACATGAGCTCCTAGAAACCAGCGACTGGCAAGAGATCGCGCCGAACAGGGAGCAGTGGCCAAGACTCACTTTGGGTCGCCGAGCCATCGAAGTAATTAAGTATTTATACTACACTAGCCGACCGGCGGACTTCGTACCGCTTTGACAGTTTCCATGACAACAAAACAAACAAATTATTCGTCCGCTTAAGAACACCCGTATCCCATGATGGACAATGATGGACTCCTATAGTAGCGCCACCTACCGAGTCCAATTGTAAATCTAAACCATTCTCGAACCCACTTGAACACACACAAACAATTTTATCCAAATCGGTCCAGCCGTTTAGATGGATTTCAATTACAAACACACGCACAGAAGATTTATCTATATAAAGATGTATGCAATAAATTATTTAGATTTGAATCTACTTGTACGTAGCTAGCTAGCCAGCAAAGAACATGCCAATTGACCTCACTTCTTGGTTCTAAAGGACCTTTTGTGACAAGGTCTACTCACCCTTGGTGCCTGGCTTGCCGCCCAGCACCCAAATCTCCCCTCCGTTGAGCGACCGTCTTCCCACGATGCATGACAAGAGCGTGGTCTTGCCGCAGCCAGACGCTCCCAGCAAACCGTATCTGGTAGGAAATAAGACATCATTAGTGGTAAATACTCGCAATGAGGAGCTCGATGGCGCAGTGGTAAACGCGCACGGACTGCTGAAGTTAAGCAAGATTCGCAAAGGTTGATTGCGTCATCGATGGTTGACCAAGTCTGTCATGTCGAGCTTCTCCATGCTTCAAAAGGCACGTCAAGCCGTTGGTCCCGGCTGCATTAGCCGTCGTTCACAACCACGGCACCGCACTGAGCCCGCGTGGTGGTTTATGGCCCGTTCTTCATGCTGTGTTTCCATCCATAGGGAAGGCTCATGCCCCAGCAGTGGGGGCATAAAAATAAGCTGGTGTTATAATAATAAAATCATTTATTAATTGCCATACAAAGAAAAAGAATAATCAGGTGAAGTACTTTGCCCGACATGGTATGTTTCATTAAAACAAAAGCTGACACAGCCAGTCGTCTCGAGCAGGTACACACACACGCCTGCACATCAGACAAACTGTCAAATTTCCTCCATAGACTTTGAACTTTATGTCTAGGACATATGGTTGAACATTTATTAAAGAAATTTTACAGTTTTGGATAGGTTGATGTGCAGGCGTCTGTACTCTCGACTGCAACATTTCAACATGTTCGAATTGTTACAATGAATCGATCGGAATCGCTATCCGCATCGGTGCGGTTTGTAATATCGCGTTGTAGATCACGTGTTCGCCCCACACGTGTCTCGCTCGGCAGACGGCCCGCCACGGTCGGACGGTGTGTCGGAATGTTCGATGCATAGCCTTTTTTGGAAAGAGATTGCTGGTGTCTAGTGCGAATTTCATTCGCTTTACCATGGAGTTAACGATAGCGACATTTTTTATAGCAAGCAGCGTCGGCGTCGCCTGGGCGCCTAGTGCGAGTTTCGTTCAACATTCGATCATGTTTATGAAAACGAGAATTTGTATGGCAAAATTTTAACTCTTCTCGTATGTCGCCAGGAGGCGCTGCTTCAATTACATACTGAAGGACTGATAGCTGCTGGGGCGGAACAGTCCTTGAGTGGCGACCGCGTACCGGGAAACTGTGTGGGCAGACCTCCAACAAGGTGGACCGGCGATCCGGTGAAGGTCGCGGGAAGCCGCTGGATGCGAGCAGCACAAAACCGGTTGTTGTGGAGTTCTTTGGGGGAGGCGTTTGTCCAGCAGTGGACGTCTTTTGGCTGAGATGATAATATGATGATGAATCGAAAGAATTCGGATAGTAAGTAAAACTCACTCTACGCACCCTGTATTCTTATCTAGCGCTTGTCGAATATTCCAAGACCGAAGATCCAATGATGAGATGAGGGATAAATTTAAAAACATTGTTAAATCATTTTAAAATAAGTTTTTTGGCGTGTAATTTGTTAGGGTTTCTAATATAGTTAGGGGTACTAGATTCTTCGAGGCGTTCAGATCGAAATAGATCGAAAGCTGGCATTACTGACAGCCAATGCAGCGAGGACGGCTCGCTTTCGACACAGCGCAACGTTGTGTTGTGATGTTGATGATGCTTCACTGTGACAACCTACTAGCTGTAAGACTTAGTAGGAAATTGTTAAGTTTAACGTTATCACTTAAGTTTTAGCCAGTAACACTATTCAATCTATACACGAAACTTAACGAGACAATTCAATTGGTCGAAGGGAGAGGTCTATTCACTTTTTCGTTAAAAAAATCCATTAAGCCATTACCCATCAATTGTAACGATGACTTGATTTCAATGGTGGAGGCGTTTGCCCAGCAGTGGGACAGTCATCGGCTATTAACTTTAACTTTAATTATGAAATTTGTTTTTTTTGTACTGCGCATAAGTTTTAATGTTTTATTGTTTCAATCGTGGGCCTTTGGTGCCTGAGAAATAAATGAACAAATCAAATTAAATGCATTAGGGATGACATCCGCCTTTTCACATGAATGTCCTCTGCATGCTTACTACTCGTAAATGTTTTTTATAAAAACATATTTATGACAAAATGCACGCTAGCAAATGAAAACTAATATTCTAAACAAGTTAGCTACATATACTCGTAGAAGAAATGCTGAAATAGTAGATTATTAACCAAGGGGATAAAGCAGTGTCTTCTGCCGCGGGTGACGATTTAAATCGCGAGCGTAACGAAGGACTCGAGGTTTACTCCCGAGCGTAGCGAGGGTGTTAAAAGCTTAAATCACGAGCGAAGCGAGGGATTTAAGACGAGTCCTGAGTGTAGCGAGGGATTTAAGTTCACCTAAGACTAAGACACCTTTATCACCGAGGAAAATACTCTACTTTTCGTACCATTTGCGAAAAAATTAACACAATAATAATATGAGATAAGCCTTTATTAAATATAATGACAATTAAAAGTAAAAGTTAACATTCAAAACATTGGTCCAATTATTGATAGAGAGTTACATTTTTGTTTGGTACATTTATTGTTGATGAGTTGATTTGAGTATTTATATACAAACTCAATGGTGTAAACACAGATGTAGTTCAGTATAAATTTCGGTAAGTATTCCAAATTTAAATCACATTCTCCCCCTAGAGGATGAATGAAATTCAGTAAGATTTCAGTCAGAAGAATGTCACTTTTTTGAGCAAGTGGTACGAAAAACTACTTATCTACTAGAACAGTCAAAGCCACACTACACAATAAACAAATGGAGTTATTATTAAATTGTGGATCACCTTGTACTGTGTGGTAAAGTAGTTCCCGTATACTACTTACGTGTTTAAGTACCAAGGTCTGCGGTGAGAGTAATAAAACCGTATTAAATAGCGTATACGGTCTATAATGCAGCAAATGGATTAGAAGAGCCGAAAACCTGGATCAGTGGCATGATAGTAGAGTTTTTAAACTATCATGGTCACATACAGGCTTAGCCAAAGTAACATTAAGAAAACAATAGCGAAGTTCGAAAAGAATAAAATGTATGGGATTGACATAAGATCGACCACGTGATTTAACGCGGCTTATGTCAATCCCATACATTTAATTCTTTTTTTTTTGTTATCGTATTCTTAATGTTACTTTGGCTGTACTACATCCGTGACCATGGCGCATGCAACTGTACCGGCATATCGGATAGTGAAACACAACAAAAAACGTGGTAATAATCCCGTTTAATAATATTTATTCTAAAGTTAGTAGAGGCTTATTTTCAGCAACGGACAAATACGGGCTGATTATGACTGTAAGGATGTTTTTTTTAGAGTTTGCTAATGGCCTCAAATGGTCTTTTAACCTTTTTTGGGGGCGGCGAGAAACTTCAAGGGTTCCTCAAGCCTCAACAATTTCTAGAAGGAATAGCATCATGCAAGCATGTTCCCTTTCCCTGCTAGATTTTTCGACGGTTTCGGATCGGATCGGGAATGGAACAACCCGAGGGCGCCTCTAAAGGCTAGGACCTCGGCTTGGGTTGACCGGGTCATGGGGTGACCCTTTTTTTTTTTTTTTTTTTGGAGAGAGATTGCTGATTGCCGCTGCGGCATTTTCAGCTTCACCGGGCTTTTTGGGGGCGGCGAGGAACGTAAAGGGTCCCTCAAGCCGTGTGAAACGAATCACCTTCAGAGGTTATCTAGAGGGAACGGCATCGCGCACAAGTGCGCGTCCCCGTGCCCTACTAGATTCTCCGAAGGGTTCGGATCGGATCGGGGAGCGGAGCAACCCGAGGGCGCCTCTAAAGGCACGGACCTCGGCTCGGGTTGACCGGGCCGTGGAGGAGGAGAGAACCGACCAGGTACATGTCTGTACCTGGTGTAGAGCGTGTGTGAACCGGTTCTTCGTACCCTTGTTCTACGAGTACGGTGTCTTGGGACTAAACTGGTGTGCATGTTTAGTGTATTCTGTAAATGTGTGCTGTCATTTAGAGGATCGGGCGGGATGGGGTGACCCGGTCGTGGGGTGACCGGGTCATGGGGAATGATAATAATGGTTCATATTGTATAGTATATTATGACGTTGTAAGGGTGAAAAGAAATGCCCTTGCTGAATTTCTTGCCGGTTCTTCTCAGAACAAGGTGCACGGGAACCCAGAGTAGACTCACGAACTGATGGCACAGTGACATTCATAACAGCTATTTTGTAGCCTAAACTGAATCAACGATTTTGAATGTTGGTTACGTAAAGTAAAATATTATTTTAAGTTGAGAATCTTGAATATCCTTATAACCCTAACATAGCTAGATACATATTTAACAACAAACATACGAATTTACTTGGAGCCAAAATTTTATTTTGGAATAACCTACAAATGTGACACTTAGCCGTCACTTTATACTATTAGCTTTATTAATAACAGTTAAATTAGTTAGTTCCACCAGTTCCACTAACAGTTCGTCACGCGGTTTTACCCGCGCGTCAAAGAGAGAGAGAGAGAGAGAGAAGTCATCGAGCCTTCCACTGAACCGATTGCGGTACTGGAATTGTTCAGTTAAGGCGCTGACAGCTATGAAATGCGCTTCACATAAGCATTGTGATTTGACGACCTCCGTAGCCGAGTGGCTTGCATGCATTGACTTTGGGCGGCACTAACTCAGGTCCCGGGTTCTCGATTCCCGGTCGGGTCAATGTCGAAAACTATCTTTTCTATATTGTGTCGGGTCTGGTACCGTCGTTGTTTCTGACTTCCACATATAAAACGAGTGCTTCAGCTACTTACCTTGGGATCAGAACAATGTATGAGATGTTGTCTTTTATTTTTAAATTTTTAATTGTTTATATAAAAAGTATACACAACCTTAGAATTATTCTAAGTACACAACATACAATGTCAAACAAATTTATGTTATTATAAAATATACTATATTTTCAACAATGTTATTGGTTCCAAAATGCAGAATTATAAAGTTACCTTCCTCGATAGAAGAAAAATCCAAAGTACAAACACACTGACACACACACACACACACACACACACACACACACATTCACACATTAATTTGATTTGTTGTTTATCGTGATTCAACCCTTAGCAGCGTCCGTGGTCGCAGGGAGACTGAGGTGTTGGTCGTCTCATAATTAATTGGTAACATGCATACCTATGTCCAGCAGTGGGCGTGTGTAGGCTGATGATGATGATGATGCATGCAACTAAATAAATATTAAAAATAAACAGCGTCATTGTAGTTGGTTAAATGTAACTTCTACACATATGAATCGCATAATGTTTATCAAACCCATTAGTTGTAAGGTGATGGACGTCACAACCGTCACAAAAAGATGTTTACGTTACCAATTTCAACAGAGTACGTATCTCGCTAAAATTGCACAGCGAATTTATCTATTTTTAGTAACAGATCTAAGATAACAAATCTTTTACACGAGTACAGACATGACATTACATACTCGTTTAATTGCTGCTTGTTTGCCGTTTTAAATTATAAGCATGAATACAGACTACAGGTACAGGTCGAGCGAGATAATATCTTAATCCGCCGACTACAATTACGTTGTATGACCAATACGGTTGGATCACTGTTGGGCATAGGTTGCTCACATACAGGTGTTATCCTCGAGTTATGTTGTTATTTGGACTATTTAAATGCAGTGTAGTTTTCCAGTGAGCCATATCCCCTAGTCTGTCCAAACGCTATATTATGGTACGTAACAATTGATTTAACCATTGTAATACGTTATGGATATATTATCCACAAGAAACACAACACATACACTACAACGCACACACGCCTAAAAACTCACATACACACATACTCTCATACACTCATGCACACACTCACACACTCTCACAACAAATGATTTTTTTTTTATTTTTTTATTTTTTTTTTTATAGCTATCTCAATCTTACGGTACATGGTTCGGGTGGGGGATCCTGGAGTCCTGAAATACAGGAATATCCTAGCTTAGGCTCCAGTCTTCCCAAATATTACGTGTTCTACTTATATTTCAATATATTTTATTATGTTTCACTTCACATTCTTAACTTTGTTATTCTTGTATAGAAGCTCATAGTATAAGTTCATACAACAGGTGAGACATGTGGTGGAAAATAAATAAATTTTTATTTATTTTATTTTATTATTATTATTTACAAAAAGTCCGCTAACTAGATCATAGGTGCGGTTAGTTTTTAAAAGAACACACAGCTCACACAGCAAAGGCAGCAAACGTTACCCACTTACGAATAAATTAACGGGAGGACAAAGCTTCAATGTCGAATTAGCGCACTAATATCATCTTGACGACGACGTGACTTGGGTGGCGAGCGGCCATTACTCATTACGTATGGGATCGCGGACACCTTTGAAATATGTCCTTGCTGGGGGCGTAGCCTTACTCTGCACGGAATAGTTATGTGGTTGGTCCATTTTGTTATTGCCCAGGGCCTAGGGTTATTATAGAAAGGCAACAATCCTGTCTCAGCCGATGATTTTGAGGTTTTTTTTTAATTAGCCGTCTGAATACGAGCTGGCGAGCCGCCTGATGGTGAGCGGTCACCGCCGCCCATAGACATCAGCAACATCAAAGATGTAGCTTTTGTGTTGCCCACCTGAAGGAACCTTCATTACACTCGAAAGAATCCATGTCGTAGCTCAATGGGAAAACCTCGGATGGCAACTAATTCCACAGTTGGACATTTGACATTTGGGAAAAGGAATAAAGATTTTATATTATTCCTTACGGGCCGCAAGGCCGTAAGGCCGTATTGAGGCTATGGCTGTCTTATCTCTAGCTGCCGGAACACAACAATGCTACACACATTGATATAATGGCGACATATTTAGATAAGATGGTGATAGCTAGCGAGGAGGACAAACAAGCCCTTCCACCAACCAAACAGTACACGAACATGTAACCCTCACTGGTAATCGATCCCGGGTTAGAGATTGGTGGAGCAATTAAAACTAGACCATAAAAACGGTAAAGAAATGTCAAGATCTGGACAATCTGAAATAGACAAATAGCAGAACTGGCCCTGGTAACTTGTACGACAATCAATAGCGGTAAGCTGGCTGGCTGGCTCAATAGCACTGAGCTGAGGAAGATTTTAACATGGCAGTTTGTTTTCATCATTTAATCGCTCAACATTAAGGTTGTAGCTACGGCCCCAGATTGACATTCGAATAGGTCCTGCTCTATAATATGATTTATGAATTGTAGCTATCAATCACAATGTCTATAAACACCTTCTGTCAGGAAAAACCTAAGATATAGTGCTGTACCGAGAAGATGCGCGAGAAATTGGACAAAAGCTAATGTATTATTAGTTTTTACGGATCTCTATATATACACGTATCTTTTACATTCGATACTAAAAATATCATCTCGGTTCAAATATAGAAATGCCTTTTGTAACTTTGCTATTTCATAGACAGTCATCATTACTAACAGTCTATGGAATTATTCTGAAATAAATACTTATTATTATTATCTTTATTTATTTTTACTCATATAAATTTTCATTTTTAAATATTAAATAAAATAAATAAAACATTTAAAAATATAAAAAAATGGGGATCCGCCGGCATCGGGACCAGGGTCCAAGCTACCGTTCGTCAGGGCTGCAGAGTGAGGAACCTCCTGACAATACGTGCCGTGTCAAGGAGTACTGCTTTCTGAATCGGACCCTTGATCCAACCATCAAGCGAGAGCCTCTTAAGGTGTTTACAGTTTTTTACGTATCATTGTCATTGACTAACACGGAGATAACATTTAATTATATCTCGCTATTTTCCATTTCAATTTCAATCATCACCTTTTGATAACATCCAAAGGTCATAGAAGAGCAAAAAGCAAACCATTAACATCAAATTAATGTTGTTATGACCCCAACGTGTACGGAAAACTAGAAAATTCTAATTGTCCCCCAGCACGTCATCATAACCGTCGGATAAGGAAACTGAACACGTTAATTGCAGTCCTTATTGCGAGTGGCTTAAGGTTGATATCGTTAACAGTGACGCACAATGGTTTGTTTCCAATATGATGTGAGGTTAATAATCTTTTGTTATTGTGTGCCCTTCTGGCGCGATGCCAATTCTTCCTGATAAAGGTAGGCTGATAGGTGAGTGGTAACTAAACTATCGCAGGCGACAATTACGGGTTTAATTAAGGTAAAATCCTTGCTGTAGGCGAAGGCTGTACCGGCCGTTGGGCGGGAAAGCAGTGTTGATTAAGAGCCTGATGGCCCCCATTCACGGACACTTCACTCCAACACTGGCAAACTATTCCAAAACATGGAATAGTTTGCCAGTACACGTTTTCCCTCCTTCCTATGATATGGGGTCCTTCAAACGAGGCGTGAAGAGGCACCTTGTGGGCCGGCAGAGTGAGGGTAACTGATGCTGCGTTGATGTCGTCGCATCTGGATTCTATATTCATCAGGTGAAATGAAGTCATTAGCCGTGCTACGTATATAAAAAAAACATGTCAAATAGTCACATTGGCCCCTATTCAAGGGCACTTCACTATATCGTTCCTAACTTAGTCATATAACTACGTGGATTGCGTGGCAGCGCTCCGAGCGTTGGATTTCCAAACATTTCAAAATCCATCTCTAATTTGGAGTGATGGAGTGTCGCCTTTACATTTCTGTATAGTTAGAACTTAAGAAACTTCTAAATAAACTGTCTAACTGTCTATCTTGTATACGCCTGTGGTTTGAAGTGGCAAGACATCCTTCGGAGTGCCCATGATGTTGTTCACCTTTAGGTATGCCAGGATTATATGTCGTCGGTATGGAGTACTCCCGTAATATATGGCCGATCTTGTCTGTCACTCTTTTGACATAAGGCATGTAGGCTAGTTGCCTGCTGACTTCGGAATGCTTGCAACTTTTTGTGAGCACAAATCACTGGATTGAATTTTACCGTACGCAAGTCCTCTCTACAGATCGCCACTTTTATTCAAGAGTAGTACGTGAAACAATTGAAATAAAGAAGCACCCCACTAATGTCAATCGGGAAGACGGCCACAAACAGAAACAGAGGATGGAGAGTCCCACTTATCCCCGACGTTTTAACTAGTTAAGGAGTTGTCCATAGTTGGTTGTTCTGCTCGGTGGTTTTCATTGAGTAGGCTTCCAACATCTCCGGCACTAGCCTGGGGAACTAGAAGAGCGCCCGCTAGATGCAATGTCTCCGGTTGAATCAGCCGCGTAGGATTTTGGAACTGATGAGGTGCCTGAATGGGTACTGAGAAGTGAGTGGGCTTACAAGTCCGCCACCAATGAGGACATTTGGTAGTGGACTTTAGAGTTGACCCGAGCAGTGCAACGAGAAGTGAGCGAGCTTACAGCTCCGGTAACCTATCTAGATATTAGGTAGTGGACTTTACGTGTCTACGGAGCAACTAGTTAGAAACACTAGTCTTAAAAGTACCGGATGAAGAATGCCTTTCAGCGCGTCCTGATCCGGCGTTATGACCAGACGCAGATGGTCCCTTGTGCTTGCGCAAGGATGTCTGACACCTAACTTTATAACCGTAAGGTGGGGGGGTCTTTGGTGGGGAGTGTCGGACTAAACTTTAAAGTTGTGTATAGCGGGGTGTCACTTCAAGATCGGTAATAGCCTGCCGGTGTTTTAACTTGTTAAAAAAAGGTGATATGTTCCACCGTATCGTAATTGAGCTGGTACTCACATGGTGCCCTTAGCGACTGTCATGTTCAGGTTCTCGAGCACGTGGTTGGGCCGCTTCTTGGAGCCGTAGTGCTTGAACGCGTGCCGCACGCACACCGCCTGCTGACGCTTCTGCCATACCTGGGGACACAGGGGGATAAAAAAACAATAATATAATTATAATAATAATTAATAATCCTCGTTAGAAAGAGAAATCAAGAGAAATAGAGAGACACAAAAAGAAACATCATCATAATACCATATTATAAATGTTTTATTTGTATGAATATGTTATTTTGTGATACTGAATAAATGTTTTTCTCTTTCTATTTCTATTACATTCTAGAAGAGTTCGCTAGCTCAGTGGTAAACGCGCTCGGTCTGCGATTGCTGAAGTTTCGTCTTGCTTCGGAAGGCACGTATAGTCGTTGGTCCCGGCTGTATTAACAGTGGTTCACAACCACTAATGCGTACTGGGCCCGCGCGGTGGTTTATAGGTAGCTCTCCCTATGTTGTCTCCATCCATAGGGAATGCTTGTGCCTTCGCAGTGACGTAGATAGATAGATAGACTTTATTGCTCACACAAATTAAAACAAAAAACAGGTACATACATAAAATCTTAAAGTTAGCATGGACAAAGGCGGTCTTATCGCTTTAAGCGATCTCTTCCAGACAACCTTTGGTTTAGGAACCCAAGAGGGAGATAGAGGAAGTGCGCAAATACAGTAAAATACGATAGAAACACTCGTATACCAGTAATAACGTAATGAGCTATCAGCTCATTACGTCACTGCTATGTCACAAAATTAAATAAAAACAAAACAACAACTAAGTACAAATAAAAAACGAAAATAGAAATAAAAGTTTAAAACGATATAATAAAAAACAAACGTGTAGGGCCATTTAGATCTATATATGTTTCCTATACTATGTCTTACATGGTCCCTCTCCAAGTCCCTATATGTTTCACACTTTGCCGCATTAGTTTGAGTGGTCGGTTGTGGTTGTATGGTAGCCTTTAACTGTGGTTGACTGTACAACATATATTGAAAGTCGTAGTAATCCTCAAAATATGAAAGGTTCAAAATTAAGATTTAAACAAAACAATCTGTTTTGTTTGCTTAAAAAAGGCAAAACAACTGCTTTAATTATCATTATTTTTTGCGTGTATTTGCTTAAAACCACAATGCAATGTATTTAGCAACTTAATGTCCATAATGGTTGTTTGTAAAAGAAATAAACAAATGGTGGGCATAATATGTTTTTGTCCCTTAATAAGAATTTAGTTTAAGATGTTGACTCGTAGAACAAGAGTTCACACACGCAACAAACATAATATGTCATCATCATCATCATCATCATCATCAGCTTATTTTATGTCGCCACTGCTGGGGCTCGAGCCTTCCCTATGGATGTATAAGGAGAACGGGCCATAAACCACCACGCGGGCCCTGTGCGAATTGGTGGTAGTTATCGACTGCTAATGCAGCCGAGACCAACGGCTTTACGTGCCTTCCGAAGCACGGTCCACCATGCTTCGGAAGTGCGGAAGTCACAGCTCAAGCTCCAGCTCGAGATGATAAATTTTTGGTCGGCCTTTGCGAAAGTTGCTTAACCTCAGCCCTCGCAGACCGGGTGCGTTAATCACTGCGTCATCGAGCTCCTCAAATACACAATATGTACTCGGGCGATTTTCCACACCCCCCCACGACTGGTCAACCCGAGCCGAGGTCCTAGTCTTTAGAGGAGCTGTCGGGTTGTTCCGCTCCCGTTCGGATCCGACCACGGAGAATCTAGTAGGGTATGGGAACACACATACGTGACGACACTCCCTCTAGACACCTTCCGACGGTGTTTCGTTCACACGGCTTGAGGAGCCCTTTAAGTTTCTCGCCGCCTACAACAAGTCCGTTGACGCTGAAAAGACTCACTCATGTGCTGAAAGGCCACGGATTCTGGCTGATCCATAGAATCAGGCAAACTACTTAAGATCAAACCTTCCGATCCATTGTCACAACTATGGCACAACAAGTGCGATGATTAATTTGCTGCCCTAGATCCGAGTTAGTGCCGCTGAATAATAATGACTTGGAAACGCAACCGTTGAGGAGCTGATTAGCTTAGTCATAGGTAAATTGCCGGAGAAGTTCTTAGATTACAATGTTTATAGCAATTAGTTGTACTCACAGATTTAAACTCATAAATTATTAATGACTTGATCCGTCATTCCTTGAAATAACAAATTGTACTGTATTTTTCTTGTCATCGTCATCATCATCCGTTTTAACAGCCTCTGTGGTCTAGTGGTTGAGACCACCGGTTTAGACCCAGAGGTCCCGGGTTCGATTCCCAGCGGGGTGTACATCTTTGTGTACTCGGTTTGGTTGGTGGTAGGACTTGTTTGTCCGCCTGGCTAGCTACCACCATCTTATCTAAATATGTCGCCATAACATCAATGTTTGTAGCATTGTTGTGTTCCGGCAGCTCGAGATAAGATAGCCAGTGCTTCATTAGTTGAGGACCCCGGGTGAAGTGCGCTTCCACCAATTGGCTTTATCATCACTTAACATCAGGTGAGAGCTCAATGGTGCTTACCCGTAAATATAAAAAAAATAAAAAATCATCATCTCAGCCAAATGCCCACTCAGCTCTCAGCCCACCACTTTTCGAATTCCTTACGAGGCAAGTACTTTAAGCCTTCATCTCGCCTGATGATAAGATGGTTAGACTAAAGGTGGGAGCGCACTTCACCCGGAATCCTCAACTACCAAAGAACTGGCTATCATATCTATAACTACTAAAGAACACAACAGTGTTACTAATATTGGGTGACATATTTAGAAACGATGGTGGTTGCCAGCCAGGTGGACAAACAAGCTCTACCACCGACTAAACAGACTCCAATCATGTACCTGGGAATCTAGCCCGGGTTGTGGGTGTGAGACTGGTTGTCTTAACCAATAGACGACAGAGGCTCACCTACATGTTCTTCCATTTGGTCTTATTATGGTGGACCTGACCGGAGTGATCATTGTAACGTCACCGTAAACCATTCGCGGCGAGTTAAATACTTCATCGCTGACCGAAGGAGCTCGATGGCGCAGTGGTTAACGCGCCCGGTCTGCGAGTGCTGAGGTTTAGCAACTTTCGCAAAGGCCGGTCATCGGATGGGTGACCAAAAATGTATAATCTTTATCTCTTCCGTACTTCGGAAGGCACGTAAAGCCGTTGGTTCCGGCTGCATTAGCAGTCGTTAACTACCACCAACCTACACTTGGCCCGCGTGGTGGTTCATGGTCCGTTCTCCCTATCCATCCATAGGGAAGGCTCGTGCCCCAGCAGTGGGGACATAAAATGAGCTGATGATGGCCGAAGGATAACACTGTATTGACCAAGCGAATGCTCGTACGAACATGTTACGTTACAATAATACGTTTCGGTCAGTCTCCACCATCAGGCGAATCTATCCAGCATAGCAATTCGTACCTAAACTTGTTCAAAGACAATGGATCAGCGTGTGAGGTTTGATTCTCGCCTACGCTGCGCTTCTTACTCGACTGGACATTGTATGCAAATACGGTTTTCTCAATAATTACATTACACATACCTAGTGTTCATTGGACATTGATAGATACACGGAAAGAGGGAAGGGAGATTAGACGTTTGTCTTGCAGTGGGAAAACCAGTAGCTTCTAGTAAGGTCGAGGGACATGGGTGTTTCTAATGATAGGCATAATGTTCCGGCTAGTTTAGACTTAATTCTCCCACAAAATAATCAATATAATTTTACTTTCATTGAACAGATATTCCATGCTTTTAGATACTTAATTTGTTTAATTCTTCATATACATAATACATACATTAATACAATTACTTGTTTTATATGAAACATAACATAACCAACTACATTAAAGAAAAAAAAATTAAGATAACTAAAGACAAAATAAAACCTATAAATAAAAAATATCCTCCAGCTGTGGGCTCATGGGAACGGTCCGGTGCGTTCCGGTAGCCTTCGCAGCCCTTTTAAAGGCTAAAGGCGAACCCCAGGTTTTTTACCGGGTCTGTCTTAATCCTTTTTTAGAAAAAGGACAAGGCAATCCCCGGGTCTACGGAATCTGCGAGCAGATTTTTCCTGGGGAAAAAAAAAAAAAAAAGGGAACGGTCCCAAGAATGCTGGCAACATTACCTCTTTGGATTGCCAAGCTAAGCCAATACGTTGGCAGAGGTAGCTGCCAGCCTTCTTGTCACCGGAGGCGTCAATAAGGCGAGCACTCAACTCTTTAACAAGCTGCTTGGCCTCCGGCCCCCATTTTACTTTCTTATTATTATCTTTGTTTAAACTTACGCAGCGTAGTGGCCTTTCTTATGAGCTTGAACGTAGCTTCAAACGAAAAAGGATTTTGAAATTGAATTTAAGTCAGAAACATTTATTAATCGCGTTTAAAAACAAAATCAGACTTACTACTCCGTCGACCTCGTGGGTTTAATAATAAAAAATACTTTGTTATTTAAACTCGAAACAAGCATTTTAAAGTCAGTATTTACATCAAAGTTTGAGATTAGAGTGCAGTATAAAGATAGTGTTCATTAAGAAGGAAAAGAAACATAGGTACATTTTGGAAGGTCATTGAATCATTATTATTATATTGTGTTCAATGCTTATTTAATGTAGGGTTGCAATATTTTTTTTATCATCTAACTATCTACATAAATCTAAAACACCCAACGAGTTTCAATTATCGGCTGGTGATTATTTTCAGATTGCTTAGTAGAAGCTATTTCCGGCCGCAATTTCATAAAACATAAATGCATTTTTATTTGCTTTGCTCAGTATTGAAACGACGTGTTATTGTATGCACTTTACTACTGAATGTACCCTTTCTCATATTGATAGTAACGTGGGTCAAGTTGCACAATGATTTTTTTTATTTTTTCATTTTCTGCAAGTCATCCCAAATGGGCCGTAGGCATGGGACGAGTCCATGGCATACTTTTTTCAGAAAAATAACGCTTAATTATTAAAAGTAACAAAAAATTACTTACTCTCGAATGAAAATGTGGACAAACGAACCAATCTAGACCTTATCTAGCCACAGCGCATAGGCAATAAGGGTGTAAGTTGAAAATTACAATATTTGTGTATGTGTTAAAAATCAAACATTCAAATACTTTTGCAACAACAGTTTGTCTGTATGAGCAAATACAAACAATAGGTTATAAATCGCATGAGGTGCTTATAGTATAAGCAAAACTTACGTGGGAAAAGCAACAAGGTTGCTATTATGGTGCCTCAAAGATTTGACGTTTACTGGTCATTATACTTCAACGGGGAAACGCTCGACCTTCATCTGGCTTGATCGTAAGTGACGATAAGACGATATCCCTAGGAAACAACATAGTAGGTAGCATGTGTGTGCAAAAATGTGGATTTGTTTCTTTTTTCTAATTGGTGCTGAGAAGAAAAAGTTGATGATGTGAGCTGGTATTTACTGTCTCCGCACTGTCCTAGTGGTTGTGGCTGAAAATCAGCGTTTTGCTCCCGGGCAAACGAACTTTTTGCATTGCAGTACATACACTTGCCACATGCAGACGTGTTTGGAGAATTTTTATATTTTGCTATTATCCGTCGTGTTATTGTTGTTTATGTGTGTCTGTGGTTTTTGAAATACATATATTATCTATCTTCAACCGAAATCGTAAACTACTACAAACTGTTTATCTTTTTACGAGCCTACTAAGAAATATGGTGGTAATAGTTAAGCAAGGAGGACTTACAAAAAGTCCTACCAACTAAACAGAGTACAGTCTATCTATCTACACCTATAAATGAATCAATAGAGTAATCAATAACTGTATACCAGCTAATATTTATTTATACTTTTGATAACATTTATTTTTTTTTTCGCAAAGATCGCATATCATATGAATCTTTGGTATCATTGGATACTGTTGGTATCCCAGGACCTCTGGGTCCGAGTCCGAGACTATTTGAAATGAGATGAGAGAGAGAGAGAGAGAGAGAACGCTTAAAAATTTCCAACGGTCAGTCATATTGATACGAATGCCATTGAACCCGGGTAGCAAGGTTCAGCGGCCATACCGGTATGTTAATGCCTACCTTCGAAGGCTTTCATGTAATGCGCGGAAAAGCCATAACCACGACGACCTCCGTAAGCGAGCGGCTTGCACGCCGGACTTTGGGCGGCGCTAACCCTTTCGGTTCGATTCCCGGTCGGGTCAATGTCGAAAACGAACTTTTCCATATTGCGTCGGGTCTGGGTGGTTGTGGTACCGTCGTTGTTTCTGATTTCCATGAAACGAGTGCTTTAGCTACTTACCTTGGAATCAGAACGATGTATGTGATGTTGTCTAAATAAAAAAAATAAGGAGACCCAGAAAAAAAAAAATTTTTTTTAAATTAAATATATAAATATATATTTTAAATAATTAGACAACATCACATACATTGTTCTGATCCCAAGGTAAGTAGCTAAAGCACTCGTTTCATGGAAATCAGAAACAACGACGGTACCACAACCACCCAGACCCGACACAATATCGAAAAGTCCGTTTTCGACATTGACCCGACCGGGAATCGAACCCGGGACCTCAGAGTTAGCGCCGCCCAAAGTCCGGCGTGCAAGCCACTCGGCTACGGAGGTCGTCAGAAGGACAGCTTAATACATACCGCGCTGGAGCAACGCACACATAAACAACCTCTCACGGACACGGATCTCGGAACAGCTCGGCAGGCTTATTACCTAGTTGCTAATTGTACAATATCAACGCGACTGCTACTAGTTGTGGTTGCTACTAGAGTTGGTCGGTTTATTGTATGGCGCCGTCATCATGCACTTTTAGTTCGTCAAGCTGGCTCGTGGCGCATCGTAGCGTTCTACGGTCCGTAATACGAATATGTGTTTTGGTAATGCGATAAATTGTATATTGTTGCGATGCGACTGTCACTTAAAGATCGGTAAAATAAAATGTATTTGTTTTGTTTATATAATTTTAACGCAAATTTTGTTGCGATACAAATTACAAAATAACAATGTTGAAAAAATTTCCACGAGCGAGATTTTTATAAATAGCTTGCCTACTTCTTAACTGATCTTTAGTATTTGTAAAAATATTATGATCAGATGTTAATGACGGTAGTTGTTGACATTGAATTGGCGCCTTTGGCTTTCAAAGTAAAAAAGTAAATAGTGTTGAATAATTTCGGCGGGCTGGTTAGAACCACGATAGCTCAATTGGAAGAGCACTTGACCCGGTATGTCAGAAGGGTGCAGGTTCAAATCCTGCTCGTGGAAATTTTTTCAACATTGTGTTTTTGTAATCGGTAAAATAAGCCTGCCGAACACTCCGAGCGCTGCTGTTGCGAGATCCCGTGTCCGTGAGAGGTTGTCTATGCGTGCGTTGCTCGAGCGAGTTTGTACGAAGCTCACCTTCTGCGGTCTCCTTATTTTGTGCCTTAACCCTCGTTATAGCTCATAATCGACTGTTGGTAAAATTGCTAAAATTAAATTGTACGTACACACTTGTGTTTTAGTACCATGTCGCATTGTGTTCTAAGTGAATACTCGTAGTTGACTCGTAAAGCATTTCAATGCAACTAGGTAAAGTGGCAAGGCACTAAAATTCTTGTGCATTGCCAACTCTATCTATATTACTACCGTTTTCAATGCTAAATGCATATATATGTGCCTGTTGAGTTGTAAACTCTTTACATGGTATAAAACAAAGTTGCTCCCGCTGTCTGTACGCTTAGATCTTTATTTGCACTTTTTAGCTATAGATAGAGTGATTCAAGAGGAAGGTTTTTATGTTTAATACATGCACATACATATTATACAGCGTGTTAGTTGAAACGAGGGACGTATTAAGGACATTAGGTAATCGATTCCCAATCCGATTCATAAAAAAAAACTTAATTTTTTGCATAGTTATCCTATTAAATAGTTTAGCGTCTACTAATCAATCAATCAATTATGTGCCGACTGAATGAAAAACGGGTCACACCAAACACGTCAGCTACCTATTTAATAATTAATAATAATATTTAATTATTTAATACCATGCTAGGGTGCCCAAACATTACCGGAAATTTCATGAAATTTTAACATCGATTTTCTGAATTATTTCGTGTAGTATTTTTTTATTTGTTTATGTTTACCCAGGCATAAACTATCATAGGATTAAATATGTCCCTCGTTTTAACTGACACGCTGCATATTTATTAAAATTTAGACAGGACAACGTCTGTCGGGTCGTCTACATAGTAAGTTATAATGTAACGTTTAAAGGGAAATGTGACTTATAAAATGAGTCATGACAGTGACACTACTGTGTGTATTGATAAATGATAATCAAAGTATTAAACAGTTGAAAAATAGCCTTGTACCTGGAAGAATTCAATGCCACGATGCATGTGCAAGGCTTATTTGCCATTCATAGTAATCAACCTTCCAAACCAGTAATAGAATCACATAAAATATTTAATAATAATAATAATAAACTTTGCACACAAAAAAAATACACATACAGACAAATATTTAAAAAAAATGTAAAGAGTACAAAATAGGCGGCCTTATTGCTAACAAGCAATCTCTTCCAGGCAACCTCGGGCGAAAAATAATAAAATTAATAAAATAAAAATGGGTGCAAGTAAAAATAAACTAAATAATAATAACAATATCAAATAAAGTAAGTACATACAAAAGGGAAATAAATATATAAAACAGGGTTTATGCAATATAAATTATAAAATAAATAAACATAGCTAAGGTGAATTTGAAAAATGACTCCGAACCTGACCCTTGAACGACTCAAACGTGCGAGCACTTCTGATGCGCTCAGGCAAATAATTCCATAACCGGACAGCATGCACAGAAAAAGAGTAGGAAACGAAATTAGTGGAATGAAGGGGAGTCACAAGAGCTAGGTTGAACGCAGACCGCAAGGTATGGCTTGAGAAAGTCGAACGGAAGGAGAAGCAATTTTGAAGATATGAAGGTGAAGTGGGTAGAAAGAGGACAGTATACAGAAAGGAAAGAACGTGTAAGTCTCTACGCCGCCGAATTGGCAGCCACTTAAGCCGAGCTCGGAAAATCGAGACATGGTCATACTTCCTCAAGTTATAAATAAACCGAATACAGAGTTTCTGCAAACGCTCCAGTCTATTAAGCTTAGCAGTTTAAATTATATTATTACTATTACTATATTATTTTATTTTATATGTTTTAATCTTAAAGATATGTACTTGAAGTTCATAAGTGCACTATCGTGCCTTGACTGAATAAAGATTTTTCATTTCATTTGATTCGATAGCGTCAATGCAAACGAGCTTCTGGCAAATGGCAAAACTTTAACCCTTTTACTACAAAACAGTATTTAAAGTTGGCTAAATACGTGTTTATAATACTGTGTCTCTGTGTAACAATATTAGTTAAAAAGTAACATCATCTATTTTTAAGCAGTGTCTTTCTTTAGCCATAGCAATATCTCTCCTCGTTTGACACCTGTTTTAATGCTATATGAATTCTCATTTTTGTCAACGTGACTGAAAAGCAAATAGAAGTCGCACTAGGCATCCGGATCCTACGACCTTTCGAATTGTTCAAGACAAAACAATTTTTTTTTAGAAATGCAATAATTGCAAAAGCAGCCTATAAAGGTTGTCCGGATTGTATAAAAGCGAAAGATAACATTTTTGCTTTTTTTATCTTGTGATAATATGAGCTTTAAGTGCATATTGTAATTGGCCAAACGCAAGCGATCATTTCCTCAAACAGGCAGGTCATAAACCAGATTTACAAAAGGTTTGCGTCACACAGCCTCTGCTATGACGTCAAACGGTTATTAAAAAAGAAACAGTGTGAACACGACAAACAGAGCCTTCTTGAACTTTGAATAAAGGACACGGAGCGACATCTATTCTCATAAGCGTCGTTGTTTTCATTATATTTTAAAGCAGGTTGAAAAACAGTTTAAAAAAGGGGATTTTGAAACAGTTTGAAACAACCATATGTTTCCTAAATCTCATAGTAGAGGACTCACCGAAAGGCGTTTTTGTTGTCATTAGCAAATTAAACCTTTTTTTAACGAGCAGAATTCGCATCCGAGCCGTCTTGACCGGATCGTTGCTCCCGGTCACAGGATGGGATGTGAGGCTTGCCAACGTCCCACTTCTGGGTCAATTTTTGGCCATCCCGCCGCGACGCTTTTTGTCCCGGAAATCAGTGATGATATGTTATAAGTATCTATCTCGTAACAACTACCCTCGGGTTAGGCAGTTGGTCCGAGTAATTTGTAACGCATTATTAAAATTTCTTAATACCTATGCTTTGCGTATTTCGCGTCAGGAGCGATCGGTGTTCATTAACTGCCCGAGTCGCCCCAAGCCCCGAGTCTGCCCGCACATGCAGAATATCTTTCAGATGGTAGCTTCGATATTACCTTCAAATGCATCAGCAGAGAGAGTGTTTTTATTACGTGGTGTGTTGTGTCCCGCGTAATATACCCAAGTCCCGGATGTCGAGCTGGGTAATCCCGGGAATACCTTTTTTGGAGTTGGCAAGCCTAGATGTGACCGACCCACTAAACTGCTCGACTCCAGTCTAGCGCTGGCTGGAACCCCAAGTACTCAAAAAGTCTTTCATGGCCCGTCGCGGTGGTCCTGGAGGACACTCCTCATCTGAGCGCTAAACCCTCAGGATGTGGAAGGATAGCCTCTGCCAGGGAGACTGTCGCGAGAGAGAGTTTAAAGTTGACGACCCGAGCAGTGGAGCTTACAGCTCTTGCAACCTATCTGGATATTAGGTAGGGACTATACGTGTCCACGGGGCAACTCGCTTGAGACACAGTCTTAAGAGTTCCGGTGAAGAATGCGCTTCAGCGCGTCCATTAGGGACCATCCCTTGTGCGAGTTTTACTTGCGCACTGTTGTCTGACACTTATAGAGGCCCAGATTGATGACGTCACGCGCTTGATTGATGAGGTCTTAGTAAAGTTTGCGTGTGTTGGCTATCTATAGCCCAACTTTGACAGTTTGCAATAAATAAACTTGAGTAACAATAAAAACAGAAAATAATACTTGATGTTGCCGCTGATAAACGACCCCCGACTCTCGGTGGTGTATCGGAATAATCAAATTAGTTTCAGCTCGATTGAAAGTTATGACCAAACGTCATTATGACAGTTTTGTTCCCACTCATTCCTAAGCAGTTCCGGTTGTTCATCCTTTGTTTTAATGACTTTAGATATTAATAGAATATTAGTGAACTAACACGTCAGTGCGTTATGAGTTTGGAAAATAATCAGCAGAGAAATAAATGACACTGGACCTAAATACAATAGTTAATAATTGCAACAGCCTGACACGGATTACATTTAAGAAGGCGTTAAAAATTTGTAAATGGTGGGAGATTATTTATTTACTCAGACACATACTAACAAGTGCCCTTTATATAGAATATTCCTGCAAGACTTAAATAGTCTATTCAGATCTCCGATTCCGGTACCCATTAATAAAAGTCCACAATCGTGCCTAAATGACATGATTTTAACATAATCTCCTAATACATACACACCAGCCAGAATCAGGCCACTTTTGAAAAGATTGTTGTCCTTTTTTTAATAGGAGAATCAAAGAGACCCAGCCCGTGTGTGATACGGCTACTGCTATCATCAATTAATAGTTACACTCATAGTTTACGATCACACAGTCGTGTGACGTCATAATATCACCAACACAAATAGTCCCAATAGGGACGGGAAATACGTCAATCGGCCCGTTAAGGCGTTCTATGTGCGTTGGCTTTGAGCGTTAACGCAATCTCATTTAATATACAACCATTAGTGTAGACAACTCTTTCGACCATAAGTCTAGCATAGGCAACCCTATTAACTATCAAAAACTATTACTGAATGACTCGTTTGTTATCAAAAAGTATTTATCTACTTACACACTTTGTGTCGTATAAACCCTCCATTATGCGTTTGAGAATCGTAGGGAAAAACCTTGATGTTATTACGCAAATGTAAAGGGTAATTAGCTAAGGTGCTCTTCCAATTGAGCTATCGTGGTACACCAACACTACCGTCATTAACATTGAATTGGCGCCTTTGGCTTTCAAAGTAAAAAAGTAAATAGTGTTGAATAATTTCGGCGGGCTGGTTAGAACCACGATAGCTCAATTGGAAGAGCACCTGACCGGATGTGTCAGAAGGGTGCAGGTTCAAATCCTGCTGGTGGAATTTTTTCAACATTTGTGTTTTTGTAATTTGTTTTGCAACAAAAATTTGCGTTAAAATTATATAAACAAATAAAAACATTTTAAATATATAACTGCTTCATACTCATTATCACTTTTAATTGAACACCCCTAGTATATAAACTAGCGGCCCGTCCCGGCTTCGCACGGGTGGACATTTCTTTGTTATTTATATATATTTATAATATTTAATATAGCCTATGTTACTCAGCGCTAATGTAGCATTCTAATGGTGAAAGAATTTTTAAATTGGTCCAGTAGTTTTTGGGTTTATTCGTTACAAACAAAATTACATAAATACAAAGCTTTCCTCTTCATAATATTAGTATACATAATCATAAGTATTTAATAGCTCAAAAAATGCTCAAGGCGACATTATAAGACAATGCGTTATGTCACAAAACATAATTTAAGAATACATAACAAATTCGGAACAAGACAAAATATTAGTCTTAGGTTATGATTCAACGTGGGCATAATTGGGTATCCTATCAAGTTATACCAATTACGAAATTGTTTGGATATAAAGAATATAATAACTCAAGTCAAGTCAAATTTTTTTTTCAAATAAACTTTATTTTCCCATTCAGGACGTCTTGTTTTTAGCTGTTGAGAAGAATGGGCGCAAGAATCTCCACAGCTTTAATAGAAGTAACGACATAATACAAAATTAAATAAAAATTTACTTTTCATTTGTTATGTGTACATTTAAAGATGGTGCTCTGCGGTGTATTGTTGAGATTTTTGTGATCATTTCTTCTTAGTTAATTAGGACTAACATTAATTTAAACTATATTCTACGAGTAAAAGGATAATTTTTACAAAATGTGGGACGTAAGAATGTATCAGCTGCCTAACTTACCGTGCAGGTCGTAAGATCCCACTGAAGGGCAAAGGTGCCAAGATGCACGCACATCAGGCGATCGGCTGCAACCCATCACTGATGTCATCTATTCCACTTCGGAGCCCTACTTTGATTATGCTAATGTGGCGTCGAGTTTGACAGCGAGTTTATTCAAAATTAGTGATTTTGATGCCCTGCCTACCCCGTTCTTGGGAGAAGGACGTAAGAGTAATGTTTGTATGAGTGGAGTGAATCTATAGTTAATATTATAAAGAGGAAAGCTTTGTATTTTTGTATGTGTTTTTGTAACGAATAAACTCAAAAACTACAAGACAGATTTAAAAAATTCTTTCACCATTAGCGCTGAGTAACATAGGCTATATTAAAAAAGAAATGTCCACCCGTGCGAAGCCGGGACGGGCCGCTAGTGTACAATAAAACTAACCCGTAAAGATAATTAGGCCGAAAAGATTTTTTTTTTCATTTAGATCACATTAGATTTTATAGATCTAAAATAACAACAATATAATACTTAAAATGTAAAAAAAAATATTTTTTTTTCAACATTGAGTTTTTGTAATTTGTTTCGCAACAAAATTTGCGTTGTAATTATATAAACAAAACAAAAACATTTTATAATTAGCTTGCCTACTTTTTAACTGATCTTTAGTATTTGTAAAAATATTATGTTCGGGTGTTAATGACGGTAGTTGTTGACATTGAATGGGTGCCTTTGGCTTTCAAAGTAAAAAGTGAACAGTGTTGAATAATTTCGGCGGGCTGGTTAGAACCACGATAGCTCAATTGGAAGAGCACCTGACCCGGTATGTCAGAAGGGTGCAGGTTCAAATCCTTAAAAATTTTTCAACATTGTGTTTTTGTAATATAATACTTAATCTGACAGCATTGATAAGCCCGCTACGGTTTGTCTATAACACCAGGAGTGATTAACATCAGCATAGGAGAGGTATGAAAGTGTATACATATAGTTTACTATTACTGATAATTAGGGGTACAAAATATATTTGAGGTAATCACGTAAGTGAGACTGTGATGTGATTTAAAAACACAACTATTCCGTCAACAGGAACGAACATCTCAAAAGAGTATGTATTAAGTTGTACTTTAAAATTATCCTTAATTAAATTATCGAAGGCTGGCGGTACTTGATTAAGTACACACGCCTGCACATCAACATACCTAAAACTGTCAAATTTCTTCAATGCATTGTCAACCTTAAGCCTTAAACATAAAGTTCAAAGTCTATTGAGGAAATTTGACAGTTTGTGGTTGGTTGATGTGCAGGCGTGTGTGCTTCACCATGAAATGATGTTGTTGAATGATACATACTCCATCTCTTTTATAAAATCTTCAATCCAAAGTATGTACTAAATGCGGCCATTTTTGAAATAGCGTGATTGAAATCTACAACACGACCAGCCTGCCTCGATGTGGTTAATTAATTAATGAATATCGACCAAGTACGGATTCGGGCCGCGCCACCGAGGTCTCTGAATAAAATGGCCACTTTGTCGTTATGTAGTCAATACAAAATTACAAATGTTGAACCATTCAATGTCAACAACTACCGTCATTAACCTGAATGGGTGCCTTTGGCTTTCAAAGTAAAAAAAGTAAATAATGTTGAATAATTTCGGCGGGCTGGTTAGAACCACGATAGCTCAATTGGAAGAGCACCTGACCCGGTATGTCAGAAGGGTGCAGGTTCAAATCCTGCTCGTGGAAACTCGTGCTCGTTTTTCAACATTTGTGTTTTTGTAATTTGTTTCGCAACAAAATTTGCGTTAAAATTATATAAACAAAACAAAAACATGTTATGTAGTCATGTCCACTGCAACATTATTATGTCATTCTGTTGCTTTTGTATTTTCTAAAAGTTTTTAATAATATCGGTGGATATCTTTTTCACACTAATTTGAATTAAAACTTGTTCGTAATGTATATTTATATAATAATGCTTGCTTGTTGAAAGATCCTTGATATTTGTAGAAAAGTTGCGATCGGTAGATTAACGACGTCTTTGACATTGAATTGAGCCTTCACATTGGCATACAAAGTTAGTCATACATATTTACCTCATCACATCACCATTAAAACGTCAATCTTCACTTCAATAAAATCACAAAAAAAAATAGTTCGTTTTATTGTTATATTTATCTCATTTTGTGAACATTTGTTAAGTTCTTTAAAGAATCAATGTCTTTAAACCTATCATCATCATCTCAGCCGAAAGGATGAAAAGTCTCCCCGAAGATCTCCACTACGACCGGTTTTCTGCTACTCGCATCCAGCGGCAACCCGCGAACTTCACCAGATTTTTTATATTTACTTACAAAAGACAAACGTTAACTCACACTCTAGTTGCCTAGTGCGACTTCTATCACGTTAACAAAATCGAGCTTTAGTTATGGCATTCAAGCAACGCCTGGTAATAAACGAGTAAAGTTATTTTCTCATTCAAACTCTTGTTCTCGTTTTGTGTGACAGTTGCTTTTTGTTTGAGAGTCTGCTGTTTGCCCTTATACGGTAATAGCTTCACCGGATATTTTTGAGTGTAGCAAAAACTTAAAGGGTTCCTCAAGCCGTGTATTCACCGTCAGATGCTAATTAGATAAGAAAAACATTACGCAAGCGTGTCTCCTTTTCCTACTAGATTCTCCGAGGGCTTCGGATCGGAGCGGGAGCGGAACAACCCGAGGGCCTCCAAAGGACTTCGGCTCGGGTCGATCGGGTCGTGGTGGTTAACATGGTCGAATGATGAAGATAACTCGCGCTCAGATGACTCCACTCCATCTGATGTTAATTGAAATGGAGTCCAGACGCAAAGACAATTGGTGTAGCGTGAAGACACCCTCACCCTGCTGGCCGACAAGGTGCCATTTCACGCCTCGTCACCTCATGTCATAAGAAAGAGGCAGTACATCATCATCATCAGCCCATTTTATGCCCCCACTGCTGGGGCACAAGCCTCCCTATGGATAGCGATAAACTACCACGCGGGCCCAATGCGGATTAATGGTTGTTAACGACTAATGCAGCCAGAACCAACGGCTTTACGTGCCTTCTGAAGCACGGAGGAGCTGGAGATGATACATTTTTGGTCACCCATCCGATGACCTGCCTTTGCGAAAGTTGCTTAACCTTAGCACTCGCAGACCGGGCGCGTTAACCACTGCGCCATCGAGCACCTCCGAACCGAGGGAGTATATAGTGAGTGGTGAGCTGGTGACTGACCGTGGTGTCCTGTTTGATGAGGGGCGGTGAGAACTGGATCTGGCTCATTTTGGACTCCTTCTCGTCGCCCATCGGCGACGAAGGCGAGGTCTCTCTGTAAACAAAAGAAAATGGCAATTAATATCATTGTTACATGAAAATTAAAAATAAAATACATTTATTGGCACACACTACAAAACTACACGAAACCCATGCTACAAGGGTTAAATTAGTTGAGTATTTTAATTAGAAACGTATGCATAAACTTGTCTGTTAGTTCTATCCTTAAAGAAACTTATTATATCTTTAATAAATAACTAATATAACGATAAAGTTAATAAATAATGTGTCAATTGAATATAAAATTGTAGAACCGAACTTCCAGTAGTGTTTATTTTTAAATTTTAATATGTATAATGTTTGACTAGAAGTCAAAATAAGTAGAAAAAACATTCAGACCGGCTTTTACTGAATCGCTCAAAGCACAGTTAAACTTATTCAATAATATTCAACCTTGTCAGTCCAAACAAATAAAAACTGGCTCTAATGAAATTTACTTTTAATCACAAGGTCCTCATTAATTAGTGCAACTGGAGCGAACGTTTGGGCATCAATATATATGAGACAACATCACATACATTGTTCTGATCCCAAGGTGAGTGGCTAAAGAACTCGTTTCATGGAAATCAGAAACAACGACGGTACCACAAACACCCAGACCCGACACAATATCGAAAAGTTCGTTTTCGACACTGACCCGACCGGGAATCGAACCCGGGACCTCAGAGTTAGCGCCGCCCAAAAGCCGGCGTGCAAGCCACTCGGCTACGGAGGTCGTCTATATATGAAACATAATTGTTAAAAGTACCTATATTTTGTTAATGAGCAACTAGCGATTGCATATATTAAGTTTATTTTATCGAAAATTCGAAAGTGTCCTTCTATAATAGGTCATATGCTGTAAATAAAGGAAGAAAGATGAGATAGGGTTAATTTAAAGGAACTGCGTTAATATAATCCAAAATCGTTAAGACATCCTTGTTTTTTTGCCGTAGTCTATTCCCATGTCCACAATACAATATACACTAAAAAATAATAATGAAAATAAAATCACATAATTTTGTACCCAAAATAATATATCATTAATATTCATAAAATTTTATAAAATACAGTGAAAAAATTAAACGCCCACCCGACCCAGGAAGGACCCGAGAAGCCTTCCCGGTAGCATAGCGGTCAGTGCAGCCGCCCGGATTGCGGAAGACCCAGGTTCGATTCCTGGCTGGGTCGGGTGGGCGTTTAATTTTTTTCACTGTATTTTATAAAATTTTATGAATATTTAATTTAGCTTCAGTGCAGCAATTAGCACTTGAAAAATAAAAAAAGTAAAAATATCATTAATATTTCATTATCGCATGGTAAGTATGTTCAAAAGCAGTGCTGCGCTGTAATAAAACTAAAGGAATTCATAAAAGTTTAATTTGCAACTTAGGTTATTGATTGCATGCACGCGCCAAATGCATTCCAATAAAATTCTTTGTCTATGCTACGCGTGCATCATTTTTAAGTCACGACGCAAAGGCATCGAGTATTCCGCCCGCGAGCGCATCGCTGTTTTGACATATCGTCCACGGTCACATGGCGAAATGGTTACGATTACACGAAGGAACAATTAGAATTGTCGCCATCTCATTCCGGCGGCGTAAGTCGACCTTGAGCAGTGCGACGCGACCGACGGCGACGCATGATCTATGTTGGTTGCGTCCGCAGTTTTGTCAATCGGCGCGCTACGATTAATTAGGAATCGGTTTGTCGAAGCGATTGAGGACGGAATCGATTGAATAACTTGATCAAACGAAACTAATGAGCTTAAAACTAGAAAAACGTGTTAAATTTTTAGTACAACGACAGACTGTTAGTGAATCTGACAGTTGTGCAATGTGAACTATTATTTGATAAGAATTTACTTTTTGCGTGTATTTTTACCCATGCAGCGTTTTTACAGTTAAGCTTAAGTATGTAGGTACCCAACAGACATAGGTTAGTGATGTATCTTTTTTAAAACATATTTCAGACCATAAATACGGCGTGCTTGCATTGTTTATGGTTTTTATGCCGGATGGTTAATCTTTGTATCTCGTATATTTATAAACGTTTGTATTATCTCACGAGATATATATTTGTAATAAAGTATCACGATACTTTATTACAAATATAAAATGGTCTAGGCTTTTCTATGAATAAAAATAAAATTATTACAGAAGAGTAAATATGTATATAATATATTATATGTGCGGTGCAGAGTGCACGTTGATGGTTGATTTTCCTGTCACTAATATAATAACCGATTTATTAATCATCACATAAATTATATTAGTCGGATCTTGCATCAAACAAATATTTTTAAGCGTTATACCTACATCATAATAAAATCCAATATAATTCTCTTTCTATCCTTAATAAATTTTGTTTTGTTTATTTCCTATAAAAATTTACAGTAAAACATACATTCACAGCTAAATAAATAAGATTTAAATATGCGTTTGATTTCGTTGTTACATTACTTTTATAATCTAATTTTGAGTTTTACAACCTAATGCGATCGCTGTCATCCAACACACCCAATTAATGTAGGTCTCAGGTTATTATATCACGTTAGTATGCTTTTATTTTCATACTTGTGAGAGATAAATTAAAATATGTGGATAAGGAGAGGACTAGAGAATATTCAAGAAAGATTTCAACATAGAACAACTTTTTTTAAAGTTTTATTCTATGTAATCAAAATAATGTTTGCAATTAAATTTAAATGACTAACTTAGCGATCATCTTCTTAATTAAGCTGTACAACGGCTTAACATGGTCACTTTAGGTAACGCAATCTGCTACCGACATCAACAACGGCTGTTTATGACCCCAGAAGGCAAAAGGCATTATCACAAATGTGGCAATTGAGTTTCCACCAATCAGGAGCGAGATAACCACATAACAACTAAGTATATTAACGATTTACTTTAACTTTTGTGTTAAACTTAATATACATTACATTTTATGATTTATTCGTAATCCATGTAACTTGACAAGTTTATGACAATGTAAGTCTGTCCCACTGTCCCACTGCTGGGCAAAGGCCTCCATAATTGAAATCAAGTCATCGCTACAATTGATAGGTGTCAGCCTAATCACCACGCCTGCCAAATGCGAGTTGGTAAGTAATCACAAACTCGGGCTATGCATCGAAAAGTTTGAAACACACTTTGCCCAGTTTTTTTAAAATCCAGAACCTCCGGTTGTTGGGCCGATTTATAAATAAAGAAGAATGAAAATTTGTTGTTTTATTAGGGGTTTTACAAACAACACGTACATTTTTTTTTATAAATACAAGGATGTTTTGTAGTAGGTGTTTAATAGCCATGCAACCAAGTAAAAAGAACACCGTTATAATATTCCAATTCAAACACATGTTTGCAATTTAAACTTAAAGCCGGACTTAAGAAACTACCTACTTGTAGAAAAGGCGTACTATCCCGTTGACTTATATCTGAAAGATAAACTATGATAATAGTGTTGTGACATTGTGTATTTTGATGTATTTTGTGGTGTTTATATTTTGTATTTTCGAATTGACATTTCGTTTAATATTCTATTTTTTTTATTTTATTGTAATTAGAATAATTATTGTACTTATTATTAATGTTTCCTTTCTTATACTGAATGTTGCATGTCAGTAAGACAGAATATGGCTGAACTAAATAAGCACTATATGTAAAACCAACTACCACCTATATACTTCGCTATAAATATATTTTATTTGATTGATTTGAATTTTTCTTCGTAACAAACACATCAATATCTCGGACGTGCGGAGCTTTTCAGGTATATTCACAATTGGCCGTAGCTCTATACACTGGACCCTGCCATATTCGGGATTGTATATTTATTATCAAACATCCTGTAGCTATAACCCGCGCTGCGCCGCCGCCGGCGCCGCTCGTGGCACAAAATAAGGAGACTGCAGAATGTAAGCTTAATACATACCGCGCTCGAGCAATGCACGCATAGACAACCACTCACGGTCAAGGATCTCGGAACAGCTCAGGACAGTCCGAGCACCACTGTTGCGAGATTCCGTGCCCGTGAGAGGTTGTCTATGTGTGCGTTGTTCGAGCGCTTTTGTATGTCCGATCCGATCTGAACCCCTCGGAGAATCTAGTAGGGCACGGGGACACGCCTTAGTGCGTTATGCCGTTCCCTCTAGAAAACCTCCGAAGGTGATTCGTTTCACACGTCTTGACCCGTTTAAGTTTATCGCCGCTCCCAAAAAAGCCCGGTGAAGCTGAAAAATATGCCGTTTGAGGCAATCAGTAAACTCTCACCAAAAAAAGAAGCGTTAGTATGAAGCTTAGTTTCTGCAGTCTCTTTATTTTGTGCCGCGGTGCCACGCTATTGTAATATGTCCTACAACAATGGGCCGTGAAAAGTGCGTCGCAAGCGTACGTGCCCCGCCGCAACGCGTTGTGCATCGCTTGCACTTATCAAAACGTCACGTTCGATCGAATGTGCGCGCGAAACACGAATGGCGAGATAGAGAAATATTCAGTGCAATAATATTGTGATTCATTAATAGTATCATCATCATCTCAGCCAAAAGACGTCCACTATTACATTTTAAGAAATTTTATTTAAAACAATATTAATTTTTTTTTTTCATTTATTCTGGCAACAAACAGTCATTTTCACAAACAGTATGTAACGGTAAATATTGTATCCTAAGATTAAAGACCTACAGTGCCAAATAACTTATCAAACTAGCTGACCAGCGGACTTCGTACCGCTTTGACAGTTTCCATGACAACAAAACAAACAAATCATTCGTCCGCTTAAAAACACCCACCCGTATCGGCCGTTTAGAAGGTTACTTTAGAACAAATTTTTCTGTGTCTCCTATGGTTCCGGACTTCCCCATACTAATGCATTTAGATTGGTTATCTTGTGAAAGAAATCGGTTCACTTAAAATAAATAGCTACTTTTTATTTCGTAATATAATAATAATACATAATAAATAATAATAATACACAGCTTTCATATTAAAAGTCGTATTAGGTACTATTCAAGGCTATAACAATTTAATAGCTTATGTTAGCCGACGTACAGTCTTAGTACCTAACAACAAAGCAATGTGTAGTTGCTTGGAACCACTTTACATAGGTATCAATTATGTGCGAACATTACTGGGCACTTAATTTATCGATAAGCGGAAACGAAACGAATGTATGAAAAATGTCTTTTAACAACGTTTGAATATTGTTTTTAAACCTTAAAAGTTATGTATCGTAGTTTGACGACCTCCGTAGCCGAGTGGCTTGCACGCCGGACTTTGGGCGGCGCTAACTCTGAGGTCCCGGGTTCGATTCCCGGTCGGGTCAATGTCGAAAACTAACTTTTCGATATTGTGTCGGGTCTGGGTGGTTGTGGTAACGTCGTTGTTTCTGATTTCCATGAAACGAGTGCTTTAGCTACTTACCTTGGGATCAGAACAATGTATGTGATGTTGTCTAAATATTTATTTATTTATTATTTATTTAACATTTTACTAAAGAGTAAATAGAACGCACTTCAACAAACCTTTCCGCAACAGATTTTGAGAAGTAACAATTGTTTTCTCTCAAAATGTAAAGAAAATAAACCACTATTAATTGGTAGTGATTTATTTTCTTTACATTTTTATATGCCATTAATTTTAGAGGATTTTCTTTACATTATGTACTCTTAATTAATAATCGGAATACAGGGATTAATTCCTGCTATCTAAAACCAAAGAGACACCATACAATTTAAATAAATATTATTGAATTTATTAAAACAAAACATCCAGTGCAGCCGCCCGGATTGCGGAAGATTCCTGGATGGGTCGGGTAGGCATTTAGTTTTTGTACTGAATTTTTAAATATTTAAAAGCTATTTCAAATTAAGTGTAATGGTCAATTACTCCTAATCTATCTCAATGTCAAATAAAAACCTAAATCTCCTTTAAAGCGTTAATAGCAATTATTAAACTTTGTTAAAAATGGAACGTAAAGTTTTAAAGCGTTAAAAAAACTGTTTGGCATACTGAGCTGACTATACTGTGACCAACAGAGGCACAATGCCCCTTTCACTGTCGGGTGTTGCGCAAACGCATTAAAACACGAAAACGGTGCAAACCATCGCAGCTGGGAACGGGAAAGACAGATCGCCTTCATACAGCGGGGAAACACTATTTGACTTGAATTCAACTTTTTTATATAAAACAAGTTTTACGGATCTACTCGCGTTTATTTTACACATTGATTTTATCTTATTTTAACGTTAGGATTTGAACCCTTTGCAGGGTCCGTGGTCACAGGGAGACTGAGGTGTTGGTCGTCTCACAATTAGTTAGTAGCTTGCATTCACTTTAATCGGGTGCCGTTCAGTGGGCGTCGTATAACTTTAAAGGGTTCCTCAAGCCGTGTGATCGAAACACCGTCAGAGGTTTTCTGAGGAAATGGCATCACGTACAGTGCGTGTCCCCGTTCCCTTCTAGATCTCTAGTATATTATATCTTTCACCTATCGTAAGCTCTCGTGGGTTCGTACCTATAGGATACAGTTAATATTTCTAAAACAATATGTTTTTATAATCTTAGTAAATCAAAATAAATAAATAATTATATTTACTGCAACTTTGGGTAACTTTTAAAGATGAATGAGCGAATATTTAATTACAATTTATATTTCACATTCTTTATCGTTACTGTTTTTTATTACTATTAATACTTATTTAATTAATGATAATCACTATATATAAATTATTACTTACTAGTTGTTGCCCGCGACTTCGTTCGCGAAGACTACAGTGAAAAAAAGGTAAAAAAAAAAGTATCCTATTTGCTGGTCTGGGTCATGGTCTGTATATGAGGAAAGTTTCATTAAAATCCATTCAGTAGGTTTTACGTGAAAGAGTAACGAACATCCATCCATACTTACAAACTTTCACGTTTATAATATTAGTAGGAAACTAAATTGCTTTAAAAAATATCAATACTATGAAACTGTATGTTTATGATCGGTCTACTTCATTGATATATTATATTGACGTCCCGTCACTTATCCCGAAAATAGGAAATTTTAATTTAATTACATTAGCCACACTGCAACAAAGTTAGAGCTGCGACAGTACAAAACAAAATATCGATATCGGCTTGATCATAATGTTTATTCTGGTTATTAATTTTTCAGATTTCCAAAAGATGCAATTAATTGAGCAATTATTATTGCTTTTTATAAAAATAAAGTACTAATCATAACTTCTTTGAAATATTTACATTATGAATAAAGATTATTGAAACCTATAGGATACAGTTGTTGAAATTGTTGTTTATTTTTCTAGTTTATTTTACTCTAAGATTTTTTTTTAAAAGATGTAAAACTTTTTTCCAGTCCAAATTCGGACCAGTCAAATGTGGAAGGTTCCTTTTTAAACAACAATTCTCCGTGGCATGGAATAAAATTATATAGGTATATTTTGCAGATTTTGCCTTATCTTAATTAATAACTCTGTCGATTTTAACGATAACGAAAAGCAAAGTGTCTACCTCAATTAACCATACTGAAGAGCCTGATAAAAAAAAAAATCTTTTCTCATTATTCATCATCATCATCATCTCAGCCAAACGATGTCCACTGCTGGACAAAAGCCTCCCAAGGATCTCCAATACGACCGGTTTTGTGCAGCCCGCGTCCAGCGGCTTCCCGCGACCTTTACCAGATAGTCGGTCCGCGTTGTTGGAGGCCTGTCCACACTGCGCTTTCCGGTACGCGGTCGCCACTCGAGGACTGTTGCGCCCCAGCGGCCATCAGTGCCCTGCCCACTGGCACATGAGCTTAGTAACTCGTTGGGCTATGTCATTATTATTGGCTACGACAAATTTAGTCGATACTGTCAAGCACTATCAACTTTTACATAAAGTTGACGTCAGACTCGTGCACGGACAGGTTATCTTTGTGTGTAAATATTATATTAGCGTGCGTCTAGTTTATGCTATTGTTTAATAGTTTTGTCGTAGCGACATTTTTGAAAAATGCATCAGTGTAACTGTATTTGTGTGCGTTGCCTCGTAGTCGTCCCGCGCGCCGAAAATGAAAGACTTTTTTTCATAGAATTAAGTGCCCATGGCATCTCCGGTTGGTTTAATGCTCTAAAAGCACCTGCTCTATGCTGGCATTTCGCTAATAGAACAGAAATTAAATATAATGATTATTGTACGGGATACGATACGTTTAAATGACGTTTGTGTCAATCCCATACAATAATCATTCTATTCATTTTTATACTATCAGCGTTATGCCACTTGTCTTGGGGGCTAATGCTAATGATAATGTCGAAAGTGGAAGCGCACTTCACCCGAAACCTTCAACTACTGAGGATATTTCGTCGCTTTGGTAGTGAAGAGTCAACTCACACATAACAAGTTACGAGTTAATGAGCAATTAAGTGGTGAGGTTAAACGAAAAATAATAATTAGTCTATAACTTTCAAACCGTCCGATCCGATCCGAACCCTTCGGAGAGTCTAGTAGGGCACGGGGACGCACACTAGTGCGCGATGCCGTTCCCTCTAGAAAACCTCCGAAGGTGATTCGTTTCACACGGCTTGAGGGACCCTTTACGTTCCTCGCCGCCCCCAAACAAGCCCGGTGAAGCTGAAAATGCCGTAGAGGCAATCAGCAATCTCTCTCAAAAAAAAAATTTCAAACCGTAAGTTACATTTTAATTAGAATGGCATCGCATGAGCTAAACATGTATCTTGTATTGTCGGTATAATAATAGATTTTGTAATTTAACTAGTTTGTGTATTAATTGGTTTTTGCACTTAGCTCTTTTCACCATTTAGATATTTTGAATATGTAAACAGGGAAGTGAAAAGATGTAAGTGTCATAGATCTATTTATTTTAAATTTAGCAAGCATGTAAAAATAAGACTTCAAATGGTATTGGCTCATTTTTTTCGTTATATTCCCTTCTTATAGAGAATACAAACGTCGTGTCTTGAGCATGGCTCTTAGGTGAAAGTAAATAATCCCTTTATATACGTTTCTCGAGTTTGCCGGAAGATAACTGACGTATGTTATTCTAGTAATCGCGAATCTTAATGATGTTGACCAAATTAACATGGACAATGCATTTCTCAGGCGGAAGGAGGCGGCGGCCATGACCCACATCGGCGTCTTGCGTAAGAGACGCGCGTAACACAAAATAACGAGACTGCAGAGGGTAAGCTTCACACAAACGCGGGATCTCGCAACAGCTGCGCTCGGACTGTTCCAAGATCGTGTCTGTGCAAGGGGTCCACGTGTGCGTTGCTCGAGCGCGGTATGCATTAAGCTTACCTTCTGCAATCTACTTATTTTGTGCGTGTAATGACATAATGGCGGGGTGACAGGCGAAGGGCCCGCCAGCTGCGCATGCGCAGTGTCGCGAAAACCGTGCGGGATGAACGAGTCTTCTTATGGAGTATAGATAAAAGAAAGATCCTCCTCTATTTTTACGTTAACTTTTTTTCTTAAATATCTGCGCAACCAGCAATGCGCTTAGTAAGATAGACATACTTTTTAATAGGAGCTCGATAGCACAGTACTTTACGCGCCCAGGCTGCGATTGCTGAAGTTAAGTAACCTTCGCAGAGGCCGTTCATCGAATGGGTGACAAAAATGTATTTAACTGGATCTTCTTTCTCATATCGGAACAAAGCAATTGCCTCATACAGCCTGAATTAGGCCATCAAAACTCTCAAGCAAACCCTCTCTTTTTATTAGCAATTATTCTTACCTCTACTCTTATTAACTGCCTATTCTTTTTTGTATGAACGGTGCACAATTTATCATCTCACATAACCAGTTGTTGTGACGCAAACGCTTCGTAGTCTGCTTGTCTAACATCGAAAATATATTTTATCGTCATGTCATAAGACTTCAAATTTGGTAGTGTTTAGATTGTGAATGCCATCGCGTCAGTGTGAAAATTGGGGTTATTCCCATCAGCTTAAAAAATAAATACTCAAAGGAAAAAACGGAAGCACTATTAATAGTAAAAATATAAATAAAACTTTTATAAATTAAGTTTCATTCATCTAAAATAAAATATACTAGGAAGGTTTAACACAAAGTATTCTGTGGAGTAGGGTAGGATGCAACATTAAATAGAATAGAAATGTTTAATATAATAATTTATAAATAATATTATAATATTTTTTTGTTGTAGTTTAGAGTGGCTGGCAACGGAAAGAAGTGGAGGCGTTTGGAGGAGGCCTATATGTGTCTGAAGGCGGACTGAATCAAGGCTGAGGATGATGATGGATGAGGAGTCTAAGAATCAATGTTTGGGTTTCTTATATTCTCAGAACAAAAGAATAGAGTGCTTTAAGAATAACCCGAAAATTGTAATGATCAGTGTCAGTGCACGTTACATCGGTTGTATAACCCACTTCGGTCTTGTTGCAGATTTGATACATCGATATCATAAAACTTTAATGTTTCTCGGAGACAAATCTATACTAATATTATAAAGAGGAAACCTTTGTATTTTTGTATGTATGTATGTATGTATGTATGTTTGTAACGAATAAACTCAAAAACTACTGGAGTGATTTCAAAAATTCTTTCACCATTAGAATGCTACATTAGCGCTGAGTAACATATTATTTACATTATTATTACATACATATTATTATTGCATTAATATTACATATTAAAAAAAAGGACACCCGTGCGAAGCCGGGGCGGGCCGCTAGTCTATTATAATTTACATATATTTTAAAGTCAATGAGCTGTCAGAATCAAACCGGTTAAAATAGTATTACGAGTTATTTTTAACAAAATTATTAATTTTAGTAATTATTAACGGGATTCTTACCATTTCACATGTCATAGACATAAAATGTTTTTGTTTTGTTTATATAATTTTAACGCAAATTTTGTTGCGAAACAAATTACAAAAACACAATGTTGAAAAAATGTCATAGAGATGGTAAGAATCCCGTTAATAATTACTCTAATGCAAGTGACTAGAGAGGCCTATGTCCAGCAGTGGACAAGTATAGGCTGATGATGATGGTGATGGTGAGTGATGATGATGAAGTGCCCATGATAGTTTAAACTGTTACTAAATTTTATAATTAATACATTTGCTTTCTAAACTATTTTTAATTAATGTATTTACTAGTTGTCGCCCGCGACTCCGCCGCGAAGACTACGCTATCCCACATTCTTGTTACCGGGATAAAAATATCCTATATCGTAGTCCGGGTCATGGTCTGTCTATGTGCAAAGTTTCATCCAAATCCGTTTAGCCATTTTCACGTGACGCGCGGTCAAATAAACAGACAAGCAGATAAACAGACAAACAGACAAAAATTCTAAAAACTGTTGGAACGTGTTCGGTTATCGATTCTCTGTATCCCCAGCCAACTTTTTTCCAAATATCTGCCATGTACAGTCTTTCGACCCTCTTTAGCTTTATTATATGTATACATAGATTGATTTTCCTATATGATATATATTTAATTTTCATACACATTTAATATTTAAAATAACTAATACATATCTTACGTCCGTGATCATGGCGCATGGGAAAGTGTCAAAAAATCATCATTAGTACAGCTTTTATTCAGTATTAAATAATTTTTAAATAAACAAGTTATCGCACTTTTAATATACTAATCATATTATATTAAGTAAAGGACACTTGTGTAATTTATTATAATTATAATTTAACAGTAATTGTGACTTGCTATTTGGCAATGTCTAATGACTTGGAACGCCTGTAATGTAAAAAAAATAAGATACAGTATTTTAAAGCTCATGATATAATTCATGTTGATTGTGTAACATAGTCATTATCATTACCTATCTGGTATCAAGAACTGGTAAAAAGTAATATAGATGAGATGTGAAAAGGATAATTAGCTAATTAACAATTAGGGCTTGCTGCACTACATCGTTTCATCTAGTTTCAAAACACCGCAGTGGCAGCGCAGCCTAGTGGCAAACTGCCCAGTACCTGCTGTGTTCAATTCTCAGATCGTCGGGCCAAGTGTGGGATAGTATATAAATAAATAAATAAAATTTCCTACACTCACACCAATTATCTAGCCCAAGAGAAGCTTCGTTATGGAACTCGTTAAATGGTTACTAGACAACGGATAAACATACATAAAATACTTAAATACATACTTATTATTATACATAAAAAACACCCAGACCCGAGACAATTTAGAAAAACAATAATTTCTAAATTGACCCGACCGGGGATCGAACCCGGTACCTCAGAGATGGCGACACCATGAAAACCGGTGTACAAACCACTCGACCAAGAAGGTCGTCAAGTATATAGGCTGTGGTTTACATTTTACAATAAAGGAGATTTTTTTTTTAAAGTCCACCACCTGCAATAGAAAACATTAAGAATTTTTTTAGTCAATTTGTCTGTACTGTATTTTTTGTGTGCAAATAAAGTTTGTAAGTGTGTTTTTTTTTCTCAGCTAGAAGCCAGTTTTCTCTATAGTTACGGGTACTACCCTAGTAATTACAGGGTGTGATGTGTTGTTTGTATGGTGTGGGGTAAATTCACAATCTACCAGTTGCATGAACTTCCTCACAATTCGGCAGGTATTAAGGATAGCAGCTTTCTGTAATATATTTACTGTATTCTCTTTTAATATTATAGGAGAGAGATTGGATTCTGCTCTGCTCGGTCAGTTCATCAAAGTACATGTTGGATGAGCAGGCCCTCCGCTCAGTCCCTCGTCTTTTTGTCTCTCTTTTTTCTTTTCTTTTCTTTGGTTTTGTTAAAAAATGTGATACTAGCCATAGGTTAAGGAAATTGTTACTAACATCTAAAAGGTAAAGGGCCTCAAAGTATTTTTTTATTTTTCTTCCAGGTGTCTTAATGAACTTTGCCACATTGCAACGAAACATCTGCGTCATCGCAAAATCCTATCCTATAAATAAATGAATGTAGCCGTTTGCGTCATAGCTCAAAAAACTGATCAGCGAACGCATGGTCTCTATTGTTAGGTGGCGCGACCTTAGCGGGTTCAACAGTCTTGATTGTGGGTCGTTAAAGCTGTATTTACAGTTATATGAAACAGTTACAATATTATACAAGATTAATTATTATTCAGACAGTGTTTAGCGGGTCCTTTCAATAAATTGATTGTCAGTTGAATCACTAATTACAAATTGTTTTCTAAAGTTTACGCGAACACACACATTGAAATGAAACAACTTTTACGGATCTACTCGCGTTTATTTTACACATTATTACTAATTATGAGACGACCAACACCTCAGTCTCCCTGTGACCACGGACCCTGCAAAGGGTTCGAAACGTCAGGATAAACATTAATTAAAACTAATGTGTAAAATAAACGCGAGTGGATCCGTAAAAGTTGTTTCATTTCAACACTAATTACAATTTTATAGTTAATTATTATTCTTACAGACTAAACGATATTTAGTCTAATTTTATAATTTAATCACAATTATTAAATCATCAGCTGACCGACTTTTCAAATTTGGACATCTTTTATTAAAATTTAAGATTATTTGGTAAATCTGTATCTGACCATTGGTTCGAATCGGTCCCGTCCAAGTGAACCGTAGTATTTATATTATCACAAAATTTATTTAATTATTTGTTTCCTTTTTTTCCATCATGTATTATTTATATTATTGTTTTTCTTTCCTAATAATTATTAACTTTTGGAAGAGCTAGCGGGAACTATAGAAATTATGAAATGTGAAAAAATATGTATAACTGGTGTGTAGTTATATTTAGAGTTTTAAATTTTAGTAATATTATTGCTGTTTGTTTTCTGAATACAATAAAATTAATAAAATAAATTAAATTTTGTAATGGTATGCTTGTTTTTCTTTTTTTATAAAATAACTTGAATTTACATTGTTTTGTGCTATTGTGTAACACCTATAATTAATATTGCATTTAGATATGGATATAATTTTGTAATTAATAATTGAGCGTATTGATGTAAATCTTTTTGGTGTTCAATCAATAAATAAAAACGGTCATCTACTATATGAATCATTAACAATTCACAAAAACATTATCTTGTAGATACACAATAAAAGTACAGATTCTGATAGCTCATACCGAAACAAAACGAAGCTGTTCAAAAATTATCTCTCCCGATTACAGTACAGTTATTCTGTGCACTTGTATTAAATTCGGTGGTATTAACAACGCTATATTGTGTCCCGTCGTGAAGTTAAGGTACATACAATTACACATATCGCTCGACATTTCCTTCGAGTTACATCGAGTTTTGTCATGAGTGAATGCTAATCATTTTATTTCTAGTAAGCAGATAAAATCTGTTGTAACTCCTATAGCCGTAGTCGCACTCACTGCACATAACAATGAGTGGTTAGTGCGAGTTTTATTTGATCGAATGGTTCATAGGCACTTACACTAGTAACATAACTCAATCAATTCATCTCAATACTCGATCAGGTTAAGGGTAATTACAAACTGTAACATAGTAACAAGTCGGTTGCACATGTCCAGCACGAGGAGACGCTACTACGAACTCACAAAAACTGTTCAAAACTGAAACTGTATCGAAAGGAGTAAAAACTCAGCACATGTGAAAACAGAATCGGCCGGTTACTCTCAAAAATAATTTTCAAAGTAGCTGACCCGGCGGAGTTCGTACCGCTTTGACAGTTTCCATGACAACAAAACAAACAAATCATTTTGTATTAGAAAATTAAATTGTCGTTTTTAGTATTTTCCGTTACTTATTATTTATGCTTCTCACCGTTTTAACCTTCCCTGAACTTCCACGAATATTTCAAAATCAAAATTAGCCAAATCGGTCCAGCTATTCTCGAGTTTTAGTATATATATATATAGTTGATTATTATATATATAGGTTATTATTTTCGAAAGTTTACGCGAACACTACACATTGAAATTGAAACTTTTACGGATCTACTCGCGTTTATTTTATAAATTACTTTTAATTAATATTTATCCTGACGTTCCGAACCCTTTGGAGGGTCCGTGGTCACAGGGAGACTGAGGTGTTGGTCGTCTCATAATGAGTTAGTAGCTTGTATACCCTCATTTAAATTTAATCAGGTGCGTTCCGTTTTATGCAGAAAGAGCTTAGAGTATCTTTTGGCCTGGCAGTATGGTGTTGGGGCTGGGATTTAATATTTTGTATGATGGGATCCCAGGCTGGTATATTCCAACAATCTTCTCTATTTAACTTAGGATATTTTTAATTTCAATAGCCTCGCGTATCATCCTAGGGATGAATCTTTGTTCTCTAGCGAGTATTTGAGGTTTATCAAATCTGATGTAATGATTGGGCCCCTCTAGGGCATGATATTTTTCTACGTCAGGATAAACATTAATTACAAGTAATGTATAAAATAAACGCTAGTAGATCCGTAAAAGTTGTTTCATTTCAATAATTCAAATTACCCAACACTCTCGGGCGAGCGAAGGAGAGAGCGAATTGCATCAGCTCCCCCCCCACCTCTGCCCCACCCACCACGCACTTGGCCGAATAGTTTTCGCTAAAAACGTCAGAGCGCCCGCCACCATGCTCGTGAACTAGGTAACTGTGCCGTGACACGTCCGAGCTTACATAACACGACCTTCTCGGTTGACAAAATATTCGACAACGCACTCATCGGCCTAAGTACGGCCAGCTTACTCCGGTGATTGCTTGCGGCGGTCCTGGTTCAGCCTGACGGCACCTGGGTGGAAGTACAAGAGTTTTTCTACGTTCTGGATAATCCCGATGGTTCCATCACACATGCGAACCCACCAGACCCTTCCAATGCCTCACCGTGCTTTTAGCCGCCTCTGTGGTCTAGTGGTTAAGACTACTGGTTTAGACCCAGACACCTCTAAATATGTCGCCATAACATTAATGTCTGTAGCATTGTTGTATTCCAGCAGCTAGAGATAAGATAGCCAGTGCCTCACTTAATCATTATGGGCCTTATCATCGCATAACATCAGGTGAGATCAAGGCACAGTGCCTTACTGCTTACCCAAAAAATATTAAAATTAAAAACATCAGAACCCGCTTGTAGTGGCAGCCTCTAAGATGTTGGAAGTTTTCCCACTCCAAGACGTTATTTTCCAGACGTCCTTGGCACTTCCTTGATGACCTTGATGTGCCCTTCATACTTGCGCTTTGGTGTGTTCTGATCTGGCGTTATGACCTGACGTAAATGGTCCCTTGTGCGAGTTGGTTTGCTTGCGCAAGGTCGCCTGACACCTTTTTTGTAACCAAAGGTTGGTGGGGGGTGTCAGTATAAACCTTAAAGTCGTGTATAGCAGGGTTGTTTCCAATGCTACTACACAGTCAGATACACTACACACGCGCATGAGCCTAGGCCCTAGACACTATCGATAGATAGGTTTATCTATGCTTTATTGTTTACACAATTATACAGAAAAAAATAGTAGAAAATACTAAGTATACTTCTAGAACAATACTACGAAGTCCCGGGTCACACGCACGCCTGATCACGTTGCTTTTTCTCTCCCCCACGACTCGGTCAACCCGAGCCAAGGTTGTTCTGCTCTCGAATCCAATCCGAACGCCTTGGAGAAAGAACGTAGGAACACGAGCACAAGCTTGCGTGATGACATCCCCTCTAGCAAACTTCTGAGGGTGTGTGATCAGTTAGGCTTCATCATCATCATCACCATCTTCAGCCTGCAGAGGTCTGCTGAACACAGGCAACCCAATGGATTGCCATTACACTCCGTCCTACGCCTTTCGCATCCAACCACTTACGTACACATAGTCGCGAGTATTACATGTCAACACTTTTAAATAGTTTTGACCCTTATCCCATTGTATTAAGAGTTACATTGTTTATATGTTAATGATCGTGACTGTACCACAGTATGGCTTCATGAACCTTAAGTTTCTCGCGGCCCCTAAAATTTGATAATGTTTTGAAGACCATCTGAGAGCAACAGCAATGTCTTTCCAAATACAAAACGCCTAGAATCGACGAGCTCGGACACTCCGGTATTTGGTGGCACATGAGAAAGCCCAGGAGTTTTTAGCAGGTATGTCTTCCCTCACCCTTGAGTGGTTCGGGCAAAGAGTCTCACATAACCATCTGCGTCCCCCCAGGCGCAGTGCTATGCATAATGCATTTTCTCCTGTAAAAAAAAGGGACAACGAACTCGATCAATGTCGCAAGATACTTGTAGACCGGTAGAAGGGGTGGTACAGAACCCGTCTGGATGCGTACAGGCACTACAGACAATCTTGTACAATATGTAACATTATAAACGCAAACTCTGGAAATAGTTGGTTAAGAATCAGCTTGGGAATCAATTTCAGCAATTTTTTGTATCTATGTTGTGTATGTGGATTTCCTCATAAAACAAAATGAAGAAAAATTCAGTTCTCCATTTGTTGAATTTGTTTTGTTGCGTTGCCTTATATTTTAATTAAAGGTATGCCTACGAGTCATTATCATTATCCATCAGCTCATTTTATATACCACTGCTGGGGCACGAGCCTGCTCTATGGATGGTTATAGGGAGAACCGACCATAAACCACCCCGCGGGCCCAGTGGTGGCTAGAGTAGTTTGTGTTCCTGTTCAAAACTTTGTTTAAAACCGCTATTAAGAGTACTTACATAATTTAATTTGCTAATGTAAATCTTTTAAAACTACTTATAACTGATATAATTTAGTACAAATCCATTAGCGGTGGTTTTATTTCGAGTTGCAGCATGCAGAATGGTTACTTAATTATGAGCCAACCGGCCAATAACCTTGTCAGACTAGATGCACCGCGAACGGAATGATTATTCGAGAACGGTGGGCAGGTACTGAAGAATACAGCTTATTTATATGAGATTACGGTTGAGAATAACACTTTATATGGCAGTAAATTCATCAAGGAGTTGGGTTGTGTTGCGGCTGCGTTAGCCGTCTCCTTGCTCGCGTTGAAGATTGCAATAATTCCGTTAAAACCCTTTGTGCCACAATGAAATAATATTCACACATACGTTACTTACTACCACCTTACTATTTGATTGATTTTATTTTATGGTATAACTAGCTTTTGTTCGCGGCTTTGCTCACGTGGGCTACACGATTTGTGTTTATTCGTAATAAAAGCCAAACTCATTAAAGGTAAATATCATAAGGCTATAAGTAATAAGGGTTCGACAATTAAACATGTCACGTCATTTTTCTAACCAGGCCAAATACCAAAATTTAACAGGTTGACCGTCGTCGGGCCCAGACACATTAGAAATTCAATTGTTTGTCGGTCAAATGGCGTTTAAGGTGTAAGGAATGACAGATTTCCATACAAATTTTCCACCCTTATTTCAGCCCTGTAGGCGAGGTTTTTCGAAAAATGCAAAAGCACGTCATTCTTTATTTTGATTAAAAAATCTATAGATCGATTAAATTACTCATTTTTTATGTTATTACTTTAAAAATAACAATTTCCCCAAAAAAACCTTTCTCCCTTTTTTACTCCTTTAAAGGAAAATAAATCAATAATTCCTGAGACATACCACTCTTTATTTTTTTTCTAAAAGCCAATTACCAATTTTCATGTATTTTACTTCAAAACTGACGGACTTTCATACAAAATTTCATCTAATTAGTTTCAGCGGTTTCGACTCAGCGATGATGAATCAGTCAGTCACGACAAGTCATTATATGTATATAGATAAAATGTTTAGAAACTTAGATTTAGCTATACAAAATTTGTAGTGCCTTACAAATAAACAAAGAATAAGGTCCGAATAGTTATTCCGTGTTTTGTTCCTGTCATGTAAACGTCATTTCAAATTAGAGTGAAAGAGACAAAACACGGAATAACTATTTGGCCCTTATTCTTTGTTTATTTGTAAGGCACGTAATGTTTTGTTGGAATAAGAAGTTGAGATAGTTGCTATGCACTTTTTGATTGATGACTGCGTTCCGAATCGGTACTGTTAAAATAACTACAGTTTGAACATACTCAAAAGATATATTTTACTCACTTAATTATTTTGTACAAAGGGTAGCTTATCCCTAGAAGAGATCGCTTCTAGCCAACCCTAGACAGTCTGCGGGACTAAGTGCAAAATACTTATAGAAATACTTCAATTATATTAATATTATTTTTATCTTACATATACTTTAATAGTGGTAAATAATTTAAGAACTATTTATAGCATATTAAGCGAGCATACTTCAAGTTGTGGCTGAAACTAAATGGGAGCGAGTGCTCAAACCTTGTAAGTAGTTACATCACTGTTATTTCTCAGCGCATTTGCGTGACACAGGTGCGTTAGATGTTGGATAACGATTTTGTTTACAAAACTTTCAGCGCTACTACAAGAAATACGCGCTGCACAGAGATTACTCGAAGCCTTTACAAAGGTTTCTAAGTGCAAAAAGTCAGCAGTCACTTAAAAATCTGTAAAAACTAATTATCATTTTTTCTGATATTAAATCAATCAATAAAGAAAACGGTCAAAATTTAACATCTGCCTGGAATTCCAACAAACAGGCTTTTAAATCTAAGACTCAACACGAGACAGACCAAATGATAATGGAAGACCTTTTCACGTGAATCGGAGGACACCCGGTAAAAATATAAATTCAATTCGATCAATTCCATTCAATAATTTTATTGCAATCCATGAATATACACAAGTTGTTACAATATTGGTTATACAACAGCCAGTTACTAATTAATTAATTATTTAGACGACCAACAAATCAATCTTACTGTGACGGGCCTGCAAAGCGTTTGCAGACATATACAGTGTTACATGTGAGAGACGGAAATGTAATTTTCACTCACTCAAAAATTTAAAAAAAAGCAGTGACAAAATTCAGCGCTTACGTCAGCCTTCCCGGTGGCATAGCGGTCAGTGCGGGCGGCTGCATTGCTGATTGCGGAAGACCCAGGTTCGATTCCGGGCTGGGTCGGGTGGGCGTTTAATTTTTTCACTGTATTTTATAAATAATCCAATTATTATTAAAAATAGCAACTCACAGCCAGTCACAGCTAGTAATAATATGCATATTTCATTTAAAAGCATCAAAAATATCTTAAAGTTAAGTTCTTTCATTTGTAGCTATTTAATTTTACATTTGTTTTTGTCTATTAAGTTCATCTTTGTATTAATTATTAAAAATCAAGAATTTATTTCGTAAATAATAGAAACCATCTCGTCCCATCTAGCCCTTAAATGTTGCGTCGCATCGCCTTGAAAGTAGCGTAACAAAGGATGTTATTATAAAGTCGTGTAAAATCATCATGGGACGCACATTTGACACGATTGCGAGCCATTGTTTTTGATCTAGACCCAATTATTGCTGAGACAATGGCCGGATTCATAGTCTCAGCGGTGCGCGTGACGATATTGTTCTGCTAAATATTTAAAATGGTTATAAAAAGTTGATGTAGTCCCGACGAAGGTTGCTATGCAATTAAAAAGAGACGTCTTTTACACAAACGTAGTTTAATGTAAACGTACCAAAATCAATGCTATGTAACCTGCCTACTCTTAATATCAGATATAATATTCTAAAATGTTTTTGTTTTGTTTATATTACTTTTTTATTTTTATAATATTCTAGTAGAGGTAACATCGGACTCCGATGGTTGGGTGACGTTGAACGCACGGAGGGGGACCGCCGCGAGCGACGAAACGCGCCTATTTGGGATAACCACTAAGGACGTAGTTATCACATAATACTTTACTTACTTATATACATATATTTTTTTTTAATGTACAGTTATAAAGTTACGGAGCGCAGTATATATATTGAGAGTTAAACTGACTGAACGCTTCCGAAACACGATATTGCGTTTTAAAACACAAATAGGAGACGTAGCTCACGAAGTGGGCCGGACACCTTGCTCGTATGTCGGACGAATTCTGGGCAAAGATTGTCACATCATGGGTCCCAACAAACGGACGACGACAACGTGGAAGGCCTAGAAGGATAGATGAGTTGGACTCCCAGGACGGACTAGCTCAGGACAGAGATAGGTAGAAGGAGGGAAGGACCTTTGCCTTGCAGTGGAAAAGTAGTGGTTGAAAAAAAAACCAGCTAAAAATAGACGTCCTGAAGACGATTCAAAAACACTTTTGTTAAGTTAATTTAAATTAAAAAAAATACTTTGACTTTTGCCTTTGTCTTTGTCACATTCCTGGTCTAGCTGCAAGGAACCACCAATATGGAAGAGGCTGTGAAGAACAGAGCACAGTGGCGTTGTCTTGTGTCGGAGGCCAAGATCCACTTCGAGTCGCTGAGCCAGCGGAGTAACTAAGCAAAATTACAGACTATTGCTTAAAACGTCTGTACCCGGAATCTTCAACTTCTGACGAACTCTAAATATTGGAACTTTCGATCAATTATGTACTAGTTAAAGGATCCGGAACAAAAATGCATCTCGAACGTGGTCCCGTTTGCTTTCCCAACCTATACATTTAAATAACGATATAACAAAATAGCATCAACAACTTCAGCTTACTGTGAACCTAAAATCTTAAGTATAAAGATTAAATTAAGGTTGCAAAATATTTGTTCTTTTTATTTACTGTCATCGCCACCAACGTCATTGTGGCTCCGTGGTCCCAAAGTCGCGTGCCGTTTTTCAAGCGCTCATCGGGAATCTAGTTGACTGGTTAGTCAATATAGAAACTTTTTAACAACTGTCAAAACGATTTTTTTAATAGAAATTGTATGGGATATGGAACTATGACGTCACTATTTCTTTCCGTCAATTTAGTGTTTATTAACAACTTTTTAGGTTACAGAAATTCATGCTTAGGTCAAATAAAAAAATTGGTCAATGTTATAAAGAACTCTGTTACGTGATTTCATTTATACGTTTATTGTTCTGGATTTTTTTTTATATGAACGGGTAAGCACAGTGCCTTGATCTCACCTGATGTTAAGTGATGATAAGGCCAATGATGGAAGCGCACTTCACCCGGGATCCTCAACTAGTGAGGTACTGGCTATCTTATCTCTAGCTGCCGGAACACAACAATGCTACAAACATTGATGTTATGGCGACATATTTAGATAAGATGGTGGTAGCTAGCCAGGCGGACAAACAAGCCTTACCACCAACCGAAACCTGTTGTTGTTGTCAACTAAAACCGATGTTATGGCGACATATTTATTATTATGATTATTGATACTAAAACCTGCAGGTGATGATAATCTTTCATTGAAACAAACTATAAACTACAATACATACTATTAATTATTTGTTTGAGTAATTTATATGCTCTTTAGAAACTGCAAACACCATAAAGTGTGTGCAAAGAGCCCCCGGCCTCACTAGCAGAGGCCACTCGATCCAAGGTCTAGCAAATGTTCAATCGTGTACCAAGTTAACAAAACATTATTCGAGCAAACATATTTGTATGCCACGATGTGTAGATGCGTATGTTGGTACACGATCATTACTTTGTCCAGTTAATTTCGTTTTAAGTATATTTATTTTATTTTCATTGGTTGGTTCAACACTTGCACAAAGTTGCGTTGACGAAAGTAAAATAAGTGTAATGTGTAGTAGCACATATAGTTGTTCAAATGGAATAATACTTTGGAGTAATTATGGGAGTATTTTTATTACCATAAGCATGACGCATATCACATGCCACTGTGCTCAAATATATACAAAAAAAAATTGTAATTTATAATCCAATATATTTTTTTTTTATATTTATTTATATTAATACCATAAAAAGTTTCAATTATGAAATAATTTTGAATAAATACAAATGTCATTTATTTGGAAGTTTTGAAGGCAACATAATCCATTTTAAAAATAAAACATTAACTGAAGTTTATTGCATTCCGATTACGACAGTAAACCTACTTCCTAAAGGTTTCAAAGGAATTGACAAAGTATGTATATAGCCTTTATGTCTATATTATAAATCCATCGTTTTACAACTGACACACGTACACATAGTTATATCATTAAATCACCAACTGTTACTATCAGACAAGACAATCGATCATTGTGCACCTTGACGCCTCTTGACCTGACGCGATTATGATAGGCAAATTGCTATGGCAATTGTTACTGGTGTCTCTTATGACTCTGCGCTACTTGATGTCACAAGCGAAGTTAAGATTTTCCAAAGCTGGAGCAGGATTGCGCCTCACTAGTCTCCTTACCTTGCCGACCCGCAAGTTGCCTCTCCGCAATATTCCACAAGAAGAGCAAACACCTTCATCACAGCTTGAAGGCCTTTGCTTTGAAGAGAACATTATAAAATAAAGGTTAAAGCGCTATCTTATCGAAGTGTATTGCCAAAATATCGATGTCAGCGGCATTGTTGTGTTCCGATATTTTTAATAATAATAAATAACGCTAAATTTTACTAGTTATGAGATATGAAAGCCAATCCCTCAGAAGTTGGGGATTCGGCGTGAATTGTGATTAAATCTACGGTCTTATCTAATAAATCTTCACTGTTGTAATGAAATAAATATTCTTGTAGTTTTTATTTTGTATAGCATTGGGTGAAATGAAGGTGAAGCGCTAACCCTTAATGAGATTAAAAAACCTCTTGATAGCCTGAGATCAGCGTTATATGGATAGGTTGCGAGCTCTATGAAAAAGCCTGCTTACAATATTTTTTTATTTAATTTAATTTAAGATTTTAATTTAACAAAAAAATACATTACACGTATAAAAAAGAACACGTATAAAATTGAATTAAAAAATGAGAAAACAAAACAAAAAAACTGTCCCTAAAAAGATTTTATTGTTACGTAGCCTATTGCCAACACTGGTCATCAATCAAGAAACCAGCAGGGCGAAAGCTTTACATTCACGATATTGATAAGTGCCACCAAACGCCGAACCAAATTATCAAAGTGAAAATTAATGTGCGCGCGTTGATGTCTTTTATGCACAAAAAGGCGCGGAGAACTGACTGGTCGGCCATTTTGTTTTTCTGAAAACATATTTTTTTTAAAGTTGCATAAAAAACTAGCTTTCTTTGGCTTGGCGCGAATATTGTTTTCATTTATTATTTATTGTTCAATAAATAATTATTATCGTTATTCCGTTGCAGTGATGTACCGAACTCAACTTATTTGTAGCATATCGGACAAAGGTTTGTTTGTTATGGATAAAATAAATAAATATAATTAAACAACCTACAGAAGTGATAAATGCGATTTTAAAATTCATTTCATTAAACTCACTAGATCACTGAATTTTCTCTGAGTTTCTTGCGCCCATCCTTCTCGTCCTGAATGGGTGGTAGGTAAAAAATGCATGGACGATTCAAAAGCACTTTTCGTAAGTTTATTTGAATAAAAACTTTTGACTTTGACATAGAAGGTGTCTTTATAATTTGCTTATTGGTTTGCGTAATATAAAACTTTGAAGTTATGTTGAAAATTATGTTGGACCATAAGTTGAAGTTACGAAATGTTCTTGCAAGATTGCTGCTTCCCGGACACGAAAGTCGCTGGGCCTTCGAGTTACTTTGTCCTATAAATTATTTTATTTTAGCAACTTAAGTTTCTCTTACAAAACTACAAGACAACGCATATTATACTAATACTCTTATCATTCATTTTAAGTAGGCTCCTGTCGTGATGCCCTGCAGATAAAATATATCACGTAACATAGTATACTTTGCCCACTGCTGCGTATATGTTACATAGTTGAAAGGTGTATCCAGTACAGTACATTTGAAATATAAATATAAATAAGTTTATAAAATTTTATAAAATACAGTGAAAAAATTAAACGCCCACCCGACCCAGCCAGGAATCGAACCTGGGTCTTCCGCAATCCGGGCGGAAATTTTATGAATATTTAATTTAGCTTCAGTGCAGCAATTAGCACTTGAAAATAAAAAGATAAAATAAATAAGTTTATTTGCTTAAGAAAGGAAAGAATAGGGAAGAATTACTAAAATTTGCAAAATGTGTACTACTTCTAAAATGTTTTGACACGATATGTTGCAGTTTTGTGTTTTATAGTTATATGTGTACATTTGTACGCTATATAGGATAGATTAGATCAACTGTTCTTAGTATTTCTCATTGTAAAAGAACATTGTAATATTCTGTTTTGGGAAATAAATATTTGAATCCTCTTTTTAATAAATAATCAAATATCGGGTCAGGTGCAATAATGTCGTGGTCGTAATAGCATCGTGTAATTTTGTTAAAGGTATGTTCTTACTTTGTATCCCAAAGTGAGCCGTCTTCAATGTCAACAACTACGTCATCGACATCCGATCTTAACATGTTTACACACATCAAGGCCCTGTTAAGAATAAGCAAGCTTCATTTAAAAAAATATTAATTTTTTGCAATTTTACAACGAACAATTATTTATTTAGAAAAGTATTGAAAAAAGACGCCACAAACGGGACACAAACCCGCACGTTATTACAATACAATCTAGCCGCTACGTGCTACCTACCACTTGGTCAACACTGCCTACTTACTAACTTTTGCAGATTTCTAGATTTATATTTTATATTTATGGCACTTTCAGATTCCAGACATGTCACACTGCTTTCTCATTCACTATGACATCGATTTAAGATATTATCGACACATTCAACGTACAACATGATACAGCCCTAATCAGAGCACGGAGGCTATATAATTATTGCGCAACCGCTCTCGCTCTTATTACATAAGTGCGAAGGAGAGGGATTTAGATTTCAAGATGCGCAAGAAAAATATGGTTTATGTAATTGCAATGGCTGAGGCTTCGATTGTTCTTTAACGAAGGGTTATTGGCTATTATTATGTTTCAGCGTTTACATTTTTAAATACCACAAACAGATAAGTCATATCAATATACTATTTTATGTATTTGTATAATATTTATAACACGTTCAAGAATCTTTACTTTTTTTTCAATAATCAGACATTGAAATCAATTTTGAGGTACAAATCAATCATATAAGAAAGAAAAAAATTTTGAAATTGTATATTTTTAGAAGATAGGTGTCTGATGTCTGAACCTGGAGAGATTCAAAGTATACGTCTGTTTAGATAATAACTAAATATTCCGTATACAACACAACACCTTTATCTCAGCCATCCATCAAAATTGACAAGTCATGAATAGTCATGACAGAGTGAAGCTTATAGAGCATTAATGCTCTAAGGAGTGAAGTGACGATTCTATGAAATGACGTCTACGTTAGTTTCAACATCAGTGTCGGAAATTTCACTTTTTTATTTTTACGTGCTGATTGCTGCACATTTTTTTTGACTGCTTTTTAGCGGCAGAGTGCCATCTATCCAACGGTTATTCCAACCGATCGGCAATGCAGATTCATCTTTACAGATGAAATACCACAAATTTGATAACACACAACGCTATAGTAAATTTTACTTTTTATTTTTAAGTGCTAATTGCTGCACTGAAGCTGAATTAAATATTTATAAAATACAGTGGAAAAATTAAATGCCTACCCGACGTACCCAGGAATCGAACCTGGGTCTTCCGCAATCCGGGCGGCTGCACATCAGTGCAATAATCACATTATGCTATTGAATCCTTTATTGTACATTGAAATTACAGTATAAATTACATTATAAAAACATATACAAGGGTGAGCTTATCTCTAAAAGAGATCTCTTGCAGCCAAATGCCAATGCTACTGGGAAGGCTGAGGTGAGCACTGATTTTTTTCACTGCTTTTTGAATTTTGATTGCTTTTTTAGCGGCAGAGTGCCATCTATCCAACGGTTATTGCAACCCAAAGACATTTAACTACAATCTCTTTGTTGCCACCGATCGGCTATGCAGATTCACTGTATTTTGTGTTTTTTTGTAAAAATGCATTAAAAAGGAATTGAAATTCTTAAACTAAGAACTGCCTGGAGTTTGGCGTCTAAACTCCAACAGGCTGATTATAGGAATTGGGTGTCCATGAAGATAATTATATGGATAAGATATGGATTTCCTTCGTTCACTCTATGGACTGCTATCATCATTACCACACCCCGATCAATCCTTGGAAGATAACCAAGCTATCACGTTTGTATGCTAATGTTAGTTTCGATTAGGCTGATTTTGGAGAGGGATCATAGTTACATGCGGACATCACAGATACATTAATTCTATACTAATCTGTGATCTAGTGGTTCATTACGCTAGTATCACGCTGAGAGGGGGGAGGCGCCCTGACCTCTGCGCCGGCGCAGTGACGATTTTCCATGAACGTCACATGCTCTTGACTTTGCTGACACCAATGGGTGTCAGCAAAGGTCTGCAAAGCAAATACAATGGTATTGTATGTATGTTAAATGTAAATAATGTACACGTATACCTTCAACAGAATCGTGGTATTGAAGTATTAGTTACCAGGATATATTCAGTAGGTGAATGCGTCATGCTCGTGAACGGGTGCCGAATGTAGATCTTTATAATTTCGACAAGTGTGGAAAGGTAATAACACTTATTCGCTTTTCCACAACTTCATAGGAGAGTGGATACATTATATTTTTTAATTTTTTAAACAGTGATTTTTTAGCTTTATTAATGAATATGAAGAGCTCGAAGGCGCAGTGGTTAACGCACCCGGTATGTGAGTGCTGAGGTTAGGCAACTTTCGCAAAGGCCGGTCATCGGATGGGTGACCAAAAATGTATCAACTCGAGCTCCTCCGTGCTTCGGAAGGCATGTAAAGCCGTTGGTCCCGGCTGCATTAGCAGTCGTTAACAACCACCAATCCGCACTGGGCTCGCGTGGTGATTTATGGCCCGTCCTCCCTATCCATCCATAGGGAAGGCTCGTGCCCCAACAGTGGGGACGTCAAATGAGCTGATGATAATGATGATGATGATGATGACACAGTCCTCATAGAAAGTTTTATTTTCGAATTTTAGTTATAAGAAATAAAATCAAAATAAATATAGTATTCTTTGTGAAGCCCTAAGCTACCACAAGCTAACCATATCTCACCAAAGATTTACTCTAACTCCACGAATGACTTAGATCGTTGACGACGCTTTAAATTGTTTGAGTCTTATAATAGGAGACTTCGCTTCGAAACTTTCGATTTTATTAAATATGGAATGGAGATATTAAAATCACGATTGGGAAGAGAAATTATCATTTGACTGTAAGATTTAATAAAAAAAATTTAAAAAAAAAACAAAATTCAATTCAATTCCACAACAACTAAATATAATAAAATAACTAAGTTACACGTTACTCACGGTTGTCAACACTTTAAATTAAACTTTGAATAGTTACTGACGCCTGACAGATAGGCAAGTCATCACTCGTATTGTGTCAAAAATTAATTTATTTATAATATTAAAATTTATTTAAGATTAAGTACTTAGAGAAAAACATCTGACATCGCGAGGCAAAACTTTTTTCAGTTTCGACATAATAATGGAATAGTAAATACAAAAAAAAAAACAATTTAAAACAATATTTTGTTGAGTAGGTATGTCAATATATTGTTTGTATGTAAATTTTGAAAGACATTGCTATTGGCCATACGACACGCCGACATGTCCTCATCCACTCATCACATGTTTAATATTTTCCTCGTTTTTATTTGTTTATGCTTTTCTATTCTATCTTGGTTTAAATAAATGTAAATTAAATATAATGTATAACAAATCGGAAAACTGTAACTGATTTAAAAGCAAGTTTAAACACACACTTTCTGTCATACTAGGACAGGTTCTACCAATTTTGCGTACAATTTATATACTTCCGAATATAGCTTGCCTATTTTCGTTTCATCTATTTGTAAAACTGTTAAGATAAGATTGGATGTTGTTGACATTGAATAAGGCTACTTTGGCTTATAAAGTACAGTAGATAGAGTTGGTTTTTCACGGGCCGGATAGAGCCACGGTTAACAATTGGTACACGATGGCCTAAATGCTGACCACTTACATACTGATGTAAGAGGGTGCTGGTTCCAAAACTTAAAATTCTACATGGATTTTTCAACATATTTCCCGAATAGCATTTTTTTTAAATCCTTTATTTCACATATAAAACACACATTTAAACAAACGTTATACAAGACATATCTTATCTCTAGAAGAGATCTCTTCCAGCCAACCCTAGCTGTGGTGTGGAACGAAAGTTTGCGGGACTATTCTACGGACTAATTACTGATACATATACATACTTGAACTATATAACCATAATGTATATACATACATACACATACTTACATACAATAATATAAAAGTATGATTATATATAACGTTACTGATTACCAGTGTTGGAAAGGTGATCTTTCAACTTATTTTTAAATGATTCTACCGATGGACTGCAGGCAATTTATTGCACAATTATTTAACTTTGTTATAATAGCTCGCTCGCGTCCAAGATCGAATGCCACAGTCAAACAGTGAAACGTAAGTGGCAACCGTTTTAAATAAATAAGTAACTCTAGTATATGTTGTATGTATAAATGTTTTACAATTTCTATTTCTTAAGTTCGTAAGCTATGCTCTTAAGTTATCTCACAGGATCTTGTAACCTTCAAAGCGAAACTACAATATCATATTATAAATTCTTTTCTACACTAAAACAATGCTGCTTAGGGCAGAAATATAGTTATTAAGGTGGTCGCCATCTATTCGAAATCTGAACAGAATCAAACAAGCAAGAATTATCTGTTTAAAATCAAACAGCAACAGCAAATCTGCTTAGATTCCAAACGAACAACTTTACATGTTTGCTAAAACACGCGAGGCCACAAAGATAATGACAAGAGACGACTTTCGACCTTATGCCCTTGCATTAGAGTCTAAGGTTCACATACAATTGACTCTAGTATATATTCATCGAACAGTCTATAAAATTGTTAACGTTAATAAATACGTTTTTGAATACACAGAAATCGTTCTATTTAATAATGTGTTTTAGAAACTGGTTTGTTCTTTGCGTTGGCGTCGTCTGCATTATCTATTTGTAACGGAAGGAGGCAAAAGGGAAAATGTGGACTGTTTTTAGGAACAAGAGACATTTTTACGGAAGAACTCGTGTTTATTTTACACATTACTTTTTAATTTTGGCGTAAAATTGAAGATAACTTTAACCATAATATTAATAGAATTACTATTCGCTTTACGTATAAACACGTCTCCACTTTTAGGGGCAAATCTGGTAATTTGGACCAATTTTTTCAAACGCATTTTAAATATATATGTTTTTGATTTATACAAACGTTTTTGGTATAAAATGAAACATAAATTATTAGACTTTGCGTTTATTAAGCACTAGCGGCCCGTCCCTGTTTCGCACGGGTGGACATTTTTTTTAATATAGCTTATGTTACTCAACGCTGATGTAGCATTTTAATGGTGCAAGATTTTTTAAATCGGTCCAGTAATTTATGAGTTTATTCGTTACAAACATACATACAAAAATACAAAGATTTCCTCTTTATAATATTAGTATAGATTAATCAAAATGATTCTGATATATTTATAAAACGTCAACAAAATATGAGATCCGAGCTTTGTTCCAATTTAGCCAACTCGTTTTGTAATTTGGACCACGGGTTTGCTAAATTGAACTTCGGTAGATTTCCAACTTAGAAAACCTTCAAAAAAAAAATAATGATACGTGACAAACTTAAAAATTATGCTAAAAATGAAATATACACGAAAAATTTTTATCGGTGATCAGGACCTACTGATCCCGACTAAGTGAATGATGTCCATTGCAATAATAATAGTAGTTACATGTTGTCTTTTTATAAATTTAATTATGTATTTTTAATTACGTAACCAAAATTAATTAGAATGTATGATCTTCCTACATTTATATGAAGTGAAGATTGAAGTGACTTTTTTTACGTTGTCTGCCATTTGACAGTTTGCTACTAATAACACGAAAAACTTTAAATCTTCAATGAGGTTTGTTATCATCGTTGTACCTGTAGGTACTTATGAAGAGGTTTTATTTGTAACAAGGAGGAGTAGGATGACTATGATGTTAATATTCATAGTTATTAACTTTACTTCACAGACAAAAAAAAAACAAAAAATGGAATAGTGACATGTAACAAAGAAATAAAATAAATATTTTTCGTAACATGAGGGGGGTCTAATGTAGTTGTCGGTCCCATATACCATACTTTCCCCTATATTTTGTAAGAAGATAAAAGTTTTTAAACGATCATGGTCATTAACATAAGAGTATTTATAAACGGGGTTTATAATCATGTTTTGTTGTATGTGAGTATCTGATATTTGGGCACAGTTGCATGCGTCATGATCACGGATGTACTGGAGTTAATGCAGATGAACATCTATATCTTGGTTGGCTACCACCAACTTGCTTGCAGGCTTGTTTGTCCGCCTGGCTAGCTTCCACCATCTTATCTAAATATGTCGCCATAACATCAATGTTTGCATTGTTGTGTTCCGGCAGCTAGAGATAGGACAGCCAGTTCAGTAGTTGAGGATTCCGGGTGAAGTGCGCTTCCACCTTCGTTATCATCACTTAGCATCAGGTGAGATGAAAACCAAGCTTACCCGTAAGATGTAAAAAAAATATATAAGGAGACAAAACTCTACCCTCTATCTGTGTCGAAATGTTGAATAATCACAACAAAAACCACAATAATTACCACTCAAATAAATACTCAACAACAAGACAATTTCAAGTAACACAAGCTGTGACCAATGTAACTCTTGTTTCAACAGTTTGATTTATTATTTAAAAAGTAACATAGATCAGTCAAAATTGCATAATTAAGATTATGTAGGTATGTTTATTAGGTGTGAAATAATTATACACTAGTCAGTTCATAGCCCTTGGAGCTTTTGCAAAGTTCCGTCTGGTCTATAACTGGATAAGGCTAAGCGTATGTTGAGACGCAGGTGACGCAGGTGACGCAGGTGACGCAGGTGACGCAGGTGACGCAGGTGACGCAGGTGACGCAGGTGACGCAGGTGACGCAGGTGACGCAGCACAGCACAGTGCAGATTTTGCGGGGCAGGGCAGTTGGGGCAGACATAGGCCGCGAACGCATGCTACGACGCAGGTAAGCGACACAGCACGGACACATGAGTTGTCAATGTCAATGTCAGAGTCTGATAATGTGAGTTGTTGCTACTTTACAGTTTTCCAAGCATAGAAAAACTAAAGTGATTATCTGAAAAAACGCTCTACTAATGGGTAATTTGTATTATCGAGAGAGTTCTTTTAATTGTTCTGTCATTGTTATAAAATGGTAAATATACATATGTCGACACGCACGCGTCGCGCAGAAATCTGTGCCGGCAGTACAACGAGGCGCAGGATGTCTGCGTCGCACGTGCCTGCGCCGGCGCCGCAACGTACGCAGCTCTCAGCACATCCATGCAATACAAAATCTGCTCTGCTCTGCGCTACGCTGAGCTGCGTCGCCTGCGTCTCAGCATACGCTTAGCCTAAGACTCGTGTATGATCTTGAAAAAGGATTAATATGTATTTCTGTCACTGGAACTGGACAGACCTTGTGGCAATCTAGGGAAAGTAAACGGAAATCGGCAGAAATAGTGGCTGCGAAACCTCCGGGGTTTTTTTGGAGACTGTTCGCTGATTCTGAAGCCTCAGCCTGAAGCCTGGGAACGACATCACGCACTAGTGCCCGTCCCCGTTCCCTACTAGATTCTCCGAAGGATTTGGATCGGATACGACCGGGCCACCGGGAGTGGATCGGCATCACCTCTGTCGAACAACTGTTTTGGTTTGGTTTGGAAAGAGAGATCTCTATCTCTCTTTTCTTTGTCAATACTTTTTCTTCCTCACACATTCTTCAATAGTTTGCAAACAACTTTGTAATGGAGCTAACATCTTGTCGCAATGGCTATAATGCTGTATAACCGCTATCGTTTAATAATTCACGCGAAATTGCAATGCTGCCAGCTGTAACGGGGGCTTGGAACCACTATTAGATAACAGCTACATTACAATTACAGCGTGGCTGGCGACGCGACATTCATTTTCGTCAACAACTTAAAGTTTAAAGCATGTTTTGTTATACTTAATAATAATATATCGTAGTTAAAAGTGTACACTATAAATACTATATACTACTCTATAAATATAAAATACTATATCTTAGTCCGAGTCATGAATTTATCTATGTGCAAAACTGTATCTAAATCCTTTCAACCATTCTCAATTCTCTACGCTTTTACATTACAGCGTTTCCACGAGTGTGATTTGGAGCGTTGTTGTGAACACCTTCTGGTTTCATTCGCCATTCGATCACGTTTATGAAAACGAAAATTTGTATGGCAAAATCGTAACTCTCCTCGTATGTCGATAGGAGGCGCTGCTTCAATGCCATACTAATTTTCGTTTTCGTAAACGTATTTGAATGAATAGCACCTAGTTTCATTCTCCATTTGATCATGTTACCGAAAACAAGAGTTGGTATGGCAAATTTTTCCATCAGGAGGCAGTGTTTCGATTCCGTGCAAGCAAATAAGCTAGTCAACACTATCTACTCACTTTGTAAGCTGAATTGAGCCTTATTCATTGTCAACAACAGCTACGTCATCGTCATTAGATCTTAACCTTTTTTTTTTACCAAAAAACAAAGATCACTAAAAACAGGCAAGCTATATTTATATATCAATATTGAGAACGGATGTAATGATGTAGTCGTTGATATTGAATAAGACTCATTTTGGCTTACAAAGTTAGTAGATAGAGTTGACTGAAATGGCACCGGACAGCTAAAACAGCCTAACTGGATTCTCAGAAGGTACTGATTCAAATCCTGTCAGTGGAAATTCTTTTTATATTTTTTCTGAATATCGTTTAACGTTTTATCTGCTGGTGGTAATAGAAAACGACTGGTAAACTACAGAATAATAAATAATTGAACTTTATTAATACATACGTTTAATATTTATAAAATTTTATAAAATACAGTGAAAAAATTAAACGCCCACCCGACCCAGCCAGAAATCGAACCTGGCACTTCCGAAATTTGGGAAATACAAACTGACGACATAATATTTTATGGATAACTTTGTAGGCTTCACCTTCCATTGTCTTAAAATTACTTTAATAATTTTGTTATTGATGAAAACCTATTTTTAACTATACAGAGTATCTTTAACTCGTACAGTTTTGTGGCAAGACTTCCTGTCAGCCGTGGTCAACCGGTATTCGAACTTTGACCTTTGCAGCTGCTGTTTATTTGGGTTTTTGTACATTGACCACAAAGTAAACTCGCCACAGAAAAAAGTAAGTGTAAACTCACCACAGTTCTATTTTTATGAAGTAAATTGTTTATTATTAATTTTGGTTATTGTAAACTCACCACCATTGCTTTTTGTGAAAAGTCTGCAGAAAAATCAAACAATAAGTAGAATAAAAACATTATTTATTTTTCATAAACACAGCAATTTCAACTTTTAAACTTACATCTACTTGAAAAAATTACAGTTCTCATGCGGCTGATTTGCCCACAACATTACAATTACTAGAGAAACTATAGAAATATAATTAAATCACAGTAATAATCACATTTTCTTTAAATTTACCCTTATATCTACATAAAAATCACAAATTTCAAGTGGCCGATTTACCTAAAACTATATAAAAATACTTAAATATTAATTACTTATACTCAATACTATTGAGTATAGAAATATAATTAAATCACAATAAAAATCACATTTTCTTTAAAATTAACCTTACATCTAAATAAAAATCACAGATTTCAAGTGGCCGATTTACCTAGAACTATGTAAAAAAAGACCTACATAATGCTTTTTGCAATAGATTCATTGGTCATAATATGTTACAAGTTTCTAAAATGTTGCATAACAGAAAGTTTTTTAAGAACTTCAGCCAGGGACATGTTATCGTAATTGTCCAAAATTTTTTTCAATTCTTTGTCATATGCAATAGATCGACGTGTTCTCAAGTTTAAGGGAATATTGAATTGGAAATTCTTCAATTTCCAGTCGATATGTTCAGCCTCCTGTTTTAGTGTATCAAGAAAGTGAAGCATTTTTGGTTTTTTTTTGTTCATCTTATTGTTTAAACGTTTATGCCATGCTTCTGCTAGATTTATTGTCCTGTGACGCACCCCATGTACATTCCACATAAAATGTATACTAGTGTTTTCTAACCACTGGGCTACAAAATAATCGTTGAATTTTGTAACTGCTTCGTTCTGTGGTGCATTTTCCATGATATGCAACCATGCGTCTTCAATATCATGTTTCTTTACATGGGCTAATGCAGCACACATGGCTAAGTGTCTCTTCTCTTCGATGTCATTCAATTGTAAGGCATGAGCTTTTTTGGCCAGAGCTTGCTTAAAATGAAAGTTACATCCTTGTAGTTCAACATCAGGAAATACTTTTCTTATGACATTTATCACAGCAATCTCAAAGTCAACAATCATTCTACGCGGTGTCCAATCAGGTAAATTTTGCATCAGTGATATGAAAAGTCGTTCATAAGACCGTTCCTGCTTATTAGGCATGAGGACGTAGATAAGTGGGACTATATTCGAGAAATGGTCGTCGCTATTCACGTCTCCATGTATGCAATACAGCTGATAGAATGGTGTACAGCAGCTTGAAAATGTGCCATCCAAAAAGAATGTTTGTAGATTTGGTATGACTTCACGAGCTGCCTCAGTGCAGAAAGCTATTATTCTGTTTTCAGGCTCACTGTCATCGTCAAATAATAAAAAAAAGATTTTATATTTTTCTGGGATGATGACATCTTTGCATCTCGAAAAATGTGTTTTGGGCACCTTTAGCTCACGGTTCCTCACATTGTAAAGTGTTCGTGAAATGTTTGTAAATTTGGGTATGGCATTTAATAACTCGTAACCCGCATCCTTAGCTGCTTGAAAAGCCTCTTCATACAATTGAGGCATAGGTGTGCTCGTGTTCGCTGCTGCTTCCTTACAAAGATTTTTTATCTTTATAATTTCAGTTTTTACTGTACTTGGTTGACACTTGTGGACTGGTTCATGCAAAATTCTGATGGCATGATTCTCCGAAATTTTAATAGTTGCACGACATGAATGATTAGTACATCTCCAATCAGTTCCAAATTTAGTTTCCCGATGAAAAGTGTACATATAGCCATGTCTCAGAAGCATCCGGCGTCCTCTTTCAGTTCTGGCAAATGTGATCTGAAAAGATCATACGTACCTAATTTAATTAAAAATGATGCGAAAAAAATAAAATAATTATAAACTATAACTTTGCTTTACTAACAAAAAGTTTTCGCTCAAAGTATGAAAGTTTGTACTAAGTGATGTTTCTCTGTGATATTCCAGTAAAAAAACAGAAAAAATAATCAAAAATATATGTCTATCTATTTTTCACCAATGAATAAGTTCAACTTATGCGCCACAGCGCGTGCCGTCCGCCATTTTGTTTAACGTTTCTTAAGCATGATTGTCGTGAGTACCGCAGCCATACAAGAGCATTATTTATTAAAAAAAATATACTTACATTTTATCCCAAATTCGCAAAATAATTTTAATTTATAGGGAATCGATATGGGAAAAATCAGGAGGTCAGATAATAAAATATATGTAAGTAGTATTTTTTCTATAATAATTGATTGTAATGTAAAATAAGTACTTACACCATGTCCACTGGAACTAGGGCCTGGTTGATTGGGATCCATTATTTTGGATATATACCAATCGACTGGTTGGTCTGACTGTTATCCAACAGGTTACATTTAACAGAACAAATAACCACACGCGCATCGACAAGGTCAAGGGAGTCACTGCACTGATAAGTTGTTTGATGCATTGACCGATACGGTCAGACAGAAAGAGATAGATACAGCGAGTGAGCGAGCGCGTGATAGAGTGTGCAAAAGCGCAGGAGAAAAGAAAGTTGTGCTTACTGTTAATTCTTAATTTCTTATTAGTTTTCATTGGATATTAACTTATACTCTCTTAATTTTATCAATATAATTATTCTCTAAAAAAAATCAAAAGATTGCTTGCTATCGCTACTTTAAGCAAAAAATATGTGAACTGAGGATTTGTTGCGAATTTACAACAAACCTTACCCGCCTGTGACTAACTTACACATATTTTTAATGCATGTGGTGAGTTTACTTTCAATGTATGGAGTTTATAAAATGTGGCGAGTTTACTTTGTGGTCAATGTACAATAACCCGTTTATTTTACCTATAAAGGTTGTTACCAAGTGGCACTTCATCTCCACATTACAAAATAAAGAGACGGTTCAGAAGGTAAGCTAACCCACTTAGTCCTACCGGGGGTGCTATTACACCTCTAAAAGTATTATATAGATTACCATAATTTAATGTTTTTTTTTCCTTTAGTTGATGGCTTCGTGCGATTAGCACATTTAGCCAGTGTCAAAGTAATTTTTCTTACAAGTAATACATAAATATACAATATTTCCTTCCAGTATGATGATGATGAATGAGAAGTGAGAAATGATATACCCCCAACCCCTCGAGTATCTCAGTAAAGATGTGGGGCTTTACTGATTCCTAAAGAATTTGAAAAGTGAAGTTGCACTGTTTTGTTTCATTTGCCAACACTCATGCGCACTTACGAACACTTAACGGTTAACAATCCACCATTATCTTTCACATTAATATTCGACATAACACAAATTTTAGAAAATAAAACAAAACCGCAGACATGACTCTTCACTTTCCCGCCAAGAAGTTCAAAGTAATACTTTTAAAGTTTCATTTACAACCACACACAAACGCCTGGTCGGTTTAAATGGGCTGATACATACCGCGCTCGAGCAACGCACACACAGACCTAGTGCAAGTTTTATTCACCATTCGATCACGTTAACGAAAACGAGAATTTGTATGGCAAAATGTTAACTCTTCTCGTATCATTAGGAGACAATGCTTTAAAGCCATACAAATGTTCGTGTGCGTAAACGTTTTTTTTTTCTATTTTGGAGAGAGATTGCTGATTGCCTCAGACGGCATTTTCAGCTTCACCGGCCTTTTTTGAGGGTGGCGCAAAACTTAAAAGATACCTCAAGCCGTGTGAAACGAATCACCGCCGGAGGTTTTCTAGAGGGAACGGCATCACGCACAATGGCGTGTCCCCGTACCCTACTAGATTCTCCGAAGGGTTCGGATCGGGTCGGGAAGCGGAACAACCCGAGGGCGCCTCTAAAGGCCGTGGTGGAGGAGAGAAGCGCCCAGGTACACGCCTGTACCTGGTAATCGAATGAATACAAAACTCACAAATGGCACCAAGCTCTCAACAGTCCGAGCGCCGCCGCCCCCGCCGCTGTTGCGGGATGCCGTGTCCGTGAGAGGTTGTCTATGCGTGCGTTGCTCGAGCGCGTTTGTATGAAGCTTACCTTCTGCGGTTTTCTTATTTTGTGGCCATACCATATATGTTTTAAATAAACCTATAGTGATTTCTAGCGCGTCTGTTTACAATCGTACAAGTTGAGCCAATACCGGATCAGTGGATGGGTAATCTTTTAAATATACGAGCTACTTCATAGGGCGGCAAGTTAATCCGTCGTCTCTGGTCTAGCAGTCGTATTACCATTGTAACAATAAAATTACCATAAAACACCATTCTTTTAACCACGTCTTTGGTAAAGACCACCAGTCTTAAACCGGTCCCGAGTTCGACTCCCAGCGGGGGCTACATGTTTGTGTACTCGGTTTGAATGATGGTAGGACTTGTTAGTCGACCTGGCTAGCTACCATCATCTTATCTAAATATGTCGCTATAACATCAATGTTTGCAGCATTTTTGTGTTCCGGCAGCTAGAGATAGCTATAAGATAACCAGTGCCTCAGTAGTTAAGGATTCCGGGTAAAGTTGGCTGCGACTATCAGCTTCATCATCACTTAAAAAATCATCATCATCATCTCAACCATAAGACGTCCACCCCATTGTATTCTAACAAACCCCACATGTGTTTCATAATTTACAAAGATTGTTATTAATACGCTATTAAGTTGCTTATGCTAGGCAAGACATCACGTCAAGTCTGTTACAGCATGGGGATTGAACCATGACTTCTCGCATTCTCGCAAAATTAAGATTAAATCGGAGTTAAAATCGTTATTTATCTGTTCTGTATTTCAACACCATTGTAGGCTGCACTGTGTCGGAATTGAAATCGTTATTTATTTGTTCTGTCTTTCAACACCATTTCACTGCGATTATCTTGTATCTATATATAAAAATTGCTGGAGCTGCGCCTCCCACTCACTGGTACCACAGAAAATCAGCGCCATGGCATATCTATGTCACGGCATCAAGCTGAGTGGCGACCATTTCGGTAGCATCCAGTTGTGACTGTTTAGTATGTTTAAGTTTAAATGTTATTGCTCCGAATAAATTTTTTATTCATTCATTCATTCAACCCTAGCATCTATCCGTTCGGCTGCTGACGCTTCAATTAACCAGACCTATTGGCCGTGCTGTGGACCATGTGGGAAGATCATTGGTGATAGACTTATTTAGTTATTTGTCCTCATGCACATTCCTTTCTATTAGATAATAAGTTATGAATGAATAGCACGGACAGATAAGACCATGTGGTCTGAACTGGTCTGAATCGCTCTTTCTACCTACTCTACCACTTTTTTTTTGTATTTTCTTAATATTACGTTAAGGTGATACTTTGAAAAAATACATCAACTTTCTTCTTTTATACGTAGCGCCTGTGACAATTGAGACCGCAAATTAAGCAGAATCTAAAAAAATATTTTTATAAAATTTACTGGTTTTAGTTATCAAAATATGCAGCAACTTAATTATTGAGTGATTTCAAAACATATAGATTAAGTAATTTCATTGTAATTTAATTAATAATTTTTTAGAGGTGTTTTCGTAAGGAATTATGATCGAGTCAAAATTGCACAATTGTGTTTTTGAGTGAGGGTTTTTATAGACAAAGGCATGAAGTTGTATATGTCAAAATTTCAGATTCGTTGGTCTTGTCATACTCCTACAGCCTTCGATGAGAGTTGATGTATTTTTTTCAAAGTGTCGCCTTAAAAGATACATTGACCAGAGATTATTGGATTTTCCTCGTTACGTATATTAAGTAGAGAATGTACCATCATGATCATCAGCCTATAGGTACTATAGTCCACATCTGGACATATGCCAAATCAAGACATAACGATTGCCTATTACATAACAATATTATATGCTTATTACTCACTATGCAAAGAAACAGCATCGAACATCAACTTTTTATAATATAACTAACTATGTTAACAGGTCAGGTGGCATTAGAAAATACATTCGCACACGATTCGCAAGTTCCGATTATGAAACTATGCCAGACGGTGGTACGCACTTATAAATTATACAGAAATAATAATAACATCTATGTTATTACACATCCACTTATTAGAAACAGCCATTAAACCACGCAGTAGGCGACGTGCATTGTATTACACTTTAACTACTTTTGATTCTATTTCTTGGTGCGTTAAAGTCTTTAAAATTTTTCACTGTTCTGAAAAATTACTTAAAACTTTTACTGTTGTAAGTGAAATTCGAGCTAAATGCCCATGTTGACGTTAAACAATAAGTTGCATGTGAAAATTACGACAACCAACAATTAAACAATATATTAATTGCAATTCCAATCACGGATTGCATTAAAAACTTACGATATACGCATCTTGTTGGCCTCTGGTCAGCTTCCTAGTATCATGTACGCACTTCCTCACAAAACCACAGTAACAAAAACACTATATATTCTATATAATATAAATGCTCAATAAATAATATTTTAACACACGCGTACGCGTTTCGACGTTGAAACTTTCTAAAATGTGCCGCGTTTTTTGACAGTGCGCCGCAGTCGGCTACGGAGCGTGCTGGACGGTGCGCGGTCGGTCGCTTACTGTCTGCTTACGTTCGATTTTCGCTGGCGAGCGTTTTTCTTTTTTTTTTTTATTTGTGTACGAGTGTCGTTCGTGTCTCTCTTACTGGCCAGTCCGGTGTGTTAAGACAGAATGACGCAAGGAGTTTCGGCAAACGGCACGGGCACCGCGGCGGCGCGGGCGGCGTCATCAGCGCAGCTCGATTCGGACCTGGGTTTTTTTCATTGCTTCGGTACGTACACACAATGTGCGTACGATGTGGTTGTATGCAAGTGCGCTCATTAACAATGCTTTGAGATGACGATTGTGCGATGGAGATGTCCGATTATGTAAATGACTAGATACCGCAAACTTGATTGCATCTTGATTTCTTTTGACTTGATTGATGTCAGAATAATTTATTATAATATTGATTTGGGAACACAGGTGGTATTGTAGTGTTAAATATTATATAACAGAAACGCCTCGGTGGCCGTTTGCCACAGCAAAACGCTTGGCCCGATACCCAAATGTCCTAGGTTCAATTCGCTGGTCGGGCAAAGCGCGTTCCGGATTTTTTGATGCATAGCTCGGGTTTGTGATCACCAATCCGCATTTTTGAAAAGCGTGGTAATTAAGCCAATGCCCATCAACAGCGATGTCTTGATTTCAATGATGCCCAGCAATGTGACATAGGCCATTTGCTAATCTGTATTTAGGCAAATGACATGCAAATTATAATTACAAGTCATGTACATGTGTTTATTAATTAAACAGTTATTTATTCAAACAAATTAAATTATTTTATGATTTGTAAATCCGTAATGCTATATTTATTATATTATAAGCCTATAGTGTCCCACTGCAGGGCAAAGGGCTCCCGACCCTCTTTCCATCGTGTCCTATCTGGAGCAACAACTGACCAATCTTGTAGATGGGAGTGAAGGTCGTCCCTCCATCTCCTTTTTGGTCTGCCGCGAGGCCGCGACATCGTTTTCGGTTTTGTAGGACCAATAGGTAAATATAATGCTATAATAAAACCTTTTTTAATAACAGCGCTATCAATTTCCACCGAAATACCTATGTTGAGCTTTCGATAGCCTGATTTGTTATGTAAAGGTATTTTATATGTCAGTATGTACGTAACTTACATAGGTGCTATAATTAGTGCCATTATACAAAGTGCGTACTTTGTGTACCACTAGTACTGACAAAACAAAAAAAAAAAAAACAATGTAATATATATTATATATACATGAGACAACATCACATACATTGTTCTGATCCCAAGGTAAGTAGCTAAGGCACTCGTTTCATGGAAATCAGAAACAACGACGGTACCACAACTACCCAGACCCGACACAATATCGAAAAGTTAATTTTTCGACATTGACCCGACCGGGAATCGAACCCGGGACCTCAAGAGATAGCGCCGCCCAAAGTCCGGCGTGCAAACCACTCGGTTACGGAGGTCGTCAAAACAAGGGTGTCCTTGTACATAAGACATCTAAATATTTTTTATTGCTTTGAATGATGCTATTAAAAGTCTTATACAAATCCAAATTATTCATAATGTCACGATAATAGATACTTCATCATCAGCTCATTTTTTGTCCCCACTGCTGGAGCACGAGCCTTCCCTGTGGATGGATAGGGAGAACGGCCCGTAAACCACCACGCGGGCCCAGTGCGGATTGATGGTTGTTAACGACTGCTAATGCAGCCGGGACCAACGGCTTAACGTGCCTTCCGAAGCTCAAATTTTTGGTCACCCATTCGATGACCGGCCTTTGTGAATGATGCAGAACCTTAGCATTCGCAGACCGGTGTAACGGTCCATACGTCACCAGAACATTTTCTAAATGAATAAATAAAAATTAAAAATATCTAAGATAGAATTCAGGCTAAATGTTATTTAATTTTATATATGCAATAAATAAGATAAAAGGAACTAATAGATTAATCAACAATATTTAAATAAAATTAAGCAATACTTGCTAGGACTTAAATGTCAAATAGAATCATTGTTAACAGCGTTATTTTTACCTTTCAAATGATAATAGATTTTATTATTTAGAAACCGAATGTAATCGATAATGCATGCCGAGCCATCTAGCGTCAACTTCCACACTAGCTGTTTTTACCCTTTCTAGGTAGTTCCAGGAACTTCCACTTCTTATGGCGTTGTCAAAACAATATTATTTAAGAGAATATTTGTGATAAAAATTCATTTTAGTTAACGAATATAGTTAACTTTTATGCTCACCACTAACCTAGGTAGACTATAAGGAGGTTAGAATGCAATAGAAGTCTGTACTTTAATGTTACAGATTGCATTTCATAAATTATAAATAATTATTGCGTTTTCATGTAGTATTTACAGGTTTTTACATTGTACGAACATACGAACGTAGGTTTAATTTCTCACATAAACCCGGATAGGTTATGACAACATTACAATTTGTTTATTTAAAATGTGTGTAAAGCACTGAGTCGTAAGCTAGTTTCATAATTGAGATGGAGCCACGATCGATCAAGAATGAATACATCTAGCGCCATCTAGCGGGAAGTAGCAGTAGTCTATATCCAATATAATACGATATTCTAGTTCTTTCTATTATCTATGTGTGAGTAAAAGCAGAGTGATGCATCAATGAATACAGCTAGCGCCTCTAGCGGGAAATAGCGGAAATATGAACGTTGGTCTGGGCACTAAAATCACCTTATAAGGTAAAGTAAATAAGGTAGTACATAACTTACGTTTTTCTTTTGATGAATTTAAAGCTATCTCTCATGTTATTGATATTGTTGGCAAGTGATAATTGAGCTTGGAAACTTTCAACACAAGTAGGTATTAATGAAACTTTGATTGAAATAGTGTTTATCGAGATAAACCCGATATTAGGAGTAGCCAATCACGTTAAAGGAAATAAATTACGCAGGAAAGTATAGGTACCGATGAGTATAAAAGGATTTTGGGGCCTGGAGGAGGGATAGTGGAGAACAGTTCGTCAAGATAGATAGTCGAGAACAGTTCGTCAAGAGCAGTGAGTCGAAAAGTCGCGTGTGAGAGTATATGTGTGGCGGAACAGGGAGAGGGCGGCTCTGGACACTAGTGGACATTGTAAGTAATGTGAGACGGTAAGTAATTTTACTACTTTAACTTGATTTAGACTGTGTAAATTATAAAGTTGGTGTAATATTTCTTTATGTGATGTGATTATGTTATCCTATATACCTACCATCATCCACAAACCCTCTCACTGTGGCCAAGACACCTTTAGCTGTCAGATATCTGATCGGTCATGTGAGCCTGCATGATTGGCAGTGAGAAAATCCAAAACTTAAACCTTATTCCTTCCTTCTACCACCTATTACCTACCACTTGTTACCTTCGGCCCATTGGTAAGAATATTCTTGTTTTTTTTAATGTGTATTTATTAAGATTATGTTATCCCATATACCTACCACCATCCACAAACCCTCTCACTGTGGCCAAGACACCTTTAGCTGTCAGATATCTGATCGGTCATGTGAGCCTGCATGATTGGCAGTGAGAAAATCCAAAACTTAAACCTTATTCCTTCCTTCTACCACCTATCACCTACCACTTGTTACCTTCGGTCCATTGGTAAGAATATTCTTGTTTTTTTTTAATGTGTATTTATTAATGTGTATTTTCTAACTTTTATCTCACTAAACATTTTAATTCATTTTGTGAATTTCATATTATATATTGTGTGTGTTTGTTTACATTTTCTCATTAAGGTAATATCGTGAAATATGTAAGTACCCTAGAATAATAGGAATATGATAGGGTGTTAGATTTGCATAATGTTTTGGAACGATTTACATTATTAAAAAGTGAATTAGGTTAGTAAGGTATAAGTACATTTTATTTTATAAACAACTACGTTTTTAAACGGTGAGCATAAAAGTGTAGTAGGTAGGTAAGAGAGTTTATTTTGTGAGCGGTATGTAGGTAGGTAAAATATGTTGCTATATACATGCAAGGTGTAAGTGGGAATCAGAAATGCACATATAACTAAGTAGGTAGGTATGTAGGGACGGTAAATTCAACTGTTTAGTTAAAATGCAACTTTGTAGGTATAGGTATACTACGCACTTATTTAAGTGTGATTATCAATTTACTTTACTAGGTAGGTATTTTGTATAGACTAGCTAGGCTAGTCTAAGCGAAACGTTTTATCTGTTATTATAGTAAATAAGTTAGGCTGTCATAAAAAAAATAGTCGGTGCGTTAATAATAATATTTATGTTGCATGATAGATAATAAGTACCTATTCAATAAGTTGGTGATGGTGTTTTAGAATAAATAGGGTCAAGTTATGTGTGTGATGGATGTGTGAAAACCGTGCTTAGTAGTTTATTAGGTTTATTTTATTCAGATGTCACTGAAATTAACTAGGTATTTACCTATTTAATTTACCTTGAGGAAATTAAGGTTTCCAGTTTTGTTATGCCGAAATGGCTGAGACATATAGTTGATGGTATCTTTGGTTGGACTAGAGGGCAAGCAAAGCAGTCCCTGTAGAGATCTTCAAGGAGATGTACTACCATCGGAAGTCTGCAACGATTGCTACCACAACCTACATTTAAATAGTAAAATCTATATTTTGGTGACGTCGGATAATTTAGACATATATTTTTAAGACTATCTCATTTATTAACTAATTATTTGATTTATTTTATTCTGTTGTCATTGAAATGAACATAACTACCTACAGATGGTATTATTACAATACAGACTGTATTTGAGGAAATCAAGGTTTCCGATTCTATGAGCTGAAATGGCTTCGACATATTGTCGATATCTTTAGTTTGGCTAAGGGCAAGCAACGCAGTCCCTGTAGATCATCTTCAAGGAGATATGCTACCATCAAAGGCCATAAACGATTGATATCACAAACTACATTTAAATAGTAAAAATCTATATTTTGATGACTATGGAGTGAGGTGAACATATAATTGGTTATTTACATATAATTTCACGTGGATTTGTTGTGAACAAATTACAATGCGAATGGGTTCGATTCCCGTTCATAGAACTAGTGGGTTCGAATCCCGCTTGTGTATTTTATAAAATAAAATGAATATGTGATGTTGCGAAAATTTGTTGTGAACAAATTACAATTCGAATGGGTTCGATTCCTATTCATGGAACTAGTGGGTTCGAGTCCCGCTTGTGGGATTTTATGAAATAAAGTGAATATGTGATGTTGTGAAAATTTGTTGTGAACAAATTACAATTCGAATGGGTTCGATTCCCGCTCGTGGAACTAGTGGGTTCGAGTGCCGCTTGTGGATTTTAAATGAAATAAAGTGAGCATATGATTGTTTATATGTATATAATTTTACGCAAATTTGTTGCAAAGAAATTGCAATTTGCATAGGTTCGAATCCTGTCTTGGAACCAGTGGGTTCAAATCCTGCTTGTGGAATTTCAGCTTTGTTTGTAAGACTAAGTAATAGGTATATTATCTACTTACTTAATAAACCCTTGTTCAGCGCCTGATATATTTGAGTGGCTTTTTGTTTATGTTTAGTACAAATACTCAATGTACAAGCATTAAATACCCATAACGAGTTAAATATCCACTCTTAGTATATGTCAGGCATTGTTCAGTGATTAGTAATAAGAGATTGCTAGATTTAAGCATCAATACCGAAATTATATGGTTTTCTCGTTGCTTATGTTTGGTCAAATACTCGAGTATCTACATGCATTAAATATAAGCAATGGTTTAATAAAATATTTGAATACCGAGAGGATGTGGGTGGTTTTGGGGAAGGCAGGAGACCACTTAGCTTTATGATCATTTTGATCATTTATATAATACAAATAAGTTCAGTATTGTTCTGGTGAATGGTTCTATTTAAGCAAAGGCTTGTGGTTGCTCGGAGTAAAGCTAGGACAACATGAACACTGATAGTAGGTATTACGGATTACAATTGCCTCAATATAGTAAGTAGGTAGCTACCTACCTATATACATATTAGTAGATTGTGTTAAACAAGTGTTTAAGTATGATGTTTAAAAGCGACTCTCGTGAGTAACAAGAGTAGAGTTTAGTATTATCCTGCAATGTGGGGACGACTGGATAGAAATAACACTCACGAAGGTTGGATAAATACTCTTCTTTTATTATAAAAGTATTCCTTTATATATTAATTCTAACTTATGACTAATACATAGGAATGTAGGTTAGGTAGGTTTCGGGTTTCCAATGTTTATATTAGGGTTCTATTACAGATTCGTATTACAACCTCATTCCCCAAATATGGGCATGTTTCAAGTTATGTTATGGATAGTTTCATATTCTATTTTGTTTATATTATTACATAGTTACATACCCACCTACTACACTTTCCACCCTTTTTTTTTTATTTTTTTTTTTTTATTCTTTAAATAATTTTGTTCTATTTTTATGTATAATTTTTAGTTTTCCCTTATCTAAAATCTCAACATTTGGAGATACATCTCTTATAACTACGTAAGGACCTGAGTATACACTGGTCAACTTATTTCTATTTTCATTTTTAACTAACACTTTATCATTAGGTTTGTATAAAATCGGGTTACAATTCTTATCATACCTTAACTTTCTAAGCATTTTACTTCGTAATAAATTTTCTCTCGCTTCTTTCTGTGATAACTGAAGTCTATACTTCAATTCTAAAGGATAGCTTTCATGATTGTACAATGGTTCTGGGTCTGATGATAAATTACTTGGCAAGTTGACTTTTTTTCCGAATACTAATTCAAATGGTGTAAATTTAGTTTCTGTGTGGACAGACGTATTGTATGCAAAACACCAATACGCTATCCATTTACTCCAATGTTCACTATGATTTTCAGTTTGAATACGTAAGTACGTACCTAAACTTTTGTGACTGTTTTCTAATGCGCCAATACTCTGGTGATGGTATGCTGTGGATGTAAGTTTATTTATTTGCAAAAGTTTACATACCTGTTGAAATGTTTCAGATATAAATTCCGTTCCTCTATCTGTAGCAATGACTTCAGGTACCCCATAGCGAAGTATAAAATTGTTTACAAACCTTTGTGCAACTTCTATTGCACTCTTTGTTTTCATAGGATAGGCTTCAATATATTTTGTTAATTCACATTGTATAGTAAGTATATATGAATAATTTTCTTCATCCCTTTCAATTGGTCCTACTACATCCATAAATATCTTTTGCAACGCTGTCTCTGCTGTTGTTGTAATTGTCATGGGTTCCTTAATATATACAGAATATTTTTCTTTTTGACATTTTTCGCATTTTTTGACATAGTTTCTTATGTCTTCTTCTAGGCCAGACCAAAAATATCTTCTTTTTATATTATTATACATTTTTCTTTCCCCTGCGTGGCCACTCGTAGGTAATATATGAAAGTCATTTAATATTACTTTTTTCTCGTCTTTATCAGTTATTTTTATTACCTCATTTATTATACATAATTGTGGACCGGTCCATTCCTTTGTTCTCGATATCTCATTTGCTAATTTTCCCACAAATATATTATTATTTTCACCTTTTATTATTAGTATTTTATTTAAATTCCATTCTTTACATTTCGTACCAAGTTCTCGCACAAAGGCGCGTCGCGTCGTTTGCGATGAAGAAAATGGTTTTATGTATAATGTTTTTTCTTTCTTTAAATATATCAACTTTTCTGATTCCTTTACATTTATTTTGTCATTATTATTTATTTTATTTATTTTATTTTGCGTAACATAAACTAATTGCCTTATAGAAGTTTGTAGGAGCTAAAATAATTGTGTTTTACTTCACCTTTTGTATTATCACAACCATAACCTTTGCGTTAAATTTAAGATATTTTATCACAATTTACAAGGTTAAAAGAAGATTCCGAGTTTCATTTGAAGCTCTTTGTTATATTATTATCAAACAAGATAGACAAACGATTAAATTATTAAAAGTTAAGCTGTTATTACATAGTTTCATTTTGGGATGGGTGGCCATGATGTTGCTATGATTTTAGGTAGGTACTTATTTAATAAATTGTTAAATGTTCAGCTGTTATTAAATAGATTCGTACGGGATGGGTGACCGTTATGTTGTTATGATTTTAGGTACTTACATAATCTAGCTTGGAGCAGGTCTTTGCTTTCTTTGATTGTTTATAATGATAGTAATAGTATAAAGGTTAGTCGTGTCTTAATAAGGATCATGAATTCATTTACATTAAGAGACTGTACAGTTATGAATAGGTAGGATCTGTTAGGATTTGCCTTAAGTTCCTTAAAGTTCTTAGGTTATTGCGGACCTTCGTAGGTGCACTAGACGATCACTTGGCCAAAATGATCTTTTAGGTGTGATTGAAATAAGTAGGTTATTCTCGGTTTTGTTATTTAATAATAATAATGGTTATAATAAATTAGGTAGGTTAATTTATGGTGATCTAGGTAACTAATTACGTTCATTATGTAAGTTACTTTTATATCGTTATATTTGGTGCCGTTAGGTAGGAAGGTTAGGTACAAATAGGTTTAAATGTTTTAGTCATTAATCATAAATAGTTAATTCAGAAAAAAAATAGGATTGAAGATCCTTTAGTTTAGGTTGGCTTTTAGATTTAATTTAGTTTACTTAAGGTTAGAATAGGATTCGTTACAGATTTTGGTGTCGTGACCAGGATCGGTTGTTACATATTTTAGGTGGGTAGGGATTATTACACCGGGCGCGTTGCCCACTGCGCCATCGAGCTCCTCAGTGATAGATAGATAATTGTTGTTATGGATGATATGTGCCCACTCTATCCCTAAACACTATTTACTTTAAATATACCTCACGCGGTCTTTATGAAAGAAAATGAAAAGAAACGTCGGCGGTGCCATTTCATTTACCAACACCCTAGCTCTATAATATCTTTGTGAAAATAGCTTAAATCTATTCAGTGGCCGATTCTTCCGAAACTTCTTTCGGAATGTGTTATTTTTTATATAAGTATTTTTACAGACAAGCACAGTGCCTTGAACTCACCTGATGTTAAGTGATAAGTGATGATAGGGCCAATTGGTGGCCAAAAAGCGCACTTCACCCGGAATCCTCAACTAGTGAGGCACTGGCTATCTTATCTCTAGCTGCCGGAACACAACAATGCTACAAACATTGATGTTATACACATTCCCTTTATTGCCTTTCGCCTTCTTCGTTCGCTCCTTTTCAGTCCACTGGATGTGGTGATAATTATGAATTGATACAAGCCTTCAGTAACGTGACCCGCGCGTGCCGACACACAGACACCAATAGCAAACACTTAACATAAACATGTCTAGTCCTTCTATGGAGGGTGCAAGCGAAACGCGACCTTATTGCTAACCGATCAGCCACAAAATATGGAGAAGGCAGAAGGTAAGCTTCATACATGACGCGCTCGAGCAACGCGCACCACGCGTAGAGACGTCTCATGGACACGATCTCGCAACACCTGCGCTCACACTGTGTTGTGAGCTATTGCGATACTCCGTGTTCGTGGGAGCACAAATTAAGGAGACTGGAAAAGGTATGCTTCATATTAACGCTTTTTTAGGGTTCCGTACCTCAAAAGGAAAAAACGGAACCCTTATAGGATCACTTTGTTATCCGTCTGTCTGTCTGTCAAGACCCTTTATCTCAGAAACGCGTGAAGGTATCGAGTTGAAATTAAAACCATATACTCAGGTCTGCGGTCCCTTGAAGCTGTAAAAAAAATTAAACTTCTAAGTTAACGAAAAAAAGATACGGCCGTTTATGTCGCAAAAAACGTAAATTTCGACACTCTCAAGTGAATCAAAATTCATAGGGTATTTGCCGTTAAACTAGGACTATGAAGTTTGGCAAGTAATATCGTCTTATACTAAAAAATACAGGGAAAAGTCTCAAAACTAACCGTGTCATGTGGGGTATCGTATGAAAGGGCTGCATTTGCACAAGCTTAAACAGATTTTTATTTTTATGATGTATAGTTTTCGATTTATGACGAGGAATGAAAAAGAAATACCTTTTCCCTCTTTTATATGTATAGGTACCTAATAACTTTGGTGTATGTAGTACACACGCCTGCACATCAACCTACCACAAACTGTCAAATTTCCTCAATAGACTTTGAACTCTATTACTAAGATGTATGGTTGAAAATGTATTGAAGAAACTTGACAGTTTGTGGTAGGTTGATGTGCAGGCGTATGTACCTAAGTGCGAGTCGGGAAAAGTTCGAGACTCGATTCCTGAACTATAAAATATGTACCCATAAATTTGTACGGAACCCTGTGGTGGGCGAGTCCGACACGCACTTGTCTTTTATAGAGTTTGCTCATTGCCTCCGACGGCATTTAGCTTCACCAGGCATTTTTGGGGGTGGCGAGAAACTTAAAGGGTTTCCTCAAGCCGTGTGAAACGAATCACCTTCGGAGGTTTTGTAGAGGGAACGGCATCACGCACCAGTGCCGGTCCCCGTGCCCTACTAGACTCTCGGAAGGGTTCGGATCGGATCCTAACGCATGGACACGGAATCTCGCAACAGCTCGCAACAGTCCCAGCAGCTGTTGCAAGATTTCGTGTCCGTGAGAGGTGTCTAGAGCGAGTCGAGAAGAGAAGGCGAGGCGAGAAGGTAAGCTTAGCAGGTAAGCGTTAGTATGAAGCGTACCTTCTGCAGTCTGCTTATTTCGTGGAACAGCTGAGCTGTGCACGCTCTACTAAATGGAATCAGTGAAACGTTACATGAAATGGACCGGTGAGCTTAACTATTTTAATTAATGTCGTCACATACATAGTACTAATCTAGTAGTAGTGACTTGTAGTCGTGTAGTTGTACACTGCCTCCACATCAGATTACCAAAAACCAACTGTCAAATTTCCTGAATAGACTTTGAACTTTGTATACTACTAGAGCGGCCCGTCCCGGCTTCGCACGGGTGGACATTTTTTTTTAATATAGCCTATGTTACTCAGCGCTAATATGCTATGTTAGCGCTGAGTAACATAGGTCTAATGGTGAAAGATTTTTTTTAATCGGTTTAGCAGTTTTTGAGTTTATTTGTTACAAATAAAAATACAAAAATACAAAGCTTTCCCCTTTATAATGTTAATATGACATGGCATATGGTTGAACATTGAAGGAATTTGACAGTTTTGGATAGGTTGATATTCAGGCGTCCACGTCTGCACCTAGAAATCTGAAATTATGAACGTATGTTCCCTTTTTAATGTCGACAAGAAATAAGGCCGGATTTTTCAAAATTCCTTCGGGTATACGGGTGTTTACGTTGACAAAGTACCGGGCGCCCGCTAGTATAACATTATGCATACGAACTGGCTAGAATTACCAAGCATTTTTATCATTAAGATTATAATAATCTTTTATGTCTTTCTCTTCCAAATGCAAGTACACATACTATGGTAGTTTAATTCTTTGCCAGTCACTGGTGACTGCTCTGGCTTAAAATTAAACTTTATTTGATTTCGGTCTTGCACTTATGATGTTGCAATTCAGCCATAGCCTATAGTTGTATAATATGTCGACTCATTCGAAAAACGCAAAATGAAACGAGGAAAGATTCACTTATCAGGATGTTGTTTTATAACGTGAATAAATTAATTCTAGACTGTAAAGCTATAAGCGCGCTTTTATAGAACAAGGCATAAATTTATAAATAGCACCCTGTTTATTCTTTGCGTGTTTTCAAAGTGAAATCATTTATTCAGTGTAAGAAGCTCTCCTAGGTTTTGGTTTTCTTTTCTGTATAGTGTTTTGAATACTGTTTTTTTTTTATTGTGTTAAGTGTGTCTTTATTAAAAAAAATATTTTTCTGTTGTTTTCTGTTGTTAAAAATAAAGTAAACATAGTTTTATATATAATTATACACGTGTTCTAATGTGTTATTGTTATATTAACTTTATCAACTCACAGGCACTTATTGATGTCAAAAACTATTATTTATCAAAAAATATAAAACCTTTATTAAAGAAATGGTTTAAACTAAATAACTGAATGATATATTGTTTTCTAAAGTTTACGCGAACACTACACATTGAAATGAAACAACTTTTACGGATCTACTCGCGTTTATTTTACACATTAGTTTTAATTAATGTTTATCCTGACGTTTCGAACCCCTTGCAGGGTCCGTGGTCACAGGGAGACTGAGGTGTTGGTCGTCTCATAATTAGTTAGTAGCTTGTATACCCTCATTTAAATTTAATCAGGTGCATTCCGTTTTACGCAGAAAGAGCTTACAGTATCTTTTGGTCTGGCAGTATGGTGTTGGGGCTGGGATTTAATATTCTGTATGATGGGATCCCAGGCTGGTGGTAGATTCCAACCATCTTCTCTATTAAAATTAGGATGTTTTTTTAATTTCAATAGCCTCGCGTATTAAACCTCGCGTAATTAAAACTAATGTGTAAAATAAACGCGAGTAGATCCGTAAAAGTTGTTTCATTTTAACTGAATGATAATATACAAAACCGAAAACAGCTAGCGAGGAGAGTTTTTTTATGACGTTTTAGATTTCACAGACCGCAGGCCACAGTCTGTAATCCCAAGAGGGCCAGTGTGTAAGGCACACACAAAACAAGCAAATCTATTCCACCAATTTTAATTAGAAAAAAGCGATGCTACCAATAATTATCAACATTTTTAATGAATTGTAACTTGTTTTCAACAAAATATTCTTAACTTATCCTTGACATTTTACACATTAATTTTTTTATTACATTAATAATAAAACTAATATTATTACAAATCAATAAAGTTTTCGCATTGTGTGCAGTAAAGGTATTTTAATGATTTAGTTTTAGATATTTATAAAACTGTTGTAAAGTGCAGGTGATGACGTGTATAGGTTGTTGACGTTTTGTATTAAGGAACATATTTCATTGTTGTGTTCTGAAATAAGCAGCGCCCTTGTACTACATTCACCCGTATAACATATTTTGTTACCCTTTTATGTGTGTACATTTTAATGTAATGTAATTGTATTGTAATTTAGCTAGTGCGACTGCAGTTGCTGATGAGATAGTTTTAGGGATGGAATACTATATTCCGCACTCCTATCTCATCAGCAAAGGCAGGCGCAACCGATGGTTCAACCGCGAGTGTGCCAACGCTGTTGATAAAAAGCAGGCGGCATACCGCGCTTGGATCAGAGGTAGAGCTCTTGGGGATCCCGAAACCCGCACGCTGAAAGCAGCCTTTAATAATGCCACCAAGTCCTGCAAAAGAGCCTACATCAGAGCGGATGCTCAGCGCGTTGCACGGGTCGGCCAAGAACTGCTGACGCATCCTACGGGCAGCCGTAGCTACTGGCGTCTGGCCAAAGCCGTGCAATCAAACTTCTGCCAACCCTCGCTGCCACCACTGAGATGTCCTGACGGAACTTTAGCTCACAAGCCGCAAGAGAAGGTCGATCTCCTGGCCAAACTTTTTGCGGCTAACTCCCGAATCGATGACTGCAATACACAGCCACCTACAATTTCTCACTGTAGCCACACAATGCCCGATTTTAAAATCAGGCAGTGTGATGTCCGTGCGGAGTTGCAGTCAATCGATGTCCGGAAAGCTAATGGCCCTGATGGCATCCCACCAATAGTCCTAAAAATGTGTGCAGCGGAGTTGTCCCCCGTGTTAACGCGCCTATACCGTCTCTCGCTCTCTTCAGGTTGTGTGCCGGAATCTTGGAGAGAGGCCAATGTGCAACCGGTCCCCAAAAAAGGAGATCGGTCAGATCCTTCGAATTACCGCCCCATAGCCGTAACTTCAGTTTTGTGCAAAGTCATGGAGCGCATTTTAAATAAACAACATGTCCACTACCTAGAAGAACACTCCATAATTCACGATCGCCAATACGGGTTTCGGCCGAAGCGGTCAACGGGTGATCTTCTAGCGTACGTTGCACATCTCTGGGGTGAGGCTATTGACAAGCGTGGTGAGTCGGTGGCTGTTAGCCTCGACATAGCCAAGGCATTTGATCGGGTCTGGCACAAAGCTCTTCTCTCCAAGCTTCCGGCATACGGTCTGCCTGCTCAGTTCTGCAACTGGGTCGCTGGCTTCCTGCATGAGCGTAGAATCCGTGTCCTGTCTGATGGATGCGCATCACGGCTCATGTCAGTGAATGCTGGTGTCCCTCAAGGTTCCGTTCTGTCCCCCACGCTGTTTCTTCTGCATATCAATGATATGCTTCCACTTGGAAATATTCATTGCTATGCAGATGACAGTACAGTGCACGGTGGGTATAACGGTCACCCTGCGGCTGGGCGGGTCGAGACTGAAGAGAAACGAGTGAATCTTGTCATTGAGCTCAATCGGGTATTGGACCTCATATCTAATTGGGGCTCCAATAATCTGGTTGAGTTCAATGCCAAGAAAACACAGGTGTGTGCGTTTACGGCCAAAAAGTCACCATTCCTTCCTCTTCCAACTCTTCAGGGCACATCTCTAAGCCTGCAGAACAATATCAACATGCTCGGTATGATGATTCGCTGCGATCTGAATCAAAAGGACTATATCGAAGCCGTGATCAAAACAGCCTCACGAAAACTCGGTGTCCTGAACAGAGTGCGGCGATTCTTTACGCCTGACCAGTTGTGTCTTTTGTACAAGACACAGGTACGGTCTTGCGTGGAGTATTGCTCGCACATCTGGGACGGTTCCGCAAAGTATCTTCTCGATGCCTTAGACGGATTGCAGCGTCGCGCTGTACGTATTATCGGCAATGCAGAGGTAACTAATACTCTCGAACACCTGCAATTGCGTAGAGATATAGCGTCACTCAGGGTCTTCTATCGCTTATATCACGGCGAGTGCTCTGAAGAACTCTTTAACCTTATCCCACCTTCTCCCTTCCTCCATAGGAGTACACGTGCTGCTCTCCGGTGTCACCGCTTCACTGTCACACATATCCCATCGCGCACAAAGAAATTTGGTGACTCGTTTCTTTGTCGCACCTCCAAAAGATGGAATAGTCTACCAGCACATGTTTTCCCTCTTTCCTATTATATGGGGTCCTTCAAACGAGGCGTGAAGAAGCACCTTGTGGGCCGGCAGAGTGAGGTTGACTGATGCTGCGTTGTTTTCACGCTGCACCAGTTGTCTTCACGTCTGGACTCCATTTCCACTTAACATCAGGTGGTGTGGAGTCATTTGCCGTGCTAAGTATAAAAAAAAAAAATTTACAAAATTGTAAATAAAAATAAATAAATAATAATAATAATAATAATAATAAATCATTTATTTGCTTTTTAACATGGTATAAAGATATTACAAAAATACATGGGTAAACCACATGTTAAGCTAATCTAAAATGTAGCATGCAAAACATTAATTAGGAACTTAAACTATGAACTCTACATAAATACTTCCGAATTTCACAATATATGTTTAAAATAAAATAATTTATGATTTTTTATCAAAAAATTCCTGAATATTATAAAAATTATTGTCGTTTAACCATTTATACAAATTTCTTTTGAATGCAATGTCATTGTCTGTCTTCATATTATTAGGTATTTAATAAATATGCTCCTTTGGCTGGCAAAACTAGACTTTGAAATAAATAATAGCGAGAGCCATATAGCATGTCAATAGCATGTTTTATTAGTGGACGATAACTGTCAATATATTTGTATTTTTTTTTTAATATGTTGTGATTGTCCCTTATATTTTGTGTTTGTATTTGTGATAGAAAGTGTCCTTTTCTAATATGCTATTTTATACACTGTAAGGAAGAAAAGCTCTTGACAGTTTAACATTTACTATTTATATTTTTTATTTTGTCTTTAGTTAAGTTATGTTTATTTTCTGTTATTATTGTTTTGACATACATTTTAATTTTGTTATACATAATATAATATATAGCATAGTTATGTAACACGTTACTTATGTGGACTCACCATTATAAAATAATCAATGTTGTATGTGAAGCCGGTACTATTATTTATTCTGTGGTACAGCCTACTAGCTAGTTCGTCAGTTTTTTTTTTTTTTTTTTGGAGAGAGATTGCTGATTGCCGTTGCGGCATTTTCAGCTTCACCGGGCTTTTTGGGGGCGGCGAGGAACGTAAAGGGTCCCTCAAGCCGTGTGAAACGAATCACCTTCAGAGGTTATCTAGAGGGAACGGCATCGCGCACAAGTGCGCGTCCCCGTGCCCTACTAGATTCTCCGAAGGGTTCGGATCGGATCGGAAGTTCGTCAGTGGTCGAGTTAAGTGGTCGGCGATTCCATATGAAGTGCGCTTCCATCTTCTACTTTATTATCGCGTTCTATCTGTTGGTCTGTATTGTTCTTATATTTATTACCGTACTACATATCAAATAATATAATAAATGTTTAAAAATATCTTTATGTTTAAATGTTACCATTGTCTTAGTTAACATATTTCATGCAAATTTTTACTTTTTGTTTTTCAAGTGCTAATTGCTGCACTGAAGCTAAATACAATATTTATAAAATTTGCATTGCATGGCCATCGGTTGCAACGACCGTTGGATAGATGACGCTGTGCTGCCATAAAAGCACTCTAAAACCTTTAAAAAGCAGTGACAAAATTCAGCGCTTACGTCAGCCTTCTCGGTAGCATAGCGGTCAGTGCAGCCGCCCGGATTGCGGAAGACCCAGGTGCGATTCCTGGCTGGGTCGGGTGGGTGTTTAATTTTTTCACTGTATTTTATAAAATTTTATAAACATATTTCATGCAAACAAATTATCTTGGTCGAGTGGCAGAGCGCTCGGTCCGATACCCGAAGGTCCCGGGTTCGATTCCCAGGTCGGGTGAAGTGTGTTTCGGATTTTCCATGCATAGACTGGGTTTGCCATTACCTTCGATCAATAATGTAGGTACTAGCAATGATATTAAAAGGTCATTGGGTACTAGACAAAGGATCCAGAACAAAAATGCATATCGAAAGTGGGCCTGTCTGCTCATTCCTATACATTTAAATTTCCATTAACACAATCTGAAAAAACATTCATTAAATTATTAAATCTTAAACATAAAGATTTTTTTTTTAATGTCTTCTGTTGTATTTTTCCAACACCAATAATTTCGCCAATGTCGAGTGATTAACGAGACACGTTATAATTTGAAAAATGGCCAGTAGAAGTTACAAATATTGGCCGGTAGAAGATATATCTTTTTATAAACTCTGTGAATTGAGTATCTATCTAATTAAGGTTGTAAAATATTTGTACTCAATATTTGCTGTCATCGCTACAACGTCATTGTGGCTGTGCGTGGCAGGCACCAGAGTCGCGTTCCGTTTTTCATCGCTCATCGGGAATCTAGTACATTATTGATCGAAGACCATTGCCCATAAATTGTAGTGATGACTTGATTTCAATGATGGAGGCTTTTGCCCAGCAGTGGGACAGTTATAGGCTATTTACTACTTACTAATCTTTTTTTATTTTATTATCTATTTTAAAGGAGATGTTTTTTTTTGTATGGAGAAAATGCCAACACCTTGTACACAATACCGAAAGATAGTATAAGCTTATGCGAAATAATTTTCTTCGTATAAATGAATAGTCTTCATGTCAGAATTATCTAGAACCTTAAAATAAATCAACTTTCGTGATGGCAGAGCGGTATTCTGCCAATGTCAAGTAGCTGCCAAAACAACGTACCTATGTCTTTCGGTTTCTTTTTATATTTTTTAGTAAATGTGTACGGGGTCTTGGCTTAAAATTAAACATCTCCATTGGTCGTTTGTCACCCAGGTTTGTTAGACGTATAACAATAATAACGTTTTAACCGTCTCTGTGGTTTAGTGGTTAAGACCAACGGTTTCAGACCCAGAGGTCCCGGGTTCGATTCCCAATGGGGGGTACATGTTTGTGTATTTGGTTTGGTTGGTGGTAGGGCTTGTTTGTCCGACTGGCTATATATTTAAAAAAAAAACTTATTTTTATGAAGGGTGTATTCATCCTTACAAATAAAAAATGAAGTTCCGGATGTTGGCGTAAAATCCCGCAAACCTGTTGTCGCACTTGTTATTTTTGTTTTGCGTTTTGCGTTTCGTTATCGCATCTCGCCGCAGTTCTTCGAGGGATTTTTTGTTATTGTACAGACGCGGAAATAAACGTGTTCTACAATTTTTTTTACGAAACATACAATTATTGTTTTGGAAGTGCATTGCGGCTCGCCTTTTTTTCCTCATTTCGAATTCCTATACAAATGTCAAAGTTTAATTTTTATAAACTTCATATAAATCTAATGGAAATAGAAAGTAAGCAAAAGTATAACTATGATAATACATAATTTTACGCACATTTTGTTTCGAACAAATAAAAATTTGAAAAAGACAATGTGTTGAAAAAATCCCACGAGCGGGATTCGCACCCACACTTCATGACATGCTGGGTCAGGTGCACTACCTACTATGCCATCGTGGCTCAATCCAACTCGCCGAATATAATCCAATCAAATCCAATTTTTTCAACACTTTGTCTTTTTACAAATTGTAATTTGTTCGCAACAAAATTTGCTCATAAATATAGCTTGCCTAACCCTTAACTGATCTTTAATATTTGTAAAAATATTAAGATCAGCTGTTGGTGACGTAGTTAGTAACGCTAATAGGGCTCCTTTGGCTTACAGAGGAAGAGCAGATAGTGTTGACTAATTTCGGCGAGTTGGATTGAGCCACGATAGCATAGTTGGTAGTGCACCTGGCCCGGCATGTCATGGGGTAAGTAAATGTTAGTAAATAGCTTATGACTCTTCCACAGCTAGGCTGATCATCTATCGGGCATAGACAACCTCTCACGGTCATGGAATCTCGTAACAGCCGCGCTCGGAATTTTGCGCTTGAGAGCGGTTGCGAGATTCCGTGTCCGAGAGAGGGTCTACCTGCGTGCGTTGCTCGAGCGCGTTTGTGTGAAGCTTACCTTCTGCGGTCTTCTTATTTTGTGACTACATGCAGTAAGTATTCGCCATTTACAAATCAGTTTGAGTTCCCCTGATTGACACCATCCTTTGTACTACAAAACAGTGTTTAAAATGTTTTTGTTTTGTTTATATAATTTTAACGCAAATTTTGTTGCGAAACAAATTACAAAAACACAATTTTAAAAAATAAAAATCCTCGTGGAAATTTTTTCAACATTTTGTACAGTGTTTAAAGTTAAACAATGGCTAAATACGTGTTTAAAATATTGTGTCTCTGTCTAATAATATTAGCTAAAGAGTGACAGCATATTTTTTAAGCATTGTCTAGCTGTAGCTATCGTTTCGTGGTAATGCAGCATATGTTTAGGAAACCTGTCTCCAAAATACCCACACACGCCTGCATATCTGACTACCACAAACAGTCAAATATCCTAAATAGGCTTTGAAAATTATGTATATGGCATATGCTTGAACTTTTCAACCGCCTCTGTGGTCTAGTGGCTTAGACCACCGGTTTAGATCCAGAGGTCCCGAATTCGATCCCCAGCGAGGGGTGCATGTTTGTGTACTCGGTTTGGTTGGTGGTAGGGCTTGTTTGTCCGCCTTGCTAGCTTTCACCATCTTATCTAAATATGTCGCCATAACATCAATGTTTGTAGCATTGTTGTGTTCCGGCAGCTAGAGATAAGATAGCAGTGCCTCACTAGTTGAGGATCCCGGGTGATGTGCGCTTCCATCATTGGCCTTATCGTCGCTTCACATCAGGAGAGATCAAGGCACTGTGATTACCCGTAAAATATATATAAAAAAAATATTGTAGACAGTTTTCAATAGTAATAACGTTTCCTAATCTATTATAATCAATATTAATAAACAATTATAAACCCCTTTTACTAGATTACAACTAAAAACTTTTTTTTTTGTATTTTTGACAGGAAAGCTAATAGTGTACCTACCTATCTACCTATATAGTTTGGTTTTGAATCTTTACAAATAAATGTGTTTTGTCATGCTTTCGTGCTAATAATGAACATGGCTGTCAGTACCTATGAAATGTAAGTAATTTTTAAAGCCACACCGCTACCGCTACCGTCATCTCATAAGTGGCATAAGCTGTGCCATTCGCAATTTCACAACACTGTCTGATAAATGATAATACACCATCGGCAATGAATAAATTACTATCTAGATACATCTGAACACATGACGCGGCAGTTCAACAATGACAGGCAAATGCAGCCTTGCAAGAAACAGGTAAGGTCGTTGACGTTATAAATATGTATAATTGGAGAGAAACATGACAAAAACACACACACAATACATTAAGCCTTTCTCGAGTTTACAGGTCAAGTTCTAAATCGGAAAAAGTGTTAAAAACCTTTATAATACTCTATTATTTCATGCCTTCTACATTCTACAATAGTAAGAAGATGGTAGGTAAAATTACATTGATTACATTGTAGACTCTGAGGTAAGTGTTACAGACTTTTCTGACTAAACAGCTGACTGGCCATCAGCAAAGACAAAAAACATATTCTCTCTCCGAAAATCTCTCGCCGCGTCTTCTCCATACTCTAATACGCCGATCGTCGTTAAAAAATTTAACTTTGCATTCGTCTGTGAAGAGCACTATGCCCCATTGGTTTATGTCCCAGTCCAAATGTTGACGGGAAAATCTTAAACGATTTGCACGATGATTTCTGGTTAATGGAATCCGGACAACTCGCCTTCTTGATGCCTGCTGGTCTTCATGCAATCGATTACGAATAGTTTGGTCACTGACACGAGTACCCGTTGTGAGCCGTAAACGATTTTGCAGCTTGCGGGCCGTCGTTGTGCGATCTCGGCGCGCACTTAATCGAATGTAACGATCCTCTTGAGCTGTTGTAATGCGAACTCTGCCCGACCCAGGTCTTCTTCTAACACTGCCGGTCACTTGGAAACGATTCCATAGATTTTGAATAGCTCTTCGAGAAAATCCCAATTGCAAACCCACAGATCGCTGCGAATGACCTTCTTCAATCATTGTAACGGCTCTGGTTGCTGTCAGCGAGTCCATATGACGCCTGCGTGCTTGTGGCATATTGCAAAAGATGTTTCTGACTCGAGATATCAATGAACTCTGATAATTTCTAATAAACCAAGAAGCTAAGGAAAGCAAAACGTCAAAGAAAATGGAATCAAAATTTTCAAAAATAATTTTAAATCAAATTTTATTTAAAATTGTTGCCAGCATTAGATGAATACTGCAATATTAAAAAGTTTAGGTATCAAAGAGTTTGTATACTCAATATTTTACTACTTTCAATATGTAAATGTTTAATAATTTACACCAAAATGAAAAAATACCTCGTGGCCCTTATTTTGTTTTGAGTAGTATATATTTGTGTATTGAAACAGACACTTCATATTTCGGATTCCCGTACAAAACTTCAAAGCTTAACTTCCAACCAATAAGTTACATTTAATAAAACGTACTATGCTTAACCCTAACCCCCGAGAATTATAAGTTTAGGCTTATGTATATTGTACAGAAGAAATATTAAAAACGTTTTGTTGCCATTCAGACAATTCTAAACAGAATTCGACCACCAGTCGAACGTATAAAACCGATACATATCAATTGAGGTAGTTTCTGAAGAAAGCGAGCTTTCGAACGATACCTAATGGCGTGTAAAATACGACTTAATGCATAGGTACTTATTTAGCCACATATAAAAAGAGAAGTTCCCATAAATTCGTTGTGCTCGTTAGTTACACTATGGGCACGCGCAAACTCCTTTGAAACCAGACTTGGGCAAAAAGTAATCAGATTAATGATTAAGGATTATGATTACAATGTGTAATCTTCAATCATGATTACAGATTACGGAAATTAATCAAAAATGTAATCATATCGATGATTAATGATTATCAATCTGTAATCATAATCTTGATTACTGTTATGATTAATAAAACAAATAGTCGGAACTCGGAACATTAAATAATAAAAAACATATTATATAGCAAAAAATATTTTTTATTTTTTAATCAGTCTCATAGATTGTGCTTTAAGGATAATATAATAATAAATAAGTATAATTTTACGCAAAAAATCAACTAGAGTTTTCGGTATGTCGTTTATGATGTGTGTTTTAAATTAGATTTCAATAATACCCTCTTTTCAAACATTTCATCTGAAAGTCTGTGTGATTTTGGTGAATTGGTCATTGTTGCATATGAGAAAAGCCTTTCAACAGGACCCGATGACGGTAGAGGCGTATTATATTTCTTGAAAACCTTTTTGATTTCAGGATATCTATTTAACATGGATATTTCTTTATCTTGATCCGCCAAATAATGAGAAATAATGATTTCTGCTTTAGATCGTTGGACTTGGTGAATATCTCCTGTCGAATCGGTCTCTGACGAATCAGTGTCGAACTCGGAATAACTGTCTTCATATCTAGTGTTTGGGGTATCTTGAACAGTTTCAGGTGCTTCATGAATTTCTTTGACGACAGCTCCTTTAAAAACAGATTTGATTTTGGAATGATATTCTATATTTATACAAGCCATCCATTTGTCCTTGAATCTGGGATAAGACATTGCAGCAACTACTGCATTTTGGGCAACCTTCGAGGAGACGTTAAAAAACTCAGAAAATCGCCTTTCCACACTTTCCAAATAAGTCTCTGCTAACTTTTTGCAAAAAACAAGTGGTTCTCTGTTGAGTTTTTGCAATTTTTTTCGCAGGGATACTAAACATGGCAGCAAAATACCGTAATACATATATTGCTCACCTTGTATTATATCCAGGGCTTCTGCTATTGGTTTTGAACAACGCAAATATTCATTTATGTATTGGAAATCATTGGCACGTAAAACGTTTGTTACGCCCAATGCCAAGTACAACTGGACACTCTTATCTTGTATGGATGTAATTTGTTTTAGGCCATCATAAAGACTATTCCATCTAGTGATTCCTGGTCTGGAAAGTGTATGCCCAACAATACCTTGTATTATTTCAGCCGATTTAGGGCGGCCGGCCGAGTTCCACAAACTGTTGCATTTTTTGATAACGTTATTATGAATATCGGCAATAGTTGTTTCATTATTTCTTAACACTTTATTGGCGTCAGTTGTAGCACATAGATTGAGCTTGTGGGCAGAACATCTCAAATGTACTGGCAATTCTAATATATTTGTTTGTGGAATAGCATTTTCAACAAATGCTAAAGGATCAACATCATTTAGAGTGTTGAAGAAACTGCCCTCGGAGTTAAAATCCTCGCCGACAATAGCATCTCTTTCGTATTCTGAGTTGCCATCAGCGCCATCAGTAAAATTTTCTAAATTATCTAAGTCGATACCAAACTCTTTAAAAGCTTTCACAAAATTACTGCCACTATCTGTGACCGTGGCCAGAACTTTTCGTGAGTCGAGACCAAATTCAGAATGAATTGCTTCAAGTAAAAAAGCTATCCGGTCATAGGTGTGCGCACCTGAAAATCTTCGACATGCGAGTGTCTTAGATTTCCTTTCTAGGTTTGAGTCAAGCCAATGTGCAGTGACACCTAGAAAACTTCGACTTTTTCCTGACCAAATATCAGCAGTTGTGCACACTTCTTTTACGCTCTGCAATGCACTTTTGATGTTGGTAATTTCTTTTGTATAATATTCATCAATTAAGCGTGTTAATATTTAAACCAATATTTAAATTTAATTTATAATTATTATATAATTATAATTTAATTTAAGTTAATATTTAAATTTTCCTTTTGTGGTAATATTTAAACTTTCAAAGATTTTGTTAAAAAACGGATCATCTATTGCTTGCAAAGGAATCATGGAATGTATAAAAAACTTTAAAATATTTTCATTGAATTGCTCTTGTGAGACCGTTTGTTCAGCGGATTTATTTCTGTTATCCATAATTTCTGACTGAGGACGATTAGTAGTTCTATAAGACGGTTTGTTTTTTTTCATACATTTCAAGTGAGTTTGATACTCTTTGTATGTTTGTTCTCCGTGTTTTCGTTTGAGGTGAGTAACAAAATTGGATGTTGAATTGTTAAAACCAGAAATTTTAACTTCTTTTGGTTGACAAGATGTACAAATTCCAACTTTTTTGGTAGCGGTGGACTCCGTATAAGAATATATGAAAAACTTGCCGTCAAGGATGCATGGTAATGTTTCTGCTGTTTGCTCAATCTGCACATCTTCCAATTCAGAGTTATTAGATAAAGATGAATGAGAAGAACACGCCATTTCACATCACAACTAAAAATATTCCTTTAAGTACAAAATTACGTTCGTTTACTTGCGCCCGATTCGTTTGACTGATGCGCATTAAACAAAATGCCGCTTGTGCGCCGACTACGCGAACGCGGTGATTGGCTAGCCGGCGATCATACGATACCCTGTCCTCCGCACCCCTACCGCGCGTCTTACGTAGCATAGGCATAGGTATATTTTTTATAAAATAAAGGCAACTATTCAATTTTTAGCTACAAATTGTCGAAGTTAATGGCAACTCAATATAATAAGTTATATAAATTCATTCCTAAATCATATTTCATATAAAACTTAGTAATGAATAATCATGTAATTTAGATTACTGACTACTGTAATCAAGATTAAAGATTACATTTGTAATCTTGATTAAAAGTAATCACGACTACTTTAATCTGATTAAAAGTAATCATGATTACTTTCAATCAGATTATTAATCTGACTACAAAAGTAGTCGATTACGCCCAACTCTGTTTGAAACTGACAGCTGTTGGTTTTACTTTCGTTTGTAAACAAGAGGTCGATGGCGCAGCAGCGATCTTTCAAGCGAAAGGAAGGAACATATACATATATATATCCTGTATCCCAAACGCCGAATTTCAAAGAGGTATGTAGGTGCAATAGTTTCTGAGATTTTATGATAGCACGTATATTCGAAATATTAGCTAGATCTAGAACTAAAAATTTATTTAAATCACAATTAAATAATATCAGCTTTGGTTTCAAATGCTCCAATCACTTGACAATATTTTTTATGTCGACTTTTTTTTTAGGTAACTAAGTATTTCAATTTCTTGTGCCCATTCTTCTCCACAGCTGAAGAAAGACTTCTTATATGGATACTTACAAGGTTAAAATATTCTTTTGTTATACAAAATTAAATAATTAAGTTAATTAGACTAAAGAAATTTTGTGGTATTACAAAGACTACATAGAATTGTAATAGCCAACATACACGCAAAAAACTAATACAAGCGCGCCCATTGTCTAACTAAGCTCAATGCTTGCCCACCGTAAAAAGGTTTATTTCACCGTAATTATATTTAAAGAAAAAAATAATAATTTAACGATGTAAAACCTCATCTGCGCATTACCTCACTCATTACTCGGCGAGAGTGTTTGAGGGGCAGAAAGCGGAAAATTCTGACTTATGCACTCACCGCGATCAATGTGAAACCTTCTTGCTATAGATCTTTTTTTTACCGGGAAATTGTAGAATAGAAAAAAGGAAATGTTTAACGCAAACCCATGAAGCTATAGATATAACATAGCTTCAAGCGCAAATCTTGGAATCAAACAAACAAATTGGGTTCTTGGCGGGAAAGTGAAGAGTCATGTCTGCGGTTTTGTTTTATTTTCAAAAATTTGTGTCATGTCGAACATTCATGTGAAATAATGGTGGATTATTAACCGTTAAGTGTTCGTGAGTGTGCATGAGTGTTGGCAAATGAAACAAAACAGTGCAACGTCACTTTTCAAATTCTCTCAAGAAGTCTGCATGAGGACTTAGTAAAGACCCACATCTGTTTTGATTTACTCGAGGGGGAGGTATATCATTTCTCACTTCTCATTTCTATTATCATTCATCATTATCATATTGTTTAATTATGTATTACTTGTAAAAAAATACTTTGATATTAGCTAAATGTGCTAATCGCACGAAGCCATCAACTAAAGGAAAAAAACAGGCATATATTTTACTTAGTGTCTATTGGTGTATATGACTTAATAGAAGCGTTTATTTTATCAGTTGTTTTTAAACTTACTTACTTTATTTACTTACTTTTGTAAACTGAGATTTCTGTGACTGAAATCAGTTTCAGTTTCAGACTGAGACTGAAACTGAGATCCAAATGTAATTGAATATGTTAAAAACTATTCAAAAATGTTCAAAAAAGTTTGTTCCATAGCAAAGGCTAAATACATTTGGGCAAAGATTGTGAATTCAAAAACTGAAATAAAAACCACTTGGAACGTCATTAATAAAGAAACTTTTAAAGTAAGGTCTCGTGATCGTATACTTAAACTCAAAGTAGATAATGCTTACATCAATGGTGATACGGAAGTGGCAGGCGCGTCCGAAACATTTTTCTCAAAAATACCACTCATTACATCAAATAAATTAAATTCTTGTAAACATCTTGCCCAGTCTCTTCTTGTGTCGAGTGTAAAAATATGTAATATTCCATTACATTTTCACTATATTGATTCTGATATAATAATGAAAGCTTTTAGATAACTTAATATAAAAAAGACTGATTATCTTTGGGGTATCTCCACTAATATATTAAAATCTATAATATAAGAAGAAAGAAGAAAGAAAGAAAGAAAAAACATTTATTGGCTCTCACATACACAGACACAAAGACATGAAATACAAGACACAAAAAAATATATTTATCTATATCTTCTATCGCGTCTAATTTAGCAATAATATTTTATAAATGCGTTGATGGAGGTGTATTTCCAGACTTAATGAAGCACAGTAAAATTATACCGTTATTTAAAACAGGCGATAAAAGTGACCCATCTTATTTTCGGCTTATATCCATACTACCGGCTCTTAGTATTTTTTTTAAAGTTAATTTTAATCAATTGCTGTCACATTTTACTGATAACCAGTTACTTCATAACAAACAATTCGGTTTTACTAAAGGTAGAGAGAGATACAATCGAAGCGGGAGTTGCACTTATTAAGCATATTTTCGATGCATGGGAGCAGAAACAGGATGTGATAGGTATCTTTCGTGATTTATCGAAAGCTTTCGACTGTGTCGATCACGAGACTTTATTGTTAAAAATGGAACATTATGGTGTCTCAGACAACTCACTTACCTTATTGAAATCATACCTCACTGACAGAGTTCAAAAAGTTAATATTAACGGTACCGATTCTTCTCGCGCTCCGTTACTTATGGTGGTGCCCCAGGGTTCAATATTAGAACCTCTTTTATTTCTCATTTATTTATATAATCTGTCTTACTACACCGAAGATCTTTGTGACATAGTATTATTGGCTGATGATAACTCATTGATTTTTAAAATTGATAGACATAGAGCAATATTTGACGACGTAAGTAATACTCTCTCTCAAATATTACATTGGTTTACCACTAATAATCTGCTGCTTAATGCAAAAAAAAAACGATGCCCAATGTGAAGCAGGTTAATACCAGTATCACTATGAACGATGAAATAGTTGAAATAGTTAACTCGACAGTTTTCCTGGGTATTACCTTGGATCACAGATTACAATGGGGTTCTCATATTGCTGCCTTGGCAGGAAGACTTAGCTCAGCTGCCTATGCGGCTAGAAAAATAAGGTCAATTACTGATGTAAAAACGGCATATGGTCTTTTATTGTGGGGCTCAGCGGCTGACATTGAAACCTTAAACCCCGTGATACGCTGAGAGAGTTATTTAAGCAGATTAATATTTTAATTGGAGCTTCACAGTATATTTATTAAAATATCGTTTATGTTTATAAAAACTTAAATAAATTTGAAAAAAAGTAATATCCATAATTTTAACACAAAAAATAAAAACAAACTTGCCGTTCTAAAACTTAGACTCAATAAGGTGCGCAATTCATTTGTTGGAAAATGTATAAAAATATACAATAAAGTGCCTTTCATACTAACGCAATTGACGCTACACAAGTTTAAGACAGAAATAAAACAAGGTCTAATAAAAAAAGGCTACTATAAAATTGATGATTATTTTAATGATAAGAATGTGTGGTCATCTTAGTCTGCACGCATGCACATGTTATTCCACATTGTAAGTAGTTACACTTTTGTATTATAAAAGGTTATTATACTGTCAAAGAATATGTAGATGATAAAACAGCCTGGTTATAATAAAAAGCACATTATACTCTATTTTAATCAATATAATAAAATGAATTTATATATTTTTTATACTGTTATGATAGCTTTTATCAGCAGTGTCCTACAGTTAACAAACAGCGTTGCGTTAAATAGATCATTAAGGTTTTAATTAGAGTATCTTGAGTGTGTCATGCTCTCTTTATTGTCTCTGCGGTGGTGGCGTATGCGTCGGGTCGTTACGTTCCCTTAAATATATGTAGTTGACCGAAGCGATGGCTGATTCATATGTAATACTCGTGAACGGGTGCTGCCTTTGGAGGCTGGTCTGCTGTTGCATCTTATTTTTAGTATTATTCATTATCACAAAGTCAAACACTTTGTTTTTCTTAAACAATTTTTGACTTTTATTAGAGTACTGTAGTGGTACTGTATGACATTGTGGAAATTGAAACTTTTACCTGAGGTAAATTTGTTAACTTAGATTTTTTATTTTGTTTTTTTTTACATGTGGTCTTCTATATTTTTTGTGTTTATTTGTGATAAAAAAGTGTCCTGCTATAATAGGGCATTTTCCAATATATTTGACGCTGTAAGGGAGAAAAGAGCTGGACACTGGCTGAGTTTCTTGCCGGTTCTTCTCAGTACAAGATCTCCCGCCCAGAGTAGACTTACGAATCGATGGCATAGTGACATTCACAAGAGCTACTTGTGAATGATTTTGAATTTGAATTTGAATTTAAGAATAATTTTAAAAACACTTCATTGACATTGCTTTTGTGGAAAGAATAAAGAAAAAATTTGTGTAAATATAAAAAAAATCTACATTAATATTTTTTAGATAAGTAATGTATATAAAGGAGACATTAGTTACCAAAAAAGGCTATAAAAAAGAAAATGCCCACCTTTAACCATACTATCACTTCTTCTTCGATTCTACTTCCTCCGAAGCGCAGAGGAAGTACGGATATATATTTTTTACCCATCGGGGACCCGTCATTGCGAGATTGTTACATTTGCAAGGTCGCAATTTGAACCAAGCATAAATGGTAGGCTATAGCAAGCAGAGCAGAATAACAGGGTTTGTGGGTCTGCAATCACTGAGCCATTGACCGTTCCGTCTCTAAGTTGGTACTCAGCTTGGATGTTACTCCTTCTGTATATTTTTTTTTGTTAGAGGTTATTTATTATATTATTGTTATTTTTATATACCAAAGGCCATGAAGGCAATAACGAAGATGTATGTAGGCAATACATTGTTTCAGCCTTCAAGCGGTAATAATGTCTGATGAATACAACCAACACCTATGAAATTAATTATTTATTTGCCTTCAAACACGGCACAATGATGTTGTTAGGTTACAGAATAAGCAAAGACCAAACATATTTTGTCAAGTAGTCGACATGCAACTTTTTTAGCACGTTTAGTTTGTACATAGGTACCTGCTATATTCCTTTCTTTTATACGAGTAAATCATTATGTGTATGTACAAAAATTCAATAAAAAATAATGTATTTTTAAGTACAATTCCTAAGTCTTTTTATTTTCTAGTTTATTTTAATTACATAAAGAATGTTTGTTTCTCGGACACACATTATTTCGGTTAAAAATGTGATCCTCAGCTTCGCATACGTTTCCACTTCCAGTGTTCCTGGAAAGGACACTACAGTGTATCTCATTTAAATGCAAATTAATGTAAACATATAAAACAAAAAACATTTAGTTAGTCTTTTTCTTTCTTTTAGTTGATGGCTTCGTGCGATTTGCACATTTAGCCAGTGTCAAAGTAATTTTTCTTACAAGTAATACATAAATATACAATATGATAATGATGAATGATAATAGAAATGAGAAGTGAGAAATGATATACCCCAACCCCCTCGAGTATCTCAGTAAAGATGCGGGGCTTTACTAAGTCCTCACGCAGACTTCTTGAGAGAATATGAAAAGTGACGTTGCACTGTTTTGTTTCATTTACCAATACTTATGCACACTCACGAACACTTAACGGTTAATAATCCACCAATATTTCGACATGACACAAATTTTAGAAAATAAAACAAAACCGCAGATATGACTCTTCACTTTCCCGCCAAGAAGTCATTTAGTTAGTCACTTTATTTCATTAGTAGGTTTTTTTTCTGTTTAGATGATTCGTCGTTCTATGAAGTTCAATCTATGGCTTAATCCACAGACCAAATTAATGTTAATTGTAGATCTGCGGCTGAACCCATCATACTTCTATAAATAGTTATACTTTTTCTAAGAACCCACTTTGCACGCTTCACTAAGTACAAGGTCATCGCTTTGAAAGGAAACTTATAAAAATAATACTATTATTATCTTCAATTAAGAAATAATTAGGTACAACATAACTTACTGACAACAACAGTAAAACAACAAAAAGGAGACACTGGTGCTGCCATCTATAATAAACCGGTAAAAGGCAACGTGTTTATTAGTTCGTGACGCGTTTAACAGAGGGCGGTGAAACTATAAGTGTGTTGTCCTAACGTTGCAATAGATGGCAGCACACATCAGCCAATATAAATTTTGGGCGCGGTATTTAAAAAATGCAAATAAGATATTTAATGGTTTGTTGAATCAAAGGCAACTAGGTTATTGGGCTTGCTCATCGACCTCTCCGCTGCACGGGAAAGTAGCTCTTGCGTCACAAGACAGGTCGGCCACATCTCATAACGGTTGCATCACACGAAGGAAGTTATGTGAGGCTGGATATGTCTCCGCGTCGTATCTGTTATATGCGACGTACCATTCAATTTTATTGATAAAAAAACCTTTTAGTTCTCCTTAACAATTGTTCCTAGTCGATTATGCGGTAATAGTGTTATATTTGTTAGTGTTTTATCTGTCAGTACAAATTTTTTTTTTATTTATGTAAGTTAATTTTATTCGATAGCGCAGCGGTTTACGACATCTACTTAGCACTTAGAGCAGTTGGTTTAATGCTCTGAGACTTACCAGGTGTTTTTGGTAAAAGACTACATAATAAAGGGCGATCTCAACAATTTGTCGCAGTGAAAGTATAGGAACAGCAAATACATTTAAAACATTTTTTTTACATAACGGGGTTCAACACGTCAGTACTAATATCTCTTCTGTGGTTTAACGCGGTTAAACTAGTTATTACTTAGTTAGTAAATGTGACCCGAACGTACATTTTAAAACATTTATACAAAATACAATTTTCATTTACTTTTTCTATAATGGCAGACAGTATTGCGACTATAATGTATACTAGGCATATCACGCAAAGGTGTATTCAAAAAAGTTTCTTGACGTTACTAGCCAAACAAAACATCTTTATAGATAGGTTTCGAAAATACAATTGTTTTTTTTCGAAGCTCTTATTTATGGAGCTTCATTTCAGAGCTCAAAATCCCCCTGATTCAGTTTAGGCTACAAAAGTTAGCTCTTATGAATGTCACTTTCTCATCTTTTCCAAAGTCTACACAGGGCTGCAGACCTTGCAGTGCAAAGAACCGGCAAGAAACTTATAAAAGGCATTTCCTTTCTCCCTTACTTTAACAGCGTCACATATTAAAAGTAGCTATAGCAAATGCTGGTCCGGGATGTGAAAGGAGTGACGAAAGAACCAGCTGCCTAACTTCCCTTGAATGTCGTAAGAGCCGACTAAGGGACAGGGTTCCAAGATGCTCGCACATCAGGCGATCGGCTAGCAACCTATCACTGATGTTATCTACTCCACCCAGGGTTCCCAACCATCCGGTTTTCGACCGGATTGTTGGGTTTTAGAAGGAATCGTTGGGGTCAGGTCGCTAACTTCAGGATGCAATTTGTACGGTCAGATAAAGTTGTGAACGTGACGTTGCTAATTCGCCGGCGACGGACGGTGGCGTAGGTAGTTAGACTTCCCGAGCCGAAATCTGAGGCTTAAATTGAAGTTATATGAACTTAGAAAGCTTAAATTATACTTATTTAGTCTTGAATTGTCGTAAAAAGTTTGAAATGAACTTATGGTAACATTCAAAGGATCTAATTGAGCCTATAAATGCTTGAAAGGCTATAAAGGCTAGGTTGAAATACAAAATAAACACATGTTTGATTACAAAAGAATTATATTAGACCTTCATGGATTTAAATTAAAAAAATAACCTACTATACTAATACTATACTATACTAATACTATATTAGTACAATTTAAAAGAAAATTATCGGAATGGTTACTGGAGAAGTGCTTTTACTCATTACATGAGTTTATTTTATAACATTGTAAAAATAATATAATGATGTTATAACTGAAATTATAATTTAAATTAATAATGTTACTTTGATTTAATAATGTTAATGTCAATTTAATATTTATTAATGTTAATGTTAGTTTCATTATTGGATAATGTTAATTTAATTGTATATTTACATGCCATAACGGCAGAACATACAGGTCAACTGTTTCTGTAACACCCTATTAACTATGTTCTAGTAAATAAAGGCTATTTCATTTCATTTCACTTCATTTGATTTCATTTCATTACATTATACTATAATTAAAACAAAAAAAAATTACGTTTTATCTGTTACTTTGGAAGAAAAAATCCTTGTTGAAAAACGTGTTTTTTTTTCGATTTTGACCATGTATGACCAGTTAAATTTGTTGTCCAGTTATGGCGGCTGGAAAAGTTGGCAACCCTGATTCCACCTTGGAGCCCTACTTTGTTTTGCGGCGTCGGGGTCACTAACGGAGAGTTTACTCATAACTGGTGATTTTAATGTTGTCTACCCCTTTTTGGAAGAAGACGACATGAGAGTATGCATGTATGTATGCATCTATATTTCTGTATTTACAATATCTGTCTGTATGTGTGTGTGTGTCAGTCGTTAGTTAGTTTTGTACTCACGCTGTAGTCCAACTAAACATCTGTTTCACTCTTTCCGATCTTAGATCCGGGTTCGCCATTTTTATCTGTAACAAATAAATTTAAAGTAAACATCATCAATAGAAACTTTAAATTCGTCACACGCTTTTCTAAATTCTTGTCAAAGAGTCCGTAACAGGACGTGCATCTGGCCCGATGTGACAGTGTCAGAGGGTGCAGGTTCAAACCCCGCTAGTGGAAATATTTTCAACACTTTTCCAAATTATATATTCTATGATAATAAAATTATTCTAAGCACCAGAACCTCTTCGCTCGGAAAGAATCGAAGGCAGGACGTTAAGATGGGGCACGTCACAACGATTTTCATTGTGTTAATCAGATCACAATCGTGATTGCCAATAATTGCTTTAATTATCGACCCTTTGCGTCGCGTCGCCACAAGTTGTTACGAGAAGAGCGAACAAGGTTGGATGCGATATTAAAATATAATGGGTGTTTATAGTAGACAACTGAATTTATTTATGTTAAGTTTATATTTTACAGTTTTGGATAGGTTGATGTTCCGTTAGAAGTGACATTGGATTTTTTTCTATCGAGGAAATTTCATGAATCTGCATTTTGGAAGCAATAACATTCTTGCAAATATAGTTTAATATAACAAATATTTTTCTTGGCGTTGTAGGTACGTTGTACACTGAAGCGTCTTTCATGGTTGTGTCCCCTCTTTTGTATAGGTAATAGATAAGAGCATTTTTCCGCCTTTCTCGTGATAACACTGAGTTTTATTTGCTATTTGATCACACAAAATACATCAATAACAAATAAATAAATTTGTATTTGGAAAAATGTTGAGAAAATTTTTACGAGCAGGATTCGAACCCTCACCCCATAACATCACCGGGTCAGGTGTGTCACTATGCTATCGTGGCTCTGTCCAATCCGCCGAAATGTACCTATCAACAGCCTCATTCCATGTTGACAACGTCATCAACATATCACCAAGGTATGTCATGGGGTGCGGATTCAAATACCGCTCGTGGAAATTTTTTCAACACTTTTTATTGCAATTTGTTCGCAACAAAATTTGAAAGTTATATATGTATAGGTAACCACAATTATAAGTATTTGCATGACAGAATTTTAACTCTCATCATTTGTTACCGGGAGGCGCTACTTCGATGCTAATTAAAACCCGTATGTCCTGGGATCAATACCCAGGTCGAGCAAAGTATGTTTCGGATTCAGGTATTTACCCAGCAATGAGACAGTTATAGGCTATTTACTATGATCGAATGAGACCCGTACTAATCACTCTAAAGCAACTGTACCTATTCTCACATCGTGTTATCCAACACTACAACACTGAGGAACCTCTACATTGTCTATAGAGAGCACATCGAGCTTCTGCCTTCCCACGCCACAATGGTGTTTGAATAAGTCGCAGCGGTGATTGAAAAAATAACGATTGTGGTTATTAAACTAATTTGTAACACTATAAAAGATGTGACATAATTTGTGGTTAGAATGTTTAATTTCCAGCGAATATTTGACCATTCTTGAGGATGTTGTTAATATACCCATATTTCCTTGGACGATCTAGTCTTCGCTGTTAATAATTAATTATGTACTGTCTCGAACATTCCATCGCACACAAAGACATTTGGTGACTCGTTTCACTGTCGCACTTCCAAAAGATAGAATAGTCTACCAGCACACGTTTTCCGTTAATCATTGTTTTGTCCCTTTTTCTCAAATTCAAAATGACGTTTGTGTGATGTTGACAAAACAATATTTAACAAAATAATGCTTGAATAGTTTTTATGAATAAGGGGGATAATATCCATGTTATTGATACAAAGCAAAAAACAAGGACATTTTTGAGAAAGTAAAAGTTTTGTCGGTTTTCTTTTGTTTTATTTTGTATACGTTGCACGGCAAATGACTCCACTCCACTTTGGTGTTAAGTGAAAATGGAGTCCACACGCGAAGTCAACTGGTGCAGCGTGAAAACAACGCAGCATCAGTCACCCTCACCCTGCCGGCCCACAAGCCACTCTTCACGCATCGTTTGAAAGACCCCATATATGTCATAGGATGGAGGGAAAACGTGTGCTGATAGACAATTCTATCTTTTGGAAGTGCGACAAAGAAACGAGTCTCCAAATTTCTTTGTGTGCGATGGAATGTTCGAGACAGTACAGCGGTGGTTTTAAATCCGGCTGGCCAAAACAATAGTATCTAAGTCTGTCTCAATAATCACAATGTCAAGATAACTAGTTCCTCATTAGGTTTTTTTGAGTGGAGTGCACTTTTATCTTTTCAGCCTTGTCACTTACCGTCAAGTGAGATGAAGGCAAACCACCTTCTTAATAAAAAAAATATATCGAGAAATAAATAATTATCAGCGAAGACTAGATCGTCCAAGGAAAAGTTGGAATGTCACGGCGAATTAAATTAATCAGAAGAATTCACGGTTACGTGGTAAGTAGGTGTTTACATATAATAAACATTTTAAAGGTTAATCACAAGGATGTGGTCACACCACGCCATTGAAAAATGACGCGTTTTTTTTTTAGCTGCAGTCAGTCCATGATCAATTTACGACATGTAGGTACTTTTATATGTGCGGACATTTTTATAGTTTATCATCATCATTAGATCGCCGAGTCTGAGTTTCGTACAGACGCCAGCACACCAACCTATCCAAAATTGTCATATTTCTTCAATACATTTTCAACCATAACTTTAAGGCATACAGTTCAAAGTCTATTGAGGAAATTTGACAGTTCGTGGTAGGTTGACGTGCAGGCGTGTGTACATCACCATTTGGTCACGTTATCGAAAATATGCATTTGCATAGCAACATTTTTACTCTTCCCGTTTGCCACTAGGAGGCGCTGCCTTGGTATTTTGGGTGTTAAGTGTGAGTTTTAATCGCCATTCGATCACGTTAATAAATGAGAGTTTTCATAGCTCACTGTTCAAGAATTATAACAATTGAAATTCATAATTGCGAAGAGTGTAGGAGATAGTATTCCCCATTCCGTGGTACAGCTAGGACAACCCTGCTATACAAAACGTTAAAGTTTACTGACATGACACTACCAACCGTCAGGTTACAAAGTAGGTTCCAGAGCTTGCGCAAGAAAACTCGCACAAGGGACCATCTGCGTCAGGTCATAACGCCAGATCAGGACGTGCCGAAGCGCATTCTTCATCCGGAACACTTAAGACTAGTCTGAAGCGATTTGCCCCGTGGAAACGTATACAGTCGTATATACGTATACCGCTTACCAACTTTTTTGCCTAGCCCTTAGGTCGACTGGTAGAGAATGCCATTTGGCATTAAGTCCGCCTTTTGTACTTTATTTTATTGTATTGTGCAAAAAAGATTAAATAAATAGTCCACAAACTAATATACAGAGAGTTACAAAAGTCACCGATCCGATCTCGAACCCCTCGGAGAATCTAGTAGGGAACGAGAACACGCACTAGTGCGTGATGCCATTCCCTTAAGTCAACCGATGACAGTGTTTAATTTCACACGGCTTGAGGAACCCTTTAAGTTTCTCGCCGCCCCCAAAAAAGTCTGGTGACGCAATAAATGCCGCCTGAGGCAATTTATCAAACTCTTTCCAATTAAAAGAACCGTTCAATATTTTAATATTAAAAATAATTTTTTCAGTTCAGGCTACAAATAATCGGGGAAGCCACCAGTGATCGACACTTTAAGCTCAATGTCCGTTGTAGGTCGTAATATTTGTGGGAGTGATTTCGTAGAAATGTGATCGTAACAGTGTAACAGGATAACAGTGTGACATGTCTTCTAATGAGGATTTACTGCATTCTCTTTATGATTTGTAAATCTATATTCTATTTTCTATTGTACTATTGACTTCAACCATTCCAACATGATCGAATGTCGAATGAAACTCACTCGGGACCCTGGTCTCACAGGTGTCACTACGATAGCGTCAGTAAGATTCGACTAGCCCAGATCCTAGTCAATGGATAAATTCAGATACCTACTTGCAGAGTAGGATATACGTTACATACATGTAAATTCCTTTAATGTCCGCATATAAACATAGTTAACACACGAACAGTATGACGGCTCGTTGTAAAAATTAATATAATTTTAACAACATTTTTTCAACATTTGTGTTTTTATAATTTGTTTCGCAACAAAATTTGCGTTAAAATTATATAAACAAAACAAAAACATTTTATAAATAGCTTGCGAAGTAGGCAACTTAACTGATCTTTAGTATTTGTAAAAATATTATGATCGGGTGTTAATGACGGTAGTTGTTGACATTGAACGGGTGCCTTTGACTTTCAAAGTAAAAAGTAAATAGTGTTGAATAATTTCGGCGGGCTGGTTAAAACCACGACAGCTCAATTGGAAGAGCACTTGACCCGGAATGTCAGAAGGTCCAAATCCTGCTCGTGGAAATTTTTTCAACATTTGTGTTTTTGTAATTTGTTTCGCAACAAAATTTGCGTTAAAATTATATAAACAAAACAAAAACATTTTATATATTCGTTACCCAATATCCTCAAGATCAAGAGACTGTTGATTGAGTTGAGTTAGCACATGACCGTAATAAACGACCATGATGACTGTTTGATCATCATATGCCACAACCACAAGGTGGTCCACGCTAATCTTGTAAAATAATGATGAATGTTGTGTACACTTATAATTGGCGATTACATGTTTAATGGTGTTTAATGTTTAAATAACGAAACAAAACAATATTTTTTTGCCGGTTTCTGGGCGGTTTCCTACTACCAAACAAATGCAATTGTGTCATTCAGTGTGCAGTATTTTGTAGGATTTATGGTAAAAACTTGGTACTTGCTATTCGTGATCCTGAGCCATCCCCGTGGCAAAGAAGGTACTAGGTTTTTAGTGGGTATACCCCTCGTCGAGCTTTTAGTATCTGGACGAGAGCTGAGAAGGAGAAGAAGGAGAGCCCCACCAAACTTTTAAAGCATTTTACTTTAAAAATAAAACTTTGTTATTCAATATTATTATTTTATCTCAGATTCTAGACAGATACCACCAGGCTACAGACTACGTATGTTTCATTTGTACTACGTGATTGCTCTGTGAAGTGGTCTACTACCTAACTGTACACTATGTCAGCATGGGCAGGCATGCGCACGCGCAGGCTCGCATACAGATCGTTGGGCAAGGCTGCCGCGCCGGTGAATCGTAAACGAATTTCTTAAATCACCTTGACACCTTCTGGTTTCATCAGAATGGGCATAGTGGAATATTTTCTTATTTCCACCATATGAACGCTATGCATAACCACACACGACACAAGATTAAAGATTGACAAAACGAGAAATGAGGAAGTTCAGAAATGACGTCTAAAATGTTGGATCATAAATATTATTAATTAATTAATTATATTATTTATTAAAATGAAACTGCAGATCCCATTGTCAGACCGAATGAATCGATTTGCCAGACTTAACCTAAATAAAGGTTTTTGATAAATAAAACAGTAGTCAATGAAAAGTCGTTCTCTCTCTAAGAATTAGAAATCACCATGCCGGTCTACGATGCCTGACATCGCTTTTAGTGCTAAACGCTGCCGTTTGACGAGACTCCAAAACTAGTTCTGTACTTATGAGATAACATGTTTACCAGAAAAAAACAACCTAACACAGGAAGCTGGAGTGGGAATCGAACCCACGACCTTTGGATAGCCGTGTTCATCAACCGCATTGTAAAACAAAATTCAAAATAATATAAATAGTTGAATCCCACGGTTAACAATAACTATACGAGAGAGCCTTTATTATAGCAAACCCGCGTTTTGTTTACACTCCGTAGTAACAGGCCGATGACTGTGTGGAATTCACGACTACCTACTTTACGTTTCTTTATTAGTAAGGCTCTCACAACAATCAGACATACCATACAACTAGTACACATTCATACAGGAACATAATCGTGTCTCAGTACGATGATTATGACATTTTCTGTATGTATTTATTTATTAAATCTTTATTGCAAAAATACAGGAAAAGGCGGACCTAATGCTTTGAGGCATTATCTACCAGTCGACCTGTAACGGTATCAAGAGAGAGAAAAAAATAACCAAAAATGACTCAACTATGAAAACAATAATTGTAGTGCATCACCACCCAACCGATTGTAAACCTGTAACTCCTACTCTCTGGGAAGAGAAACCCAGGTCTTCGGGCTCTCTGACCGGTAGTCTAACCACTAGTTCAGTTCAGTTCAGTTGGTAGTGGCGGTTAAAAGTACAAATCGCCAGATCATTTTATGTCCACACTACCAGAGCATGAACCTTCCATATGGATGGAAACACTATTGATGGGCCGTAAGCCATCACGCGGGCCCAGCGCGGGTTGGCGGTTGGTAACGACTGCTGATGCAGCCGAGACCAACGGCTTTACGTGCCTTCCGAAGCCAGTAAAACCATACAATAAGTAAACAATTTAGTTAATTGATTTACGTAAAAGGACCCTTAAAATATATGCGGTCGTAAGCTTTTCCGCAATAATAATAATTCATTCATTCATTTATTTAGGCAACATAGTCTACCCACACAAGAAATAATTACAAAATCGTAAGTCGTTTTGTATAACAAACAAAATAAAACAAAACACAATACAATTTTGATGTCAAAACAAATAAATAGAAAGATAATAAATAACAATTAATAACAATTTCGATCAATCGTGATCGAGAAATCTACCAACTGCTTCCAGGGCCGTCTTTAACTATTGGAGGCCCTGGGCACTTCAGGATAATGGGGTCCTTGCTAGATTTTAATAAAACTGGCAAAAGGAGTAGATAAGCAGAATTCTAGATTTATTCATCTGGTATTTCTATATATTTGCAGCCAGATAGAGTTCTCACTGTAAGGCCACTGTAAGGTTTATAAGAATTTAAAAAATATTTATTTACCGGTAAAATCGGTTATCGGTTAGTGATCTGGCAAGAACCCATCGATTGCGGGGCCCTGGGCACTTGCCCAGAGTGCCCAATGGTAAAGAAGGGCCTGCCTGCTTCCTGGAAATCGATGTTATTTTTGGCGACGAAATATGTGGCGAACAATGGGCTTACAGTGGCGTACACTGTGGTACTGGTGGCACCTGTGTAATAGAAAGAAAGATTTTTTCTTCGAAAGAAACAAATGACGCAGGATGAATCGAAATACAAACAATGAAATTCCGTATTGGCTCTTAGAAAGTTGACTTTAGAAAGTTCCCGAACACTTTTCCCCGACTTAACAATTGGAGGAACGTGTATCAACCCAGTATTAACATTTTAACCGTCTCTGTGGCCTAGTGGGTATAAGACCACCGATCTCAGACCTACACAGTTCCCGGGTTCGATTTCCACGGGGAGTTTCTACTCGGTTCGGTAAGGGGTAGGGCTTGTTTTGAGTACAACTGGATAGCTACTACCATTTTATGTAAATATGTCGCCGTAACATCGATGTTAGTAGCACTGTTGTATTCCGGCAGTTGGAAGTAAGATAGCCAGTGCCTCAGTAGTTGGGGATTCCGGGTGAAGTGCGCTTCCACCTTCGGCCTTATCATCACTTTACATCTGGTGAGATAAAGCTTGCCCGTAAAGAATAAAAAAAACAATTCATAAGCCCAAAAAAATCCCAATGCTGGGCACTGACCTTCCCTCCCACATGGTTAACAGTAATTATTGAAATGCCTATACATAAATTTAAAGTCCATGTCAAAAACCCATATGAGTAAAGGTTATATATAATGAAGTGGATGATTACGTGAATTACATATATGGGCATAGCTTCACATAAGCGCGAGACATTATTAATTTTCTTAAACTTTTATTCTGGTAGTAATAAAGAATTTTTCAATTTTTTTTTTTTCATCTTGAATCCAAAGAGAGAAATAACTGAAGTATGGATGCTGTGCGAGTTGTATTTGACATTCGATCACGTTAACGAAAACTAGAGTTGGTGTGGCACAATTTTAACTCTCCTCGTTTGTCAACGTCAACGTGGCGTGGTTGAATGGCAAATGAAACTCGCAAGGCTTCTTGTTTTGTTAGCGTAGTCGAGTTTTATTTTTTATTCAATTTATTAGGTTCGCCTCGGTGGCCGAGTGGTAAAGCGCACGGCCCGATACCCAAAATTCCCGGGTTCATTTTCCAGAACGGGCAAAGTGCCGAAACACACTTTGCCCGTTTATTTATATATCTATTTATCGATATCGATTTATATATATATTTATTTATCGATGCATAGCCCGGGTTTGTCATCAATCACTCATCGTCAATCCGCATTTGGCAAGCGTGGTGGTTAAGTCATTACTACATTAGTGGATGACTTGATTTTAATGAAGGAGGCGTTTGCCCAGCAGTGGGACAGTTTTAGGCTATTTACTTTACTTTACTACTTAATTAGGTTCACAGAACAGAATTACAATAAAAACATGGTTAAATGATTTTACAATAACATGTTTGTCAACTAGTAAAACTATGTTAACTTAAATTATCAACAATAATTAATTAATTTAATATGGTATCAATTAAAGTTAGTAAAACATTAGTCCAATGTAAAATAAAAATTTATAAAAACGAATGGAGAAGAAAAGTCGCACTAGGCACTCAGATATCGACGTCGACGCGGCTTCGTCCCCACTCTACCCGATTTAATTCTTGCTTATAGAAAAAAAGTAAGTGTACAGTTGAAACGAAAAATTTCATAAAATTACATAATTATGTTCCTAACACAATCTGTGATTTTGCATAAGTCAATTTTTACAATTTCTTTTTTTTTTGTGATAATAGTGTTATTTTACTTAAGGGTTTAGATTAAAAAGATTATTTTTATTATATTATTTTAAATGTCGATTGTTGTAATTGGTGATAAAAATGTTGATAAAAAACTATGTTCCTAACACAATCTGTGATTTAGTGTGATAAGTCAATTATTACAAATTCTTTTTTTTTGTGATAATAGTGTTATTACGGGTTTTATTAAAAAGTTTAGCTGAGTTAAGCTCTTTATGGCCCTTTCTTATTACAAAAGATCTAAGACTATGACTGACCATGACTAAATAATAATTCGTTATCATCGTATCACTTTCTCCATTGGATTTGCTATTAGATAAAAGAGTACGATCATATTGTTTGGTATCGTGACGAAACTATAATGGGCGCTGATGAACTATTATTTGTAGATATTAAAGATTACAATTACATCATCGACGAGCTGTGTTTTAAAAACATTCAAAATTATTAGTGTTAGCAAACCTCAATAGACGACGTTTTTTGTCGTTTGTAATTCTTACAATATGAATTAGCACCATATGTGATGACAAGCAAATGCGATAATCTGTAACTCCAGTAGTATGGTGGCACGTCAGACTACCACAAACTGTCTTATGAACATGGAAGGGAGCAGCACAAAACCGGTCGGTGTGGAGATCCTTGGGGGAGGACTTTATCCGGCAGTGTACGGCGGCAATATGGCTGCAAGTTCCAGGGAACCTTTGGTTTAGAACCCACGAAGGAGGATAGAGGGATTGCGCATACTAGGGGATACCTAATAAAAATACCTTGTGCACCTTACAGATAATAATATGTGCTCTGTGCTACCTCACATTCGATAAACCCCTAAAGGGTTTTTAAATGGCCGGCTGTATACCTTACCTTATAAGTAAAATACTTTGTTGTGAACAAATACAGTTGAAAAGAAGTGAGTCCTGAGTCACGTCCCGTGACCGGTCTAACCGCTAGTGCGAGTTTCATTCGCCATTCGATCACGTTAACGAAAACAATAATTTGTATGGCAAAATGTTAACTCTCCTCGTATGTCGCCAGGAGGCGCTGCTTCAATGCCATACTAATTTTCGTTTTCGTAAACGTAATCGATTGAATACGGATATTAAACATTACTAACACTATTCACCCTGTTCGATTGTTTCCAAGTATTCTTATATTCTTTGTTCAATCTTTAAAGATATAGGTTTTTTTTCTAACACGCCACTTTTGCACCTACTCGTTAAGTTATTCAAAAAATGTTTTTTCACTCATCTTCAATACTCTAAACTAAACTATAACTAAGCTAAACGGCTTACATTAAATGTCGTTATTGTCATAGAACTTTGCCCTGTACAAAAAAGGCTTCGTTCATCTTAATCCAAAAATTATGTAAAAAGAGACATTGAAATACTACCGTCAAACCATTCAACTTGGTCATTATAGAAATGCAACCTTAACTTTTTACTCGTTAGGTTAGTAATTGTGTGTTGTCTTACGTTAGGGTGCCCGGACACTGGGCCACTAGTGGCGGCCACAAGTTACAGTTGAGATTTTTCATAAACATGTATGGCATCATAATACACAATTCACTATTAGATAATGCATTCTTAAATGGTAAGCAGATGGTAGGTAAAAATTAAATTATAATAAAATATATTAAGAGGACGACTTAATCTTTAATAGCAATAATTTATTAACGTTCATCTTTTTATATACAGGGTTTTTTGTACGTAGCTCGACAAATGACTCTACTCCACCTGATGTTAAGTGGAAATGGAGTCCAGACGCAAGGACAACTGGTGCAGCGTGAAAACAACGCAGCATCAGTCACCCTCACCCTGCCGGCTCACAAGGTGCCTCTTCACTTCATCTCTCCGCAGAGGTTATTGGAAACACGTAGCAATCCCTTTAAGGGGTGATATTAAAGATCATTAGCTATCAAATTGCCCTCGTGTAGATGGGGCAAAAATGTACCGAGTTCGAAATAAAATTATTTTTCTCTAATCTTTTTTTTCTGTTCTTTTTGTATTATTATTACGTATTAGAGTATTAGCAAACTAAAAAGACCAAAACAACCATTAAATACGTAAGTTCTTTTTAGGGTTCCGAACCTCAAAAGGAAAAAACGGAACCCTTATAGGATCACTTTGTTGTCCATCTGTCTGTCTGTCTGTTAAGACCCTTTATCACGGGAGCGCGTGGAGACTGGAGGTATCGAGTTGAAATTAAAACCATATACTTAAATCTGCGGTCCCTTGAAGCTGTGAAAAATTCAAACTTCTAAGTTATCGAAAAAAAAAGATACGGCCGTTTATGCCGCAAAAAACGTATATTTCGACATTCTCAAGAAAATCAACATTCATAGGGTACTTGCCGTTGACCTAGAACTATGAAGTTTGGCAAGTAATATCGTCCTATACTACAAATACAGAGAAAAGTCTGAAAATTATACATATTTAATGAAATCACAAAAAAAAACAGGGTCTTTATGCAAGGAACGGGGGTCCAAATTTTGAAGTAAGTTAACCGTATCATGTTGGGTATCGTATAAAAGGGCTTCATTTGCACAAGCCCAAACAGATTTTTAATTATTTTTATGATGTATAGTTTTTGATTTATGACGAATAATAAAAAAAAAATTATATGTAGTACCTAAAAGTCGGGAATAAATATCGGTATAAATTCTATAATAACATTTTCTTAATAGTAGTTTTCTTTACCTTTTAGTAACACATTATTTAATTTTTAGCAGATAACAGATTTTGGTAACTTATTAAATAATTATGTTGACATTAAGAGAGCCTTAAGTTTTGAATTCAGCAACGTAATTTACGTCTTTGTATAATAATTAACAGTGACGAAATCGATTTTTTACACCAAACACGTCCAACCACTGTCGAATACTAAGCGAAATAAACGATGATTTCTACCCACTAGTGAATTCAGCAACGTGTTTTACGTCTTTGTATAATAACTAACAGTGACGAAATCGATTTTTTACACCAAACATGTCCAACCACTGTCGAATACTAAGCGAAATAAAGGATGATTTCTACCCACTAGTGGTAGCTTTTAGTAGCTTAATTTAACCAATGGTAGTCGCGTTTGATTACCGCCACTTGTGGTATGGTTTAACCACTAGTGGTCGCATTTGGTGACCGCGACTAGTGGCTTCGCGTGCGGCCGCTCTTATAGGGCGTCCAGTTCCTTCATTCTGTGTGCGGTGGTCATCGACATCAAACCGGTTGAGGAATGCATCATTAATGCGAGAGATATTATCCGGTGCTAGGCACACGTGGAAACAACAGGGACTGTTCTTACTTTTTTTTAAATGAAATACCTAGATGGGCAGGCAGTCTGCAAGTTTTTTCACGAGACGGGATCTAAGCAGCACAGGCGCCGTGTAGTGACAGGGTTGCCAACCATACTTTAAAATAACGTTTCCTATGTTAAAATGTTTTTGTTTTGTTTATATAATTTTAACGCAAATTTTTGTTGCGAAACAAATTACAAAAACACAACAACATTGTGTTTTTCAACATTGTGTTTTTGTAATTTGTTTCCTATGTTATTTTCCATCCCCATACTTTATTCTTTTTAATAAAAATAAAGTATGGAAAATAGTTTATTTCCGACTAATGCGTGCGTTTGAACGGAATATTGCTGTTGACTTAATTTCTGAACTACTGAATGATACTCAGACTCAGGTGAAGAGAAAGGAAACGCAACGCTTAAATAAATAAATTTGGAAAATACTTAATTTTTCTTCAAACCCTTTTTTTATACTAGTTAGTGATAAATTTACTTTAATTTCCTGAAAAATAGTTGGCAATCCTGAGGACATTGTGAGAACCTTATTTTGTGAAATCGCAATTTTAGTGTTGTAAAAAAAACTAACTTTTTTTTAAAGTTTATTATAATGCGCTATTAGGTCACAGTCAACATTTTTAATTCAAATAAACATAATATGAGAAGTGTTTTTGAATCGTCCAAACATTGTTTACCTAGTACCTATCCAGGACGTCTATTTTACAAGCTATTGTTAATCTAGATTCATCTGTCCCGGTGTTTGTCCGTTTGTCTGTAATCAAATATTTGATCCACTTCCCGGCTACCGATTGGGAAAAATGTTAACTCTTCTCGTATGCCGCCAGGAGGCGCTGCTTCAATGCCATACTAATTTTCGTTTTCGTAAACGTAATCGAATGAATACGAATGTAAACAATACTCACACTAGGCACCCTGATCGTCGGTCCACCTTGTTGGAGGCCCACGCTGCGTTTACCATTATAGTTATAAGTAATTAATTTTACTAGCACGAATATCTTAATTCATCTTTAAAAAATGGTAGTTATATATTTATTTTCCACTTTTAATCTTAAATTTTAACTGGTAAACTATATTTTTCGTACAATAACATGATCATTAACACACTGCAGCCACAAATAATATTAATTAAGGAACTTTATTTAAAAAAAAGAATGTCATCAGTCTAAGAGCGCATCGCGTCACACTGTCATCATTTATTATTGTTTTTGAGTGAACATAAATTATAGTTATACGTCATCATAGTTTTTTCTACACTTCACAAACTAGTTTTTGTACAGAAGGACATAAAACACATCAATTTCATCATACCAAGCCGGCTTTAGCACACAGCCTGATAGACTTGTTAACCTCACCCTGTGGACATTGTGCCTTATCTATCTATTGATTATTGAAATAAATGTTTTTTGTCCAGTTTGCGTTTCTTGACCATTTATTTGTTCGATTATGATGAAACTTTGGTAAGTTGTTGCGTGCGCGCACTCGATGATTATCGAGTTGAAGCGTCTCGGTGTGATATCGAGTATTCAATATTGGACGAAGTCGCGCAAAGGCCGCTATATTATAGTAACCTATTTATTTATTTTAAATGCAGCCACATGAGACATTTAATATTTATTATATAATGTTCTTATATAAAAATTATCTATTTTAATACGAATTGACGACCGGTTACTCCTTTTAAATATTTTCGCCCTGTATTTACGAGTATATTAGAAGGACTTACTGATTGAACAGAAAAGGCGACAATACAAAGTGGAAAATAAAAAAGACTTTAAAAAAACGTAAGCTCAACAAAACAAGAACGAACAAAGGAAACTGCTAATAACCCTCCTTCTGACGCAGTCGGGTAAAAACGGCAGTGAGACAAAAATTAAAAATTAAAATAAATGATATGGTCGTTCATCAATCATCATCATCATACAATTTTTTAGTTTCTCCTCAAACGCAACTATAATTTTTATGAAACAAATGTGTCTAGAGCGTGTTTTATTTGCCATTCAATCACGTAAACGAAAACGAGAATTGGTATGGCAAAATTTTAAATCTCCTCGCTTATCCGCTTCAATGCGATACAAATTCTCGTTTTCGCCCATTCGATCGAATGGCAAATAAATCTGGCACTAGGTTACCCAGTTTTTACAGAAGTAAGGTTTTACCTTATTTCTCTTAAGATTGAAATCATCACATAATATTTAACTTTGGGAGGGCTTACGTACTACGTAAGGCACAAGTCCATCCGCCCTTGCTTAATATTGACGAAAAAGCGGAAAGAGCGAGAAAGCCAGTCGACCTTCGTCTACAGGTTTACATGGCCGGCGGTCGAGCCTTTGCCGAGCGACGAACGGACGGACGGACGACTCCGGAAGACATTCGGGTACAATTCAGTATGTTGGAAAATGAAGTTTCACTTGAACTATGACTTTGTACCGCTTAAAAGGAGAGACTAATTTATTTTTTATTTTTTCGGTAAGGTTTTTTTTTAACCTTTGAATGCGAAATTACGATTTAAGTGGTAAGATAGCCAGTAACTCGGCAATTGGGCCTTATCGTCACTTAATATCAGGTGAGATGGAGCCGTAGGAAAAACAAAAAAGTACTTAGGTAAAATATTTATGTTTTTGGAAGCAGATGTCTCGATTTACAGTATTAAAGAAATAAATGCATAGAATTTTTAATATCCAACCACACGAACCTGTAGAACGGTATGGCGGGCTATTGTGAACTCGCCACAAAGTAAATCCGTCACATTTTTTTACTTACACACATTAAAATTCAACTCGCCACAAACATCGAACGCTATACTTTTTCCTCGGATACCAAAAAAAATAACATTAAAATAAAACGGTAACGAGTTTAAATATACTTTTTTTGCGTGGCGAACTTACTTTGTGCAGCATTTACAGAATAGTTTTTTGTCCAGCTAGCACTCGTAGGTAGGTACTGTTAGTTATCCCATGGTTATTCCAAGGTTTATACTGTTCCCTACTTCAGCTTAGGATCAGGTGGAGCTCAGTTACGTGGAGCGAAGTCCTTACCTCACATATCATTTGCTAGTTCCTTTACGCTTTTACGTTTACCTAAATCTTTGCAAGATCTGTAAAATGTGTATAACTAACGCAAGTATACATAAGTGTCTTACACTCTTAGAGCCTTTCAAATAAACGATGAATAAGGTCCGAATATTTATTCTGTGTTTTGTCCCTGTCATGTAAACGTCATTTCAAATTAGAGTCCGGCGGCCATCTGCGATTCCTCTGGTTTTGCGGATGTTCATGGGCGGCGGTGATTGCTTCCCATCAGGTGACCCGCCTACTCGTTTGCCTCCTTCTAATATTCCCCCGCCCGATCCTCTAAATGACAGCACACATTTACAGAATACACTAAACATGCACACCAGTTTAGGCCCAAGACACCGTACTCGTAGAACAAGGGTACGAAGAACCGGTTCACACTCGCTCTACACCAGGTACAGACATGTACCTGGGCGGTTCTCTTCTCCTCCACGGCCCGGTCAACCCGAGCCGAGGTCCGTGCCTTTAGAGGCGCCCTCGGGTTGCTCCGCTCCCCGATCCGATCCGAACCCTTTGGAGAACCTAGTAGGGCACGGGGACGCGCACTGGTGCGCGATGCCGTTCCCTCTAGATAACCTCTGAAGGTGATTCGTTTCACACGGCTTGAGGGACCCTTTACGTTCCTCGCCGCCCCCAAAAAAGCCCGGTGAAGCTGAAAATGCCGCAGCGGCAATCAGCAATCTCTCTCTCTTAAAAAAAAATAGTGTCTCGAGCGAGTTACCCCGTGGACACGTAGTCCACTACCTAATATCCAGATAGGTTACCGGAGCTGTAAGCTCGCTCCGAGAAGTTCGGATTGGGTCGGGTTTTTTGGCAGAAGGACGTAGTGTTCGCATAAACTTTAGAAAACAATATTCCCTTCAGGACGTTGCTAATATGGTGATAACTAAAAACTACAAATGTGGCAACGTCTGTCGATTAAAAGGACGAGAAGGAAAGGCTCCCGTTGCCGGTTATAACGCTCTTTACATAACAACCTGTTCGCTGTGGGCTCCTTTACACCGATCGCGGATGTTAAGCTATGTTGACGTTGGTGCGGTATGAAAATGGATGGGTGACCAAAATATTGTTTTTTTTTCGCCTGTATCTGTTTTTGGGGTATTGAAGACGTAAGTAGACAAGTCATGTCAAAGTCATTTATTGTAAGTGCACACGCCTGCACGTCAGACTACCACAAACTGTCAAATTTCCTCAATAGACTTTGAACTTTATGTATTTTTTGTCCATCCAAAGGTTGTCTGGAAGAGATCACTCTTAATGATAAGACCGCCCTTTGTACGTGTATTTTTATGTAGTTTTTTTGTCAAATGTTTTATTTTTGGTGTACAATAAAGTTTATTTATCTTATCTTATCTTATATGGCATATGGTTGAATATTTATTGAAGAATTTTGACAGTTTTGGATAGGTTGATGTGCTGGCGTCAGTTACGTGCGTGTACGCATTCTGAGACAGCACAACCTACGCTAGAATACCCCGGGTAAGTATAACATTACAATAGTTCACTAAGTGAGTCACGACTTTTCTTCTTACTTGTATCAATTTATATTTTTATAAATAATGATAAATTAATTAATTAATTAATTCTTTATCATCAGAATATAAACGTCCCACAGCTGAGTATACCTTCTTATATGGACAATAGCAGAGAGAAGATCGGGATCAATCTATTACTTAATCAATCTATCTTGCCACCAAACCATACTGGTACAATCTGGGTTGAGTGTGATAACGACTGCCATCGCACGACATTTTCTGCCGGTCACCCATCCGAGATCCCACCATAGCAACTGTCACTTAACATTAACGATTGGTACCGGATCGTCCAAAGAAATTCGAATATCTGTATAATCGCCGTTATCGCCGTACCATCTAATGGATGCTCATTATCATTTTATGACATATTAACGATGTCTTTAACTTGGAATCGAAGCATTGTGCCATGCGTCCAGTCACGTATAGCTTAATCGCTACGACCTTATTGTTATTTAGTGAATCGTCAATAAATGCAGTGGACAATTACCGACTGACATCACTATTATTATTGATTTCATAGATATTAGCGTTGACAATTAATTACATCGTCACCTAGTGACATGGCATGGGGTCCTTCAAACGAGGCGTGAAGGCACCTTGTGGGCCGGCAGGGTGAGGGTGACTGATGCTGCGTTATATTCACGCTGCACCAGCTGTCTTCGCGTTAGACTTCATCCCTACTTAACATCAGGTGGAGTGGAGACTGGAGACATTTGCCGTCATAATAAAAAAAACATATATTTTTTTTATATTTACGGGTTAGCAGTGCCTTCATCTCACCTGATGTTAAGTGATGGCAAAGGCCAATAATTGGTGGAAGCTCACTTCACCCGGGAGTCTCAAATAGTGAGGCACTGGCTGTCTTATCTCTATATATAGCTGCCGGAATACAACAATGCTACAAACAAACAGATGTTATGGCGACATGTATAGCTAAGATGGTGGTAGCTAGCCAGGTGGACAAACGAGTACTTATGCAAACATGAACTCCCCCCTTGGGAATCGATACTGGGACCGTTGTCTGCATAGGCAGTTACCGAGAAATTATGAGAAATGGTTTTCTCATCGCTCGGAACTGCATAGCCTAGGTACCATATCGTTTCTATCTTATTTTATATTCATCCTACTGATCGTCTGGTAGTTCTCTACCAGACGACCTGTAGGATGAATATAATATATAGGTATTCTTACCTTAGCTATTAAGTCTGCCATGTAATTTGATTAAGTAAAGTTTAAGTGAAAAAAAGAAGTGGTTGTTTTGTGTTTATTTTTTTTTCTCATCACGGACACGGAATCTCCCAACAACTGCGCTCGGACTGTGCTGAGCTGTTCCGAGATCCGAGGTATTTAAGTGCGTTGCTCGAGCGCGATATGTATATAATAAGCTTACTATCTGGTTCTCCTTATCTTGTGCCGCTCTCAGCAAGTATAAAATTGTATAGTAAGTGTGACGAACAGTGTGCTGTCAGTTGTACCTCCGACCGCTGGCATTAAGCAGCTAACAACTTTCACTTTGAATACAATTAAATAATAATTGTTTTATTCATTAAAACATTGCACTTTCATAAACTGATTTTGTTTGTCAATTAATCTCATTACGGTAAACTTAAGCAGAAACAATTAACATTGAATTATTTATGAACTTTAATTATACTTTTTAGAACACACTGTTTCTCTCTTTAGTCTTTACAGCGCACAGCCTACTGACTTAATTAATGCATTGTTAAAAAACTGAATTTAGTTGAGGTTTTCTGATGACCTAAAACGCTTGGTCGTCATCTGGAAGGGATCCCAGGATCCTGATCCACTGCGGAATGAGGAGCTGGCTATCGTATCTCTAACTGTTGGAACAACCATAGATAAGATGGTGATGTTGTTGTAGTATAGTAACAGTAGCAGTGCCTAATGTCGTCTAGTAACTATTATTAGTCTGTGGTATTGTTTTGCATGTACCGGTTCGAAGGGGTTGTTGCACATTCGTCGTTGTAGAATCTGGTCACACCTAAAAGCGTAGTCTTTAGGCGCTCTGTAGGCAGAGCAACTTTGATCTCCGTGTTGCGACAACACGCAGTTGTTTCCAAATATGGTATTACCTAAAGAAACAGCGCAGACACTGCAACTGCAACTGCAACTAGCAATCTGTGCTAATTGTGTCAAGTTGACAGTTTCCCCAACTGGCAAACACTGACTGTCGTCTATGGATTTGAAAAGTTAAGTTGAAGAGAAGAGAAGAGAAGTTATTTATTGACGATCACACAAACAATACAAAAGGATAAGTATATGATAAAAAAAATGTGGAAATAGGATAACAAACAAAAAACACTGTATTTTATAAAACTTTATAAATATTTAATTTAGCTTCAGTGCAGCAATTAGCACTTAAATAAATAAAAAGTAAATATAATAAAACCACGCTGGTATTCTGACAGGGCCTATGTGTGTAACTGTGGTGTTGTGCGTGTGTACGTATAGAGACAGATAATACAGAATATAACAGAATAACAGAATTAGGTACATACATATTTTATATAAATATATAAATATGTTTCAAATACATTGTTTACATAGAATTGCGGCCACCGTAAACTGTTGCTGCAACTGGCAAGGCGACCTTTAACGAAAACTTTTAAAAAGTTGATAGTAACTGCAACTAAAGCGCCTAAGGGTCGGCAACGCGCGCGTTATTCCCTAGCCAGCTTGTAATGGTCGCTTTCAAACAGGGCGGGCCGATGGCACATTTTTAACCGACTTCATAAAGGAGGAACTTCTATGTTCCATTATTTGTTTTTTTGCTGGTTCGTAACACATAATAACATTTTTTATATAGAAGGTTAAACAAATGACTACTGTAAAGCTGAAGCAGTATATAGATGAAAGAACAGCTAGTAAAGCCGGAATCCTGCCGCTAGGCATCCTCATCTTGCCTACCATCGGCTATATTGACAGCAAGGTGCATTTAACAGTTTGATAACAGCAAAAAAACATTAGCCAAATTGTGAATATTTTGATATAATTATATGCAATCGGTAATTGGTTGTCCATCAATTATAACTCACCAATGTTTGCCAACTGTTGCAGGAGTTTGCATCCCGGAAATAATATTATACGGATGTGTAGACTGGCCGGTTCGATCTCCAAACACATTTTCAGTCCAATTTCCTCAATAGACTTAAAACTTTTTATACTACACTCGGCGTCAAAAAAATCGCACCTTTTAAAAATCATCTTTAAAAATTCTTAAACCTTATGTAGAGGATAGTGTTGGGTATCATTAGAAAGGTAACAAAAAGGAGTATCAAAAAACAATTAAATTTAACTTTCTGTTTAATTATAATTATACAAACAACATTAAAATTAATAAAATAATAAAAATCCTTAATTAAGTCCTAATTAACAACAGATAATTTACAAAGAAAAATGTACAAAAAGTGTCTTAAAATTAACTTAAAATCTAGTGTTACCCCCCCTTGCCCTGATCACGGCTTCCATACGGTCCCTCATGGACCTCACCAACTTCAGGAGCTCTTCTTGAGGGATAAGCCCCCATTCTTCAATCACCGCGTCTTGGAGCTCCTGCAGAGTCGAAGGAGCTGGATCCCGAGATCGAACCTTACGTTTAAGATGGTCCCAGAGGTGCTCTATAGGATTCAGATCCGGACTTCGCGCTGGCCACTGCATCACAGAGATTTGGGACCTCTGCAAGAAGTCGCTCACGATGCCTGCAGTGTGAGCGCGAGCGTTGTCGTGCATTAATGTGAACCCCTCGCCAAAAGATTCGGCAAAGGGGACCACATGCACTTCCAGGACCTCAGTGACATAGCGGCGAGCAGTCAGCGACCCTTGTCCGCGAGCACCTCCAGTCCGGGAGACGCAGACAAGGTCGGTTTTGCCGGCAGCAGACATACCGCCCCAGAACATGCAGGATCCGCCACCATATTCCACCGTCTCCTGGATGCAGGCTTGGGCGAAACGTTCACCCTGCCTCCGGTATACTCTTCTCCGTCGGTCGTTGCAGAAAAGACACACTCGCGTCTCGTCTGAGAAGAGAACAGCTCTCCACTGCTCAAGGGTCCAATCGACGTGGTCACGAGCAAACTGCAAGCGGGCTCGCCGATGCGCTGCAGTCAATTTTGGACCCGTAGCAGCTCTGTGGGCCGCTATCTTCTTCTCCTTCAATCTTCTTCTAACCGTAGATACGCTTACGGTGCGTCTGCGAACTGCCTGGAGCTGCTGTTGCAACTCAACAGCGTTGGAGAAACGATTTCTCAAAGAGTTCGACACAACGAACCGGTCGTCTCTTTCCGAAGTGCAGCGACGTCTACCCGAACCGTGTCTGCGGATATAGCCACCGGTCTCTATGAAGCGCTGGTACACTCTTCGAACGGAATAACGGCTCAGGTTCAGTTGCCGGGCGACATCACACTGCCGCACCCCTGATTGCAGTAGTGCAACCACTTGAGCGGCTTTATCAGCTGTGGTATCCATCAAAATCTGTGCGTGTGTCCTCTTCAACGGTTGAATAGCGAATGACCCACATTGAATTTTTTTTTTTTTTTTTTTTTTTTGTTTACCCAGGAAAAAATCTGCTCGCAGATTCCGTGGATCCGGGGATTGCCTTGTCCTTTTTCTAAAAAAGGATTAAGACAGACCCGGTAAAACAACCTGGGGTTCGCCTTTAGCCTTTAAAAGGGCTGCGAAGGCTACCGGAACGCACGCCCCCCGAAGGTCGGGAGGCGCGGTTGGCGTTACTCAGATAGAGTCGCCGTTAAAAAAGGGAAGCGCGGCGCGTCCACAAGTGGGACGCGCATATTATTGCAGTGAAGCTGCCTATGTCCGCTGACTTAACTAAGTGTCACTGTGTCCTGGGCCGCTAACAGGCGATCCAGGTCACGTGACAACTGATTGGCAGGATCCGATAAGGCGTGTTTCGGCCTACGAAAATGACTTATTCTAGGGAGTTCGGAACTATAGTCCACTGCCTTTCTAATGAGCGGATTTGAGTGATTTTCCGACGCTTCGAAAAATCGCTCCGCGACCGTACGGAGGTGCTGCTGCACGGTAGGTAAATCTAAATCGCGATGCAGATCGGCATTCCGCACGAACCATGGGGCACCAGTGGCCCTGCGAGTGAATTTATTCTGAATGATTTGCAACTTATATAGCGCAGAAGGCGCTATGTGGCTGAAAACGGGAGACGCGTAAGTCATTGTCGGTCGCACGCAAACCTTATAGAGTGTTCGCTTGTTCCTAAGGGACATTCTACTATGTCGGCCTAGCATCGGGTTTAGTCGGTTTAGGTAGAATTTGGCGTTCCTACCTACTCTGTCTACGTGAGGGCGGAAAGAGAGATTTTTGTCTAACGTAACGCCTAAATATTTGACTGTACGCTGCCAGGGGATCGCCGTCCCTAGCATGCGTAGCGGTGGGGTTCCATATGGGACTAACCGGGTTCGACGCTTTACATCAAAGATCACCGCGACACTTTTGTCGGGGTTCACTTCGATGCGCCACTTACGAAACCACGCGCCTAGGTCATCGACCGCGATTTGAAGTTTGGAAATGATTGCACTCGGGTTAAGCCCGCAACGATACAGTGCAGTGTCATCGGCAAAGAGTGATAGCTCAGTGTCGTATGACGGAATGGGGATGTCATTGGTGTACGCTGTGTACAGCAATGGCGAGAGGGCGCTGCCTTGCGGCACGCCAGCTCTTATGGAGCGGGGAGAAGAGAAGGTACCTTCGTGTCTAAAACGAAAAGTACGGTTTGAAAGGTAAGATCTAATCAGCCGGATTAGCCTATCTGGCATATCTAGCTGATATAGCTTATAAATGAGCCCGTCATGCCAGACCTTATCGAAGGCCTTGGCTACGTCAAAGAAGACCGCCACTGTCTTCTTTTTATGACGGGTGTGGAAACCGCTCAAGATAAACTCGATTATGCGGTGAACCTGTTGGGGGCACGAGTGCTCTCGCCTAAAACCGAACTGTTGATCTATTATGATGCCATTTCCGAAAAGGTGCTCTCTCATACGAGCGAGTATGACCTTTTCGAAAAGTTTTCCCATTGCCTTGAGGAGGCTGATGGGACGGTGGCTAGATGGTAGGTTTAGGGGTTTACCCGGTTTGGGAATCCCTATAACGATTGCTTCTTTCCAGCCGGCCGGAAAGTAGCATTGATCGAAACAGGCGTTGAAGATAAGGGTCAGTATAGTAAGTACTTGGTTGGGAAAGTACTTGAGCGCCTTGTTAGAGATGCCGTCGGCGCCCGGAGCCTTACGAGGCTTTAAATCCTTAATATGTGAATGGATTTCGTCGGTCGAAATCGGGGGGGGCGGGGGATCGGGGTCGGTGAGAGGTCGGGAGCTCCTGTCAAGGAGCTCCTCCTCCACCGCCCTGATGTGCGCCGGATCGCACTCTTGGGAGCTGACAGAACATTGAGAAGCAACGCTGTCAGCGAAACATTCGGCCTTATCCTCATCCTCGAAGGCTACCGAGCCATCGGGGCGGGAGAGCGGAGGTGTGTGTTGCGTCGCGTCTATACGGAGGGCTCTCGCCACTCTGTAGTACGCGACGTGGGAAGGTGATATTTCCCCCATGAGGTCACTCCACACTTCGTTTCTCCACTCGGAAAGGCGGGACCTAAGCGCGCGCTGAGCGCGGTTTGCTACGAGCCTAAGTTCGGGGGTCGGATAAAGAGCCGCTCTCCGGAGAGTGGCATTTTTGGCTTTGATCAGGTTACGGATATCCGCCGGTAATCGACGCACCGGTGCGTCGACCACCCGCGAGTTATCTTTCACAGCTGACTGAACCAAACTAGTGAGCGAATTCACCGCACTATCAATCTTATCCGTGCTATCGAAATAGTCCGGAGAGTACTGAGCGTACGGAGAATCGGGGGTGTCAATCGCGGAGGCGAGAGCAGAGCTAAAACCTTCCCAGTTGGTGAAAGTTTTAGTTTTAGTTGAGTTAGAGTTAGTGGGCGGGGCCTGTGGGCCGAGCACTAACGAGACTGGACGGTGATCGGAACCTAGGTCATCTAGTGTTTCGATGGAACCTAGGTTCAGCGCGACGTCTTTCACTAAGGCGAAATCTAGGACGTCGGGCCTATGGTTGACATTATCCGGATAATGAGTCGGAGAGTAGGGACACAAAACGTCCAAACCTAACTCTTCCGTTATCCGCAATAACTTGGGCCCATTGTTGTTAGGTGCTACACACGTCCAATCCGTGTGCTTAGAATTGAAGTCTCCGAACATGATCACGGAGGGCCCCAACGAGAGGAGCGCTTCGAAATCGCTGCGCAGAGGGGGCGTGCCGGCCGCTATGTATACAGACGCTATGACTAAGGAGCGATGTCCCGTCATGGCAATCCGGCAAACAGTAGCTTCCATGTTGGCGAGAGGAGGGGTGGGCAGGGGAGAGCAATGCAAACTCTTCCTAAAATAAATGGCAGTGCCACCACTAGCACGGCCAGAAGGGTCGCTAGGGCGGTCATTGCGGACCAAAGAATATTTAGGGATCGACAACCCCTTCAAGTTGGTGGGTTTTAGCCACGTCTCCTGAAGGAGTAGAAAATCGAGTTCCCTATTTTTAACGAATTCCCTAATTTCTACAATATTAGAGAGTAGACTCCGACAATTGAAGGAGACAAGCGATACGCCTCTAGGTTTGGAGCGACCCGCGCATAAAGGCAGTGGAGCTATTGGGAGTATGTTGTCGCTTGTACCACCGTTCGCCATAGGCTATGGTAGTACACACGTCAACGATTAAAAAACAAGGGCTAATGCAAAGGCGTAAAAGCTTTTATTTAATTAAATTAAATAAAAACCTTTATTCCAATGCTTGGATGAGGGCGCTGTGCTCGCATAAGGCGAGCAGGCGCTCCTGTCCATTTTTCGCGCTTCGCAGCTTAGCCGCGAGAACGCTCACCTCTGCGAAGTCGATGCACTTCAGCACACTACTGATAGTGCTAAAATCATCGACCTGAGGGCCGGACTGTGGGCGTGGCTTATCCTTACGCTCCGCCTTTTTTGAAGTGGTCGGCTGGGAACTGGAGTCCGGCTTTTGGCCAGTTCTCCAGTTAGCAACCGGTGCTTCTGGGACTACTTCCTTTCCATATTTTATGGTCGGGAATTCTTTTATAGCGCTAATCGCTGGGACCGGGGCTTGACTTTTGGCCTTTTTCGGCCCTGAAGGGGCTTTGGGGCTTTTGCGCGCGCGATTCATATTCACGCTGCGCGGGGCTCGCGGGCACCCCCTGTAGTTGGCTGTGTGGCCCGATTGGCCGCACAACACGCACGCGGGGGGGGTGGACGATTCGCGAGTGCGGGAGCACTCCTTGGTGGAGTGAGGCTCCAGGCACTTGACGCATCGGGGTGCCGCCGAGCAGTTGTAGGCCGCGTGGCCATACATCTGGCAACGGTGGCATTGCCCGGGGCCCTCGCGTTTATGCGGGGCCTCTACCCTCAGGCGCAACCCCATGAAGTGGGGGCTGGACCTGAAGATATCCCGTCCCGCCTCCGTTGGCGACAGGACGACATATACCATGTCCAGCTGCCTGCCGGTGTTCCTGTGCATCTTGTGCACAGCCTCCACCGGGAAGCCTTGCTCCTTGAGCGATTTGACGAGCGACTCGTTGTCGCACTCGTATGGCACTCCGCGGAGTACCGCCCTGATTTTCCGCTCCTCGGGGAGCGGATAAGTGTGGTATGGGATACCTTTTACTGACAGGAGCCTGGTAAGGGTCCTGTACATAGGTATATCAATGACGTTGATAGCTATGCTATCATGAGTTACGTCATTGCGAGCCTTTGTCCACGCAATATTGTTTGCGCGGCAAAGGTCGCTTACGACGGGCCATTGCGCCTTATCGCGCAAATGGACGGTCGGCGGTGTTTTGCCCACCGCTGGGATGGGTCGCAACGTCGACGGTGACTTGCGACCGGACCGCGACTTTTTACGCGGGAAGGGGGGTTGAGGCGCGGGGGCACCGCTCGATAGAGCCGGTACTGCCGAGTGTGGGGGCGTGGCCTGAGGGGCCGGTAACGCGAGAAGGGAAGCTTTCTTATTGCGCTTCGCCTTGCGTTTTTTGACGGTTCTGAATCCTTCCGAATCGGAACCCCGGATGGTCCGATCCGAATCGGATTCGAAAGAAGAAGGAGAGGAGGACCGCTCAGACGCGGTCCTCTTGATGGATGCCGACTCGGAGTCGGTGTCCATCGCGAGCCCTACTGGGTCCGGAGAAGCCGGCGCCGAGTAGTGGACTGGGATTGGGTGCGCGGCGACAGGGCGCGACGGACCCCTGGGGGCTGCGCTTGGCAGCGGCGAACGGCTGCGCGAACGCGGACGCGGCACCGGCGACAGCGGAGCCAAGGCCATGGCGGCCGAGGCAAACGCTTCGGCGCTTGCGTGTCCGGAGACGGTTGCGGAGGAGGCGGCGATCGCGGGACGCGACGGACGCTCGGTGCGCGACGGGCGGGCGGCCGCTATCGGCGCAATGGAGTTGCCCTGAGGGGGCAAGGAAACCGACGCAAAAAGTGCGCGCAGTTCGTTGACGACGAGGACGGCCTCGTCGTCACCGCGGCTTAAGGCGACGCGGATGGAATCTATCAGGGCCATAGTGGCCCCGGAGAGTGCCATACTGGCTGAACCCTCCCTGCTTAAGGCAGGGAGGTACGCGACGGCGGAAAAGAAGTTTATCTTTTAAGTGTTGTCCTAACGATCAACACTAAACCTTCACCCCTAGGCAGGCCTAGGTGCACTGGGATCCGGTCCTCCGGTTTCGCCCAAGGCCTGAAGGGCCTTAGGCAGCACACCGGGTCCGCGCTTGTGCAGTGACTGGCTTCGTTGGCACCGTTAAGTGTCCACCAGTCCAAACGCGGGCGAGACTCTTATTATTAACTACTACACTTACGTGTAGCAGTCACTAACTCGAGACAACGCAACGAGCGTTAACAAAAAGTTAGCGCTTTCGTACCTTATTACAGGATGCGAAGAGTTGGCAGAGCAGCGGGAGCGAGCGGCACACGGGTGTGCGCAGCGGGCGTCGGAACGGGAGCGTGATTGCCCACATTGAACCCGTGTTGACCGTTTTATACCCACAAAGGAAGCGCAACTAGCAACTTTCACGGGTAGCAAAATTTGCATCGAATTTTTGTGACACTTTATTTGTTGCATTAGGTTTTATTTGATAATGAAAAGTAATGTTTTTTATTAAGTTAATTAAGTAACCTTGTAAATAAAATCATAATTAATGCGACTGCATGTGCATATTAAGAGTAAATGACATTTGAAAGTGATTTTCTAAGAGGTGCGATTTTTTTGACGCCGAGTGTATATGGCATTTTATGCCTTTGGAGAATGTTTACGTTTCGACTCATTTCACACGAATGCAAGTATCTTACACTAACAGCCACCGACTCGCCTCGGTGGTAAATTATGATCCTCTCTCCTGCTGATGATGAGGCCACGGTCATGGTCGAATATTGATTGAAGAAATTAGACAATTTTGAATAAATTGATGGACGCGTAATATGTTATAAATATGTGTTATGTATGTATGTTATAGGGTATGCCCTATCCCCCACCCATTATATACAAATTACTATTGGTAGGTAGGTACTATATTTACTATAATTACTTATTTTAACCGCCTCTGTGGTCTAGTGGCTAAGACCACCGGTTTGGACCCAGAGGTCCCGGGTTCGATACCCAGCGGGGGGTACATGTTTGTGTACTCGGTTTGGTTGGTGGTAGGGCTTGTTTGTCCGCCTGGCTAGCTACCACCATCTTATCTAAAATATGTCGCCATAACATCAATGTTTGTAGCATTGTTGTGTTCCGGCAGCTAGAGATAAGATAGCCAGTACCTCACTGGTTGAGGATCCCGGGTGAAGTGCGCTTCCATCATTTGCCTTATCATCACTTAACATCAGGTGAGATCAATGCACTGTGCTTACCCGTTAATATAAAGAAAAACGCCTCGGCCAGAGTGGCAAAGGTGCTCAGCCCGATACCCGAGGTCCCGAGTTCAATTCCCGGGTCGGGCAAAGTGTGTATAGGTTGTTTTTTTTCTTTTTTGAGTCTAGTCTTTCATCAATAACACACATTTTGGCAAGCGTGATGATTATTCCATTACCCATCAATTGTAGTGATGACTTGATTTTAATAGGTTATAGGCTATTTACTTTGCTTTTTTCTATTAACTATCAGGCTGGATAGTGAGAGATAGTGAGAGCGCTGGGAATCGAACCCGGGACCTCTGGGTCTAAATCGGTGGTCTTAGCCACTAGACCACAGAGGCAGTTGAATAATATGGTAATATGGTAATAATGGTATAACGTATCATCACTACATAGTATAAAACAATTAGTCGCTTCCCGTTGTCTGTCTATCTGTCCCTATGTGTGCTTAGATCTTTAAAACTACGCAACGGATTTTGATGAGGTTTTTTTAATAGATAGAGTGATTCAAGAGGAAGGTTTATATGTGCAATACATGCATATAATTGAACCCTGTAGGTGGCGCTGCTTTAGGGTTCTATAGGATACGGGTATTCACTCAAGCGGACGAAGCCGCGAGCGAGCCGCTAGTAAACAATAGTTCAAGTTGGCTGACTACACTATAGATTTGGAAATTTCCTGTAATGATGGTAGACTGGTAATAGCAGTAATTAGTGATAAATGTAGGTATAAAAATAAATAAAATAATATCTTAAATTTCAATAGCTATAACCGGATGAAGGTCTGGGTCTGAGACGGGTAAATGACGGGGCTGCGTCTGACGTCAGTGATTGAAGTCCGACTAGACCACACAGAGGGTTTATCAACACACTATACCTAGGCATGCACGCCTGCACATCAAACTTAACAAAAACTGTCAAATTGTCAATATACCTACATACTTTGAACTTTATGTAGTATATATGGCGTATGGTTGAACATTTATTGAAGAAATTTGACAGTGTTGGATGTGCACGCGTCTCTGTATACTCTGGTATTATCATCATACCATCATCATCGGCCTATCTTAGTCCACTGCTGGACATAGGCCTCCCCTAATGAGCGCCATAGCGCCCTATCTTCAGCTTTACGCATCCAGCATCTGCCTGCAGTCTTTCGCAGGTCATCATCCCACCTGGGGGCCTACCGCCTAACTTTATTGATATCGCTCTCGCTATCGCGCTCTATAGTTTATGGCGTAATCTTGCCATTTCGAAAGCTATATAAAAGCAATATCGAAAGCTATAGGCTAAAGCTTTCGATATTGCTTTCTTAATGCTTTCATATCGCTTTAAAAATTACAAAATGACGCCATAAACTATAGAGCGCGATAGCGAGAGCGATGTCGATAGAGTTAGGCGGTTGGGGGGCTGGCCGGAGGGCGTCCTACACTACGTTTACCGAGTCGTGGTATTATATTGTTAATTAATTAGAGTGTGTCCAATCGCGCGGGCCTCGTTAGTCCACATGTCACGGCATCATTCCCGCCATCTGACCTTACGCCATATTGGAAAATGAGGATACAGATAATTAATAATGTCGTTATGAAATTTTCGGATTTACGGTCCGCGGTTTTTTTATAATCAGCCAGCGGCTTACGTATCCAGGTAAATCGGAAGTTTTATTAAAAAATATCTTACGTAGTAGATGTTTAGTGCTCTTGTGGGGACTTCTGTCGCCTACCTACCCCGTCCGGAATACAGCTCGAGAGGGTGGGGGGGAGAGTGGAGCAGGCTAGACTATGGGACCATTCCAGAGGATAGGCAGCAGCGTCTCTCCGTGATTATTGATACCTTACTGCGATCGCCAACCCGCCGGCCAAGCGTGGCGATTATGGCAAATTACCTTCAAAATGATTTTATCCTTGAGGGAGGCCTTTGTCCAGCTGTGGACGTCTCTTTGGCTGAGACGATGATGATGACACAGGTTACCATAAACAACGTATTTCAATACTATGAGAATGCGGGGCAAGATGTGGTTTTGCGCGCAATTTGTGGTATTGCAACGTTTTGAAAATAATTACTGACGTTTACAAGATATCATGCAGATGCTTCGTCATTCAATTTTTTACACAATTTTTACATGGTTTTACACAGATTTTTGATTGCGTATGTTTTATTTGTTTGCTTTAATTCTACAGTGTCATGGTAGGCAATTGTTATTGCAGGTTTTATTTGGCACCACCCGGGTGAAGTGCGCTTCTACCAATTGGGGGTATCATCACTTAACATCAGGTGAGATCAAGGCATTGTACTTACCTGTAAATTACAAAAACACAAATGTTGAAAAAATTTCCACAAGCAGGATTTGAACCTGCACCCTTCTGACATACCTGGTCAGGTACTCTTTCAATTGAGCTATCGTGGTTCTAACCAGCCTGCCGAAATAATTCAACGTTATTTACTTTTTTACTTTGAAAGCCAAAAGCGCCCATTCAATGTCAACAACTAGCGTCATTAACATACGATCATAATATTTTTACAAATACTAAAGATCAGTTAAGAAGTAGGCAAGCTATATATAAAAAAAATTGTTTTGTTTATATAATTTTAACGCAAATTTTGTTGCGAAACAAATTACTAAAACACAATTGTTGAAAAAATTTCCACGAGCAGGATTTGAATCTACACCCTTCTGACATACCAGGTCAGGTGCTCTCTCGAGCTATCGTGGTTCTATCCAGCCCGCATAAATTATTCAACACTATTTACTTTTTTACTTTGAAAGCCAAAGGCGCCCAATCAATGTCAACAACTACCGTCATAAACATCCAAGCAAAATGCGGCATAATTTAGTTTCGGCGGGCTGCGCCACCACGATAGCTCAATTGGGACAGCACCTGACCCGGTATGTCAGAAGGGTGCAGGTTCAAATCCTGCTCGTGGAAAGTTTTCAGCATTTGTGTTTTTGTAATTAGTTTCGCAACAAAATTTGTGTTAAAATTATATAAACAAAACAAAAACATCTTACCCGTAAACATAAGAAAAGGGCCAAACTAAGTTTATCTTTGGTAGGCAAATATGTATTATTATATTACTATGACTTCTTTGGCTTACAAAGCAAGAGTAGATATAGACATAGTGTTGATAGTTTCAGCGAGTTGGACAGAGCCGCGATAGCATAAAGGTAGTGCACCTGACCCGGTATGTCATGGGTTGCGGGTTCGTATATAGGCTGATTATAATATTATCACACTAATATTATAAATGCGAAAGTTTGTGTGTATGTGTGTATATTTGTTGCTTCTTCACGCTGCAACGGATGGATGGATTTGGATGAAATTCGGCGTACAGGCAGTTTATAACCTGGATTAATACATAGGATAGTTTTTATCCCGATATTCCATAGAAACTGTCAAAGCTGTACGAAGTCCGCCGGGTCAACTAGTAATGTATATTTTATTGTAGAGAGTTTGCTGTCTGCCTTAGGCGGCATTTTTAGCGACACCACACTGTATTATATTAATAAAGTAAGTAAATCGCTTATTACTGTCCCACTGTTGGGCAAAGGCCTCCATAATTGAAATCAAGACATCATTACAATTGATGGGCAACGGCTTAATCACCACGCTTGCCAAATGCGGGCTGGTGATCACAAAGCCGGGCTATCGAAAAATCCGAAAAACACTTTGGCCGACCTGTGAATTGAACCCGGGATCTTTGGGTATCGGGCCCAGCGCTTTGCTACTCGGCCACCACGGCGTTATTATATAGTGCCAAGTAAATAAGGGTCACCCACAAAGGATAAGTACAAAAAGATAATACTTCTCTCCCCTTGGTCCCATGTTACTTGGGGTCGGCTCAATATATCCGTTTCTTCCACTCTCCTCTGTTAGCTGTCACCTGTGCACTCACTCCCTTCATATTCATGGTCTCCCTCTGCCTCTCCATCCATCAACGCTTATATTCATCACCCTCCTAGTTTCATCCCTTCTCATCACATGCCCTGCCTATACCAAGACAAACGATTTCCCCTCTACTTTTGTGTCGCTGGCTCTACTTTTAAACTTCTTTTACACCGCTGCCGCCTCTGTGGTATAATGGTTAAAACAGCATCGGTCCCAGACCCTGAGGTCACAGGTTCGATTTCCGTGGTGGGTACATGTCTGTTACTGGTTTGGTTGGTGGTGCGGCTTGTTTGTCCGCCTGGCTGTCCACCGTTTTATCTAAATATGTCGCCATAACATCAATGTTTGTAGCATATTGTGTTCCGGCAGCCTAAGATAAGATAGCCAGTGCCTCAGTAGATCCATCTTAACAGGAAGATGATGTAGCTAACTGCTTATAATCCACTTATAATCAAACGATAGCTTCAGTATTTATGCTATTACTTAGGTTATTATTATTTTCATAATATTGTTCTAAACTCGTCGGTAGCCGAGTGGATAGATGGTCGGATTGAATGCGAGAAATCGTGGTATTCAATCCCTATAGCTGCGTTAGATTACTGACGTGAACTCATATCTGTCTACCAAGCATATTAACATTTTATGTGGGTGTCAATATGTTGTTAGCTAAATAACAATCTTTAGAAGAAAAAAAAATTTACTTATTTTTTTTATGTGCACACCTACGTCCACGTCCCTTATAAGTAACAGTGGACGTGGCAACGGTAAATAAGGAAACCGGTAAACACACCATGCAGGTACCTACATCTGTTTCCTTTCATACGTGTTAGTTAGTAGAATAAAGAACACACGGTACTATCTTTTCTTTCGCCACCCGGAACCGATTCACGTAAGTCTGCTGTACCGGCGGCTGCCTACATCGGCATCTTCACGACGCAGGTAGTGAGTGAGCCCCATTCATAGCTAGGTCACTTTCTCCTTACCTTGATTTCTTACGGCTCGAGTGCGCTAACATTACCCAAGTCAAACTGACGGAATTCGTCAACATGCTGACTGGCTGGCTGACGAAACTTTTACTTTCTCAATAAAAAAAGAGAAACGCGCAGTAATCCCTTTGTGTTTAACCACTTAGGTAATAAAACTATTTATAATTGATCGAAAATAGAAATAAAGTTAAACTTATGTTTAGTTACCAGTAAAAAATTGCTTACCGATTAAGTGGAATCCCGAAAAGAAATCCAAAACGTCAAGGGTATATTTTTCAAAAGTCACAAAAACACTGGCACGTATTAAAGGAAATTTTGTGAAAAAAAAAACGCAAAAAAATTAATAAAGAGTCACTGGCCACTTTTATAGCGCGTAAATTCGCGCCAGAACTTCCACAACAAACTTTCAATTAAAACTTTTTTGTTCGCTTTACAAATAGTTCGAATGAAAAGAGGTAATAAAACTGGTAATGCGGGTCGCCACGTACGTCGCGGACTGTGGCTACGCCGGCTGTGGCTGTCGTATCGAGTTCGTGTTTACACCTCCGCTCGAGAAACTCGAAGCGCTACCCGATCCTATGATAATGTTGCAGCGTCGAGCGTCGACTGCATTTCCGCATTGCTCGTTTCAAAATGGCGGCATAATAGCCATATTAACCAACAGTGCATTTTGCAGTGGCCATGTTGCAACAGTTGTCTTGTCCGTTTTCGCAATTGACTGCTGGTAGTATGTAAACATACAGCAAAGGTAATACTTGTTAATAATACATGTTTAGAGGCAGCAGCCAAATTAATTATTAGCATGTCATCAAGAATCCGGTTTTTGAGGGGAAATTATAAACGCCGCGTCGTATCACGCGATGTGGATTCTCTCAAATACAGGCACTCATTATGTCATTGTTGTTGTGTAAGTGTGTAATAAATATTATAAAGAAACTTAAAGTGAACTCTTAATTCAAACTGCATTGTTTTCGAGGATAATTGGTATATCCTATTGTTTATTTTTTACGAAGGGTAGTATGGTATTATGATACACCAGTGATGGCTTCGTGCGATTAGCACATTTAGCCAGTGTCAAAGTAATTTTTCTTACAAGTAATACATAAATATTTATACAATAATAATATGATCATGATGAATGATAATACAAATGTGAAGTGAGAAATGATATACCCCCAACCCCTCGAGTATCTCAGTAAAGATGTTGGGCTGTACTAAATCCTCACGCAGACTTCTTGAGAGAATTTGAAAAGTGACGTTGCACTGTTTTGTTCCATTACCAACACTTATGCACACTCACGAACACTTAACGGTTAATAATACACCAATATTTCACATTAATATTCGACATAACACAAATTTTAGAAAATAAAACAAAACCGCAGACATGTCTCTTCACTTTTCCGCCAAGAAGTCCATAGTTCGACAACAATTTTCATCGCCAAAAATAATTTTACTGAATTACAGCTAGAAAGCAGGCGGTCTGCGTATTCAATTGTTGCTAAAGTCAAAAATCTGTTCATTCATGACCGCTATTTTTAACGGTTAATGGAAAAAGTGTCGATCACTGGTGACTGGTGATTCTACCCACTGGCCATCCCAGTTTCATTCACAGAATATTAATTGTGTTTCCTTTCAAGTCCTTTACTTATATTAAGTCTATTATCTCTAGATATAAAAGATTCTACTTTTTCGTCTACTTATAGACATTTTGTAGATACTCTCACAGCTTAATACAAATTACATTTTTTTTTATACGACACAAGCGCCTAGTATTTTACCAATAGCAATTACTTTTTTTGTCATCATGGTTGTTAATCTTTCTTACTTAAAGTGCGAGTTTTATTTGCCATTCGATCATGTAACGAAAACGAGACTTTGTATGGCAAAATTTTAACTCTCCTCGTTTTCCAAAAGGAGGCTCTGCGGATACTAGGGCTCATGGCCTACTCCGTTATATTATTGAACATGCATGATTGCTAGCCATAAGAAGAAAGTCTTTTAATATAACCGACCGGTTTTTAAATTATTTATAAATTATTTATTTATGTAGGTATATTTATATATTTTTATAAAGTATTTTATGTATTTTGAATGTATAGAATATTTATGTATGTAGGTAGGTAGTATAAGTTTGAATCTTTTTTGTTATAAGTACTGTTTTCCACTTTTATTGTCGCTCAAAATTGCACCTCCCATGCCATTTCTGCACCACCCTATGGTTGACTGGTAGAAAATACCTTAAACATTAGATCCGCCATGAAATATATTGTTGCAAAAGTTTAAAATAAATAACTAAACAAACCAACATTTTCAAAAAAACTAATTAGCTAATTTGTAGTAATTCCAACTCCTACTCAAATCAAGCACCTTTTGAAGTTTTTTATTTATTTCATAATTTGAAATAGTAATGCATGAATGCTATTACTATACCCAAGTTAAACATTCTCCAATGTTTTATAGATATGTTATATTGTACTCTGAAATGTAGTCGATAAATGGCGCTGGCTTTAAAATAGAGCTGAATACTCTATAGCCAACACAAAAATAAACAATGCTCGCGCCTTTATATGTATGTATGTATACATGTACTGCTATCTGTTAATTTTTTTTATTCCTTTGCTTTTGTATGTCGACAGCAAATGCTCATCATGTTGACCAACTTTGCCTAAAGCAGTATATTAATATCCCTTATAGATTAAGATTACCCAGGCCGCTACAGTTCCACATCGTATACCGAACTTCAAAATAAATTATAGCCTTTATGTTGCCGGGGACTAATAGCTATAAAAAAATCATCAAAATCCGTCCATTAGTTTTTCGTGGAAACCGGACAACAGAAAGACAAACACACAGACAAAAATTTCAAAATGAATTTTTATGGCTTGTGTTACTTGTATGAAGACCCCTAAGAGTATTTTATTTAGCTTTATTCAATATAGAGAATTAAACTTTTCTACATTTTATTATAGGTATAGATAGATAATACAATTGATACACTAATTCAAGACTATTAATAACTTCTTGTTGAGTCGAAAATTATAAATACATGTAACATAACTCTTGCAAAATCACATTATGAAACGAAACGAAACTCAAACGTCAATGTCAAATTGTCTGTCAATTGTCATTAACTGAGAATACTAAGATTGGAGTTGAGGTTATTTCTTGCCGTTTCTTTCACAACAAAAAGAAGCAAAATTTAATTTTTATCTCTAATTAGTTTTATTTTTAGTATTGATAATGGCTTTACTAAAACATTTCTTTATTAGGCATTTAAGTAAGTATTAACTGTATTGTAAATTCAAAACTAACGCATCTGAATATGTACCAAAGCTTTGAAAAGGTATTTTGTTTCCAGTCAACACACCGAGAGTTGTTGTACCTGTTGTGAAATTATCTTCCACCGACGCTAAAGTAACTGTAACCGACGATGCCCCGGTAGATATCGAGAATCCCTACAAGAAGGAAACGCGACAGTGCATCCTATGCAGACTGAACATTACACCTGACTACAAAAACTTCAGGCTACTTTCTCAATTCCAAAGCCCTTACACAGGTCGCATTTACGGAAGACACATAACCGGCCTATGCAGTACCAAGCAGCAGCAAGTTGAAACCGAAATTACAAAGGCACAGAACTGTGCTTACATGCCTTACTACTACAAAGATAAAAGGTTTATGAAGGACCCAAAACTATTTGACCCTGAGAACCCTATTCGCTCCCACAGATTTTAGATTAATGTTTATGTAGATTTGTTTATGTTAGAAAATAAAATGTATTGAATATATTGATTTCTTTATTTTATTGAACAGTTGTTGTAACACCTGCTTGTGAGAATGTTTCCAGAATGCTTTGAGATGGGGATTAAAACCATACATTTATAAGGAAAGTTAAATTAAAAAATATTAGTACTTACCTATCAAGAAGTATTTGGATTGCTTATTCCAATTGGTTACCACAGTCAATCATATTGAGGCATATTATATAATTACCCGTCTTTCATTATTAAAATTAATAATAGTATAAAATTAGGGATAAGAAATCTTAAAAAATAGTTAAATATGAAATTATTAAATTAAATCTATGGTGCATTGCAATAATAAAACATGAAATAAAACTGAAATGCAAATAAGAGTTTAACAATGAGAAAATACTTTGATATTTACTAAAAACTTAACATAAAATTATAAATCATTGAATTTCGACAGAACTATTTTTTCATCTGTAGGTGTACCAAAACATTCATTCTCTTCATCATAACCAACCAATGCAGCTGGTATCTTCAGAGTTTCGAGGATTTCTGTAAAGTCCATATTTCTTTTGTCAGGAAATTTGTTCCTCATTAGCTCCATTAATTCCATTAAAGCATCTTGGCATCCTTTTTGCCATTTTTTTATCAATTCTCTCAATTCTTCAGTATCTGTTGTCATAGTTTTAGCTAAAAGTAACCTCTTTTTCATTTCAATTCGAGCTTTTAATTCATCTATATCCATTTGTGTAATACTACCAGTTGACTTAGCTTTCAATGGTTTAGTCACCTTATCATAAGACTTTTTAATGAGAATTGTTCTTTTCTCCTGTACAAAGTCGTCATCATCATCAAAAGAACTTTGAGAGATGGTTGGTTTAGAGGCTAAACAGACTGCTTTTTCTATTTTTATTTTTTTTACCTCATTACTGTTATTACTTTTTTTTCTAGCACTATTTTCACATGGTAAGCCTCTGGTGGAAGTAGTTTTATGCTCTAACTTTTTCACTTTGACCTTAGGGATTTCAGTAAAATCATCATCATCGTCTAAATTAACTACAGTTGTACTTGTTTTAATTGTGCTTGGTTCTGGCTTTGCCTCAATGGCACTTTTATTAATAATACTTAAGGGTACATCATCAGCATCAGAATCAAACAATGCTTGTGAGACAGGATTTACATCTTTGTTTTTAATTTTGATGCAATCCTTAATCTTCAATAAGTCTTTTTTGAAAATCTTTTTCTGAATAACTACAATACATTCTTTTGTTAAATTATTTGGGCTTTTCTGTTTACCAACATTTAGTTGAGAGTTATTAGGTATTTCTTCTAGATTTTCAACATTTTCTTTTGTTTCATCATATTTAGAAGTACTCTTAGCATTCACATTTAATTTCTTACTCCTACTTTTAGATTTGACTCGAACAGGTGTTGTGACTACGTTATTGTCATTAACATTCTGACATGAAATCTTAGTTTCTACATTAACTTTATCTACTATAACTTCATCTGACGACACTGTTTCATTGACTTTAAGTGAATTAAGAGTTATAACCTCATTGTTACTTTCTTCAACTAAGGTGGTTAATAAAGTTTTCGACTTTTTCCTTAGAGGACTGATAGTTTTAGATGGTGTTTCGATAACACTGCATGCAGCAGTAGGCACTGGTTCGTCTTGGGAACTATCCGGAGTGGTTTCTTCGTTTGTTTGTTGTTTAGCTCGCTCATTGCTTCGTTGTTTTCTCTTTCTTGTTGGAGTTTCTACGCTTAAGCTTTCGGATCTTAATTCACCGCTGCCAAAAAGAGGAGAAACGAACGGCGATGGCCCACTTTTCTTCCAATTACGGGAAAGACCGACTCTTCGACAGGGAGTTAACAGGGATTTACTGATACCACCAGGAGTCTTTGGAGATTCTATTTTATTGGTTTTCAATGAGGACACAGTCTTCATTGTAAATAATGAATATTTTACATTTCCCTTTTAAAAATAATTATGGTAGTTAGGAGAGTCAGTGACTGAATCACTCACAAAACAAATTGTACCTATCTACGATCTACGTTAAAAGACACCACACATAACGTAGTGATTACTTGCTCAGTGCACAACAGTCCACCCACACCACAACAATACAATGTCAAAAACAAAATCCAACCCCTCCCGCCAAAATTAAATAATGATTTTTTTAAATGTCTCTTTTGTTTGTTTATGAAAGGTCTAAAGACTATACAGCCTAATCTACAATAATTGTAAATAGAGTTTTGTTAATTTATCATTAATTGGGGCATAACTAAAGCAGTTACTGAGGCAAAATGTGTTAACGGAGCGAGAAAATAGATGCCATTAGATTACGAAAAAAGATAGGTAAAATTGTTTCCATTATGCTCTATAGGTAATCTTAGGTTGATTCCACATAAGCATTTTTTACTCTACATTTTATTTTGACAGTTGTGGTACATCATCAGATCAGATGTTTCTCTTAATCTGTGGTCGATACTAGAAGTGTCACTACGGAGAAGTGGTATTTTTTCCATCGAATATTGTTAATTTTGTAATTTATCGTGATTACAAATAAACAATAGCAAGTTTAAAATCGACCAATAAATAATTTGTGTTGTGTGCAACTTGTCAAAAAGTTTTTGCGACTAAATAAAAGCATTACATAATGCCTCTGCTCAGGCTTACCTCTGGCGCTTTCGGTCAGCTGCGCACGTTTGCTACGTCCCAGGCACTTGGCAAGCGGGTAAAGACCTTCGCTATTTATCGCTGGAACCCCGACGAGCCTGACAAGAAGCCCTACACGCAGAACTACGAGGTAGACCTTGATGAATGCGCCCCTATGGTGCTCGACGCACTTCTCAAGATCAAGAATGAAATGGATCCCACCCTTACCTTTAGAAGGTCTTGCCGTGAAGGAGTATGCGGCTCTTGTGCTATGAACATCGACGGCGTGAACACGCTCGCATGCATTAGCCACATCGACCAAAATCTGTCGAAGCCTAGCAAAGTATATCCTTTGCCACACATGTACGTTGTCAAGGATTTAGTGCCCGATCTGACAAACTTCTACCGCCAATACCAGTCTATAGAGCCTTGGCTGCAGCGTGACAAGGAAGCTGTTAAGGGCAAGGAAACTCAACTGTTGCAAGATGTTGAAGACAGAGCTAAACTGGACGGTTTGTATGAATGCGTTTTATGCGCTTGCTGTTCTACCAGCTGTCCTTCTTATTGGTGGAATGGAGACAAATACTTAGGTCCCGCAGTCCTCATGCAGGCATATCGATGGATTATTGATTCACGAGATGAAGCGACTGAGAAACGTTTGTCGAAACTGAAGGACACATACTCTGTGTACAGATGTCACACAATCATGAATTGCACACGAACATGCCCTAAAGGCCTGAACCCAGGCCGGGCTATAGCACAAATCAAGACGTTGCTGTCAGGTATAGTTAAAAAACAAACTCCAATCTTAGACCCAGCTGGTTTAGAAAAACAAACTGCATCTAACTAAATTAAACTCCTATTTTGTGTCAAAATGATACTGTAATTTTTGAACTGTAATATCGGATCTTAGGGCTCTTTCAATTTAGTCGGACGGCTAACGCACGTTTGCAGTGCGTTCCATATTAAAACAGTCGCGAGCTGCGGCGCGCCGGGCGCCGCGCCTCGCCACTGCAAACGTGCGTTAGCCATCCGACAACAAACGCCCTTAATCTACTTTTAGTTACATCTTTGGATTAGTCAAAACAGATCTAGGAAATGTACTTAATGTATTGTATATAATGAATCATAAGACATAGAAACCATTTTGGTTCTGGTGGGGTTAGTATTTTAACCTGACATTTTGAATCAAGACAAATGTGAATTTTTATAATTTATTTGGCAATAGCAGTTTTTCTCGATTACAATTTGAGCATTTTCCACCTTTAGTTATGTAAGTGTTATAATTAATATACTGTTATAAAGTACAAAATATTCAGGCTATTGCCAAGAAATGTAAACCAAGCATGGATTCTCATGGTTTTACTTTTCAATTTTCAACAAAAAAGTTAATAGAATTGCTAAAGTAGTATTTTTAATCAAGAAGTATTACTATGTTTTAGATCGTGAACCAATATTTATAATCATCATGTACCATTGTGATGTATTTATTATTCATTTTATGTAGTTTGTTTTGTTCAATACAATGTCTATGTATTAAAACATTACCTGACAACATCTTGTTTTCTAATTAAAGATTATTTATTTAAATTATTGTTTCTGTTAGTTAAAGAACTAAGTATTTCTTTTATATACCTATGTACTTAATTTTATATGTATATGTAATGTTCCTATCAACATCACATTAAAATTTGTCTTTCAACCAAAGTCACATGCTTCCAGGAACATTGCATTGCATTGACTGGGATAAAAAGAAACCTATTTAAACCCTTTAAAAAGCTAATATAATTACCATTAGAGAAGATGAGTAGGTAATCCATACTTTTAATAAAGAGGGAAAGTTTGCGACTACCTTGTAAATAACACAGGATATATTTTATTTAGATATAAAAGTATTAATTGTTATACGGAAAAATATGAAATCAACGCAGACAACCTGCTAGTCTACACTAAGTAGTTAGAGGTATAAAATGATCAATTATTGTGTGCAGGTTGATACACATGCGCATTACACAATTACTTCTATCAGTATAAACTTTCCAAGATCAAAGTGATTATTTAATGACCTTTAATTACAGATAGTTCACTGTACACTGGCAAACGAGTTTGTTTATTGTGGTCTTTAAGATAAGACGATAACTTACTCATATAATGACTCAATTTATAAGAATGCCTTTTAATATATATTAGTCTAATTATGATTTAATATAATATTAATTAGTAAGATTACTAATAACAAAAGTAAATAGCATAGAGTAACTTATATATAGGGTAGTAAATAGCCTCTAACTGTCCTACAGCTGAGCAAAAGCCTCCATCATTGAAATCAAGTTATCACTACATGGCTTAATCACCACGCTTGCCAGTTGCGGGTTGGTCATTACAAACCCGGGCTATGCATCCGAAACACACTGCCCAACCTGGGAATTAAACCCGGGACCTTCGGGTATCAGGCCTAACGCTTTGCCACTCCGCCACCGAGGCGTTACTAATATAATAAATTTAATAATACTGTGGACCTTTTCAATGAAATAATAATTATTTGAGAGTTGTATGTGCATCATGAATTCTGGATTAACGTTAAAAGATAATATGTTTTACATTAAAAATAAAATACTCCATGATTAATTATATTAATTTATTAAATTACATTTAATCATAACATATTGAATAGTTTACGATATACAAAGCATCTAGAAAAATCCATTTGAAATCTTATTATTACGTTTGTATATTGCTAATAGCACACAAAACGAATATTCTAAACGAAACCACTATTACTATGAATAGGGGTGTATTCATCCAACTTCGATGGTCATTAGTTTCCGTGATAGGTCGCCCAACACACAAGATTGTAGAGCAGGGTACCAAGTGGGAGTTTTAATTTGCTATTCGATTACGGTAACGAAAAAAAAAGTTTATAATTATGTCATTGAAGCAGCAGCGCCTCCCGGCGACATATTTATGCGAAGAGTTAAAATATTGCCATTTAAATTCTCGTTTTCGTTACCGCGATCGAATGGCGAACGAAACTCGCACTAGGCAATACTAGGCACTTTGTGAGTTTTGCTTACTATCCGTATTCATTCATTACGATTACGAAAACGAAAATTTGTATGGCAATATATTAACTTTTCTCGTATGTCACCAGGAGGCGCTGCTTCAATGCCATACTAATTCTCGTTTTCGTTAACGTGATCGAATGTCAAATGACACTCGCACTAGGTACACAGACCCCTAAACGAAAACAATGTTCGTTAAACAAAGTCATGACAGCATTTCTTAATGCACAAATAAACTTAAAATATATGGGTAAATCACTTTGAAACAGTAACAAATTGTCATCACAGTCTTTTATAAACTTAAAATAAACTTACTCTAGTGTAGAAATAATAATTATGTTAGCTTTAGGTTTTAGTACAGACGTAAACGTCCTGCACGTCAACCTATCCAAAACTGACCAATATCTTCAATAAATGTTCAACCATATGCCCAAGAAATAAAGTTCAAAGTCTATTGAGGAAATTTGACAATTTGTGGTAGTCTGACGTGCAGGCGTGTGTACATTCGGCTACGAAAGTAGATCAAATAATTTTCGTACTGATATACCTATATTATAGATAAGTCACTCAAAATTTTAATATCATAAAATACTGCAGTGAGAATGGTCGTTTTGAAACTACAACGCAACAACTAATTTTGAACTACAAATGTATTTATATAGTGTAATCAAAGGCGAAACGTTTTGTTTACTAAACTACTAATATCATCGGTATATAATACAGTTACAAAATTAACTCTGCTAGTAGATTTTTTTTAACTTTAATTACAGTGTCACAATCACAATTATTTAAATGTTGAAAAAGGTAAAGGTTAATCAATTTTACTATCTGCCATAATTAGATAAATATGTTCACATACAATTTTAAGCATTATTATTTTGTCAACTGGCTGCCTAGTGCGAGTTTCATTCGCCATCCGATCACGTTAACGAAAACGAGAATTTGTATGGCAAAATGTTAACTCTCCTCGTGTCGCCAGGAGGCGCTGCTTCAATGCCATACTAATTTTCGTTTTCGTAAACGTAATCGAATGAATACGAATGTAAACAAGACTCATACTAGGCACCCTGATAGAATGAAATAGTACCTAGTTACAGATTGGTGACAGACAACTGACAAACAAAAATTAGTGTCACCAGGTTTGGTGACAGTATACACAAGTCTGCACATCAGACTACTGCAAACTGACAAATTTCCTCAATAGACTTTGAACTTTTTGTCTAGGACATATTATGTTTGAACATTTATTGAAGAAATTTGACAGGTTTGTACAGATCGATGTGCAGGCGTCTGTACTTGATACATTATTTGGGGCGCCAAAACATTTTTTTTATACCTAGCTCGGCAAATGACTCCACTCCACCTGATGTAAAGTGGAAACGCAGTCCAACGCGAAGACAACAGGTGCAGCGTGAAAACAACACAGCATCAGTCACCCTCACCCTGCCGGCCCACAAGGTGCCTTCACGCCTCGTTTGAAGGACCACATGTCATAGGACGAAGGAAAACGTGGGCTGGTAGACTCCATCTTTTGGAAGTGCGACAAAGAAACGAATCACCATTTTCTTTGTGCGCGATGGAATGATTATATATTCAAAACAAAGCTATTACTCAATTGTGATTATACATATTTTATTTAAAATCTATTGAAAATTGTGATATTCACTTGGACACACTCCATTGATCTGTTACAAAAATATGTTCTAGCGATAAATTTAATAGATCAGCAACACATACTATTCATGATAACAGATAATACATAAGTTCAGACTTTTATTTACCTGGCTAGCTGGCTTTTTATCTATCTATACAATAGTGGTTTGCTAAACAATAAAGTTAGCAGTATTATGGGCAGTGCAAAAATATACAATAAGTATGCTACATGCCTATGTTATTATTATAAATTGTTGTGATTATAGATATGATGAATATTGTAGTATGGTCACCAAAAAATCGGAAGATGACCTCGATGATCTGATATTAGGAACATGATTGATTATTGTGCATAAGTGATTGGTTGGAAGTTCTTTTGACTTTAAAGGGTTTATACTTTGGGTATCCCAGACCAACTTTAAAGTTCAATCTTAATCAAATCAATAAACCCTTTCTAATGAAACTTTCCATGCTTAAGAAAAATATAAAGATTAAAAGGGTTTTAGAGTTACAACTTTATATATACGTAAAGTGGCACTTTCAGCCACTGGATTGCCATTGGATGAGAATAGCCGAAGATCGTGCTCAGTGGCATGCATTGGGAGAGGCCTATGTCCAGCAGTGGACTGATTTGGGTTGATTGTTATGATGCTGATGATGATGATGATATAAGATTTTTATAGTACCTATATTATGGAAAGATCCAAATCGTAATATATTTTTTATTTTAATATTGTCTATTAACTCTCTACGTCTATATTTTCCTTAAGCATACAATGTTTTATTTACATCTGATAATTGTTTTGAAAATCATTAAAGTTTGTAAACCTTCTTAACATCTCATTTGACATTGATTGTAGCTATTTCTATTGGCGACTTTACCTTTAATTACAATTACATATAGAATATTAATTTCACCTATCTACTCTCTATGCATATTAAAACAATAATCACAGACTATTTTAATAGATGTGCTTATAAATCGGATAAACCTTTATTTATAGTATTTCATAATAACTTTAAATATATAATATTATTATTATTTATTACACTACATTACTTTGTAGATGTTAAAAAGTCAATAATTTAATTTACTACAATACTATTTAGTTTTAAAGTTGTTGCACAATAAATAATTAAGTTCAATACATCATTTGTTTTTATTCACTTTTCCGTCATATTCAATGTCGTTATTCAAATATATGGCTTTTCGTTACGCACATAATTGTGTAAAATACACAGGTTGTTGAAAATTTGTCCTGATACGGACATATTAAGGTGCACCCACACACACCGGAGCGTTCGCCTGTAATGTCACATTTCAGATTCGATTTTTAGTAAGTATTACATTACAATGTGAATAATTTTAATTGTATCATCAGCTTACGCACTGTAAGCTAGGTTCTCCTCACTCAGCAATGTAATGCTCAAATTTAACATTACAGGTTGCACACTGTTATGCTAGGTTCTCTTCCCTCATTGATGTAATGCTCGGATTTGTAACGTTACATTACAGACGAACGATGAAGAGTGATGGTATAGTAAAACTGGAGGACCTAATATTGCTATTAGTGATTAGCTTGCCCTTTTTAAGACTCCTATAATTGTTCTTTACCATACAGTGACAGATGCTGTGTACAATAAAGAATACTTATCCCATTCTTTATCCATTCATCAGATGGGAATATTAAAGACCAAAGAAAGGTTAGATTGTGTAACGAATGATACATCTAGGAAGGGAGTCTTTCATGTGTTGTGACTTTTTTTTTAAGTAAAGGCCTTGGCTTTGGCCGCCAATGGCGCTTACAGCGCAGCAGTTTGGGGGTAGTTTTCAGGGGTTACCTACTACGCCATATAGAATGCCTATTCATCTAATATCAAATGATCGACAACGATTAATCGAATTGTTATTACATCGAACGTTCATTACGTGGAACGTTCAAAAAACATCGAATTTGTAACTACGAGAACGTTCATGTTCATGAGGTCGAATTGTTATTATATCAAAAAATCAATAACCGTTCTGATTTACATAAGTAAATCATGTTTTTTTTTTAATTTACCTATTCGAATTTTGTAATGAACTACGCAACATATCGATTTTGATAAAGAATCATTCGATCATTTGTGAATTTGATGTTATAACATTATTTATGTATTGAATTATTCGACTTTTCTATTAATATTTGGCGACCCTTTTAAAATTCGATCACTTGGCATTCTATATGTCGTAGTAGGCAGGTAACCCATTTTTTAAGGAGTCAAATGACTCCACTTTACCTTATGTCAAGCAGAATCGGAGTGCAGATGCTCCACAGCTAGTGGAGTAGTATGTGCCTCACCAGCCGTCCTCCAGCTTCATACCTCGCTTAAAAGACTCCATGTTGTAGGAAGGAGGGAGTACGTATGCTGGGAGAACAATTCCAATTTTTGGTGCGTATCGAATAACTTACGCTTCCTAAAGCCGTAGTGTTTTTTTTTATGGGGAGAGTTTGCCGGTTGCCTCATACGGCATTTTCAGCTTCATCGGGCTTGTTTGGGGGCGGCGAGAAACTTAAAGGGTTCCTCAAGCCGTGTGAAACGAATCACCTCCGGAGGTTATCTAGAGGGAACGGCATCACGCACTAATGCGTGTCCCCGTGCCCTACTAGATTCTCCGAAGGGTTCGGATCGGATCGGAAGCCGTAGTGATAGTGATCGAACAATTTTCGGAGTTTTTCTACAGGCTGGCATTAGGCAAGCCTGAATCTAGTTGCCTTACTAGATTCTCCGAGGTTCAAGTCCGTTGACGAAACCGGAAAATCTGGAAAGCGCCTCTAAAGGCTAGGCCTTTGGTTCAAGTTGACTAAGTCAACAAAAAAATGTAGGGTTTTTATAAATAAAATAAATAATTACCCTTTTGAAGGGTTTTCACGGTTACTTGCACTCCTGATACATCCAAATAATCCAATTCAACGATTCAAAGGATATTGTACGGATACACTAATTGAAATAAAACAAATTTTATGGATCTGCTTGCAAATATTTTATACATGAACCTTTTTGCAACTCCTTTACTCTAATTTGAAATGACGTTTACATGACAGGAACAAAACCGGAATAACTACTCGGAGCTTATTCTTTGTTTATTTGTAAAACCCTTTAAGGTTTATGTCGTGTCCATTTTCACAGGGAGACAGAAAATGGTTCGAAATGTCTCGTAGTGGCACCAGCGTTTGACACAGTAAGCCCAATGATCGACATCGATTTTAGTCGCTAAAAAATTAGAGTAATTATTAACGGGATTCTTACCATGTTTATTATTTGTGAGTATCCGATATTCCGGCACAGCTGCATGCGCCATGATCACGGAATTTGAAGTTAATGCGGGTGGGTATTTTTATGAGCATACAACTACTCACCAATAATAAACATGGTAAGAATCCCGCTAACAATTTATTACTCTATTGCAAGTGACCATGATAGTTTAAATATTGAATATAGAAATTCATTAAAATTTTACTGGATGACGGCTAGGAATCGGATGGACTGTGTTAATTGTTGTTAAAGTGAATAATCAGTTGCAGACCTATTTTTTTTTTAATGATTAGGTGCAGCGCAGACGACTCACTTTTCACTGTTTGTGCGATCGAGTCTGCGGCGCACAGCATTACTGCATATAATAGCGTAGGTTCTATTTTCAGACTAAAAAGTGCGTCACAGATAGTCTGTCGTCTGCACTGCACCTTAAGAAGCCGGCGTAGAGCCGCTCGAGTGCAATTCGAGGTGAGTGTAATACCGAAAATGATGAATGAAACTTGATTATATTTTCATTTACTAGACATTGTGTAACTTGACAATATAAACTGTATTTCTATCGTAGTTACATTAACAATGATTTAGTTTTTAATACAAAACAAATAGGCGGAAAATACGTCGTTTACGTCCTAAAAATTTACGAAATGTAATCGAATATGTTTTTAAATAGGTGAATATTTGAAAAAAAAAAAAAAGTTTTATCAAGACCCTAGGTAAATATTGTCTTAATCCGAATAACAGCATTATATGTGTTGAAACATTATCGAATTGAAAATTTTTTTGGTAAAACCTTAAAGGAAAAAAGTGTCGATCGCTGGATCCTGTTGAAAACTGATACCACTACCTTAGATCCTTAAAAGTTGTTTCATTTCAATACTTAGTGTCTTACAAATAAACAAAGAATAAGGTCCGAATAGTTATTCCGAGTTTTGTCTCTTTTTCTCTAATTTGAAATGACGTTTACATGACAGGAACAAAACACGGAATAACTATTCGGACCTTATTATTTGTTTATTTGTAAAGGGCTTAGTGTTCTCGTAGACTTTTTCCCAGACTCCGTTCGATGCCCGATTTAGACAAGACGATAGTCGAATCATCGTTTTTAGTTTTATAGGTTTATAGGTAAAACAATATTCATTAACTAATGTTATTTCTCCTAGACAAGTAGTGGAGCTTGGGCTTGTATAAGTCAGAGGTGTCATACCGTTGCACCTTCGTCCGTTGCGTTTTCATTTTGCCGTTGGGCGCCTGCGCAATGGGCGTGTTCTGTTCGTAGTTCTCTATAGATTTGTCGCTGGACGGACTATTGGGGAGATCTGGAAGGAAGTTGCCATTTAAAGCAAAGTAACTGACTAATACAGGAGCTCGATAGCGCAGTGGTTAACGCGCCCGGTCTGCGATTGCTAAAGTTCAGCAACTTTCGCAAAGGCCGATCATCGGACGGGTGACCAAAAATTTACCGTTTCGGGGTCCTCCGTGCTTCGGAATGCACGTAAAGCCGTTGGTCCCGTCTGCATTAGCAGTCGTTAACAACCACCAATCCGCACTAGGCCCGCGTGGTGGTTTATGGCCCGTTCTCTTTATTCATCCAAAGGGAAGGCTCGTGTCTCAACAGTGGGGACATAAAAATGGGCTGGTGACGATGGTGTTGAACAGGACTGTTATTAATGTGTTAAATAGCGCATTACTAATAATCATACTTAAGAAAAAGCTAAAGATTACAATATTTCAATTAATAATTGCAAGTTAAAAAAAAATACACAAATAAGAAATTATGATACTTACTTGATCTCTTGGGCCTCGGGAGTCCCACTCTCCTAGCTCTTCCCAAGTACTTGGACCTCATCGTGGTAATGTTCATTGTCACATTATTATTACCCGTCTCCTCTGCTTCTGAAATTAATTACATTTTGTTATAAAAAATTTTTTTTTGTCAATTCACATTTAATGAAGATTAAACACAAGAAGACAGAAGCACTTGGCCTTCATCTCATCTGATGGTAAGTAGCGATAAGGCTGAAGGTGGAAGCGCACTTCACTCCCAATCAGGAACTGGCTATTTTATCTCTGGATTGTTGTTGAAATGAACACGAACTCCGAACATGGTATGAAAAAAATAAAATGTTTCATTTAATATTGTTTTATAAAATTCACGCGAACACTACACATTGAAATGAAACAACTTTTACGGATCTACTCACGTTTATTTGCCTGCAAAGGGTTCGAAACGTCAGGATAGCGCGCGTTGAAGCAAAGGTTCTATATTTCTCGCACACTTTTTGTGCGGCATGGCGCGGCGCGGTTTGCCAGAATTGCACGAATTTTTTGCGAGTCGTATGCGTTACTGCATATAATTGCATAGGTTCTATTTTCACAGACTAAAAGTGCGTCACGGATAGTCTGTCGTCTGCGCTGCATCAAAGGAAGATGGTAGATCGTTTTGTCTGCTCATAATAAACTCACCCGCATTAACTTCAGTAATTCCGTGATCATGGCGCATGCAGCTGCGCCGGAATATCGGATATTCACAAATAATAAACATGGTAAGAATCCCGTTAATAATTATTCTATTATCGCGTTATCTAGAAAGTATTGTTACTTTTTTCGTTACCTAATACGCATTAGCTAGTCCGCGCAGTGCGGTTAGTTAATTTACCGGTAAAAATGACAGCCAAACGATACCAAGCATAACGTTACCTTTGCATTTAACGGTATCGTCATGTATTGTTACCTACTTTTAAACGGTATTCAAAGCCCTGTGTTAAATGAAAGGAAAAGAAGAGTAACATACACATAGCATCAACTCACCTTCAGTAGTCGACGTGATTTGGTCGGAATCGCTCATTTTCCGAATCTTATTCGGCGTCAACACCTGTCTGTTATTATTTTCACTGCTCTCCACCTCACAGAACTTCCTCTTCATTGCATTATCATAATCACTCTCTATATTAGACTCGGTACAATAATCTATTGTAGGCATTTCAGTCTCGACAGCAGACTCTTCAGCAGCGCTACCAAGTATAATTTCCATTATTTCCCTTCTAGATGTTTTACTAACCATCTCTTCTAATTTAGCATCGTAATCACTAGACAGCTCAAACGAACACTCAGATTTGACAGGACTAAACACTGATGTAGTCTTAATATCATCAGTAATGCTACTGTCTACGGGTAATGAGATTTCGGAGGAAACATTCACATTCCTTACAATATTTTTGATAGTGTTATTAAGTTTCAAATGCCCGTTCTTATAATAGTTAATCACTTCGAAAGTGCCGAAGTTCTGTGATATTTCTTTAACAATATTCTCTTCATAAGTGTTACAGTTGATTAAATACATTTTGTCAGTGCAACTTGCTGTAAAAGCTTTCAAAAATTTACTGAACTGATCTCTCTCCAATTCGGCTTTATACTTTTCATGCTCACCAAAATATTCTAAAACGTTTTCTTCAGGACAAATATCATTCATATCTAGGGCTTTATTGGACGTTTCTGGTTTAATGTCCTCTGTATCTGACATTTCTTCGGCGATTACAGTTATTTCAAAATATTCTGTGCGTTTGTTTTCATGTAGTAAGTCTTGAAGCTTTTCTTCAATGTAATTTGTTCTTGCGATCTTGGAATTTACACTTTCTGCGTCAGTTTCTTTATTAAGTACCATACCTTCAGCTTTTATAACTATTTTACTATCAAGATTTTTCTTCGGCGTTACGTTTTCAGTCAATTGGGTTACATTATTAACTTTTACTTTTTCATCAGTGAGCCTTGTGTTATTTAATTCATTCATTTTATCAGTCATAGATGTTCCAGGAACTAGTTTAACGTCAGTTTCTGTCAAGTTTTCAATGTGGACTGTGGCTCTGTCAGATATTTTATTGGCCTCATCTTCTATTTCCGTCTTCTCATGCACTGTTTTTGTTTTCGAAATTTTTACGTCGTCATTGGTTACTTCTTCAATACACTCAACTTGTTGCGCTGCATTTAAGATGTCACTGATAGAATCAATTCTTCCTTCAGCATTGTCGATTTCAACAGTATCCTTCGTTTCTGAATTAATGGTACTTTCACTGACTAATTCGGCCGGTGCTGTAGTAACGCAAGCAAACTCTAGCTCTGGCCCCGGTATGCTGGAATACACTTGACTCATACTCGGTCTAACGTTCGCTTGGAATTCCAGAAGCAAAGCTGCTTCTTGGTTCATTCTCTTTTGTTCTTCATCTAAAAATTTACGCATTTTCATTAACTTTCTTGCTTCTTCAAGATTTGCCGCGATCCTAGGTTTTTTCAATGTCACATCTGGAACGAAGGGTAATCTCGGCGGCGAAGCAATCGGCATTTCTAAATGATTTTCGACTCTGATTATTGGCTTATTGTGAGGATTTTTTGCGGTTTGAGAATTTTTTGTTTGGTTAACTAAATTATCTTTATCACTGGGACTGGTAGAATCTCCACTGGTATAAGTGTTATCAGATTTCGAAGTAGAACCTTTACTTTCCTTTTTGCTATCAACAGACTTGGCACTGGACTGATGATGTGATCCTTTTGAAGACGAACTGCCATCATTAGAGTCTCTATCAGTCGAACGGCGATTGTGACTTCCTCTTCCTGAAGCGCTATAATGATCATCTGTCTCTTTTTTGTCCTTTTTCTTTTCCTTATCGTCATGTTTACTCTTGCTGCTACTACTACTTTTTCTGTTCTTGTCTGATTTCTGAGTACTTGAACTTGATTTTGAATCTTTAAGAGACTTTTCTTTTGAGTATTTATCATCTTTAGAACTCTTTTCCTTGTCCCTGTGACTCGATGAAGAAGACCTTTTCTCCTCAGAATGTTTGTTTGAACTAGAATGTCTCTGACTTGAACTGGAGCTTCTATTTGACTTTGAATCTTTGTGGCTGGAGCCAGAACTTTTGTGTGAGCTTCTATGTTTGGACGAATCTCTACTTTCTTTTTTATCGATTCTATCCCTAGATCTTTCCTTGTGACTGGATTTACTAGAACTCTTACGATCATCTTTAGAAGACTTCTTGTCGCTTCTACTGTCTCTTGAACTGGATTGCTTAGAATCTGATCGCCTGTCTTTACTGCTTGAATGTCTATGCGAATCTTTAGAATGAGAGTACCTGTGACTGTTCTTTTTCTCTTCTTGCTTTTTATCTTTTTTAGACTCGTTAGAATTTTGATCTGCTTCAGAAAGCTTATTCTCAATATTTAGTTTGCTATTTGCATCACTTTCATAGTCTATTTGCAAGAGATTACTATTAGAACTGTCGTCGTACATTGGTGTGTTGAATGCGTTTATATTCACTTGATTGCTGAACTGATATGATAAGTTTGTTTGGTCCGTGTCTTTCTTTTCAGGTTTTATAGCATCAGAATTGCTTTCATTTTTCGCTTCTATCGTGAATCTAAATGTGTTAGGTTCTATAACTTCTTTTTTCTCATTTTTGCTATCCCCAGAATCATTTTCAAATGCTTGCTGAGCGTCACAGGAGTTCTCGTTGTTGAAGTTTCTGATTGGAGTTAAAGGTGACATATTTCTTATGAGTGACGAATCAGAACTAGATCCTTCATCATCACTATTTACTGGTTTGAAATAATGTTCTTTTTCTGATTTAGGAGTGTCCTCAGGCAATGGGATGTCTCTGGAATAATTTGGTCCTTCCGGCAATTTTATTTTTTCCAGCTCCGTTTCAACTTTAGGGGGACTGTTTTTTGGTTCTGGTATGTTTTCGAGTTTAATTTCTTCATCAGGAAGTGGAATACTGCTTTTATCCATGCTTCCACTAGAATTGTTAGAATTAGGCTCATTTATACCAGAAATTTGAGTATGCTGCCCATCCACCTTAACTTTGTTGTCAAAATCATTATCATGGTCTTTCTTTATTTCTTGTTTAACTTGTTCTTCTTGATCAATGTCCATTTTAGAATCTTCTCCAGGTACGGAAATGTCCATAGGCTCAGTTTTGTCATCATCCACTGATCCGGGACTGACTGCCTCGAGATCAGTGGGAAGTAAGTTGTTCTCACTAACTTTAACATTGGATGTTTCTGGAACCGGTACAGGTGCTGTTTTCTTTCTTGTGATTCCTAAGTAATTGTACACCAAATCCTCAACTTGGGGTATGAATACTGATGCCACTTTTGGGTTAACAACCTGGTCAACAATTCTTTCTACACCTTGTTCCAGATAATTACCACTGTAATCATATAAAAGTCATTAGTAATCTTATAATATATGAAGGAACAACTAGTGCATTCATTGGTATTTGTTTTAAAGTTTCTGACACCTTGCAAGTTTGCTTTGTAATATTATCAAAGGTTCCCCAATAAAAAATAAATTTAATAAGGTTGATAAATATTGTCTTTCACATTTCATAATATTTTATTCATGGTCACCATTTGTGAACTCCTACGTAGGTTAAGATTGGGATTACCCTGTCTTAGCATATTACTAACTGAAGATACCTGCATTATGATTAATCTATACTTAGGCAACACAATAAGAATACTTTTTAATTTTTTTATGTTAAGTTATACTGTCCCACTGCTAGGCATAGGCTTCCATCATGGATGTCAAGTCATACCTTCAATAAAATTGATCTTAGGTATTGGCTTAATCATGACACTTGCATAATGCAGATTGCACACAAACCTAAGCTTTGTATCGAAAAATACGAAAAATGGAATGGGACATAAGAACTCACTCCAAGATGTGTTTCCTGAGCTTCTCTCGCAGCTGGTTCTTATTCAGATCTGGCTTCCAGCACTGTCTGGCCAGAAATGTGGACACAGAGTTCTCCACTCTCTGTCTCAGATTTTGATATGCAGGACGAGTGTCTACATCAGCTATACAGTCCTTCCGGAACTGAAAGGTTAGTTATTTCCAAATTTTGGTCTGTTCTAACAGATTTTGCAAGGTGTGTTTGTGTAGCGGTTATTTCTACAATGCTTTTTAAATGTTCTTAAACATTTTTCATATTAATATTTATTTGCAAGATAAGCAGTACAAAAAGTTATTATATACACAAAGACTTTTTATCGTTGATCAGGTTGACCTACTGATTCCGACTAAGTAAATGACGGCCATTGCAATGAAATAGTAGTTACATGTTTTGTTTTTATAAATTTAAATTAATTAGGTAACCAAAATGAATTAGAATGGTCTTCCTACATTTTTATGAAGTGATGTAAAGTGTTTTTTACGTTGTCTGCCATTTGACAGTTTGCTACTAATAACATGAAAAACTTTAAATCTTCAATGAGGTTTGTTACCATCGTTGTACCTGTATTTATGAAGAGGTTTTATTTGTAAGAAGGAGGAGTAAAATTACCATGCTTTTAATATTAATAAAATAATAATAAAATTTCCTACACTCACACCTATTATCTAGCCCAAGAGAAGCTTTGTTATGAAACTTGTTAAATGGTTACTAGACAACGGATAAATATACTTAAAAAACTTAAATATGTACATACTTATTATACATAGAAAACACCCTAATATTCATAGTTATTATTAACTTACCAGACAAAAAAATAAAAAACGGAACGCTAACATGTAAGTTTTATTATTATTGCAATGGCCATCATTTTCTTAGTTGGTCCTGTAGGTCCTGTAGGTCCTGATCACCGATAAAATTCTTTGTGTATATAGCACATGCTACAAATTATCCATTCAATAACTACCTATAAGAAATAGCAAGATGTGTTTCATCACATTTTGCTATTTCATGCCTTAGCAAAGTACTTACAAAGAACAAATTTAAAATTTTTAGCATTTCTCTTAGCAAATTTAAGATTATAAAATCATTACAATGCCGGTGATTTAGAATGTAGTGACCACAATGAGATAAATCAAATGAATTACTCTTATTATATTTATTATTATAATTATCTTCTTTAACCTAAAAGCCACATTCATGTTGGTGTAGCATTTTCCATTCATATTCCATGCAGATTGTTTTACTTCTATAAAGGCACAACATTTGCCTTCTCTTTAATTAGTTTTTTTAAAAGAGCCCTTTTTTAAAAGGAACCAAACAAATTTTACATACCATAATAATTCAACGTCAGTAATAATTAATTACAATGGTATGAGTTATGATGACTTATTGCAGAAAGACGGGTAATTAATATTATAATCTAAACAGTCTTACACTGTTCAGCATTACACAATATAAATCATTGGAGCAATCAATATAAAAACATCATCATCATCATAAGAAATTTGAATATTTAATTTATTGCATTGATATTGATTGTCATAAAAATGTTGGTACCTACTACATACATGACAAAAAAAGTTTTACTTGTCGTGAAAAAAAACTAAAACAAATAAGTTTTAATGAACATTATTTTTTCGCGATTTGAGCTGCGCTATTGAGGTACAAATCCAATCAATTTATTGTGTCTACCAAACGAATGACCTCCAGACAGGCAATAGCCATTAATCGACTTCTAGCCTAGAAAATATTTTCATTAAAAGAACCACTTACTTGATCGAATATCCCCTTTGATTTGAGCTCGTAGACTAGTTGGTCTACCAAGCGAGGGTCACCCGGAATGTACTGGAGATGGGCCATTTTGCACTATTCTAGCATTGGCAAAATATTTCAACGATACACAAATTGAATCTAAGCAATTTAAACATATCCTAATTATCTTACTAAATTAGGTAGGATAATTTGACAAATTACTTAAGATTTTAATTTCCCAAATCGAAGCAAAATCGCATTAGATCGCAACACAGAAAAAGATCTACAACTGCGTTCTAAGACGTCAATTTTTAACACATTTCCCATGACCGTAAAGGCAAAATATGGCAGATGGCTGCAGCGCAAACTTATCAATTACAGTAAATAAAAAGAACATGACAAGCTTTTAAGAAATTAATAAAAGGTAAGGACCTCTTGGCGGGAAAGTGAAAAGACGTGTTTGCGGTTTTGTTTAATTTTCTAAAATTTGTGTTATGTCGAATATTAATGTGAAATAATGGTGGATTATTAACCGTCAAGTATTCATGGGTATGCGTGTGTGTTGGCAAATGAAACAAAACAGTGCAACGTAACTTTTCAAATTCTTCCAAGAAGTCCGCCCGAAGATTTAGTAAAGCCCCACATCTTTACTGAGCTACTCGAAGGGTTGAGGGAGTACATCATTTCTCATTTCTCATTTCTATTATCATTCATCATCATCATATAGGAAGGAAATATTGTTTATTTATGTATTAAGTACTTGTAAGAAAAATAACTTTGACACAGACTAAGGGCCTGTTTCACGATCTACAAGTAAGTTCCCATTAGCGTTTACTTGACAGATAGTCCATACAAAACTGTCACTTTATCTGCCAAGTATCTCCTAATCAGACATTGTGAAACAGGCCCTAAATGTAATAATCGCACAAAGCCATCAATTAAAGAAAAAAAAATAGTATTATAGCTATCTCACTCTTCTGGTAAGACCTCTCTTTCTATAGGGTAACCCTTACTAATTCATAAAAATCGGGACTTTTGTAGTGAAGAAAGATGAAAGAGAAGATAGTAAACGAATATAAAAAATCGATTTCAAATCAAAAAAATTAAAGAAATTTTTAAATAACATTTTAATACTTCTAACCTAAATTGACTTACGTAACAAATAGTCACTAGGCTTTAAGGAAAGTCCAGACGATATTAAAGACAGTTTTAAACTAGATAGCTTTATATTTTTTACGCCTGATGTTTTAATCCTCAGATAAATTTTATTCAACGAATAACTTTGTCATAATGACATATCCCTTCTCCCTTCCTCCATAGGAGTACACGTGCTGCTCTCCGGAGTCATCGCTTCACTGTCACACATATCCCATCGCGCACAAAGAAAGGTAACTCGTTTCTTTGTCGCACCTCCAAAAGATGGAATAGTCTACCAGCACACGTTTTCCCTCTTTCCTATGATATGGGGTCCTTCAAACGCAGTTGTCTTGGACTCCATTTCCACTTAACATCAGGTGGTGTGGAGTAATTTGCTGTGCTAAATATAAAAAAAAATCTAAAGAGAATCTGTCATTAAGTCAAAATTATTCAATGAATAAGCCTTAGGAATAAACAATAACTAATAATTGAAAAATCAGCCCATAGTCAACAAAAAAAGTTACAATCTTCAACGGTTTATAAATAACACAACTCTATAAAACTATGTTAAAATAATGTTACTCATTCATAACACAATATGCAACAAATTAGCTTTTAGGATAATAATCTAATGTTAAAAACAAAAACGCGATTAAAAAAATATTAATAAAAACGATTATCTTTCAATTCTACTAAGAACGCATTATAATTAAAATCATCTGATTTTGGCATCAACAATATTTACTCTAAATTAAGAGGATCATCATTATTGATTACAAATCTATCGAAATCCTCAGCATCTTCCTTAAATATTTCACCTAAAGTTCACTGGTTCTAAATCAAAATCCTAATCTGAATCACTTGTTGAATTGACTTACATCGATCAACCCTTATATCGATGGGCTATAATATACATTTTTACCCTCTAAGCTATACTACATTATATACTTGACGGTGCTACCGTATTATACTATGGATCTTGAGCCATAGTGAAGCGATTGGCACTGGCAGTTACGGATGCCAGTGACATCTCGCTTGACGTAACTCAGATCGCTGTAGTGTAGCGTTTGCTTGCACGTTATTCGGAATTGAAAACTCTACCATCTCTAACATGCTCTCCATACTAGGTACGGGCTTGTTTTACTGGGTATGTTCCAAAGGGTATTAACTCTAATTAGCTCATTGACAATTGAGGGAAAGTGGATAGGTGAGGTAAATATTCACTTATACTTCGAAAATGGGCTCTTTGTCTATTCATATTATTTCGAATTACAAACTCTCCTAAATAGCTTGGTTCATGAAACATATTTAACGCTCTAAAAAAATAGTTATAAGAATAATAATAACAAATATAGCAACACAATCGAAATTCCTTGTGACAGATGACCACCAGATGACGGTGCTGTGACTGCGACTGACCACTGAGCATGTGACTGACCATGAAGCTGTAGTTATAACCATAAAGGTACTTACCAACGGAATAGAGCAAACAAACACATGCAAATACATTCGAATGATGCAAGTTCTTTCGAATAATTCGAATAGCTCATTCTTACAATCGAATATTTCATTTTTTTTAGAGAGATTGCTGATTGCCTCAGACGGCATTTTCAGCCGTGTGAAACGAATCACCTTCAGAGGGTTCAGGTTCATATTCGCCCATCACTATATAACGTGCGTGACCATAGATAAGACATGAGATACGCTATGTGCTATGTGCGCATTATGTGCGTGACCACGGAGCAAGTAATCACTACGTTTTATGCGTGACGCAAGTGATTACTTGCTTAGTGGCGTGACGTTTACTAATTTGTGCGTACTGTTTCTGGACTTCTTGGCGGGAAAGTGAAGAGACATCTCTGCGGTTTTGTTTTATTTTCTAAAATTTGTGTTATGTCGAATATTAATATGAAATAATGGTGGATTATTAACCGTTAAGTGTTCGTGAGTGTGCATGAGTGTTGGCAAATGAAACAAAACAGTGCAACGTCACTTTTCAAATTCTCTCAAGAAGTCTGCGTGAGGACTTAGTAAAGCCCCACATCTTTACTGAGATACTCGAAGGGTTGGGGGGTAATATCATTTTTCACTTCCCATTTCTATTATCATTCATCATCATCAATATTGTTTATTTATGTATTACAATGAAATTAAGAAACTAATGACATGGCAGCATGGTCTATGACCTTAGCCGGTTCCTTAAGGAACAAACTAAACTTAAAAAAAAAAGCGTACTGTTTCTGTTTATGAAGTTTAGTGCTAGTAAATATAAAAACAATTGCTTTGCTTGCTCTTTAGAAATATGGAAATCGAACTTTTAGGTACCCAGGAACATTTAAGACTACTGTCTAGTTTGACTCAAAGGGAAAAACAGGAGAAACTTGCTAAATGTGAGTAAAATGTGCCCATTTTTCGAACTTAGCCGTTGCATAGGTAACCTACCAAATTAAGAAGCTGACAGATGTCATTCTAAAATAATAAATTTGTGCAAATTTTAATTCAACTGTCAAACGTCAAATAAAATAAAACTAAAAATATTAACCAGTAGTTAAATAATGTATTTTCAGTACTTAGTAAATTCCGCTAAATAAATTGCCAGAATACACTATTAATAAATAAAATGAATAAATTAACAACATACACGATAAAAGAGATCCACAAAGCTTACATAGATAAACTTTTAACACCAACCAGTTTTATAGACTTGAGTTTACAAAAAGCGAAACAGACCAGTGACTTGAACGCGTTCGTGACTCTTACTGCTGAAGAAGCCGAAAACCATGGCATTGAAAGCGAAAAAAGGTTTTACATCGACAAGAAAACCAGACCCATGGAAGGTATTTCCATCGGCATCAAAGACAATTTCTGCACTAGGAATATCCGTACAACGTGCGCATCAAACATGCTGAAAAACTTTGTGCCGACGTACGATGCCACCGTCTACTCAAGATTGAGACGTGCTGGCGCTTGTCTTATAGGAAAATGTAACTTGGACGAGTTTGCCATGGGTTCAGGTACTATTGACTCAATATTTGGCCCAACAAAAAACCCCTGGTGTTACGAGAAGGACGATGACAAGTGGAGGATAGCAGGAGGCAGCTCTGGCGGCAGCGCTGTTGCTGTGAGCTCTGGTGCGTGTGTAGCATCACTGGGGTCAGACACGGGAGGCTCTACAAGAAACCCGGCTGCATTATGCGGTATAGTTGGCCTAAAACCAACATATGGACTTGTATCACGGTATGGTCTCATCCCACTAGTCAACTCAATGGATGTTCCTGGCATTTTAGCAAGAACTGTTGAAGATGTGACCACTGTTTTGAACTGTATAGCTGGCCCTGACGAATTGGATTCAACAACAATTAAAAGAGATTTTGATCCAGTTGCTTTAACAGACTCTGATATGTCTCAAGTTAGAATTGGAATTCCAAAAGAGTATCATTGTGATGGAATGAGCCAAGAGGTCTTGGACACATGGAGATATGTTATAAACTTATTAGAAAATGAGAAAGCTGTTGTCAAATCGGTATCTTTACCACATACATCTGTCTCAATTGCTGTTTATTCCATTTTGAATCAGTGCGAGGTCGCTAGCAATATGGCTCGGTATGATGGCTTGGAATATGGCCTCCGGACAGATGAGAACTACTCCACAGAAGAGCTGTATGCATCATGTAGATCTCAAGGGTTTAACAATGTTGTAAAATGGAGAATTTTTGCTGGCAACTATTTCTTGCTAACAAGAAATTATGAGAAATATTTCATTAAAGCTCTGAAGCTACGGAGACTTATATCTGATGACTTTATTGATGTATTTAATGGTGAAGATGCTGTAGATTTGTTGTTGACACCAACTACGTTGACCGATGCTCCGTTGTATAGTGATTTTGTGTCGAAACACAATAGAGATCAGTGTGCTTTTCAAGATTATTGCACGCAACCTGCAAATATGGCTGGCGTTCCAGCTGTGTCTATACCAATATGTTTATCAAAGAGTAATTTACCCATTTCTTTGCAGCTGATGGGACCTTCTATGTCTGAGAACTTGTTATTAAATGTTGCAAACAGAATAGAAAGTATTGTGAAATTTCCACGTTTGGATTTTATTCAGTAATGTAGGCAATAAATAGTTATGGAATCATTTTGTTCTTTCTTTATAAATCATTTCTGGGTATAGTTGTTGGACCTATCAGTGGTGGTTAAAAGACTTTAAAAAGATAGCCTTATGTGAGCTTAAAAAAGATAATGTTATGTGAGCTTGCCAATCTACCCCATTATACAACCAGAGGGTTCTGAACCTCTGTTCAGAACAGAAGTTGACTTCCATCATCTATTACTATATCAGTTCTAAGAATATAAAGCTGATAATACTCATGGACTAACAACCGATAGTAAAAAAAAAAGAAAGATTGTCTTAATTAATAACCTACAGGGTTCATCAAGGCCAACTGTAAAAAATGCCAGCCAATGCCCAAAGTATATTCTCGAGATGCCTACCATTCTGCCCCCAGCTATATTTATTATACTTACTTACTCTTTGTACCATATTATTGTTTCAGCTGCCATAACCACAGAGATACTTAGCAAACTAAACATCAACATAGAGGCTTTACCACAAAAACCTCAACAAATTCTGCAGCAAGTCGCCGAGAGTCAAACCTCCTCAGACATAAACCAACTTGACTCAATAGCGCTCTCTCTTCAACACTCCAAAATCCTATCAGAAAATCTAGAACAGGAGTACCAAATACTAAAGCTGAAGCAGAAAAATGGTGAGCTGCAAATGAAAATAGACCGTAACAACAAATTCTTGGAGTGTTTAAAGAAAGATTTGGACAGTTCAAGGGACTCGTTGGCTACGCAAACACCAAATCCGGATAATATACAGGAACATATAAGACAGTTAAAGCTCAAAGTTGCGTCGTATGAGGAGAATTACAATAAAGCTATGGTAAGGAATCCAGTTCAGTTGCATACAAAAACGTCTCACTGTATGCACTGAGTTCAGGAACTCAGACATACCTTCATGTACACACTCCTGCTTATCAGACTACCAATAAATGTCAAACTTCTTCTATAAACTTTAAACTTTATCTTGGTTGAATATTTATTGAAGAAATTTTAGTTATTGGTAGTCTGTACAATAGCATATAAAGAAATTGGGTTATCATAACACACCACATTGACCCAATATGGGTTGATAGGTTAGGTTTTTAGAAGTTATTAGGAATACGATCTGATTCATCTGATTCCTATTAACCAAGCCCTCCGACTATATAAATACATTTTTAGTCTCGTTGGTTTATTGCCTAAACGCTCCACCTGTTATCCGGAGGGCCAAGGTTAAACTCCTAGGTTGGGCAAAGTGTGTTTCGGATTATCCGATGTATAGCTCTGTATTTAAAATCATTATTTGTACACATACAATTTGAAAAATAAAATAATATATTGTTTTCTAAAGTTAGGCGAACACTACACATTTAAATAAAACAACTTTGACGGAACTACTTTAAATCGAAATTGTATACAAGTTACTAATTAATTATGAGACAAGCATCACCTCGCCCTGTGACCACGGATCCTGCAAAGGTTTTGAAACGATCCTTAAAAGTTGTTATAAATAAATTACATATATGATTATTGATTATTATTATATTATTCAATTCACAGGCGAAATTCAACAAGCTATCAGTGCCGCCACAAGTATACCCGAAGTCCCTGATGACGTTAGCGGCGACGCTGGCATCGCTGCGCGACGAGGCCGCGACGTTGCGGCAACGAGCCGACGACGTGGCGCTCGCGAGGGAGGCGAGAAATACATTCAATAGACTACGGAGGTAGTTCAATAAAGCGTGTAGAAAATATGGTGTTTTATTTACTGTCTAATACAGCCAGACTTTATCATCACTATCACCAGCAAACTTTTTTGTTCTAACTAAATGTGCTAAATAAACCTTTTGACCGCCATAGTCGGCTATAATCGACAAGCGATAGAGTGTTGATATAGAGTGCCCTGGGTGCCTATTGTGAGTTTTGTTTAAATTCGTATTCATTCGATTACGTTTACGAAAACGAAAATTAGTATGGCATTGAAGCAGCGCCTCCTGGCGGCATACGAGAAGAGTTTAATTTTAGCCATACAAATTCTCGTTTTCGTTAACGTGATGGAATGGAATGGTGAATGAAACTCGCATTAGGCACTCCGAACGCCAATGACGGCAATGATCGACAAAACCTATAGTAAAAATTTTTGGAATTCCTATTTTCCAGTTACAAATTTTTACTCTGATTTGAATTATCTTGCCGACGCATTTATTTTGTAGGTAGATGAAAGGGAGGTTAGGCCATAAAACATCACGCGGGCCCAGCGCGGATTGGTGGTTGTTAACGACCACTAATACCGCCGGATTTCTAAAGCATTAAGGTGTTCTGGCTGGATGATACATTTTTGTTCACCCATCCGATGACCGGCCTTTGCAAAAGTTGCTTGCGGAATGTGGACATTCTTCAAACGATGATTCGAATCATACAGAATAAACCTACTTACGAAATATACAGCATATACATTATTACGCTATACATGACTGAGGAGCTCGATGTCGCAGCGGTTAACGCGCTTGATCTGCGATTGCTAAGATTAAGCAAATTTCGTAAGGGCCGGTCATCAGATTGGTGACCAAAAAATTTTCAGCAGTATGAAACTGAACTTAGTAATATAATAAACATGTCAATAAATCTAAATAAACGTTTATTAAATAAATACCCAAATACTCCAAAGTTTCACTTGCGACCGTCTTCGTCACACGGATTCTCCTGAGCCTGATAGCTCTGTTTCGGAATTGGCTTCTGTCATATCTTCGCAGGGCCACGTGCATGTCGATATCACAAGCGCTGTGATAAAGAATTTTTCATTAAACATTATAACATTATACAGGGTTACAGGGAAAGTCGTACAGAATATTAAAGGACGTTATTATTCAGGTAATTTTTGATGGCATTGATCCTGTAATATGGTATCCGAAACTAAACCGTTATGGAGATATTGAATTTTAAAGATATTTTTAAAAAACCTTTATCTTTTGGCTTTTCTATCGATTTTTTTGCGATTGGAGCTACTAGAGTCTGGTTTTTTTTATGTGTCCAGTTAGAAGACATGTCAATTAATAAAAATTATGAACAAAAACTAAACCTACTACTACTAACAGCTTAATAAAACTGCTCGACAACGGTTGGAACTAAAGAATTTTGCACTAAGTAAGTGTTCTTCAAAGTCCTTTTAAAAACTTATTTTGCAAATAAATTTAAAAACTTTACGTCCCTTTAGCTATTCAGAAAGGTATAACACTTGCTATTAAATAGACAAAACATTGACCAAATAACAGTTAAGATAGCAGAGAGTACATTTTTAGTTTGAGGTAAAAATAGCTAAAATACGTAAATAAAACAAAAAAATACGTAATATTTTTATAATTCATGTTCTACATAGCCACCGTTATTTCTAACACAAATTATCATTCGTTTTCTTAAATTGCTTTTCACGACAGAAGTTCGCAGGTTACGTCTCATTTCCTCAGCCGCATCAACAATCTTTTGTTTCAAAACACCGACATTTGCGATCGACGTCACCTGGTCGTATACGATGCTTTTCATATGACCCCCCCACACATAAAAGTCCATCGGCGTTAAATCGGGGACCATGCTATGGGTCCGCCTCTTCCAATCCATTTATGTGGATAATTCGCGTCCAACCATGCTCGAACGCTCCTCCTGTAGTGCGCTGGGCAGCCATCATGTTGGAAGTACATGTCTCGTCTCAATGCAAGAGGCAAGTCTAGCATTAAAGAGGGTAACTCCTATCTCAAAAAGTTATCGTATGTCTCGCCATTCAAATTATCGGGTAGGAAGTATGGCAAGTATGGTAAAAAATCCTGTGATACAAAATGTCGGCTGAAATGCCTTTACGCAAGCACATGGGACCATCTACGTCAGGTAATGGACTATGTCCACGGGGCAACTCGCTCGAGACACTAGTCTTAAGAGTTCCGGATGAAAAATGCGCTTCGGCGCGTCCTGATCTGGCGTTATGACCTGACGCAGATGGTCCCTTGTGCTTGCGTAAAGGCATTTCAGCCGAAATTTTGTATCACAGGATTTTTTTAGAATTTTAGCCTGAATTTTTGTTTTAGAGCTTGAAACATACTCTTGCCCAGAATCCTTTAGAATCTTAGTAATTATTGCACCCCTTTTGTTCCTTTTCTTTTTCTTTGGTTTTACAGTGCCTACTATCAGAGGATTATCTGTGCTTGGACCACTCGGGTTATTAAAATTATTTGTTACAGTATTCACAATTTCAATGTAGGTAGTTGTTAACAAGTTCTGAATTATTTTCATATAAATTAATGTCTTCGGTCGTTGCTTGATGTTTATTTAGTAAATTAGGGGCGGATATAGTCGAAGATTGATTAGGTGAATTGCTTGAAGTAGAAGAAGACGAGCTCGATGAAGATGATGACGAACTCGAAGAAGGGAAGAAGATGATGATGACGAAGTCGAACGTGATCTACAGCGTGATTTCTTTGTTGGTGTGTATGTCCTAGCATTGTCAGAAGCGGGGGAAAAGTCACCAACACTATCATTATTATCGCTTTTGTTCAAAATGGATTTCAACTCTTCAGGATTTACGTGTAGAAAAATAAAATTACATTATTTGTCTCATTACGTCTAACCTGACGGGCTGTCTAAGTAAGTCAAATGAATCTGTTAGCATGGTTAAAAAACAAAAAAACTACGACACAATTACACAAATGACCCAAAACTATAAAGTGACACTAGCGACCTCTAGTAAAAACTATTGAAGCACTTTCTTGCAAGTTAGTTAGTAAGCTTAAGCGAATATTAGCATTTTTTGTTTAATGCCACTCTTGTTTTCAAGGTGCGATAAGTAAGGTCTGGCGGCCATGGGAACCCAAGGCCGCCAGACCTTGGTCTATAGGTTGGAGACGTAGAAATGCTGCAAACTCTCGTCTCATTCCGTCCCTCAAGGACACCTACCTTTCTTCCTCTGCGCGGCGGTCAGTCAGATTGTACCTACTCTTGTTTTTTTTATCTTATTATCTTACAGGTAAATACTTGGCATGCATCTCACTTGCTGTTAAGTGATTATAAGGCCGAAGGTGGAAGCTCACTTCACCCGGATAGCTTTAATTACTGAGGCCCTGGCTATCTTATATCTAGCTGCCGGAACAACAATGGTACAAACTCTGATGTTATGGCGACATATTTCGATAAGATGGTGGTAGTACTCTATTTTTATGTTACATTAACGATCTGTGTCAATTAAATATCAAGAATTGTAAAATAACATCTTACGCAGATGACACCGCACTTACTTTCTCTGGAGCCACCTGGGAAGAAGTTTTCGCATTGGCACAAAATGGCTTTAACACTGTGTCTCAATGGCTTGTCGCTAACAGTCTCACATTGAATACTGAGAAAACGGTTTATGTTTGTTTTTCCATCCGCAATATGAATTTATTTGAGAACTTCAAAATATACGCTCACCAATGCTTGGTTTCTCCATCAACAACATGCTCTTGTCCGGCTATTAACATAACAAATAGTTACAAATATCTTGGTATAACTATTGACCGAAATCTAACATTTACTGAGCACATCCATAACATCTCGCAGAGACTCAGGAAGTTAGTATTCGTATTTAAACAACTGAGACATGTTGCGGATGGTAAAACTATGAAATCTGTGTACACGGCCTTAGCTCAATCAGTTTTATCATATTGCTTAACCTCTTGGGGTGGTGCGGACAAAACTAGGCTGATTGAACTGGAAAGAGCCCAGAGACTAATTCTGAAAGTTAGCCTTTTTAAACCCAGGCTATTTGCAACTACAGCTCTATATCGTGAGGCTGAGGTACTAACCGTGAGGCAAATGTTCATACTGTTGAGCACTCTCAAACAACACTCATTGGTAGATTATTCATCTAAATGTACACTATCAAGAAGACAATATACAGTGTGTACCATTGAGTCAGTTCGCACATCCTTCGCCAAAAAGTTCTTTTACACACTAGGTAAAAAAATATATAATCACCTTAATAAGATACTTAACATCTACTCTAAATCTAAATTAGAATGTAAAGAGATAGTTACTCTATGGCTATTGAAGCAAACATAAGACCAGACAGAAGCACTAATTAAGTAAAATTTTAATGTCAGTTAAATTACAAAAACACGCATACACACACACACACACACACACACACACACACACACACACACACACACACACACACCCTCACACCCACACCCTCACACACACCCTCTCACACACAAACACTTATATAATTTGTTATATTTCGTTTATTTTTACAGTAAATAGTTCTCTTCCAAATGTATCATTTAGATGCTATGATGTACCTATAAGTAAAATCCATGTATTACGAGGGTCGGAGGCCTGGAGCTCTATAAAACCGGCAGGCCACTGCCTAGTTTATACTCCAGTCTCCCACAAATATTAAACTGTTCTTATAGGTTAAGCACATTGTTTATTGTATTTTTGTGGAGAGAAAATAAATAAATTTTATTATTATTATTATTATTATTATAGTTAGCCAGGCAAACAAACAAGCCCTACCACCAACCAAACCGAGTACACAAACATGTGCTGGGAATCGAACCCGGGACCTCTGGGTCTAAACCGGTGGCGTTGACCGCTAGACCATATAGGCGGTTAAACTATATACAGCAGCACGACTACACTGTACGGGGTCCCTCAAGGATATGTCTTAAGCAAACCTTTCTTCCTCTTTGCGACGCTACGATCAGTCAAGTTCCAGCCTCGCTGCCCAACGCAGTCCCCACAGGAAGTAGTTGGTGGCTGGGGTGTTGTTACCTTAGTCGCACTCTGTGTTCCCTTAAGGATGTGTGCTAAGTTCACCTTTCTTACTCAGTGCGACGCCGACGCTGCGCTGCTATTGATCAAATCTCACACTGTACAGTATAGTAAGTACTATTTCACTGTACGGAGTCCCTCAAGGACATGTATTAAGCCCACCTTTCTTTTTCTGCGCGACGCTACGATCAGTCAAGTCCCACACATGCTGCCCATATCCTAGCTGCCCGCGCAGTCCCCACAGGAAGTAGTTGGTGGCTGGGGTATTGACTCCGCAGTCTCTTTTTGTCTGCTGGCACTTGTCGCGGGGCTCAACCGTCTGGCACTGGATCTCGGCGCGCATGTGGCTGTAGTACGTTTGGGTGGAGTGCGTCTGGCAATTCACTATTGAAGCCTGTAAATGAATAAAATAGAAAGAATAGAAAAACATTTATTAACAGCACGCATAAATACAAAAATAATAAAGAAGAGTCAAAGAGTATACACACAAGAGAAAAAATAAGATTAAATCAAAAGACTACCTACCTAATAAAGAACAAAGAGTGTGAAGTTAATAGGACCTGTCTCAGCATAAGCTTCTGTGTCATTCGTGGATGTTCAGAATGCCACAGAAGCGGTGTTACTCTGACAGAAAAAAAATTGCTTGAAATTTAAGCAGACAATTATAAAAATACAAGAAACACAAAATGTTATATTCAGTTTAAGCTATACAATAAATAAGCTCCAGTGAATGTCACTACACCACATCGGTTCGTTAGATACCACCACTAAAATTGACATTTAACAAAACATTACAATTAGAGACATAAAACAAGTTATAATTTGGCTGTCTTTTAGCTTTTAAAGCGATTTCTTCTAGGCATCCAGTCAATTAAGTATACAGGACGAGAGCTCTTGTACTGAGTAGAAGCTTACCACAATCAGCACTTTGCATATGGTTTATCATCGGAGAGCATAGTTGATCTTTCTATTACTTTTTCAAAGTATTTACAAACCCATTGGCACGCGCGCCGCTTCCACTTCCACATGTCCCAGGAGTAGTTCTTCTCGATGTAGCTTTCTACAGGGTGCGCTTCGGTCTGTATGTCCTTGTCGAGCACCTTGACTGGGAACATTCAACTTTAGGTCAAATTACAGAACTTCATCATCATCATCATCAGCTCGTTTTATGTCCCCACTGCGAATAGAATGAGCTGGATAGGAAGAACAGAACAGAACTTGATTTAACTAAATTTAATAATGGACTTCTTGGCGAAAAAAGCATCATATCTTTACTGATAGGTACCTTAGGGATTTGAGGGCATTGAATAGCATTTATCACAAATCATTTCTAATATGACTCATTATCATCTATTATCAAACCCAGAAAATATTGTCCAATTGCTGCTTGCTGCCGCCACCAGCGGAGCAAGACTCAAGCTACCGGCGATTAAGGATGCAGAGAAAGAAACCTGACAGTGCGTGTGGTGTCCAGGAGTGTTGCCTTCTGTATCTGACCCTTGATTCAGCCATCCAGCGAAAGTCTCTTGAGATGTTGGTCGAGACTATTCCCTATAAGGCCGTTTGCAGATACGACTATGGGAACAATGATCGACGAATCCACATACTACACAGCGGTCACCTCGTGATTATTATTATTATTATTCCCTTTATTTATTTTCTTTCTTAAAACTATATTTTTACAATATTGTAATAAAACATTATAAAAACCTAATTCCAGAGTACCGCCAGTAGCGGGGCAGGGCCCAAGCTACCGGTGGTCAGGGCTGCAGAGTGAGGAACCTCCTGACAATACGTGCCGTGTCAAGGAGTTCTGCTTTCTGAGTCTGACCCTTGATCCAACCATCAAGCGAGAGCCTCTTAAGATGTTGGTGGAGGCTCTTCGCTACCAGACCGTTCGCTGAAACGACTATCGGTTGAATCAACATCCCACATGGTGGTCACCTCGTGAGCTAAGTCAAGGTACTTACTGAGCTTGTTATTATCATTAATATGAAGTGGTAATTCACACACTGCATTTTTGTGCGCCATGGACTTTCAACATAATTATTACGTGTGTGTGTGTGAGAGAGGGTACGTGCGTGGGTGCGTGCGTGTGCGCGTGTTTGAGAACGAGAACATACAACTGCAGCCGTGATACTCACTCTTGGGCAGGTACTTGGTGACCAGCGTGTCCACCTCCCGGACGCGGTGCACCTCCTCGAAGATGTTCAGCAGGTTGATCACGTGGGGGTTGTTGCGCGCATAATCAAGCGCTTCATTCACGTATCTAAGACAATTATGCCCCGTACACACGCCTGCACGTCAGATTACCACAAACTGTCAATTTTTCCCAATAGACTTTGAACTTTATGTCTGAGGCATTTGATTGAATATTTATTAAAGAAATTTGACAGTTTTGGATAGGTCATTTAGAAATCTTTCTATAAATTATTAAATATTAATTACTATTTATAATTATATTAATAAATATACTTAATTATAAATTTCAGATAGTTAAAGATGTTTAAAACAATTTAGAGTACGGGGTGCTTTAGTACCCGTAACGCACAATGGAGTAGTCCATTACGGGGTGCATAATTTTAATTTGGTCAGTAATAGTTGGTTTCTGTCGACCGAAGAAGCCGACGAAGAGCACTTCACACGGAGGTCTTGTTTTAAGTCCACCTGACTTGACTAGCTACAACCATTTTATATAATTTTTCCGTGCTTGTGAAGGCACGTAAAGCCGTTGGTCCCGGCTGCATTAGCAGTCGTTAACAACCGTCAACGCGCACTGGGCCCGCGTGGTGGTTTATGGCCCGTTTTCCCTATCCATCCATAGAGACCCAACAAACACATTAGTGAATATTGCACCTTATCTTGTAGCTCACAGGTCCATAAAGCTTCTATATTGGTGGAAAATGAAAACTTATTGCTCATAAGTGGAAAATATGGGTGCAACCTAAAAAAAACCGCTTTAAGTTAAGAAGTATGATAGGAGTTAAACTGAGTGACAGGATAAGAAATAGTGAGATAAGGAAACGTTGTGGTCGGAAAGAAGATGTATTGACAAAAATTGAGAAAGGCATGCTAGATGGTTTGGCCATGTCGAGAGAATGGATGAAGAACGATTGACGAAAAAAGTGTATAAGGCGAGTGTGAATGAAAGTGTTGGTAGGGGTAGACCTAGGCGGACGTTTCGAGATCAAATCAGGGACGTCTTGAAAAAAGGCCAGGTCAAGAGTACCGTAAACCGAAGAGCATGTATGAAGGGAATAATGAAAGTGGAAGAAGCGAAACAAGTATGTAAGGATCATAGCAAGTGGAAAGAAGTGGTCTCTGCCTACCCCTACAGGAGAGACGCGTGATTATATGTATGTATGTATGTATGTATGTAAGTGGCATATTTTTGATAATGCCACTTAAAGTTACACAGTTGTTAATTTTGATACCTTTTTAAATCTCACAATGCTAAAAGAGTGTCATAATGCACTAACAGTGGTAAGATTGATCTAATAATACCTTTTGTAGATCTGACAAGCGCAAAACAGTGGCAAGTATCATTGCTGTACAACCGTTTCATTAGGTAGTAATATTCACTTTTAGACCACTTAAGTGTTTATATAAGACCCAGAAAGATGTCATATGACACTACAAGTTACAAACAAGGTCCAATTTTTCCCCTAATTAAACATGTGGCGCAGAGAGGTATCAAACAGGTGGAAATTGGAAACAACAAACACGTCTCGATGTCGCGCCATTTTTTCATTATGGCGTTTGATAAAGCCGACTGTTTATTTACAAAATTGTGCAACTGTGTAATAGTTAGCGACTGATAAAATACATATTTTACAATTTACCCAGCAAATTATGCACAATACAGATGATACACTTTTTTTGAAAATTTAGTTCATATTAATATAGATATTGTCAAAAGATTATTCTATTGACACACCGCCTCTGTGGTCTAGTGGCTAAGACCACCGGTTTAGACCCAGAGGTCCCGGGTTCGATTCCCAGCGGGGAGGTACATGTTTGTGTACTCGGTTTGGTTGGTGGTAGGGCTTGTTTGTCCGCCTGGCTAGCTACCACCATCTTATCTAAATATGTCGCCATAACATCAATGTTTGTAGCATTGTTGTGTTCCGGCAGCTAGAGATAAGATAGCCAGTACCTCACTAGTTGAGGATCCCGGGTGAAGTGCGCTTCCATCATTGGCCTTATCATCACTTAACATCAGGTGAGATCAAGTCACTGTGCTTACCCGCTAATATAAAAAAAAAACATATTAATGGAAATTGTCATTAAATCAATGGAGCGCAAAAATATTGAAAGAAAACGTATACATATTTGACGGTAAAATGATGTTCCCACTTCTCTTATATGCACCTAATGCTAAATATTTGAAATGAAACATTAATTAAAAGAATTGATGACACTTTCATAAAATCAATTGAGTCACGAGTTCAAAGTCACTATACACATAAAAAATTATACTAAATCCCAAATACCATATCGGAACTGATCGAATTGAACGCATAATAACAACGACGAATTCGTTCACTCAGTCATTCATTGTTCAGGTGGCAGAAAAGCTGCAATTTTCATCTTGAGGCACAATCGAATATGCTATACACCTATTATGCGATGTGCCCACTTAGCGCCTTAGCTGCTGCTTTAGCGTTCTATAGCGCGCTATAGACCTTGCCTTTAGCCGCCACAGTTACAATTTTATACGCTATAGACCCTGTATGCCACAAGTCGTGTTAGTTGGGGAGGGGTCGTGCCCCAGCAATGGGGACGTATTTGCGCTGGTGATGAGTGATGATGGAAAAAAAATCGTCACATCAATGTTAGAAGCATTGTTGTATTCCTCTGCTGTTAGAGTTAAGATAGCCAGTTCTTCAGTAGCTGAGGATTCCGGGTGAAGTGCTCATCTTCTAAAGTACCTCTCAGGGTCCTTGCTGAAGCGCGCGGCCATCTTGACGCCGCAGAAGCCGTAGCGCTCGCCCTTGCTCTTGATCAGCCCCACCTTCATGTTGCTGGGTACCAGTGCGCCCACGCTGAGGCACAGCGCACAGAACCCCAAGAACTGGACACCACAAACATAGGTTTATATAACGCCACAATATAGGTTATGTTTTAAGTATCGTTAAAAATTATGCTTATATATAATTGTACGAAAGATATCGATGGCGCAGTAGTTAAAGCGCCCGCTCTGCGATTGCTAAGGTTAAGCAACTTTCGCAAAGGCTTATTTTCGGACAAAAATGTTTAGTCCCAAGCTCTTCCGTGCTTTGGTAGACGTGTGAAGTTGTTGGTCCCGGTTGCATTAGTAGTCAATCGGTTGCATAATAACCGATACGCACAAGGCCCGCGTGGCTGTTTGTGGCCCGTTCTCGTTATCCATTTATAGGGAAGGCTCGTGACCCAGCGGTAAAGACATAAAATGAGCTGCTGAAGATACACGACTACATTCTATGTCTAACATAATGTTTTAACTTGTTATATGTTATATGATTGTAGCCACCTCAATGTTTACAGCAGTATGAAACTCACCGTCTCACCCTAGCTGAAACATCTTCCAGTCAGGGGCTTCTCTCCTTGTAAGTGGGATGTGGAAAGGCGGACGGGTGAGTCCCACATAACTGCTTTTATTATTTTGAATTTTGCATTCACAACACTATATAGAGTTGCAAGATCAGACCCACGCCGCGACCTTTATATACCCGGTCCCGCTGAGCTACCAAGATCCCGGTCGTGGGTTCGATTCCCACTCGAGCTTCCCGAGACTGGTTGAGTTTTTCCAGTAAAATTTTATCCCACTTCACTGTCAGACCTCCTCGAGACCGGGTACTCGTAATGAAATCAACTGGGTCAAAAAAGGGTTACACAACGCAAGTACCTGCGCACGCTTGTCCTTGAGGTGCGCGCCGCTGTCGGTGCAGCCGACGTAGTTCTTGAGCGAGCCGAGCGAAAGCCGCTCCTCGATGCTCACGGTGGCCGACATGCGCTCGTGGTCCGTCACCACCTCACAAACAGATGATGAACTAGGTAATACACACATACATACACTCACTTCCTTCTTTTAAAAACTGGTAGACGGAACATCAAAATCACTTCCTTCTTTTAAAAACTGGTAGACGGAACATCAAAATCATCAATATTGAGTAGGTACACTCGCCGTTAGCTTGCTAGCCGTAGGAGCTCGATGGCGCAGTGGTTAACGCGCCCGCAGACTTATTACCGAAAAAAAGCAACCAGTTGCTGGCAGATATCATCAATGATAAGTTACACAAGTAAATATCAAATTCAATAGGGCAGCATAAATTAAAGAAAAACTGTAAACACTGTAAAAACTGTTTCATTCTTCAACCTATTTAAGTTTCACTGTTGACCACATTTTCCATTGCACTGGGGAAACTGTCAGGGTCTTCGTTCAGGCTGAAAAATAGGTAGCGCATCTTTAACGCAGGCCCGCGTGTGTTTTACCCATTTCTAAATCTAGATCTAGAATCTAGATATCTAAATCTCGCAATAGACGTTTAAGGCTAATTTACACGTATCCAGTCAAAATTGCGCGGAGACGGAGGAGTACGAAATTTCGCACATTTTAAATAGAGGAGTGCAGAATACTTTTTTTTTAATTATGCATAAAAAATACATTAAATTTAATAAAACATTGTTTCATACATTTTACAAAAGTTTCAAAAATGGAAGAGAAGCGGCCGAAATCTGACGATGCCAATCTAAACTCACAATTCACTTATTATCTTTTTTATTTTTTTATCGCTGCATGCATCCGTGCAGCCTTAATAAAAAAAATACGGTCGAATTAAGACGACGAAGAGAGGGCGACCACGAGCAGTATATATACAGCAATTTGGCTAATTCTGATTTTGAAATATTTGTGGAAGGTTTAAACGGTAGTGAGAAACATAAATAATAAATAACGGAAAATACTAAAAACAACAATTTAATTTTCCAATATAAAATGTTCCACGATTTGTTTGTTTTTTTGACATAGAAACTGTCAAAGTGGTACGAAGTCCGCCGGGTCAGCTAGTACAGAATAAAAATAAAAAATAAAAATGCTCGTTTAGGTCGCGTCGCGCACTCTTCGACTAGTCTAGAAATATAGTTCATCATCAGATAATTTTATGTCCCCACTGCTGGGGCACGAGCCTTCCCTGTGGATGGATAGGGAGAACGGGCCATAAACCACCACGCGGGCCCAGTGCGGTGCGGTGGTTGTTAACGACTGCCAATGCAGCCGGGACCAACGGCTTTACGTGCCTTCCGAAGCACGGAGGAGCTCGAGATGATACATTTTTGGTCACCCATCCGATGACCGGCCTTTGCGAAAGTTGCTTAACCTCAGCACTCGCAGACCGGGCGCGTTAACCACTGCGCCATCGAGCTCCTCAAAAAAGTAAATATAGTTAATGGCAGGAAAATCAAAACTCGTTTTGCCTTTGGAACTTAACGGAGTAATCATTATGGCCCTAAGGCTTGAAATTTCAGAGACCCCTGCACTAGTTCAGAGCTCTCACCTGTCGTCCCCTGAGCATCTCGTCCAGGATGTTGTAGGGTATCTTCATCGTGTCCTGGATTGAGGCCAGGGTTGACATCAGCCGGTTGACCGTCGACACCAGAAACATTATGTTCTGCATTGCGCGCCACACTTGCCATAGCTTCGCGAATAGCGGCTAGCGAAATGGTTTTTAAACGTTAATTACAAACACAAGTGCAAACTCTTTTCGTCTTTTTGGCAAGATTGTGAAAAGTCAATTTGCAGTTCAGTTTTGTTTTCAAAAATATGTATAAAGAAAATAAATAACCTATAGACTGTCTCTCTGCTGGAGAAAGGTTTCCATCGTTATGATGATCATTCAAACGCATTTTCTTAGGTTTATTTGAATAAAATAAAATTACTTTGACTTTTGACTGACATTATGATGATGATTTCCCTTTTCTTCCTTGAATATCTAACTTGGTGAATATCCCGTTAATAAATACTCTAGCAAGAGTAAAGTAGAAGTACTTAAGTAAAAGACATTTAAGTTGCTTTTTTTTCTACAACTTTAATAGACATAATTTGGTTAATTTTTGAAGTGAAGAAGAAGACAAGGTAAAAAATCTGCTGAAGTGCGCCACAATGTATCTTGGCGGCTTTGAAGTTAGCTGCGAGCACAACTACGGAACTTCACTACGGGCGTCTTCAACCGTCAGCGTCAACATGATCAATGCGTTCAAAACTAAAGATTAAAGTGCATTCAAACGAAAAGAAAAGAAAATTGGACCCGATTGATATCGACATAGACATAAACGAAAAGAAAAGAAAATTGGACCCGATTGATATCGACATAGACATAAGGTTGATTTTCGTAGTACAAGCACTTACGAACACAGTGACAACGGGCACGGCCGCCTTGTACCGCACGGCACCGTGCAGCTCCTCCAGCACGCCGCGCGCGCGCTCCACGCACGTCACCGCGCTGGCCACCATCAGCTCCACGTCCGCCAGCAGCTTGCGGATGATCAGCTCGTACTGGCGGTTGAACGCGAGCAGTTGGAATATCTGCTTGTAGTCGTCACTGGAACAAAACATTTATCTTTAATTTTTTTTTGAGAGAGAGTTTGCATTCTTTAATAAGATAGACAGTGGTGTAGTGGGGTTGAAACCGATTCGTCGCTTTCTTATTTCAAATTTACAGAAATTCTACAGTGCACTTTCCCGCACCCTATCCTAATTTGCAGGTGTAATTAGATATCCAACATTGAAAGTTCTAAATTCTGGTTATTTATTCTTATTCTTATTATTTTTCTAAAGTTTACGCGAACACTACACATTGAAATGAAACAACTTTTACGGATCTACTCGCGCTTATTTTACACATTCTAGGGCCCGACCGCCTAACCGATTGCTTTGGCTACGTGTATAGTTTATGACGTCATCTTGTCATCTAGCTAATAGGTATAAGCGTATATCTGAAGCTATAGCCTATAGCTTTCGATATTGCTGTCATAGGCGGTACGAAATGACAAGATGACGTCATAAACTATAGGCCTACACGTATAGCCAAAGCAATCGGTTAGGCGGTCGGGGGGCTGGTTATTTACATCGAATTGGGGGGCAGCTAATACCTCAGATCAAATTGCAGTTACACCTACTAGTTAATAGCTCCACCAGCCTGTCGATTTAGCATTGATGCAAACTAGATACCGCCTCGTTGCAAACTCGAGCATCGACGCATACAAACGCGCTACGGCATCGATGCAAACGCGTGTTTTCGATGCGGTAGAGATTCTGAATCACAGGCCATACAATGGCCATACCAAAAAAGACACAGGCTGTGTTCTGAAACGACAAATGCAAGTGTAGCAACGCAAGCACGCGTTTTTAAATCGCGCTGCTAATAGTCGCAGTGCGTCGTCGTCTTTTTCCAAATTCTCTGTTCTTTTTCAAGTGCCTACCTCTATTGTCTATTCTATTGGTATCTATTACATCTATTCTATAGGTAATATAAGGTGTATATTCTATGGGCTTCTTTTTATTTTACCATCTTGTACACTGTTTTGTTGTGAAATAAATAAATCTAATCTAATCTAATCTATCACTGGAGGTTGGTCGTCAGCTCAGCGAACTTCTCTCTATCGCAGTTAGTAAATGACCTTTATTGAACTCACAGCTCGAGGTCGGTGGTGGGCGGTATGTCGACGTGCACGTTGCCGGTCTCGTCGTGGATGCCGACGGAGTCGTCGACGCCGGTGGTGAGCGCGTTCACCCGCTGCATCACCGTGATCAGCGCGTTGGAGAGAGAGGCCAGGCACGCCTTGCCAGCGTCCACTAGGTTGAACGGCACTGCACATGGAAAAACGAGAATTATCTACCATGCACATATCAAAAAAAGGGACTCGAATCTTCTATATTTAGAAGATAAGTAAGTAGGTACTTTAACTTCTTAAAGATGACATTTGATAGAATCACCAACTCAAGCTTAGGACTATATGACTAAATGGGACTCCAGGGTGCTTAGTGTGAGTTTTGTTTACAGTAGTAGTAGTTTTAGTATGGAATTGAAGCAGCACCTCCTGGCGACATCCGAGTAGAGTTAAAATTTAGTCATAACTACAAATTCTCGTTTTTATCCTCATATGGCAAATGAAACTCCTGGAATCGGCCTATCCGAAATCAGAAGGCTTCAGTATCTTCGCTCTCGAAGATGTTTTCAAACTTATGGCAGTCATCCTTACAGTTTTCAGAGGAGGAAGAGTGAACGGATGGGATTGCACTTAAGACCCCTATGGGTCGAAGTGCTACTGGGATAGGGAAACATCGGCAAGCCCCATAAAATATTTATAAGATACTAGCTGTCCCGGCGAACTTCGTGTCGCATTGACAGTTTCCATGACAACAAAACAAACAAATTTCCAACATCAAATCCAAGACCTAAGTAGTCAATTGTGGAACCAAATATAGAGGTGTGAGTTTCATTCCCGTGGGAATATCGGGATAAAAACTATTCTATTTGTTAATCCAGGTTAAAAACTTTCTGTATGCCAAATTTCATCCAAATGTATCCATCCGTTGCAGCGTGAAGAAGCAACAAATATACACACATACACACAAACTTTCGCATTTATAATATTAGTGTGAAGATACCAACGTGAATAAGGCCAGCGTGATCGACTTTGGCCCGATCTCCTCAATTGTTGTCCTTAACGTGTAAGGGTTTAAAGTTAAATCTAAGCATTTATTTTTAAAGCCAAGAGGTGTGTGATTTTTTGTGTTTATAGACTTATGATGATACTAAGACAAAAATAGATATTCAGCCAGAAAATAAGGAAATCCTAGAAGGTAAGCTTAACACACACCGCCCTCGAGCAACGCACACATACATCCTTTCACGGACACCCGCCGCTTCCAACAGTCCGGGCGCAGCTGTTGCGCGATTCCGTGTCAGTGAGGTTGTCAATGTGTGCGTTGCTCGAGCTCATTCGTTTGATGCTTCATTACTTTCTGCAGTTTCCTTATTTTGTCACTCTGGCCTCATAATACGCTAATCTCACCAACTTACAGTCGGGTATGCCCTCGCCGCTCTTTTTGCAGTCTCTGTTGAAGAGTCTCACGCCAGAGACGATTTCCATTAGCTCGTTGAGCTGTTCCATCTTCTCAGTCCTGGGCAGAGCCACAAACATCTTCAGATCGTTCAGGGAAAAGACGCTTTCTAGTGCTGCCATGCCTTCCTTTAATGTCTGTAAATGGTGATTAGTGTTATCTACCTAATAAGTCTCCTTTGTCTTACAAGCTATAAGTAAGATAGTGATGAATTTCGGCGGGTTGGGTAAAGCCACGATAGCATAAATGGTAGGACACATAACCCGGTATGTCAGAAGGTGCGGTTTCGAATCCAGCTAGTGGATGTTTTTTCAACATATTTTACAGTGTCACCTTTTAGAAAGGTCTTTGTTTAATACAACTGTGCCAGAAACAGGCTGAGAGTTGACTGCTTCTATGTACAACCTTGCTTGGTAGGATCTTGCTGAGAATACGATTTGATGGCAAACACCTTAGAGTAATGGCACCAACCATGGCTGGTCGACAGGAACCAGTTATCGACATTTTTTTCCTTGAATCGATGAAAATAGGGGTCAGCAACTGATTTGTCTTAAGCAATAATTATATATTTATTTATTAATTTATTTTATTTAAGGTTTACAGCTATTTCTACAAAAAATATTGAACTATGTAAAATCTTAAAGCTAATTACAAACCCCCACAAGTAAACATTTGATAAACACAAAATTACAAAAAAAAAGAACTCCAAAAACAAGGAAAAAAGAAATATACAACAAAGTGCACTACCATGTCATATAAAAATCAATTGCTGTTCGTTTGAGTGGCTAAAACACGAGAATGGCTGAACCGATTTGGCCAATTTCGATTTTGAAATATTTGTGGAAGTTCAGGGAAGGTTTAAGCGGTGAGAAACATAAATAATAAGTAACGGAAAATACTAAATACGACAATTTAATTTTCCAATACAAAATTATTTATTTGTTTTGTTGTCATGGAAACTGTCAAAGCGGTACGAAGTCCGCCGGGTCAACTAAAACGTAATCCTACTAATATTATAAACGCGAAAGTTTGTAAGTATGGATGGATGTTTGTTACTCTTTCACGTAAAAACTATCGAATGGATTTTGATGAAACTTTCCTCATATACAGACCATGACCCAGACCAGCATATAAGATACTTTTTTTTTACTGTTATCTTCGCGAACGAAGTCGCGGGCAACAACTAGTAAATATATATATTTTAAAAATGTTAATTGCTGCTTAAGAAAATAAATTTTAACATACAGTTCGCCTAATAGTCGCTGGTGCTTGTCGAGAACAGATACAAGTCGTGTTCACTGCAATACCCGTTGTAAGGAACACGAATATAGACAATGCCCCATAGGCCGACGCCGGCAATACTGCTGTCCGCCCTACCTATACCCCGTAAGTCGCGGCCCGCTCGCAGGCGCTCACCGGGCCTCGGTCAACACCGTCTCACCCGGTGGGCTGACCGCGCCGAGGGCTGCAGCAGGGGGGGGGGACAGGCGGCCAGCACCGCCAAAGAAGCTTCGGCTTTAAGCGCGGCAGAGACGAGTACGAACGTATCCCTGCCGCGCCGCCAACCATGACCCGGCACTACGGATGTAGGCCGTGAAGAGTCCCGGGCAAAGAGGCTATAGACCTCGCGGCCCGAACCGATCCTAACAAGATCGAAGACAACAACCACCACCACCCATATAGACACCGGCTCCCTAGCTGTTATCCCATAAAATTTTAATGATTTATGTTTAGCGACAAAACTGTATCGACCACTGCTCTTCAAGAGTCGCACACTGATGATGATGACACACCCTAATACCTAAGTATTTCAGCTGCCATGCAGCATTGATTTGTGACATGAAATACTATGGGCCTTACAAATATACAAAGAATAAGCTTGTAATAGTTATTCCGTGTTTTCTCTTTTACACAAATCTGAAATTAAGTTTACGTGACGGGAATAAAACACGGAGTAACTATTCGGAGCTTATTCTCTGTTTATTTGTAAGGGGTTTGTGAAATTATACTTTTTACAAAGTGAGGATATTTATGTCGAGTCTTACTGTCCTCTCGTTTTCATAACCGTAACAACACTGCTCCATTATTTCGTTAATAGAGACCTCAAGGTCACCCACCGGGCACGGTAAGGTAAAATAAAACTTTTCGTACATTTTAGCAATAATTACTTAACAAAGAATAGGTTCTACCACTTACAGTGATCACTCCAGGGTTCCCCAACCCGCTGGCAAGAACAATATAGATGGATATCTTCCTGAAGAGCTTTTTGCACTCGGCCTCGTCTTCCGAAGCCGGTTCCTCATCCAGGATCTCGTTGACGAGCGGCCTCAGGCAGGTAGCGATTGACTCCAAGTGTTTGTCGACAAGGTTCTGTAGCTTGTCGTAGTTGGTTTGAATGATGAATTGCATTTTTAAAGTGTTTATTGAGGTGTCGCCGCCTGTGGATAAAATAGTTTCTAACTAGGTTATTGCTTGCAGGTCATTCAAGACTAACGACATCCCATTTACTTTAATTTTTTTATGTCATTATCATCCTACCTGCTAGTCCCCACTGCTGGGGCAAGAGCCTTCCCTGTGGATGGATAGGGAGAATGGTCCAAACGAGCCAGTGGGTCAGCATAAAAAACAATCGCCGCCGCCTATGGGTATCCATGGACAATAACAAACAGTAAACTAGTTTGTACCGTAAGTACCGTACCTACTGTTGTTTTGTTAATGCAATTTACATGAAATAGTAATTTTTATCAGCGTTAGTCGTGTGTAAGTACCATCCACCGCCACATAAGTTCTAAAGGCGCACCTATAGATGGCGTTGATAACATTGGTGCAGATTTCGAAGAAAACCAGAGTTGCGCTATTACTTTCTGCGCGGCACTTTTAACGTTAAAATTAATAAATTACAATACTTACTTACCATTGAACATCGTTCGATTTTGGAAATTTGATTTTTAACAAAGGTATATTATTTTTCAAATGAATGTGAACTCTTAAGACTACTCGTTGCGTACGGAATAGGGGCATTTCTAATGCAAACAAAAGTCGGCCTTCTGCATAACTCAGTAAAGTTAAACTTCTACGAGTGTTGTAAACTTCAATGTCTTTTAAAAATACAATACCTATATACTTATACATACATCATCATCATTCTATGGCGATACGAGATATACGAGATGGCGGATGCGCTTGCCAGGGAAGGCTCGGAGACCCAGCTCATTGGTCCTGAGCCGTTCGTGGCACTTGCACCAAGTACCATTAACAAGGCCTTTAAAGATTACATCAAAAACAGGCACGGCATCGAATGGAAAGAGCAGCCGGGTATGAAACACTCCAAATCCTTCCTTGGCGAAAACGCCTTAGGACGGAGTAAGTTCATATGTGGAGGCGGTAGACGGCAGGCCCGACTAACCATCGGTGCCTTGACAGGGCACTATGCCACAAAACAAATGCTTCATAGAATGCACCTTTCAACAAATAGTTTGTGTAGGGCGTGTGGAGAGGAAACGGAGTCGATGCAGCACCTACTGTGTGACTGCGACTCTCTGGCTAGGAAAAGAATGGGACTCCTGGGGTCGGCCTATCCGAAACCGGAGGACTTCAGGCTCTTCGCTCTTAAAGATGTTGCCAAACTTATGGCCTCTATCTTTACAGAGGAGGAAGAGTGAAAGGATGGGGTTGCACAAAAGATCCCGATGGGTCGAGGTGTTACTGCGAGAGGGAAACCTCGGCAGGCCCCACTAAGATAAGATAAGATAAGATCATCATTCTATACTAGTCCACTGCTGGACATAGGCCTCTCCAATGCACACCACTGAGCACGATTCGCAGCTGCTCTCATCCAGCTCTTGCCAGCCACCTTGCGAAGTTCGTTGCTCCACCAAGTCTGAGGTTTTCCTTTTCATCATCATTACCAGCGCTTTTTATATCCCCACTGCTAGGGCACGAGTCTTTCCTATGGTTGTATTTTATATGGATGAATAACGGGCGAAGAACGGGCCATAAACAACCACGTGCCTTGTGCGGATTGGTGGTTGTTAACGACTGCTAATGCAGCCGGAACCAACGGTTTTACGTGCATTCCGACGCACTGAGAAGCTCGAGGTATAACATTTTTTGTGACCGCGCCTTTGCGAAATTTGCTTACCCTTAGCAATTGCAGAGCGGCTGCGTTAACCTGCGCCATCGAGCTGATCAAATTTGAACTTTAAATTAATTATTATACATACGGGTCAACATATTCACGCACTCCTCTACGAAGTACTGCAGGTTGTTTCTGTTGATAGTTTTCGAGAACAGTTTCCCATACTTGGGGTTCAATAGCAGGAGGTCGATCAGGTATATCACGAACTCCGGGTCCACCACCACGCTATGGACCTGACAGTTCCTCGTTATTTCGTTCGCCATATTCTTCACTACATTCTCGTTGCACGCCATAACGAATAAATGTTTTATAAAAAAGTTGTGTATCCGCGAAAATTTACGGGTGTGACAATGTGTCAATAATAAGACATGTTTATGTGCTAATCAATGTTTGATTGATAACTTTGCGTTGCTATGGTGATTATTTGCAAAGACAACTATGAAGGTGAAGGATGAACCATGACCATGAAGGATTATCTTAATGGTTTTGAGCAGTCAGTCATTTGAAACCCTATTGGCCTTGGTTCCTGGCCATAGCCACCACAACCTAATGTTCCTTAATAGTGTAGGTACCTTCTTTTACGTAGCAAAAATGTCAACCTTTAAAAAAATATGTAAATTAGACTATTACCTACAATAAACTAGCTACTGTAAGTAAGGTAAAACTTTGCCCTGCAACAGGGTAAAAAGGGTGTAAATAAATAGAAAAATACAAAAATGAATATTGCTTTGTTTGTTCCGCGTTCCTACTTATTCATCCGATTGCAATAAAACTATATAAAATAGTATATAAAAATATATAATATATAGTAGTATAGTAGGGTATAAATAGTAGGGCAGTGGCCAGGGCTTTGAATACCGTAAAAAAATTGATATTGATACTTCTGTCAAACGAAGATACCGGTAAAAAAATTACCTGCATGCTTGGTATCATCATCTACCTGGGTAACATTTTACCGGTAAATTAGCTAACTGCTGTACGCGGTTTAGCTGAAGCGGGACCTGGGAAATCTGGGACCTACGGGTATCGACCGAGCGCTTTGTCATTCGGCCACAGAGGCGTTTATACAACAAGGGGAAAAAAAGAAGAAAATAAAATAGTTAGACATGTAAAAACGACCTTTAATAACAGCTATTTACAACGGTACAGTTTCAGTAGATGGTCACTTGATGCGTTTCAACTTGTTCAACTCCCCTTGCTGGATGGAGGCGTCCTTGTATATCTGTTTCACCTTCTCTCTCCTCACGTTGTCACTGCAAAACAAATTTTAATAATAATAATGTATTTATTTCAGGCATCGAGCTCCTATACATAAATACTTTAGAATTATCCAACAACACTAAAAAACAATAAAAAAAAGACAGTATACCTGTGAATCTTCTGTCTTATCTTCACGGAGCCAATGTAGGCTTTGTCTCTCCTGATCTCTCTTAGGGCTCCCTTCATCTCCTTCTTGTATTTTGTTTGCAAGCGGGCCCTCTCCGACATCTCTTTCGAAAGTTTAGAACTCTTACTTCCAGTAAACCTGTTGTGATAATGAAGACGAAAATTAATACCAACATTTATATAAACAGGAGTCCGATTTGTGATAATTCTCAATCGAACTTCAATCTTATCACAAACGCATAAGGATTAATTAACCTATGCTGCCATTTATTATAAACTTTAAAAGGGGAAAATTATGGTTTTCTAAAGTTTACGTAAACACTACACATTGAAATTAAACGTTTCTAACCCTTTTCAGGGTCCGTGGTCACAGGAGACACAGTGAAAGGTCAAACTATGTAAAATAAAGGGGAGTAGATCCGTAAAAGTAATTTCATTTCAAGGGGATAATGATTCTTATCTCATCATGTGATATAAATATAATTCCGAAATTTCAATCCTCATACTAAGAATATAATGGTTAATTTAACACAAAAGGTACATAAAATACGGCTCATGCAAGAGCATGTTTTTAAAAAAGAATTTACTGTTCTTTGAGTAGGTTGTAACGAAAAGATTTACCTTATTTAATAAGTTAATGAAAAGTGAACCTAATATACAGATACAATAGAGTTAACAATAATAAATATCTATTTAAACAAAGTGTTGAAAAAGCGGGATTCGAACCCGCACCCCCCTACATGCCGGGTCAGGTGCACTACCAACTATGCTATCATGGCTCATACCAACTCGCCGAAATTAATCGACACTATCTACTCTCACTCTGTAAGCCAAAGGAGTTAAGGAGCCCTATTCAATGACGACAACTACGTCATAACATCCGACACAACGTCATTTAACCATAATAATAAGTATTGTAACGTTGCAGTTACATGATACCTAATAATAATAATAAAACTAATATTAAAGTTAATAATTAATAAGTAAATAATAATAAAGTATTCTTAAATATTGTACAGTATTGTAAAGTGGTGACTGTACCGCCCGCAGCGATCTTTTGTTTCCAGCTAGGACCGGTTCGTTTTTTTTTACTAACGTCTCTGTGCGCAAGGTGACCGCTAGCAGATTCATTAAGCCACGCAATCCCAAAGCAGGCGCACGGCGCTCGGTGTAAAGGCTGGCAGATAGTCTCGTAAAGACGTTACGACGTAGACGTTATATTTGCTTTTACAAAAGTTTAAAATTTACATTTCCCACAAGACGCATTGTTGGCGTGTTTTCGTTAATAAAAAAAGTGTTAACCCCGATTGGGGTCCAAGGATCAGCTTTGAAGCTTGAGGCTTGGCAGCTCCCCTTCCACCACGTCGCTCATCGCCGGTTGCAGTACAGCCGTTGCAGGGAAGTGCCGGACTGCGGAGGCATTATTAGACGGGCCATTCGACCCTATACACCTGTATCTTAAACTATAGATAGTTTTCTTAATATATTATTGTTTATGTGGACTGGGTGTTTTTTCTCAAACCCCCTACGTCACAGTATCTAGAGAGAAATTTATCGACAACTTACACTTCTTGCACGTCCGGTTCATACATTCTCAATAATTTGGGTTTCTTCCTCTCTGTACTTAGAGGCGTAAACGTCTTAACTGCAAATGTCTCTTTCATGTATTTCACTGTATCTACAACTCTAGAAGCCACCTTCTTAGGATACAGATCCAAGTCTACCCGACCTATCAGCGCTACATGCGGCTCAAACATACATTGCTGCGCTTCTATACCATTGAAGTAATCAAAATATTCTCTCAACATAACGATACAAATGTTCAAACAGCGAATTTTGTAATCATTATCTATCTCTTTTAAAGTCAAATCCTTGGGCGCCATTTTTTTGGCAACGGCCATTTTGGAGCAGTCGTCTTCCAAATTCAAAACTTTCGCGTCTCTGTGCAAACGGAATGGCGGGACGACTTGTATCGGGTTAAGAATGCTAGTATTGGCGCACAGATACAAAACTCCTCGAAGGAAATTTATAGCTGCAGGCACTAGTCTCTTAGATAACACAGTGTATTCTAAAACAAGAGAAGTAACAAAGAAACCTCTAGATATTGCATATGCGCTGTCAAACTTCGATAGAGATAAGATTTGTGACATGAAAATTAAAGAAGGCGTCGTAACCGGATGCCGGAAGTCCGACGTGGGGTACAACAGTGATACCAACTTAAAGAATATTAACGTATCCAAATCTGGAATTATCTTTTTCCTTTTCAAGTAGTTATCGTGTTTCTCCTTTAATAACTCTACGATAAACTTTTTTGTGGAAACCTTGTTCGTTTGAGCTAAGTCATAGAAATATGGTGCTAGTCTGTCGAATACGAGAAATGCTTTGATGATTTCTCCTTCGTCTTTTAAATCTGTGAATAAATCGTTGATATACTGAAGCATGTGTGCGAACAGTCTGCTAAGCAATTCTTTGTTATTCTCAGCCAAGCCTGGGTCGTAGCTTTTAATTAGTTTTTGTAGAGCGGACGACTGTTGTGCCGGTGTTTTTCCTGTTAGCAATTCCTGAAAACACAATGAATCATCACTAAGAATAATCATATCTCTGAAAATCAGTATTGCAGTATCTTGAAGCTGCAACTTGATGCTGAGCAACAATTCATCGTAGCATTTTAGTTTTATTTTTAAGTTTTAGTGTTAGAATCTAAGCCCTACTGTGCTACTTCAAATAAATGTTTTGACTTTTTAATACCCATTTACAACTAAGCTAAAAGAATATATAAAAGAGTTTATCTAGATCAGTCCCATCAGGCCGAGTAAGGACTAGTTATACTTAGACCAAAGTAGCTGATGGTTGTAGGATCTCGAGTGGTTACCACGAGTTTACAGAACATGTCTCAAAAACGTTAGTGGACATCCGGACCTGGTGGTCCGGATGTACAGTACTATGGTTAGTACTGTTCTAAAACATATAGGTACTTTACACAGAAAATTCGTGATGCGCCATACTATGGTATCAGATACTTAGAGACAACAAAAACATATTATATAAAACCTTTTTTAAAATAAATCTTAGTGTTACTATGACAGTTTTAAAAGTTATATCAGAAATATCACAACCACAATTCACTCACAACATTTACCTTTAAATTATCACCTTCAGCTAACTTCAAGTTGAAGAACGAAGAAATCTTCTGGTTGTCCCCTTCAACATCACCTTCATCTTCACTTTCACCTTCAGACTCTTTAAGATCTTTCAAATCGTCAACTGTATAGTTTTTTTCAGATTTCTCACTTTCATCATCATCAGAGCCTTCATCATTTTCAGCATCATCTGAATTGTTAACATTTCTATCTATTAAAATGCTATTTGCTATTTTTTCTGCATTGCTAGGATTTTTAACTGGTTTTTCTGTTTCTTGTTTGGTATCTTTGTGAGATAATTGTACATCTTTCTCTTCCTCTAGTTTCTTAGTGCTTTTATTTTTGTTGTTAGGTTTCACTTCATTTTCTGAATCGGATTCACTGTCACTGCTCATTGCATTAATTGTTGTGCTTTCTTCATTTGCATTGTTTTCATGATCTTTGTTAACATTTTCCCCGTCATCACTATCTTCTCCTTTATCACTTTCATCATCATCATCATTATCACTAGATGTGTCAGAGATGCCATCATTAAATTTAGGCTTGGCATTTGGAACTGAAAATTCGAACAATTGTTAATTTAAAATTTTAAATGTGTTTCGCAACAAAATTTGCGTTAAAGTTATATAAAGAAAACAAAAACATTTTATAATTTAAAATATTTTCTTTGCATATTTTGTCAATCTTTTAATCAGCACAGCATGTCGAAATTTTTCATTGGTTTTCGACTTTATGTTAAGGTAATAAAGTTAAAAATATGACATTTTTGATTATTTAGAATTTTGCATTTTGTTTTATGTAAGTAGGTATATAGTTACAAGATAAAATTTTACTAGAAATAATCAACCAGCTTCAGGAAGCTCGAGTGCGAAACGAACCCACACTCTTTGGATAACCGATCCAATGCTCTGACCGCTGAAGTACCGAGGCCTCGAGGCCCCGAGGCCCCGAGGCCCCAAGGCCGAGGAGGTTTTTGAAGTAAAATTTTATCTTGTAAAATTATGATGTCCAATATATCGATAGAGCCCTATTAAAAAACACATTGGCTTTTTAGCTTGTTGGCTTGTTGGCTGTAAGTGGCTTTTGCAATTAGATTATTGTGGGAGCGAGAAACTAAACGTTCCTCAAGTGGTGATCGAGCATAATCAGAGGGTTTAGAGGACATAAAATCGCGCAAGCGTTCCCCCGTCCCCTACTAGATTCTCCGAGGTGTTTTAATCAAAGTCAAAGTCAAAAATCAAAGTCAATTTTTTTAATTCGAATAAACTTAAGAAAAGTGTCTATGATTCGTCCAAAAATTTTTTACCTAGTACTCATTTGGCCGTCTACTTTTTAGCTGTGGAGAAGAATCGGAATCGATAACCTAGTGCTGCTGAAATAAGGAAGCCATACTCACCAGAGTAATTCTTCAATACATTCTCGGGTACAAGAGGGTTTCCATCTTTATCGTAAGCCAACATAATTTGCTGATCGTCATCCAATTCGAAATTATCGTCCAAATCATCTGCTGACCTAAAAGTAATTTTAATAAAATATATACAGGCAAATTTTTTACTTATTTTTTTACGTTTAGAAGAAAGGACCTATACAGCATTTGAAAATGTGATAATAATATTCCAATATTTATTTTATTGAAAAATAACTCACCTATGTTTAGAAGCAGTTTGATTTGCTTTCGGTAAAAATGTTTCGTCATCGCCTAGCATTCTTCGGTCTCTTTCTTTCTCCAATAGCTCCAACTTCTCTTTCTCTTCTCTAGCTAATTTCTCTACGTTTTTTAATCCATCTGATGGCTGTAATCAACATCAAAGGTTAAGGATTTATTTATCAGATTATTGATTTTAGCTCAAAGTTTTAAAACATATACAAAAATTGTAGAGTCGTTACATATTTACATTACATGATGTGATATTTTACACCCAAGTAAACCTCCTGATAAGTGGTCAATAGCCATTTTTCAGTACTGTTGTTCGCTCTCATACAAATTAGGTTTGCCAAAGACCACAGCCTTTGGTTAGCTAAAGGACATAATATATATCAGGAAATGTTAAACCAACTTTATCATACTTACAGTTCCTCGCTTTTCGAACTTCAGTTCTCTCATCATCTTATCATAGTCCTCATTCTTCTTTTCCACTTGGCTTAACAACTTGTCTATTAAAGACTCCTTCTTTTCTTCAACCCTAGCCTTTTTGAACACCACTGGCTGAAGATCCTTCCATTCGCTATCCAACTTCTCTGTCAAGTCTAGAGTTTGTTCTTTCTCTTTCTGTTTTTCCGCTTTTCTCTTCTTAGATTCTGCTATGAGCTGCTCGATGAGGTCTTTGTGTGATTTCGCACCATCTCTAGCATCGGTTTTTGAGAGAATACCACCTCCAAAATGGCCTTCTGATACAAAGTCATCTGCAAAGTTTTTAGGGTTTTAATATTTCATTGGGCCATTTTTCATTCGCCATTTTAGCATGAATTTGTTTTTATCAAGATTCACTAATATTTACAGTTATAAACTAATCAACCAAAATGCATTAAGTTACTTATGTTATTTAAAATACTAGATTAGTAAGTTGTTACAATTCTTTTCAAGTTAGTCAAGGGTTTACATGCATATAGTAAAATGTTTATCTGCATTTGCTAGGATTCAAAAGAAGTATATAGTTTTTTTATAATTTAAGTGCTACTTAAACTAAATTTTCGTTTATGTGAAATTTTCTCTTACTATCTAAGCCTCCAAATTTTTTCCCTTCATCATCTTCCTCATCCGATGATCGAGGATCATCAAACTTTTCTATCTGTTCCAATGTTTGACCTCTGTAATAAAATGCAATCTAGTAATTATAAAGGCAACCAGTATTACTATATGATTTAATATTAAAAATAACATTCTCTAATCACATTCAAAGGTTCACTATCCATTTGCACAAAAAAATTAACCATAAAATATCTTGGCATATGGCAATTTATACTAATTATAGATACGCATAATGTTATTAGCCATAACAAATTTAGCATATTTGTTTTAATCATAAATACAATCACCATAATTATGTTTAAGCATAAAATTCACAACCATAATTTTAAAAAGGCATTAAACCATAATTAATATAAGTATAATCATCTTATGCAGAATAATTACTTAACCACCATCATTAATCAAATGCTCTAAGAGAAAAGGTAAGTTTTGTAAATTCTTTTTAGATGTATGAAATAATTTTTGTATTTATGTAAAAAAAAACTAAAAGGCGGCTTACGGGTGGCGCAAGGGCCACCCCCGCCGCACCGAAACCTACTTTGACGCTATATAATATAGGAAATACTGGTTATAGTACCATATAAAGGAGAATGCCCATTGTAGTATGGGCTTTAGTATTGCTACAAATGATTTTGTACAATGATGATTTTTATTTCAAAAATCAAGTTTTTTATTTTCATAAAACCCTGTTCAATAAATTGCCTTAACTTCTCCAACGAGAAATCCCCATATTATTTAGTAATTAAATTCACTGCTATTTAATTTAATTTTTTTTGACATGTCGAGTTGTCGTTGTCTCCTCGGTGTTGCTATTTTGTAACAAGCAAATCGATTTATCAAAATATAATCGATTCACTTGTAGTTATTTCATTAAAATAACGAGTTGACTTATGTTTATGTGTCAATAATTCAATATGATATGGAAAATATATGAAATCGCGTTACAATATTGTAATGCGAAAGTTGTCGCGAAAATAGTCGGATCTGTATGGAACTATGTATGTTACATATGGACTCGAAAGTCTACAATATAAGTTTAGATCTCTTGTTACCCGTTTTTTTACCGGATACTGGGCCGGTACCTTATGGCTAAAACATTATACAAATTATAATTATTCACAAATATTTTAGTCTTAATTATAATTATGCCACATGCATAATTAATTACATATGCATATTACATAATAACATATGCTGCAAAAATCAATTATGCCAAAGAAATATTATGCAAAAAAACATAATATGCCAAATTCGTCAGGCCAAACTATTTTAGGAATAAATACATTATGACAACAAAAGGTATCCCACATTTAAATCTATGTCCTGTTTTAGTTTCTCTTGACATTTCACAAGATTTTTTTATTTACATGTATGTGACCTGTTATTGTCGACATTGGTCAAGGCAATGCAAATGCAGGTTAGATTGGGAGAACTTTTGCAAATCATCTATGTGGTATTGGCATGGTCTTTGTGAGAAGGCATAAGCCCAATACGTGGCACATGTTTAAAAGCTCAACCTTAAAAGGTGAGCCGATGATTTCGCCCAAGTGGCAGGCAGGGAATGGATAGAAGTCGGGAAAAATCATAAGAAATGGAAAATGCTGGAGGAGGCCTTCACTCAAGAAGGGATCCATATCTGAGTTTTTTAAAATACTAATAATACTAACAACTGTTAATAAGTTATTACTAAATTTGTACTTTTTATTTCTATAAAAAATTATAAAATACAGTAAAAAAAATAAAATAATTTATAAATATTTAATTTAGCTTCAGTGCAGCAAGCTCTTCAAAATTAAAAAGTAAAAATTTACTATAGCGTTGTAAATTTGTGGTATTTCATCTGCATAGCAATCGGTTGCAATAACCATTGGATAGATGGCGCACTGTGCCGCTATTAGCCCTCATAAAAAATTAAAAAGCTGTGACAAAATTATGTGCTTACGTCAGCTTTCCCGGTAGCATAGCGGTCAGTGCAGCCGCCATTCGGTTCCTGGCTGGGTCGGGTTGGCGTTTAGTTTTTTCATTGTATTTTATAAATTTTATAAATATTTAAGTTATTACTAACAACACTAACACAACTTGTTAATTAAAAAAATTGTATTGGTAGGTTTTTTTTATTACATAACTCGACAAATGACTCCACTCTACATGATGTTACTTGGAAATGGAGTTCCGACGCAAGTACAACTGGTGCAGCGTGAAAGCAACGCAGCATCAGTCACCCTCACCCTGCTGGCCTACAAGGTGCCTCTTCATGCCTCGTTTGAAGGACCCCATGTCATAGGAAGGAGGGAAAACGTGTGGAATGGATATGGAAACAATGAAGGCTTTTTATCTTTATCTTAAAGGCTTAACCTTCATCTGACCTAAGGTTAATAACACAGAATCCTCAACTACTAAAGACAAAGGAAGAATATGATTGTTTGTACACAACTATAGAATAAAGCAATGTTAGGTGACTATTAAAATTGCTATCAACTGCAGAAATATTGCTGTAGCACAATTTTACCTGTGCGTTAATATTTCATCAGCAAGGTTATAAATGTTTTTCTTATTGTGCTGTCTCGCTCTCTCTGCAGCGAAACGGGCAACCATACGATCTTCGGCGGAAAGCTGATTGTTTTTCTCACCGATACGTCTGTCAATAAATGCGTTTGTCTTATTCATCAACTTCATTTCTACTCCCAATGTTTCTTTTCTCTGCAAAAGGAAGGGTCAATAACAACGTTTATAAATATTATATAAAAAGAAAAGTACAATGAATAAGTATTATTCTATTAGTTACTTTGTAAGTGGACTATAATATGAAGTTTTAAAATTGTTTGGTGGCATACTTAGATAGGTAAGAGTATACTATTATTTATTAGTCAATGACATTTACGTATGAAAATTGATTCATGTCAATATGGTTTATATTGGGAGTTTGTGTTATAGTGTATGCCAACAGTTAGGTTGGTTATTTGAAAATATTGAACAATCAGTGAGCCATACATGTCTGTAAAACATGCTATGTACTGTGGTTATGATTCTAAATTCCTAATTCTTAACGATGAGGGAAGCGATAAAGACTATTGTGACAAACGGTGTATCACTGTATATTATAAATATTTAATTCAGGTTCAGTGCAGCAATTAGGACTTAAAAATAAAAAGTAAAACAGTATATATCACGAAATACGGTGGACGAAAGCTATAATAGTAGCAAACAAAGACTTGATTGTCACTCTTATGCCACAACAAAACTATATTTTTTTAATGATAGTTAAAACAAGTTTACGATCTAGCACAATCTTTACCTTTTGTACAGCTTTGGCACGTGAAACACCGGGCAGTCCACGATCATGTTTGGTCTTTTTACCAAGAACTTTAATTTTTTCCTTGTTAATGTGCACTTCGAATGGATTTAACTTCTTTTTGATGCCCTCCGATTTCTTTTTGTTGTTCACTCTGTCTGCTAGGCCTGCATTCCGCTTATTCTTTACTTTAGCCATTTTATAGTAGTGTGTTTACGTTTTTGTACGAAAATGTGATTCCAAATCCAAAATAATGGTACTACAACTACACGGCTTTCAATTTCTTGTAAAATGGCTTTCGCTACGATTTAGCCAGTGTCTAGTTTTAGGGCTTTCAGCATAGAGAAATATAATTATACCAGAAGGGCTTTCAGTGAGGTTTGTTTGAGGTTAATAATTATTATGATTTGACATTGACAATGAAAGACAACACACGCATGCTTTTGACATAAACGATGCATTTACGTAGCATGTTATTATTTTGAGAAAATAGCATACTTTATTATTATCAAGGATAATAGCAATACAAACAGAACAACAGCTTTTTATCACATTTGATTATCACGTAAAAGTAGTTGATTCTTTGTATTAAATTTAAAATGTATTCAATGTAATTTAATGTATTCAATTTATAGTCAACTATTTATATCTGAGTACCTAATAAATTATTGAATGATTCAAATGGCAAAAAACGGCAAGCAAACTGCCACTACCTACTAATAAATGACTTTGTAAATGTTTAATCATATCAAGAGGTCAATGACGTTCACTACCTACGCGAAAATCAAATATTATTATGGACCTTATCACAATACCATAACGGTTATAATTCTACGACGTGTGCAGAAAAACAAAACCAGCACTCTTGTGGTGTTGTATATTTTGTCCCAAACGGACGACCGACCGAACACTTCCGAAGCTCCGTTCGGCTGTTTTCGCAATGACGCCGTGTAGCACCTAGCGCGTAGGTATATTATTGTGTGGCTGTTCTTCATTCATCGTGGTCGCAGACGAAATCTACTTGCTTCAAGAAAAATGCCACGGGTAACCGATGATGAACTTCGTGAGGAAATCGAAAGTAAGTAAAACATAAATTTTATGTACAAAATATTACTTTTACTACACGAGAATGAAAATGACAAACGAATTCAGGCTTCCTTCCAATTGCCCGGGGCCGCGTAATGGCTTCCTATACAAATGTTCAATACAACTTCGATTTCTTGTAACTTTAAAACGAAATATCTCTGATATTATGATGTTATTACTAAAATGTTTCAAGTGAAAGTTGTTAGGTAATATTGTTGCATTGAAATTTGATAAGTACCATGATTTTTAGAAGCTTAGTTTGTCGTGCTTACTGATGGTTTATTTATGCAACGCGTCCGAGACCTCCACGTATAAATCGATGTAATGGCGGATATTCTCAATGATGAGAATACGTGGAATGGAGCGCATTATTAATCCAAGCAGTTATTACTTGAAATGTTTTTAGATAAAAGCTTTTATTTTTACAATTAGGAATTAATTTCCATGAATAAATTGATGTTTTGTCAATTTCGACAAGCCGCCATTATTGTTCCTTACCCAATGCGTTCCGGTTCACGCATTTAATTATAATTTGTCATCCGTCATGTCTTGCTGTTTTTAGGAGCAGTAGTTTATTATTAATTAAATTATAAATACTGAAATGATTTTCTTTATAATTGGTTATTATTTATTATTTCTTGTGGGGACGTCGCCAGCCGAACGGACGATCCTTCCGCGCTATCTGCGGGCCACTTCATCCTTTTCCGTTCTCCCCTTTGAGGGAGTTAAGGTTCATCCAGCTTTCACGGCGCCCCGTCGAATCTTTTGGTCTCTTTTGGTAAATCTTGCTATCTGTTCCACCTTCAGATCTTTAAGGTCTATGTCTAGTGTGTCCGACCCCTAGAGCTCCCATCTTATCAGTGAGTAAATTATAATTGGTTAAGTTTTAATATTTTGCAATCTTTTACATAATTTAAAAACAAGTTTTGTTTTTAGGCTAAAAAGGTTACCGCTTACAAAAAGCGAATGCATTTTATAGAGTCTAACTAAACTTTAGAATCTATAAAATGCATTGCATGCATGCTCTAAAAGCAAAAAGCTCCACAGTTTATAAAAAAAAAATTACATGTTAACAATTCCTTGCAGAGATCCTTAAGAATGCAGATCTGTCGAAGACATCCACCAAGAAAGTGATACAGAAGCTGGAGGAAGTGTTTGATACGGAGCTGGCCAACAAGAAGGAGGTCATCGACAAGATGGTGCTCGACTACGTGAACACGCACGACGACGATGACGACGACGACGAGGAAGAGGAGGAGGTATGCCTGCACATTAATTGTTTTTTTTAAATCAACTTTTATTGTAACACTACCGGAGAAAGAAATAGCCCTTGTCGGTTTATTGTGGCTTCTTCTCGGTACAATGTCTCCACCGTAGGTTTACGAAGTCATGACTTTAAATTGACGTTCATAAACACTAGTTAAAGTTCATATTGAATTTTGTTTTTTTTTGTCTGTCTCTGTCAGAAACTGTCAAATTTTTTCAATAGATGGAGATAACGAAAAGTTTTGTGCCAGCTCTTGGTCAAAGGTTCCTTATATCCGAACTGGTGGTAGATAGTACAGTAGTTTTGTCAAAACTATTTTTTTTTCATATTAATCAGGTGAAACAAGCCCACCAACCAAACCGAGTTCACAAACATGTATATTACATAACGTGTATGCTGGTAATCAAACTCGGGATCTCTGGGTCTGGTGATTATTTTTACCGTTTTCCTTTTTCACGTATGCATATGCATGCGTGCACAATCCAAATCAATACTGCTGCTGCTGCTCTTGCTCTTATAAAATCTAATCTATGACCAAAAGGTCTTATAAAATGACACAATGGCATGGTCGACCATTTGCAACCATTTTATGTAACATGTAAATTGACATTTTTTTAAATTTAATTTCATTTGACATTGTAGCTGTTATTTTGTTTTTATCTGTTTTCCTTATTTTATTGACATCTTATCATCATTGTATTTTAATTGTCATTTTATATATTTTGTACTTGACTTGAATAACATTATTTCTGTTATTTTTGCTTTTATCCCTAACTTAATGAAATTGTTTGATACCATTTGACATCACATCTAGCAATAAGAATTAACAATAGCATGTTAATGTGGTGTTAAAATTGTTATTTATTATTATTTTATGCATGAGTGAATTTTCTTATTGTATCGAATTTGTTTATTTATGTGTAATTAAGCAAGAAATTTAAATAAAGAACGGTTCCCTTTGTAGGAGGAAGCAGAGGAGCCCAAGAAACTGCCAAAAAGAACCGCGGCCAAGGCCACCAAGAACACTCGCTCCAAGAAGGCGCGCAAAGCCTCCTCTGACGACGAAGACGACGACGACGACAGCAACGACAGCGAATACGAGGCGAGTCTTTAGTTTTATAATGCTTTTTTTAAATATAATTTGGACGACAAATTAATCCACCTAATGTGGTGCGACTATGCGCAGAAGACTCAATGTGCTCCGCGTACAGTACAATTATGCCTTTAGGATGCTGATGGAACTCCCCAGATGCACTGGGATCTGCTATGTTCGCAGAAGCAGGCGTTGATGACTTCCACGGCATTTTAAGAAAGCGTGTAGCCACAGAGTTAAAAACTTACAGTTGTCCAACGCCTTTGAAGTTGCGCGAAATGCCGCTATCGTCTAGACTCTAGACAGTCGTCACTGTCACAGGGTTGTCACATTCGTTTTTAGTCTATTTCTAGTTTGCTTATTGGTAGGTATGTTTATGTATATCTGGATCCTTGGGGTGATAAAATTTCCAATTTTTGTTAACTTTTTTAAATCTATACAAATAAGTTTAAATCGACTACGATGCGCCACTCCTGACGCGTGTGTCTCTAGTGAAGTGTATGGCAAGCCCGAGTCGCACCGCGCCCTGCTCGCCCAGCACACCCATCACGATTGCTCTGTCTAGACGTGCCCGTTGGCTGACTGTTGTTAGAGTGAGGGGGAGTACCAATGGCATCCTGATGGTTGTGAAGGATAGGCCTGGCTGTCCTATAGTCAAGCATTGGGTTCAAATGCATATGAGTGGATCCAAAAAATGTTTATATTAAGTTATTTCTTAAGTGCTCTCCTGCTAACATAGCTCTTAAGTTATACTAACAATTTATAGATTAATGGTCTGAAAATAAAAATTATTTTATATTATTATTATTATTAATGTTAAGAGGAAATTCAATGTACTTGCTATTAGTAGTATTAATTTAGTTGCGTAATAACATTGTCTGTTTTCAGGCGGAGAAGCCGAAACCCAAGAAGGCCCCTGCCAAGGGCAAGAAAGCTGGTGCTAAAGTGAGTCTCTTGGCATTCATTTTAAGTTTATGTCTTGTTATCTTATATATATATATATATATATGTCACTATGGCATCCCATCAAAGACGCTCATATCAACCGTCGCGATTCTTTTCTTCCATTTGATGGAAAGGTAATGGGATCTAGTCTATACAACAGTTATGTCTTCAGTAATTTTGTGAAATATAATTATATGAATAATGAGAAGCGATGAATGATGTATGATAAATAGTGGATTCATTAATGATAAGGATGATTCCCCCGAAATCTTTAAGTATTAGTAAAAATGTGGGACTTTATCGACACTACATCATTCTATTTTTCATAAACAAAGTAGGGCTCCAAGGAGGTTTTTTTTAGAAAATAAAACAAAACCCGCCAAGAAGTCCACCTAAAGTTTACCTATTCATTGAATAATTTTGATATAATGACAGGCAAAGTGTTGAAAAAATTCAGGTGCACTACCAACTATGCTATCGTGGCTCAATCCAACTCGCCGAAATTAATCAACACTATCCAAAGCCAAAGGAGCCCTATTCTATGTCGACAACGACGTCATCAACATCCGATCTTAATATTTTTTACTTAATAAGTTTACGTGTTTTTATGTCACTGGTGCTAGGCGCTGAATAGGTCATATGCATTAAAAGGAATAGTGTAGGTTAGCTTGATCCTATCACAAGGCCATTGTTGTCTTGGAATAGCATAGTTGGTAGTGCACCTGACCCGGCATGTCATGGGGTGCGGGTTCAAATCCCTGTCATGGAATTTTTTCAATTTGTAATTCTTTCGCAACAATATTTGCTTGAAATTATATGAAAATAATCATAATGACAGATTCTCTATAGAAAATATTATGTCACAATGACAATTTTATTCGTTGGATAAAACTTATCTGAGAATTGAAAATCTGGCCTAAATAAAGGATTTTCATTTGAATTGTCATTATGTGAAAAAATGTACGTGTTCCCTAGGGCGGCGCCGCCGGCGGGCGCGGCAAGGGCAGCGGATACACGCGCGCGTACAAGCTGTCGCCGGCGCTGGCCGACCTCATGGGCGCCGACGAGATGCCGCGCCACGAGGTCGTCAAGCGCATGTGGGCCGTCATCAAGGTACTGCATTAGTTACGTGCGCCTCGTGAGCCCTACCAAACCCATCAGTCGCGGCCCGCTCACTGGCGCTCACGGGGCTAAGGGGGGGAAGGGACAGGCGGCCAGCACCACCAAGAAGCCACCTACGGCTCGAGGAACGTCAGGGCGGGTTTAAAAAAAAAGTAAAATATGGAACATAAAAATACCCCTGCCGTGCCACCTAATTGACCCGGAGCAATTGACTTTGCTCGTGATGAGATCCCGGCCAATGAGGCCTAGCAGCCCGAACCGGCCCCAGAGCAGGGGCCGAAGAGTACAACAAGACAAGAAAGCGGGGCAGCCCGAACCATATCCTGAACGCGTTGTCCGACCGCTGGGACTCACCGATGCTGCAACATTGGGTGCGACTACACACCGTCCTCTAACGGTGGGTGGCCGTGCCCAGTGCGCCAAGCTCGTTTTTGTTTTGTTATGTTTTTTGTTCAATGTGCTTTTTTTTATTTTTTTTTTCATGTAACTAACATTAATGTTTAAGGTCTATTGTAATTACTAACAGTCTTATCACACTAATATAATTAACACTGAATGAGCTTATCGTATCTTCTTATAAAGTTTTATTTGCAATTCAATCACGTTAAAAAAGACGAAAATTTAAATCAGATGTAAAAATAAGTAATCAGTTTATTGGTTATCGTAATGCTTATGCAGCGGTGCAATCAGCTAGTTTTTTTAATATATTTATATGCATTTACCAGGAAAAACAGCTTCACGACCCCAACAACAAGCAGTTCGCGATCTGCGACGACGCCCTCTACAAGGTGATCGGCACCAAGCGGTTCCGCATCTTCGGCATGATGAAGTACCTCAAGACGCACTTCATCGACGAGTAAGTGCGCGACGGGGATTACCACAGGTGCGGACTGAGGCAGCCTTTACGTTACGGATATAACCTTAAGTGGTTATTTGTGTTTTTGAATTCTACATTTCTCCAGTGTTGATTTGCATCCTCGCCATTTGAAAAAACAAAAACTTTTTTTTTCTTTAGTCTACTTAGCAAAATGATACTTATTGGCCACTCTTTAGTCAAAATTCGACCGTAATTAACAAAATATACAATGTAATGTAACACATTATTTCACATAAATATTTTATGAACTTTAACTACGCCAAATTTCACAATCTGTGCGCGCAATGTGCTTAAAAAGGGGTACAAAGTTTTTTCTTCACATAATTATGTTGTAGGTAAGCTACCTACACCGTTCGGCATCCTTATTCTCTTCGGTCGACGTCACTATTCTGATTTGGACTGAAAAGTCATAAGTCATTATCCTTTTTTTTTACTAAATCATTAAATATGCTGTTTACAATCAGCTGTGCATTCATAGCGAAGATGCAAATCAAAACTTGTATACTATACTGAATTGTATGTGCTTTGCTAGCACGGTAAACTGTCTTATTGTCTACAACCGATTAACGTCATAAAGCCATTTTGTATGTAAGTTGGTACAGCCCTTGAAGGCCAAACTAATGTAATCAAGTTATTATGTGTATATTTTTTTGTAGTCGTGAAAGTTATGGTTACTTATATCCTTTTCAATATGAAATAGTATCAATGCAATGCAAGAAACACAATTTGAAACAAGAAGCTTAATTTTAGTAATTTTGTATCCGAGCGGTACCCATTTTTTGTCAATCAGTCCGCACTGTATGTTATAAGCTAGAAGTATCCACATGAATTTACCGTGAGAATTCATTGACATTCAACATTATTAGTAAAAACAAAAAAAAATTGCTGTGATATCGAATAATTGATTAATGTACAGATAGGCAGCAATTGAAGATTTGACGACTAATTAAATACTTAGATTTAATCTAAATATAGGTTTCGAGGATCGCATTTATTGTTTTCACGGGATGCCCTTTGCTGACATCCAATTGGAAATGAATAATAAATATTTCTATTTAAATCATAAGAATAGTTGTAACTATTAATTATTAAGTATTTTAGTACATCAACAATGTACAAACTGAAGGGTATTCGCCGATCTTATTTGCAAATGGCAACGATTTTGCTCAAACATATGTTTTAGTGTATTCTAGTTGAAGACAGTGCTGTTTGCAAATTTGATAGGTTTGGCAAATAACTTGGCACATTTTATATATCCGGCAGATAATAAAAATAACAGAAAAGTACTCAAAGTACGATCATCCGTTTATTTACTTAAACACCAACTTGTTAGATAAACTTATCTGGAGTGTACTCCAGGATCCATAAAAATTGTCTGTAAAAACTAATCAAATATGACCCTTTTACTTATAAAACTATTTGGCAGTAAGAATATTAAATTAGAGCTAATGTCTAATCGATTATCGTCGAGTGATCTCAAAATGTGCCTTGTTGCTGTCGGGTACAGGCGAGTTTATTTTATCGTGACTCCTAATCTATTTGAACTAGGTCAATAAATGTATTTGTCGCTCCTACTGGAGAAAACAAAAAAAAAATAAATGTTAAAATCGATATATTCTTTTCTTTCTTCTTTTTCGCAAATAAAAAATGCTATCATGGTACCACGATAGAAACAAATAGTACGACTCAGTAGAAAAAGTTAATTGATAAAGTTTGATTCAAGTTTTTATATTATTTAAGTATTTGCTTTTTCCAACACTTGCTAACAAAAATATTTTATTAAAATATAATCTCAAAATAATGTAAGTATAAAACCCATTATAAAACTAGTACCTATGTAATACATTTTCATATAATAACTAGGTACCCTTCATAGAGCTCTATTGATATGTTATAAATATTTTAAATATACCACAAAATAAAAATTAAAGCATAATATTGTTCTGTGGTGTTAGGTAAATATACCTTCACAAATCCATTAGCACTTGCCCATGTACCCTTTTTGTTTTTTAATGTCCTACATTGACACTTATTTCTTAGTCAAAACATTTGATTGCTTTGAAATAATTACTTAACTAATTACTTTTGTCCTTATTGAGCTTCCAAATAGCGTAGTTGAGGCTGGTTGCGTACGTCAGCCAAGCGAGGTATGGCAGCAGTAAGTACCCGGCTGCTGTGTTGACGCGGGCGAAACTTGCGGTGCAAGCCACTGCGGCGGCGTCTAGGGCCAGCATATGGAAGAAACCCTGGAATTGGTAACGGGATTCATCATCATAATGATAACGTAAAAAGCTTAGATTTTTTTTAGTTTTTATTACTCGTTCAATAGGATTACAAAATGTCTTTATCCTGAACATTATAGTCCATTTCAACTAGGATGATCCCGGTGACAGATGTCATCAATAACGAAGACGTGACTTTGTAAAATCGTATGAACTTATTTGACTACATCAAAATAACATATTCTTATATAATCCATCACTAAATATACTACAATTATTTTTTATAATTCTATTTTTTACTTTAGATTAGGTTTGTCTCAATAAACTCTCGCATAACACACATTAATCACAACTTTAAAACAATATAATAAAAAAACGTACCCCTTCACAAGGTCATTTCATAACAAAGAAATACTAGTGTTGGGATAGTAAACCAATTTAAGTTCAATTGACATTCAATAACTAATCAATTAAATTTAACTTTATATTTTTCATTCTAGCTGTATTAATTAATTTGTTAGTCTTTTTTTATGTGAACATGTAGATTAGTCTACATTTTTTCACTTTATTGCAGCGTCATTACGAAAAATATTAAAATGAAACATCTTAAACTTATAAAACAAAAACAGTATATATATACAGCCAACACGTCACTGGTGAAAATTGGGCGAAAGTAGTCGAAAAGACAAAAAATACTATACTACTCAAAACAAAATAAGGGCCACGAGGTATTTTGTCTGTACCATGAAAATAATAAAACCAATATTAATTTTTTTGTCTCCATAACGAAAACTAATGTTGTTTTTACCGTGTAGACCAATAAATTTATTCCAATAATAATGATTAAAAAGTTTATTTGCTTTTGAAAGAAAAAACACATTTAAGGTTAAAAATAAAAACACTGAAAACAAAAGAAAATACTCCATGCTCATCTTTTAGTAACGGGTATGCCCCCCTCGTTTCGTTACGCACTCCTGAAGCCTGGAGTGCATGCTCTCAATCAAATGCCTGACATTTTCCATTGGAATCTCTTCCCAGGCCCTTTTAACAGCGTTGATGAGTTGCTGTTGGTTGTGGATTTCCTGATCACCGTCTCTAACTCTTCGTTTCAACTGATCCCACATGTGCTCTATTGGATTTAAGTCCGGACTGTTCGCCGGCCACGGCAAGACTTAAATTTGAGACGCTTCCAGTACAAACCGAGTCGCTTGAGCCGTGTGTGCACGAGCATTGTCTTGCATCAAGATGAATCCAGGACCCGCTCGCTGGGCAAATGGGATCACATGTGGTCTGACGACTTCCTCAATATACCGCTGAGCAGTAACAGTACCCTCATTTAAAATAGCGAGCTCAGTTTTGCCGTGTAAGCTTATCCCGCCCCAAATCATTACATTTGGACCACCAAAACGATCGACTTCATGGATGCAGGCTTCTGAAAATCTCTCGCCGCGTCTTCTCCATACTCTAATACGCCGATCGTCGTTAAAAATTTAACTTTGCATTCGTCTGTGAAGAGCACCATGCCCCATTGGTTTATGTCCCAGTCCAAATGTTGACGGGAAAATCTTAAACGATTTGCACGATGATTTCTGGTTAATGGAATACGGACAACTCGCCTTCTTGATGCCTGCTGGTCCTTATGCAATCGATTACGAATAGTTTGGTCACTGACACGAGTACCCGTTGTGAGCCGTAAACGATTTTGCAGCTTGCGGGCCGTCGTTGTGCGATCTCGGCGCGCACTTAATCGGATGTAACGATCCTCTTGAGCTGTTGTAATGCGAACTCTGCCCGAACCAGGTCTTTTTCTAACACTGCCGGTCTCTTGGAAACGATTCCATAGATTTTGAATAGCTCTTCGAGAAAATCCCAATTGCAAACCCACAGATCGCTGCGAATGACCTTCTTCAATCATTGTAACGGCTCTGGTTGCTGTCAGCGAGTCCATATGACGCCTGCGTGCTTGTGGCATATTGCAAAAGATGTTTCTGACTCGAGATATCAATGAACTCTGATAATTTCTAATAAACCAAGAAGCTAAGGAAAGCAAAACGTCAAAGAAAATGGAATCAAAATTTTCAAAAATAATTTTAAATCAAATTTTATTTAAAATTGTTGCCAGCATTAGATGAATACTACAATATTAAAAAGCTTAGGTATCAAAGAGTTTGTATACTCAATATTTTACTACTTTCAATATGTAAATGTTTAATAATTTACACCAAAATGAAAAAATACCTCGTGGCCCTTATTTTGTTTTGAGTAGTATATATTAGAGGACTGGGAGAGGTACGTCAGAATAGATCGGTGGAAAGACCAACTTATATTAAATGTCGGCGATAGCGACTCTTCAAGCGATTCTGACAGTGATTTTTCAGATACTTACTGAATAAAAAATTTACTCTTTTCAAATTCTGTTTCATTTTACCGAATAACACTGTGTAAAACATACATTTAATGCATTTATGAACAATAAACTTTCAACATAATACATAAACACAAATCATATTTAAAGTATTGTTAGTAAAGTAAAATCGATTTCATTTCCATATATAGTATTATCGATTACCAGAAACAATCGAAATTATTTTATTGTAGAACATCTCTACAATTGTCGAAATCGAACTGTCACCGGGATCATCCCAGTTGAAATGGACTATAGTTAATAATAAAATTGGTGTCTTATTCGGTTTAGGCGTATTAGGGCTAATTCTCATTATGGACCGAACCGACTCGACCGACTCTAATGGACTACTTCTCATTATGGCTACTTCTCAAAATTTGGGAATGATAAGTACTGTCATTATGTATGTAAACATGTTTATTTCATTCATAAGAGATTAATGACATTATTTTAAGAATAAATCAACATTAATTGAACCAATGTAATAGGTAAGTATACAATATAAGTATTACTTCTTGTAATTACTTTAGTCTGGTTTGAAACTAACATTTATTTATTTATAACATACACAAATCAATAGTTAAAGGAAAGGTAAACATTACTAGGTGTCACTTCTTAAAATTTCTTTAATTTCAATAATCAACACAATAATTAACAGTCGGCCATCTATTTGCATTACGTGACAACTTATATTATTGTGCTACGCGTACTACGCGTCATATTGTTTTGTGTATGTTATAAATAAATAAATGTTAGTTTCAAACCAGACTAAAGTAATTACAAGAAGTAATACTTATAATATTGTATACTTACCTATTACATTGGTTCAATTAATGTTGATTTATTCTTAAAATAATGTCATTGATCTCTTATGAATGAATAAACATGTTTATATACATAAAGACAGTACTTATTTCAATAAACATTCCCAAATATTGAAAAGTAGCCCAAGTGAGAAGTGGCCATAATGAGAAGTAGTCCATTAGCGAGTCGGTTGCCATAATGAGAATTAGCCCTAATGCGCCTAAACCTTCTCAAAAACTATTTATATCTAGGGTGTAGTGAAAAGTTATTTGGAAGGTAGAAATAAGATGCTCCTTGAATACTAATTCATTTAGTATGTAAACTTTCCATTAATAAAGGGCCCCCGCCGGCACAGCACAATTTTGTTTTATTAATTTGCAAAGGTAGAAATTTTAAAGTACATAAATTGATAGGTAGAAACATATACAAACTCGATTATTTAGGACCTAAACCATTAATACATGGGGTCCCGCTGCATATACGGATATCAAACTTTGAAGTTCAAATTTAACCCAACTAATAAGCCAATTTTAATGAAACTTTAAAATTTTTCCTGACAGTGTTGCCGACTGTACGTAACTTGTTTTTGAAGGCTAAACCACAGCTAGGTGTGATATTTCACATTATATTTGTTAAAAATATATAGTAGCTAGGTATAACGTTACCAAGCGTATTTTGTGATATCCAAAAAAGACAGGAGTCCATGTCCAGTTCAAGATAAGCTGGCCACCGTACAGCGACAGAGGCAAGACAGCGGATTCTGCAAAGTAAAAAAAAATTGTACTACTGTAGGTCCCCCGGTAGACTTAATTCACCTGGAGCAAATCACCTGGGTGCATAAAATGCTACGCACGGTAGACTAGTGACCCTATGTTAACTAGGTGGGTACATGATTGCAAAATTTTAATATTCCATTTTAAGCATTCAATATTTCATAGTGAACGAACAAACGTAATAATTATGTTCTTTTCTTTAACTTATGCTATAGAACAATTTCTAATGCCTATGCTGTCCCACAGTTGGGCAAGGGCAAAGAGATATTGCGGTATATACCCCAAGTCTTTTCACATGGTATCTCTTATCCTAATAAATTGTTATAGTAGAAATTAGGTAATGATGCTTAATGAATACCCAAGCTTTTATCTCTAGCTTTACCTAAACTAGACCACTAGTAAACTTTGGAAAATTTGTTTTAAATAAAAGTCAACAGTGTAGTGCCACTATTGTCACAGGATTTTTTTACAGTTTTTTACCCGTGGCACTTCCGGTAGTGTCATTCGTGTGCCAAGCAGTAGTGCCGTAATAAATGGTACAAAGGGATTTAAGTTAATCAAACCAAACTAAAAAGATCATCAAGTTTAAGTTTAAAGTTTCTCTTACATCGATTTAAATCGTGTAGTTGAGGAGGGTCTTTTCAAAAGAGGATATTTACGTGTCAACTAATTTTTCAGGAAATACAAAAAACTGTTTACAGAAACATCCTTCAGGGCACGGAAAAATAGTGTTGGTAATATCGAAGAATATAACAAAATATTAAGAATCCCACTTTCGTTTCTTTTAAACACCCTCTGGTTTATTGACAGTATAGTCGTAAAATATTAAAATATCCCTTTTTGAAAGGGCAAAAGCATAATATCTCCTTCTGTTAAAATGGTATATGTAAATATCCCCTTTTGTAACGAACATAATACATTTTATCTCCTATTGATTTGTACAGATCATCCAGCCCTTACCTGTCAATTTCCTAGACCTATTTTAGACTTATTGTCAAATAGAATATCCATACTATTTATATTCATAGTACCTATCTATAATATTATTTTTTTAAATATAGGAATTTTGACAGGTTTGATTTGGTTGATATGTGCCTATCTTCTGTACATGAATTTTCTAAGGATAGTAAAATAAAACTAGATGGTACATAATGGTTATTTTTATTAAAATAATTTGAAAGTTAAATTACACTCGAACTTCTTCTATGTCATCGGTTAGACAATCACACAAATTTTCTGTTTCAGCCATTTGATCTTCAGGTTCAGGTTCAAAATTATGATTTGAATCGTCATTAATTAATATTAAAAACAGCAACTTAAATAGAAAATATTCTAAAACCGGATGTGTCAGAAGGGTGCAGGTTCAAATCCTGCTCGTGGAAATTTTTTCAACATTTGTTTTTGTAATTTGTTTCGCAACAAAATTTGCGTTAAAATTATATAAATAAAACAAAAACATTTTAAAAATAGCTTCTTAACTGATCTATAATATTTGTAAAAATATTAAAAAGTAAATAGTGTTGAATATTTTCGGCGGACTGGTAAGAACCACGATAGCTTAATTGGAAGAGCACCTGACCTGGTATGTCAGAATGGTGCAGGTTCAAATCCTGCTCGTGGAAATTTTTTCAACATTTGTGTTTTTGAATACCCGTATCCTAGAACCCTAAAGCAGCGCCACCTACCGGGTCCAATTATATGCATGTATTATACTTTATAAACCTTCCTCTTGAATCACTCTATCTATTAAAAAACCACATAGGGACAGACAGACAGCGGAACAGGCGGGAAGCGACTTTGTTTTATACTATGTAGTGATGATTTTGTCCTCAGAATAATAACTAAAGCTAAGTTGGTCAAATGTGCAGATATTGACTTACCATTAAAGCCTCCACAGTCGCTATACACCCTATACGAAGCAGTCCCCATAGCAGTGTATAGTACGGTCCATGCGGGTCCAAACACCCAGTTCGGCGGGGTCCAAGATGGTTTCTTTATGAGCTGATACCATGCATTGTCATCTCGATTTTTCACTTGGCCTATCATGGTTAGAGTGCTCAACCAACCTCCAACGTTGGGCAGGAACATGGCGCCAATTAAATTCCAGTTCACCATGTTTAGAATCTGGGACTAAAAGAAAAAAATACCTTTTTAAAGTTTTTAATATTTTTCAGACTTCTTGGCGGGAAAGTAAAGAGAGATGTCTGATGTTTTGTTTTATTTTCTAAAATTTGTGCAATGTCGAATATTAATGTGAAATAATGGTGGATTATTAACCGTTAAGTGTTCGTGAGTGTGCATGAGTGTTGGAAAATGAAACAAAACAGTGCAACTTCACTTTTCAAATTCTCTCAAGAAGTCCGCGTGAGGACTTAGTAAACCCCAACATCTTTACTGAGATACTCGAGGGGTTGGAGGGTATATCATTTCTCACTTCCCATTTCTATTATCAGTCATCATATAAAAGAAGGAAATATTGTTTGTTTATGTACAGATGGCAGCAGATCAACCTACCACAAAATGTCAAATTTCTTTAATAAATTTTGAACCTTAGCGTTTGGGTATAAAGATCAATTTCAAATAGAGAAATTTGACAGTTTTGGATAGGTTGATGTGCAGGCGTGTCTACTGCAAGAAAAATCTGACACTGGCTAAATATGCTAATCGCACGAAGCCATCAACTAAAGGAATAAAAAATATATATTCCAGGAATGACACAGATAGCGATGGGTCGTCTACGGTTTTAACGTCAACGAAACTAGACCGTTATTTTTCGTCCATCGACTAGTTGAATTCATCGACTAGTTAATGGTGACGTGGTCCGCTATATAGACGTTCAAACTCACGCATGACACGTCGATTTGTACGACTGAATAAACAGTAGATTAGACTGTCGTAGACAACTTTATATTGTCTTATTAATTAAAATATTTCAAAAAGTTTTTTAAATATGTATAGGTATTGTATATCGTACTATTTATAAATAAATAAAAATTAGTTTGACCTTCCCCTCATACTTTTTTTCATTTAGGCTTAGGACTGGTTGAATATGAATTTTAATCATTATCCAGACATATTTAGAGAATCAACTGATTTTATTTACATAATTATGTTTTTTTATACTTAAGTATGTTTTTTTTTGTTTTTTTTTTACTCCTACATTATTTATAAAGCTAGTAACAATTTTACTTAATTCTCTTATTTTTTTCACACCACCTCGCAATCGCAATGTTTGCCTACTAACAGAAGAAAAGTGTGAGAGAGACGACAGTCGGTCGACACCAGCCAGTCTATCCACGCAACTATTCCAAAATAAACTCCTTTGCGTTAGCTACAAATATTAAATTCGCTTGAAGCTAATTCTAATAGAATTTTATGGTGAATGCACCTAGACGCGACGCGCCGAATTCCGTTGATCGACGAGTCGTCGTAATCAGAAAAAAAAACAAACGCTCAGGTTAAAAAAAAAAAAAAAGTAATTAAGGTATAGGTCACTTGATAAATTCTTGATTACTACTAGGGATCTTTCGATACCCTCAAAGTATCGATACCTACTCATATCAGTAGTACTTTAATCATTTTTCGATACTACTCATATGAGTACTCCAAAAGTATCGATACTTACTCATATCGATACTTTTTTTAAGGAATTTTAATGGGAAAATACAATACATTATGTTTTTTAATTTAGGAACTTTATTATTGGTTAAATGTAAATTGTATTTTGACAATTTGATGTAAGTATAAATTTACGTGGACGTTTTAAGTAAAAAATAAATAAGTAATTGAATAATCTTTTAATAATAATTAAATCAGTGTAAGATGACAATGAAAACTGTATGTTAAACAAAAAACTCTTTTGCATCCAGGCTGCCCAAAAACAATAATTGTTCCAAATATTTTGGGGATAATCTGTTCCTTGCATGTGACATTGTTACTCCGGCTTTCGAAAAAAGGCACTCGCTTGGAACTGATGTTGCGACTACAATTAAATATTGTAATGCATACTTGTATAAACATGGAAATACAAGTTTCATGTCGTCCCATTCTGCGAATGGGTTACTTTTGAGGGACACGACCGGATTTGACAGATAAAGAGAAACTTCGTCTCCATGGTGTGTTTTCTTTTTCTTTTTGTGGCCGTGAGCTAACTCCTTATGGTGCTTCCAAAAGTCATATTCTGGAGGCGCAGTGGAAGCACTGTCTTCCTCGGATTCGCATGGGCTGCTTTGTAGTTCTTGAACCATATTTTTAAGTTTCTGTATGGCTCTTCCACATGCAGCAGGGTCTTGAAAATGTAGGTTTTTGAACCTAGGGTCCAAGAGTGTAGCTATAGCTGCATGGTCATTGAACTCAATCATACCATACCTTTTTTTAAGCTCGCGCATCAAAACATCCTTACATTCCCTTACAACATTTGAGTTGGGTATAATACTGTTTAGTTCGGTTGTCAAGCAATTAAGCATAGGTATTACTTTTGAAATCGTTGCGTATTTTTGACCAGAGGCCTCCGTTGTTACATATTCGAACGGTTTCAATAAAGCTGTAAGCTCATTGATTGTTTCCATTTCTACAGCACTTGGCATATTATCAGGCGCAGATACACTCTCTATTACAATTTCTGATACCACTCGTTTTAACTTCAGGAAACGCTCTAACATAAAAAATGTCGAGTTCCATCTTGTTCTTACATCTGCAATAAGTTTTAATACGGATCCTTCCGAAACATCATTGCGCATTTGAATTTTTCGTAACTTATCAGTCTGCACAACACTATTTTTAATCCAACTTACAATCCCTCGAACTTTTACTATAACTGGTTTAACGCAGGGTAACTTTAATGCTTCTTCGACTACAAGATTTATAGTATGCGCAAAACACGGTAGATGTTTTTTATCACCCAAAGATGTTCTTATGGCGGCCAACATAGAACTGGCATTATCTGTTACTGCTGCACGAATTTTGATTTTTGGTATGTCCCATTTCTCGAGAATATCAAGGAGATTTTCCGCAATATATTCAGCTGTATGTCTTTCATTTAATGCACGAGTTGCAAGATAATACATACACATTTCATCGTTTTCCATAAAATGCGCTGTCACACCCATGAATCCCACTTCATTCATTGTTTCTGTCCATATGTCCAGCGTAAGGCTAAAATTGTCTATTTTGGATAATCTCAGCTTGGAAATAGCTACACAAGCGTCATATTTTTCTGTCGTTCTTTTTTTCATATACTGTGCACCAGGAACTTTAAAAGTAGGTTCCAGTTCCTTCATACGACGCAGAAAGCCTTCACCTTCAACTACGTTAAAAGGTCTCATATCCTTGCTGATAAAAAATATCAAAGCTTGAACGATTCTGTTATATTTTGCACCTCCAGCTGAAAACAAATAATTTAATTCTAAATTATATATTTTAATTCAATTTGCTTTTTAAAAAGGTAATTTAAAAAAATCAAAGGTATCAAAAAATTCTATTTTTTAATACCTTTTGATTTTTCTTATTCTATTTTAAAATTTCAATAATTATTTTTATTTACCTTTATTTGATGAAATTCTAGCGAAAGCCTCTTTTAGAGAACTGTTCATGATACTAGTAGTCATATTGCTGCAGTCATCGTCATCAAAATCTTGTTTAAAAGTTTTTGATGTTGATGGTTGAGGCTGATCAGTTTCCATTTTATTTGTTGAACTTGCCGACGCAGTTGTGAATGTTGTAATCTCTGTACTGAAATAGTGATAAATCTTAATAAATATTATGCGATTAATAAATTATCGATACTATCGATAGCCTGCATCATCGGCAAATCAACCCAACACTATAAGAATTTACTTTTATTTGGACCTAAATTAATAAGTGCAAAAATTAGGATCCTTACCATTGCTTTGTCTGTTTAACCGTGTTTTTCTGTTGTTTGCTCTTATCCACAATATTTCCATGAGTAGCGGCATGCTTGAACAAATTAGACGTATTGCCACAATACTTCACCGATTTAAAACATTGCTTACATTTTGCAGTTGCTTCATCAGTTTTAGTAAAATATGTCCATATTTTCGATTTTGGGGGCGCCATAGTAACACTAAATACCATCCACTTAAACAATCACAACGCAGTATTAAATTATAATTTGGACACAACCTTGTAGTGCGAACAGTAACAAAACAACACAACACAGCCAACACAGTTAACACAAACAATATGGCTGCCGGCCGGAGAGCGGGAGAGCCGGGCGTGGCGTGCGAGCGAGAGAACATTATTTAAATTTTAGCAGAAGACAAAGCGAGAGAGGACATATTATTCTGATTCGTTCACAAGAGCGTTCGTTCACGCACGGCACGAGTCGTGCAGCCGTGGAGTAATGATAACAGTGTTCTCTGTGGACACGACCGAACGGTGCGCCGCCGCCGCCGCCGCGCTCGCCGCGGTCGAAATTGCATTCGTTCAGTCTGATTCGATTCGATACCGAGTACTTCTTTTTCGATACCGAGTAAGTATCGCAAGATTGATTCGATACCAAAAGTATTTGGTATCGAAACAAAAGTATCGAGTACTTACTCGTATTTACTTGTATCGAAAGATCCCTAATTACTACAAGTAGGTACCTAATTACGATAGGTACCTATATCGTTGTTTACAGTCTTCACGGAAAGAGATAACCTTTTTATTTGGACATATTCAATATAAAGCCCTCATTCGTAAAATTACTGATTTTAAAATACAGGATACAAAAAACAGTCTTTATAGCTGCATGTAGGTACATGTAGATACGCAAAATGTACTTACACAAACAAAACAATATAACAAAATAGTTACCTACCTATCTTACACTCATTCATTCATGTTTCAATTTACTTATGTGATTGTACCTACCTTACCCTAGGCGCTGGTAGAATTGCTAATGAACTGATGGAGACCGAGGACTGAGGTGGACGACAAAATAGATGATACTAGATGAGCAAATAATCTTCAAGGCTCTTAGCGTGAGCGTTTCTTTCTTAACAAATGGGCATAATTTCCTCTTTGCAAATGGGTTTAGCATGGCATGGCATCGTGCATTATAACTTCGTTCCGACAATACTTTGGCGTTTCTTGTCACACGTTAAAACTGCAATTTAGTGTGTATTCCATCAATAATCTACTTTTATTAACTTTAAAATAAATTTTATGACTAAATTAAATTGAAATTTGGTACCTAATATTAAATTTACCCTCTAATCCACTCTAATAATAAAAAAAAACAAAAATAAAACTTACTTATAAAATTTTTGCATGAAACGAACTAGGTATATCTATCATCAGACTTATCTGACAGATGGCATAATCCTCCAATCGAATTTTAATATGCGGCTGAATTCGAAAGCTGTGGTATCACGAGTCGCACCTGTGTAATCAATGTCTTCTGAAATATTATATCCTCCTATAACGGCTCAGTGATTTCTCTCTCATTGAATTAGTAATTTTCTCATTTTCACAATCTTTTTGTAGTCTTGCAGATCAATTGTGCTGATATTTTCCTGACACGTAAGTATACACGTCAACTGAGTATTTTCTTTTTTATGAATTTAATGCCGGCAATTTTCTTATTTCAATCACAAAAATTGCGTAAGTAATTAGGAATTGATTTATTTGCTTAATCATCCATGTACACAATTGCATCATCAGTATAATTAAGTATAATAAAAATTAGCTAAGCGAAACTACCGGTAAAAGAAGTAGTAGGTTCTACAAGGATGATAGCAACCAACTGTCTAAAATCAATTTTAAAATAAGTTATCAGTTCAATAACGTAGGTCATTAACTCTTTATCATCTGATATTCATTCCAATTATCAGCAAATTCAGTTTGTTTGTAGCTTTTGCCAACAGTAGAAGTGTATTAAATCAACATGGATGTTTTTTTAAGGTATTTATTAATTTATTGCTAGAATAACTGACTTCTCCTGAATGAGTTGTCAAAGACTATTCTAGGCCCTGTTATCTCAAAGGATATACCTAAGTCTTGTGATAATGATAAGTGAGAACTGTGGCAATACTTGTCAACGAGAATAAGTGGCAACTAAACTTACAAGTAATAACTTATTTGTAACAAAAATTATCTTTAATGATTTTTTGAGATCTGCTGTATTTTCCAACATAATTGATGTGTGTGTCAGGCTTAGCCTACTCAGGCCTGGAGTACCCAGGCTCCGGAGTATGTCTAAAGTATTTTAACCGATTAAAAAAAAGTCCTAATTTACCAATACTAAGGAGTTTATGATATTACACTAGTTGTGAACATTTTAAGACATAAATGTACAAAGAAAAGCAAATGATTTTTAAATAAAGCTCTTTTTGAAAATTGCAAAGTGGAGGAGATTTTGAAAGTTGTTGACATTTAATAAGAATCACTTTGACTTACAAAGAAAGTGATTGCTGACTAATTTGTATGAGTCTATAAAACCATAACACTATTATAATTTATTATTTTTATTCTCTTCGTGTGTTTTAGCGTTTTATTATATTTGTCTATTAGGTTTGTGAACACGTCACCAATTTAGGCCCCTCCAGAATACCAGCGTTGCAGCGGCCCTGGGTCGCTGTAGCACGTGCTGAGGCTGGGGCCTGGTTGGTCACACTTTTATCTTTTGTTTTTGTTTTGTATTGTTATTGTGTATATCGTGATATTTTGTAGTGTGTGCCAATAAATGTATTTCATTTCATTCATTTCATAATAAACTTTCCTACACTCACACCAATTATTTAGCCCAAGAGAAGCTTTGTTATGAAACTCGTTAAATGGTTACTAGACAATGGATAAACACACTTAAAATAATTAAATACATATTTATTATACATAGAAAACACCCAGACCCGAGACAATTTAGAAAAACAATAATTTCTAAATTGACCCGACCGGGGAACGAACCCGGGAGCTCAGAGATGGCGACACCATAAAAACCGGTGTACAAACCACTCCACCAAAGAGGTTGCCAACTCTTATGATGACAGGTTGGTATGCCAGAAGGTCAGGTTTGAATCCTGCTTGTGGAAATAGTAATTCTACCATTCACTGTGTTCATAGGTCATTTACAAGCAATAAAGTTTCTAATTGTTGTGTTTATGAGTATATTAATTTTTTTCAACTATTGTTTTCAGACAGAAAGACCAAATCATCACAATGATAAACTGGCCTGCGCTTGGCTCCATAATCCTCCCCAATGTGGGTGGCTGGGCGAATGGACTCTATTTTGCTAAGGAAATACGCACAGATAAGAAGTCCTGGTATGATGAGCTGAACTTAGCCCCCTGGAACCCCCCGAAATGGGTTTTCGGCCCAGCGTGGACTACCCTGTACAGTGGCATGGGATACGCATCCTACTTGGTGTATGAAGAGTGCGGTGGATTCACAGGTTTTTTTTTTAATGTCTTGCACCTCTAACATAATTGGAGTACTTTTTAATCTTATTACTCTTTCATTTTAGTTCTATCTTTCATGCCTCTCGTACTTCCATACTTCATAATAACTCTTTCACACTTCCTTTATACTGTATTGGGTGGGATTCCCATCTATGCTAGGCCTATCTTTAATTTCTTTATTTTTAATGAACAAACGGCCTAGCCAGTTTTACTGCAGGATCAGTAAATCTCTTTTACAAAGGTATATATAATATAATATCTGATAGCGAAGAGCCTCGACCAACATCTTAAGAGGCTCTCGCTTGATAGTTGGATCAAGGGTCAGATTCAGAAAGCAGTACTCCTTGACACGGCACGTATTGTCAGGAGGTTCCTCACTCTGCAGCCCTGACCACCGGTAGCTTGGGCCCTGCCCCGCTGCTGGTGGTACTCTAGAATTAGGGTTTTATAATGTTTTATTGTTTTTTTATTAAAATATTGTAAAAATCTAGTCTTAAGAAAGAAAATAAATAAAGAGTATAATAATAATATGAGACAACATCACATACATTGTTCTGATCCCAAGGTAAAGTAGCTAAAGCACTCGTTTCATGGAAATCAGAAACGACGACGGTACCACAACCACCCAGACACAATATCGAAAAGTTCGTTTTCTCGGGAGCTCAGAGTTAGCACCGCCCAAAGTCCGGCGTGCAAGCCACTCGGCTACGGAGGTCGTCAAATATATATTACAACAGGTTATACATATATTCCAAGTGCCATTTATGCAGTAACTTAACATCAATTATCTAATATTTTTACTTGATGTAGGATATGTTTGAGTACCAGTCATTTACCAGGAATCATCATCATCATCATCATCATCAGCTCATTTTATGTCCCCACTGCTGGGGCACAAACCTTCCCTATGGATGGATAGGGAGAACAGGCCATAAACCACCACGCGGGCCCAGTGCTGTGCGGTGGTTGTTAACGACTGCTAATGCAGCCGGGACCAACGGCTTTACGTGCCTTCTGAAGCACGGAGGAGCTCGAGATGATAAATTTTTAGTCACCCACCCGATGACTGGCCTATGCGTAAGTTGCTTAACCTTAGCAATCGCAGACCGGGCGCGTTAACCACTGCGCCATCGAGCTCCTCAAGGAATACCAGGAATATGCCGAAGAAAAAAATATAATATAAATTAATTATTTTCTTGATATTTATTTTATGATGAGTTTATTACTTATTATTTTATTGAATTCGCTGATTTCCAAATTATTCAGTTAGTAAAGTTTCGTATGAGGTTTGATTGAATAATCCTGCTGAATTTTAGTGATTGTTTTATTATTTATTTTCATAATAGCCATAAACCACCTGTCTTATACTTGAAGGTTCTGGTTTAGATTCCCAGAGTGCATATTGTTCTCGTTGTGATCTCGAATTGGTATAGCTTTTTTTAAGTCTGACTATCTACCGCCATCTTATGTAACACTGTTGCCTTAACAACAATGTTTGTTAGCATTGATATTCAGACAGTAAGTGAAAGGATACTTTTTATCCCGGTAACAGGTTCCTGTAGGTTAGTGTAGTCTTCGCGAACGTAGTCGCGGGCGACAACTAGTACACAATAATATCTGATAATATTGGCAAAGAGTTCCATTTTCGAAACTTGAATTTATTTTTTTATTATATCGCTTACAAGTGGCTAGTTCTAAAAACTTTCAGTGTCGCCCTCGTAACCTCTTACCCGGTTTCTCGGAGTTTGAGGACTCCGGGTGGAGTGCGCTTCGGCCTTGTCGCCACCTACTTTATCAGTATTTTAGTTATAGTAAAGATTATTTTTTATTGCAAGCAACCTATAAAGATTTTGGAGAAAACCGAGTTAGCCACTAATAGGTGTTACATCATGTGAATGCCAATGACTCAATGTCAACATTGATAAGATAAATTCGCCATGTACTGTCGACACACAAAGTGGAATACAGAACGATTTGAAGGTCGCTCTTATTCCGTTGTTAATAGTGGCGGTTTTTGCTAAGCTATTGTAACTTATTATGTGCTGTTTCGTGTATTATTATGCGGCATGGCGCGTGATGTGTCAAAGAATATTTTTTTACTTATCAATATCATGGGTGTGTTATATACTATTATATACACTAGTGGCCCGCCCCGGCTTCGCACAGGTGTACTTTATTTATACATATAAACCTTCCTTTTGAATCACTCTATCTATTAAAAAAAACCGCATAAAATCCGTTGCGTAGTTTTAAAGATCTAAGCATACATATAGGGACAGACAGACAGCGGGAAGCGACTTTGTTTTATACTATTTAGTGAAGTATTATTTGGTAGTAATCTAATATCATCAGGTATTCTGGTTGTAGTTTCTGGTTGTGATTTCGAACTTAATTTTTTTAGCGAGCGTTCGCTGATGGCTTTGGGCGGCCTAGGTAGGCCAGTGACGCTGAGTCACCAGCTTTTTTGGGGGTGGCGAGGAACTTAAAGGGCCTTGTGATGGAAACACTGTCAGAGGATTTCTAAAGATGTCAAACTTCACGCGGAGTTGGATGGCGTAGCGGCTAACGCGTTAGGGTTGCGAGCTTCATTGTTAAGCAACGTTCGCAATGCTGGGTCACCGGATGTCCGGATTGGTGATCAAATTACTAATAACAAGCTTCTCGTCACCGGATGTCCGGATTGGTGATCAAATTACTAATAACAAGCTTCTTTGTGTGGGCACGTTAAGCTATTAGTCTAGCTCGATCCGATCCGAACCCCTCGGAGAATCTAGTAGGGAAAGGGATCACGCTGGCGTGATCCATTCTAGTGATGCAGCGAACAAACAGTCAAACAGTCTTTCTTCGTCATTCTCGCGTAATTAATTTAATTTCACGTCACGCTCGGGGTGTGTCATAGATTTTGTGTTTTTTTAACGTTTTTATTAATAACGTAACAACGTTTATTTTAATTGTGTTTGTTTTGTATAGATTTGATAGTTTGATAGTCAAACAAAATGCCAAAGGTGCACAAAACGTCTTCGGTTTGGAAATATTTCTCCTGTGCAAGTGATGATGAAAATTTTTGGGCTTAATTTCAAATCATCAAATCATCGACCAAATCATCATTTTAGAAAGGTTCGGAGGTTCGGTCGAACCGCGGGTCATGGTTCGGTACTCAGCCGCGCCTAGTAAAAAGTGCCGAACCTGCCGGGTACCTTTGCCGGGGCCGGGCCGCAACTCTACTATTCCCTCTAGAAACCCTTTGACGATGTTTCGATCACACTGCTTGAAGAACCCATAAAGTTACTCGCCGCTCCTAAAAATGTCCGGTGGCGCTCAATTTTATTTTTTATTTTATTTATTTATAAGGTTTTCCAACATTGAAATGAAACAACTTTTACGGATCTACTCGCGTTTATTTTACACATTAATTTTAATTAATGTTTATCCTGACGTTTCGAACCCTTTGCAGGGTCCGTGGTCACAGGGAGACTCCAACATTTTTACACCAATTACATATTCTCTAAAATACATTTTTTTCTTAAACTATAGTGCAAAATCAATAACAGGCAATCACAGCATTAGTAATATGTAAACTGTACAAACAAACATATACAATAAGAGATTACGTACACACGCCTGCACATCAACCTACCACAAACTGTCAAATTTCCTCAATAGACTTTGAACTTTAGTACTAAGCCATATGGTTGAGAATGTTTTGAAGAAATTTGTCAGTTTTGGGTAGGTTGATGTGCAGGCGTCTGTACCTGACATTCGGGAGGCCATCAGCAAACTCACACACTAAAAAAGGATATCAAATAAAATGTAGACTAGGCACTCGGCCTTTACAGCATCAACGAATATTGTTTTTTTTTTTAATATTTATTCATTTAAAAATACTTTCTTTACTAATTAATTAATTAAAACGATTAAATTATATTTACTTTACAAAGGATAATAAAAGAAACAACAATAACAAAAAAAAGAATAAGTAACAAACCAGAAACATGTAGTATCTATATACTGCCTACCAGTACCTATGTACTAACAGGTAGTATACAATATATGTAGTAGTATACGAATATACTGTTGTATATTGAATTATTGATTTGAGTAATAAACTTCCAGAAGACGCAGTGCTCCCCCTGACCCTGTTCGGAGGCCAGCTGCTCATCAACTGGGCGTGGACGCCGATCTTCTTCGGACTGAAGGACTTCAAGCTGGTGGGGGTTCTATTTATTCACTTAAAGTAAATAGGCTATACACTGTCCCACTGCTGGGCAAAGGCCTCCCATCATTGAAATCAAGTCATCACTACAATTGATGGCTATTGGCTTACTCTACTCGCCAAATTGCGGGCTGGTGATCACAAACACGGGCGATGCGTCGAAAAATCCGAAACGCAGTTTGCCCGACCTGGGAATTGAACCCGGGACCTTCGGGTATCGGGCCGAGTGCTTTGCCACCCTGCCACCGAGGATAAGTAGAACGGGCCATAAAACACTACGCGGGCCCAGAGCGGATTGGTGGTTGTTAACGACTGCTAATGCATTCACTTAATCTAATAGGTACATATAATATCTAATAGGTACATATAATATCTAATAGGTACATATAATAAAGCTAAGAGGGTCGAAAGTATGTACACGAAAGATATTCGAAAAAAAGTTGGCTGGGGATACTTAGAATCGATAGCCGAACACTTTCCAACAGTTTTTAGATTTTTTGTCTGTTTACCTGTTTGTCTGTTTATTTGACCGCGCATCACGTGAAAATGGCTGAACGGATTTGGATGAAACTTTGCACATAGACAGACCATGACCCGGACTAGGATATAGCATACTTTTTATCCCGGTAACAGGTTCCTGTAGGACAGTGTAGTCTTCGCGAACAAAGTCGCGGGCAGCTAGTTACACAATATATTTATTAAACAATATACATAAGCCTGCACATGAACCTATCCAAAACTGACCATATGCCATATGCCATATACGTACATACATTCAAACTAAACTAAGAAAAATAAGAAATAAAAAGATGTCAGCTGGAATGCAGCCCAAAAGCGTGCGCATACACAGCATTGCAAAGTTAATATTAAACGTTGTCATGAAAAGATAAGTATCTAATTGAATGTTTACTAAGAAACATTTTAAATCGCATGAAGTAAGTACTTATGTTTTTTTTTATATTTCATATTAACTGTCAACATCTCTGTATCACTACATAGTATAAAACAAAGTCGCTTCCCGCTATCTGTCTGTCCCCATGTATGTATGGCTTAGATCTTTAAAACTACGCAACGGATGCGGTTTTTTTAATCTAGGCAACAGGTGGTCTTATAAAATTTACGCTGAAGAAAAAAATTTGTTGTTGAACCCTATTTTTAAAGACTAAAAAAATATGTCGATCGCTGGTTCCTGTCGAACGTTGCCGCCATTGGTTTGAAAAAAGAAACAGGACAAAAGTGTTGAAAAAAAGATAAAAAATCCACGAGCGGAATTTGAACCCGCACCCCATGACATGCCGGGTCAGGTGCACAGGTGGATTTTTTTTCAACACTTCGCAACAATATTTGCGTAAATCTATGTGTAAATAATCATTACCATTGGCGTACCGTACCTAAATATATTTTTTTAAATATTTTTTTTCTCGTTTCTCCTCCAGGCGTTCATAGAGATAGTGGTGCTATCCGGCGCAGCCGCCGCCACCACGGCCTCCTTCTTCGCCGTGAACAAGACGGCCGGGTGGCTGATGGTGCCGTACCTCGCGTGGCTGGGGTACGCCACCTCGCTGGCGTACTACATCTGGAGGAACAACCCAGACGGAAAGCCCTCGCCCAAGATCACGGAGCTGAAGGACGAGAAGGCCAATTAGAGGAGAGGTTCGTATCAAATTGTTCCTTTTTGTATGTAGCTCGGCAAATTAATCGATAGTTTTGACGTCAATAAGTGTCTGTGAAGGCTTATATATTGAACAAACGATTAATTTAAATTAATTAATTAAAAATGCGCAGAAGTCATTAAAATTCTAAAAGTAATATTAATCTATATATAAAAATCAATTGCAGTTCGTTTGTCTGGCTAAAACTCGAGAATGGCTGGACCGATTTGGCTAATTTTGATATATTTCTGTAAGTTCAGGGAAGGTTCAGGTAGGTATAAACGGTGAGAAACATAAAGTAACATAAAATTGGTGACTTTCAATTAGTAACAATTTGATTAACCTCGCTCGTTCTGCACGTCTTGCTTGGCGCAGGTTTGAGATCGCGTCCCTCTGCCGTAGAGGCAAGCAATTCTTTTTCCTCCTTCCCGCATTTTTTTTCTGACTTCCATAGCGTCCCACTAAGTCTGCTTCTATCCAACATTCGCTTACCACGTCATGAGCTCAAGTCTGGCTGTGGAGTGTCGTAGGGGTAATATGCTCAGACAGGGTCCTTGTTGGCCTCACACACTGGTTTTTGTTTATATTTTCATTTTATTGTTTTTTGTTGTTGTTTGTGTTCTTGCTTTGTTTTGACTGTATTGTATTTTGTGTGTGTGTGTGTGTGTGTGTGTCAATAAATGTTTTTCTTTCTTTCTTTCTTTCTTTCTTTCTAAAATTCTAAAAACGACAATTTATTTTCCAATACAAAATGTTTCACGATTTGTTTGTTTTGTTGTCATAGAGATTGTCAATGTGGTACGAAGTCCGCCGGATCAGCTAGTATTTTATAAATTAATTGAGACTGTAATGTACGAAAAAAGTATGTTTCGAAATATTTCAATATTTCGAAACATACTTTTTTCGGAATATGATGTAAAATAATAATATGAATCGAAGTTTTATTCTCATAAGACATACATGTGACTTACTAGAGAACTAATATTAAAAGTTATAAATTTATCAAAATTAATAAAAAAAAAACGAAGTTCAAAATCGTTTATTCAGTTTAGACTACAAATAGCTCTTATGAACGTCATTATACCATCCGTAAGTCTACTTTGGGCGAGATACCTTGTACTGATAGGAACCGGCAAGAAACTCAGCAAGGGCATCATTTCTTTTCTCCCTTACAGTAGTTTCACTTCCCTTATCATCGTAGCAATATAAATTCTAAACAATTATTTTATTTTAAATCTTTAAGTTCCAAGTGCACAAGTATATGTTAGTACAATCTTGCTTAAAATGCTCCAAGAGTGTCTGCACCCTTAGTTTGTTAAAGAGCTGTTATGTTACTGTTATAATACTCTTATCTAAATTAATATCATTATATATTTGTTACAGGTGAAGGCACTATGCACAAAATACGCGCTGAAATACTTACAGCTAGCTATAAGGTTGTCGTGTTCATTTTAGATGTGTTCACATGCAATAGCGGTTGGAAGATGAACTAGCTCACTTTAAAACATCGAATTAAGTTCAATTCAGTTATGTGAATCGCATATCTTTATTATAAGCCTCAAACGTAATGCTTAAGTTGAATTTTTGATACAGTGCGTTTTCATTTTTATATTATTTGCTTCAAAGAACATAATACAAAAAGCTGAAAATAGGTTTGAGAACCGCTGGCGTACTAAATGCTTACCATTTTATATCATATAATACTAGATTAAATTTAAATCTGTTCTTGTTTAAATATGTAGGCAAATGTCGTTCGCTCCGATGTTAAAGGGTGCGCCGTGCGTAAGTGATAAGTGTCATTATATTTTATTTGTAATGTCTTCGTCCATATTTATTTGCTGCCGCGCGGCCGCGGCCATACTAATTTTGTATGGGGAATTTAACGTGATATATGATGAAAAAACTATCGTATTACATAAACAAAATATATATTTAGTATCAAAGAGAACGTGTTTACAATTAGTCCGACCCATAAATTTATAACACACTATAGTTTTTTCTACAATGCCATTTAAAGTTGGACAAAACTCATAAAAACGAGTGGTGCGGCGTTTAGTTACATTTTGAAATAAAAAAATAATAATTTAAAAAACCGCTCGTTAAATCGAAATTGTGAGACGGACGATTTGTAGTTAAGACATTGGTGGTTGTTTAGACATAATTAGAGGTATAATAATTTAGATAAACTATAAGATATCAACTAAACGCCGCCACTCGTTTTCATGATTTTTGCCCAACTTTAAATGACATTGTAGAAAAAACTATAGTGTGTTATGGTCGGACTAATTGTAAATACGTTCCCTTTGATACTAAATAGATATTTTGTTTATTTAATACGATAGTATTTTCAATTATATCAACTTGACCGTGACTGCATTTTTGGCAATTTTTGGTCGGCGCACCCTTAACGTGATCGAATGGCGAATGATACTCGCACTTGGCACCCTGATGTGCGAATGTTTTTAAGAACTGTTACGTGATTTCATTTATTATACCGATACCGATAATCCGAAACAAAGCAGTTTAAAATTGTAGCTGTCTCTTTCTTGTTAGTAAAGATAAGAATAGACAGAATTATTTTAAACTAGGTTATATTAGTCCATATTTTTTTGGTATAAGCTGATTCTGTAAAAAGAAGGACAGTGAAACATCAACTTTTGTCTTTTATACGCCACCCAGTGTTCATCACCAGTTTTCGTTGCCAAAATATAACATAGTTTATAGTCAGTTGAAAACTGGTGCCACTAGCTCAGGTCTGTTGTAAAAAAATAAAAATGAAAACAGCTGAACAACGCTTAGAAAGTAGTCACGTAAGCACAATGATATTGATTTATACTATAACATTTTATTTATTAATTTTATTAGAGAACAAACATTATTCGACTTTTAGACGATAATCAATTTAGATAAATCAAGACTTATGGGAGTGTATGCAATACACATAAAATATGTAACATAACAAAACTTCTAAAAGCGGCCTTTATGTCAATAAATTAAGGTCCAATTTTCAAATTTAAATCTCTTTCAATCATAATTATTTTATAGTACGACCTATTTGTCTTGATACTTTTTGTAGGTTAGGTGAAACCAAGTGACCTTTTTTCGGAATTATTTGCATAAATATTGTTTGTATCATTCCTATTGCATTTACGAATGTTAATCAAATCGTTTTAAACAACTTTCATGTTAACTAAGATCCATCCAGGACCAGTATTGTCTTGATAATGTTTTTGCTTTTTCGATACTTTTACTGTTTCATGTTACCTATTGAATAATAAGGTGTAATAAAAAAAGTATAAAAAAATAATTGTCTTTAATTCGCGTTTTTCCCGTCCCTCTGTTGGGCAAAGGCTTTCCTAAACCTATTGTCGATTGATATCACCATACCTCATGATGAGAACCTCGTGAAAGCCGAGACAAGCTCAGTAAGTACCTTGACTTAGCTCACGAGGTGACCGCCATGTTTCCACATGGCGGTCACCTCGTGTTGATTCAACCATTATTGTCCCGATAGTCGTTTCAGCGGACGGTCTGATAGCGAAGAGCCTCGACCAACATCTTAAGAGGCTCTCGCTTGATGGTTGGATCAAGGCGTCGGATTCAGAAAGCAGTACTCCTTGACACGGCACGTATTGTCAGGAGGTTCCTCACTCTGCAGCCCTGGCCACCGGTAGCTTGGGCCCTGCCCCGCTGCTGGCGGTACTCTAGAATTTGATTTTTATAATGTATATCTATTATATTTACTATTTGTGTTTTTATAATGTATATAAATCTATTGTTAGCTTAATGTTAAAAGTGACTATCTATTATGTATTATTTTAAAGTCAATTTGGATGTATTATATTTTAATTATTAATATTGTCAAATTAAATTATTTTTATTATTACTTTTGATAAATTAAATTATATTTTTTATTGTTAATTGAATTATTAAATTATTATTATTACTTTTGTTAAATTCAATTATATTTTTTATTGTTATTAATTATTATTATCTTAATCTTAGCATTATTTTGTGATTTTTGCTGTAGCAGTAGTTTACACCTATAATTGAGGTGACACTTACCATGCGTCTGATTTATGTGATTTTTTTTTTAATGTAATGGTGTTTACTTTTTTGGTGTAACAATAAAATAAATAAATAAATTATACTCCTGCGGTGATGTGTAAAAGAACCTTAAATTTATTATGTCTCGTAAAAGAACTTGTCTGTAGACGCCGACATTCCTGCAATCCCTAACGAGCGCCTTTTAATATAATAACCTACAATCACTTTGTTTGTCGCAATTTTAACTTCAACGCCCCTCCGTAAACAACGGCGAAGTCCGACGGGAGCCAACACTATATTCAATTAAAGTCCTTATTCTGTATAGATATAAAAGACAAATTAAATTACCCTTTTTAAAATTTATTTTGGATTGCAACTTAACATTACAAGTTGGAGCTTTTGAACATACGTCGGTAGTACAGATTACATACATACATACATATAATCACGCCTCTTTCCCGTAGGGGTAGGCAGAGACCACTTCTTTCCACTTGCTACGATCCTTGCATACTTGTTTCGCTTCGTCCACTTTCATTATTTCCTTCATACATGCTCTTCGGTTTACGGTACTCTTGACCTGGCCTTTTTTCAAGACGTCCCTGATTTGATCTCGAAACGTCCGCCTAGGTCTACCCCTACCAATACTTTCATTCACACGCCTTATACACTTTTTTCGTCAATCGTTCTTCATCCATTCTCTCGACATGGCCTAACCGTCTCAGCATGCCTTTCTCTATTTTTGTCACTACAGTACAGATTAAAACGTAGTGATTACTTGCTCAGTAGTACGGATAGATTCTCGGATTGAATGCGAGAGAAATCTCGGTTCGAACCACATGTCACAGCGTGTCATAGCCATAAAGTTAATATTTCCGTTGGTATAATAACTATATGGTCATAGCTCCGTCAGACTACTGATGTGAACCCATAAAGTTAACCCATGGCTAACACAAGCGTATTAATTTGAAAAATAATAGTATGCGTATTTCCAGGTAGTTAAACATGGTTGTTATTTTTGCGTTTACTAACAATTTTTTTTAATTTAATATTTTAATTTTTAATAATATTTTATATATATAAAAAAAAATAGGTATACACGCCGAAATTAAAACTAAATTTTGTAAATGTAGTTTCAATTTCGGCGGGTTGGTCACAGCCACGATAGCATCAATCACGCTCGTGGACATTTATATAACACTTTTTTAAATTGTGATTTATTCGCAATAAAAATTGCGTAAAATGATTACGTAAATTGCGTAATGACGCCGGCACATCAACATATCCAAAACTGTCAAATTTCTACAATGCATTTTCAACCATACACCTTGGCCGTAAAGTTCAAAGTCTATTGAGAAAATTTGACAGTTTGTGGTAGGTTGATGTGCTGGCGTGTGTACCTTTAAGCTCGAAGTAGTTTCCGCGTATTGTTCACGTCATGTAAACTTTATTTCAAATGAGAGTAGATAAGACAAAACACTTAATAACTAATTCGAAGCTTATACCTAGAGTAGGTTGATTAGAGCGGGTAGGTTTTACGTTTTTACACAAAATTAAGAAATCCTGACAAAACAAGTTTACCTGGACGCCGCACTATTCCTGGAAGAAAGTCGTAAGAGAAAAATAACGACTTTTTAGGAGCGTAAAAAAACCGTCCCAAAAATTCATTATTAGTCTTAAAAATATGCAGTATACAGCAAATGAAAACTAAAACTAACTGTGAGGGGACCAACGTATTTATATTCTTATTTATCTAATGCACATAGAAAAAAACTTAAAAAGGAGTGTTGCATAATTATTCTTCGACACATATAAAATAATAAATTGAGTAATTGTGAATGTTGCTTTGTTGATACGTTACAGAAATCTCGCTGTTTGATGTAATTGCAGATAACCCTTTATGTTCGTTCCGATTTTGCCGTACATTCAATGTGTAAGTGTGGTTACGCCTTTTTTCCACGAGCAACGCATTTGTGTAATAAGGGTTGCGTACTTTTTTATTGTGAAACATTATCTTACTAATAGTTGGATTTGAAATTATAGCTTTAATTAAAAGAAAAAAGTAAAAGATTTTTTTACGTAATATTGAATACCCAGGTTTTATAGGGATTAATTTTAATATCAATAAGTTGCTTATTAACGATAAACTACGAGTACCACAATAATAGTGCACTCCATAAAAAATACACTTCATGGTAAACCAAGGGTGAGATAGCTATTATTATTCTTTCCAATCGACCTGGTAAGTAGTTCCCATGGATAGGATGCAATGGGAAGAGGGAAGGGAGGGCTTTACCTTGCAGTGGGCCTACGAGCTAAAAAGAATAGTAAATTGCCTTTGAGAGTAACGTAGAAGAAATAAAGAATTGTAATTAGTTAAATATTTGTAAATGATGTTATGTAAAATCTTATAACCAATTATATTATATATACTAGGCGGTTTTTTGTACCAATGTCTGTATGTTGTAAGTATTTAAATATGTAGTTGGGAAAGTATGAAATAAGTAATCCAACAATCAATTAAAACTTTTTAATTAGGTCCATGGAAAATCAACAAGGACATACTTTACTATTTAACATAATTAGGTATTGACTTACATAGTGCTAAATCAGCAAGTTTAAAAATGAGCAAATTTAATGACAAGTCAGAATCATTGTCGGTCTCTACATCAAAATTGTTGCCATTACCAGCAGATTGTGAAAGTAAATTCTTAAAAAAGGTCTGATAGTGTGGCGGAATATGATTATTTCTACACAAACTCATTAAATCTTTGTATAGATTTTCAGATATCGGTAGTGGTGCATCGTATAATTGAGTTAATACAAATGGTCTCTCTGAATCTTCGCAACCTGATGTTTTTTTTCTCCTTCCTGTCCTATTGCATTGATTTGTGTCTACAATTGTTGGTGTCTCATCATCAAAGTCGTATCTTATTAGTAGCCTTCCAGGTGATAAAGGATCTACAGAAATCTCTTTTATTTTGGTTCAATTAATTTTTTCTCCAGATATGTCCTTTATTCAATTTGTATTATTATTTATCAATTTTTTTAAATCAAAAAATTTTCCTGAGACATTTCTTTTACTTTATATTTCTGTCCTTGTACTTTAGCATTTCTAATAATTGAATAAATTTCTTCTGGAACATACAATACATGATTTTTTTTGCTTTTTTCAATGCACGAGTGCATTGAGTCACCCTCGTTTTGAGTACAGCCCTTTTGCAAAAATCTGTGAGTGATTTTAAGACGTAATTTTATAGATGCATGAATATATAAAGCAAAGACAAATCTGTTCCTGTTCTGTCCAGTGCAATTATCGGAATAAAATGACACCTCTTTGATTCCTTTCTCTGCTTCAACTTGTAAATAACTCCACAAACAGCTGGCAATCTCATTAGCCCCTCTTTTTGCAATTTCAGCATGCCAGACATAACAGTGTCCACTTTTTGTCTAAATGTTATAGACCGTGAAGTTGTAAACGGGGTATTTTCGTTTGTAATGAAATACCCCAACATCTGACTGGGGCAAACTCAACACCTTTTCTAAATCGAAACAGGCTACTGTTTTTGTTGTTGAGTCTGATGTTTTCTTTTCCTCATCTTTAATTTTTCTAACAAGCTCTTTATTCTTTAGGTGAATTTCGTAGTCTTATCTTTAATTGTTCTTTTCTTTCTGAGTATAAAGTGCATGTCTCACATCTGTCTTAAATTAAAACCCTATATTAAATTTTGAGTTGAATAAAAGGTAATACCATCGTTCTGTTGCCAGTTTGACATTTGGATACACTTCCGAATTAGCTTTCATCCATTCTACGTAAAGGCAATACATTTTTGCACAATTCAGTTTTTCATCCAAATACTCTCTTTGACTCTGCTTGCGAAGATAATAAGACTCTTTACGGGGAAATAAGTTTATATGATCGATTACACTTTTGGTTGTATTCTCGTCGATTTTGTTATGCCTGTTTGGGTGGCGGCCTCGTAGATCTTTGACAGTTTGAGTTTCTTGCTTCATCAAGGCCGTGAATACGGTCCTTTCATTTATATTTAAAATCTGCAAAAACATGTTTTTGTAAACTTTTATTAAATCTTGCCCATTTCTCGCTGGTAACGAATATATCAAGGTTTGTGTTCTAGGCCTTTGAGAATTTATAACTGCAACACGTGTGGGTTTTGTGTTAACACATCTAGCGATAAAGTCCCACTCACGTTCGTGGTTTCCTAATCCTCAATAGGCATCGAACGCTTTTATCCTGACAGAGTTATCTATCTTTTCAGTGCATGTATTTTTACATGTACATGGGTCACCCATAACTTTGCCGCGTCTCTCTTTTTTCGTAGCTTTTGAATGATACCGTTTCCCTGAATTTTACAACAGCTTATTTTTATTGATTTGCCATGAGCTTTCGTTTCGTTTTCTTTTACGGCTACGCTGTTTCATTATTTCTGGCTCAATGTTTTCGAAATTTTAGTTCATAATATAGATAGTAGTCTCTGACGCGATAAAGTTATCATGTATGGGTTGGTTTCGCTTTCGGTGTAAATATAACTAGAAGATTGAATTGAAAATTGCGTATTATTATGAGAAACTACTTTACTATTTCTGGTATACACAGGATCCATAACTTCAGCTGAAATCAAATCAAGTCTTTCATGTACCACGTATTCAGCGTTGAAATCATCTTCTAAGTAATCAGTGGAAGTTGATGCAAAAAACCTAAATTTTTCGTAATTAAAATCATCATTGGGTAAGCTGCGTTTAATTTTTTTGCTTGTAGAATAGTATTGTTGATTTAATGACTGAGGATTGGCATTACAGACAGAATTATCAGTGTTATTATAAGTTTCTGTAGAATTCTTTTATACTAACTCTAAAACGTCTTTAAATGAATCAGGATGGACTCAAATTCCGAAAACATTGAGCCAGAAATAATGAAACAGCGTAGCCGTAAAAGAAAACGAAACGAAAGCTCATGGCAAATCAATAAAAATAAGCTGTTAAAAAATTCAGGGAAACGGTATCATTCAAAAGCTACGAAAAAAGAGAGACGCGGCAAAGTTATGGGTGACCCATGTACATGTAAAAATACATGCACTGAAAAGATAGATAACTCTGTCAGGATAAAAGCGTTCGATGCCTATTGAGGATTAGGAAACCACGAACGTGAGTGGGACTTTATCGCTAGATGTGTTAACACAAAACCCACACGTGTTGCAGTTATAAATTCTCAAAGGCCTAGAACACAAACCTTGATATATTCGTTACCAGCGAGAAATGGGCAAGATTTAATAAAAGTTTACAAAAACATGTTTTTGCAGATTTTAAATATAAATGAAAGGACCGTATTCACGGCCTTGATGAAGCAAGAAACTCAAACTGTCAAAGATCTACGAGGCCGCCACCCAAACAGGCATAACAAAATCGACGAGAATACAACCAAAAGTGTAATCGATCATATAAACTTATTTCCCCGTAAAGAGTCTTATTATCTTCGCAAGCAGAGTCAAAGAGAGTATTTGGATGAAAAACTGAATTGTGCAAAAATGTATTGCCTTTACGTAGAATGGATGAAAGCTAATTCGGAAGTGTATCCAAATGTCAAACTGGCAACAGAACGATGGTATTACCTTTTATTCAACTCAAAATTTAATATAGGGTTTTAATTTAAGACAGATGTGAGACATGCACTTTATACTCAGAAAGAAAAGAACAATTAAAGATAAGACTACGAAATTCACCTAAAGAATAAAGAGCTTGTTAGAAAAATTAAAGATGAGGAAAAGAAAACATCAGACTCAACAACAAAAACAGTAGCCTGTTTCGATTTAGAAAAGGTGTTGAGTTTGCCCCAGTCAGATGTTGGGGTATTTCATTACAAACGAAAATACCCCGTTTACAACTTCACGGTCTATAACATTTAGACAAAAAGTGGACACTGTTATGTCTGGCATGCTGAAATTGCAAAAAGAGGGGCTAATGAGATTGCCAGCTGTTTGTGGAGTTATTTACAAGTTGAAGCAGAGAAAGGAATCAAAGAGGTGTCATTTTATTCCGATAATTGCACTGGACAGAACAGGAACAGATTTGTCTTTGCTTTATATATTCATGCATCTATAAAATTACGTCTTAAAATCACTCACAGATTTTTGCAAAAGGGCTGTACTCAAAACGAAGGTGACTCAATGCACTCGTGCATTGAAAAAAGCAAAAAAAATCATGTATTGTATGTTCCAGAAGAAATTTATTCAATTATTAGAAATGCTAAAGTACAAGGACAGAAATATAAAGTAAAAGAAATGTCTCGAGCGCGGGACGAGGGGCGGACGCACGCCGCGCGCCGCACCTCGCCCCGCGAACGCCGGCCATCTCCCTTGCACGTAACAACAATTAACTTATATCGCTAGAATATTTTCATGTGGAAATAAATAAGTTTCGCTAATTATGACACTAAAAGTCATTGCCAGTTTTACTTAATTGGTTTTGCGCCATGAAACTTATAAAGTTATTTCAAAGAATAATCAAGTATTACTAATTACTAACTATTAAAGTTAAAAATAACGTTGATCAAAGAAGTAACTCTAATTACATCTAAACTATTTCCAAACTCTACTTAGATAAATAGCGTATCAATAGTTAGACGATATAATGTCAACAAAAGTTTCGCGGAAGAAGTAAGCAACTAGACTTGCACAACGATACCTATATAATAATATCCTATAACAAGTATTCAACTACAGTTAAGCGTAGATATTTTAAAAAATCTTTGTTAAAGATTTACGTTAGTATAAATGCAGCATTATTTATAAGGAAAATTAGTACATAATTTAAGTGTAATTGTGTTAACTTCGTTGTTATAGTGGAATTATGTTTTCATTAATGTTGCAATATTTTAATTTTTTATATGTATTTCCTTCATTTTTTTAGATAAATTTACGAAAAAAATTGTCAATGTGTATTACCTTTTTCTCGATTTTTTAATGCAATAAAAAAATAATCACGGAATTGCACTTACAACTTTGTTCCAGGAGTGGTGCGGCTTGTAGATACAAAAAGTGGCTGGCGGTCCAAACATTTTAGGACAATTCCTGACCTGACCTGACTCACCTGACCTTGTTAACTATTCTGGAGACTGGCAATTTTGGCGACACGAGTATGGCAGCCGCATTCTTCGGCGAGATTGCACGTTAGAGACACGCTCGCCTGCGAAATTGTTAAGATGTTCATAATTGCCTCTCTAGAAACTTACTGTTTAAACACAGACGTTTTTAACTCTACTACGAGTATGTCGCTATTTAGGGTGCCAAGTGCGAGTTTCATTCGCCATTCGATCACGTTAATAACGAAAACGAGAATTTGTATGGCAAAATGTTAACTCTTCTCGTAAAGGGTGCCTAGTGTGATATCCGTATTCATTCGTTTACGAAAACAAATATTAGTATGGCATTTAAGCAGCGACAGCGACAAACGAGGAGAGTTAAAATTTTGCCATATAAATTCTCGTTTTCGATAACGTGATCGAATAGCGAGTGTCATGCTCTCTTTAATTGTCTTTGCGGTGGTGGCGTGTGGTGCGTCACTGTCGTCGGGTCGTTACGTTCCCTATTATTATGGTTGAGCGAAGCGATGGTTGATTCATATGTCATACTTGTGAACGGGTGCCGCCTATGGAGGCTGGTCTGCTGTTGCATACTTACTTATTTTTAGTATTAGCCTTTGTGTTTCTTAAACATTTTTTTACTTTTACTAGAGTACTGTCACTACAGTACCACTGTACTGTATGACATTGTGGGAAGAAGGGAGAAAAGAGCTGGACACTTGCTGAGTTTCTTGCCGGTTCTTCTCAGTACAAGATGGGAGATCTTGTAGACCAGAGTAGATTTACGAACCGACGGCATAGTAACATTCACAGAAGCTACTTGTGGCCTAAACTGAATCAATGATTTTTGTTGAATGAAACTCGCACTAGGCACTGGATGACAACTAGAAATCAGGTGGGCTGCATTTAATTGTTGCTAAAGAAAAGACTAAAGTTGTTTGCCTAATGGCCTAACCTAATTTTAAATGATCATGAAAAAAGTGTCGGTTATTGGGTTCTGTCGGACCCTGACCACAACACTACATAGGTAGATAGATAAATACTTTATTGCTCACACAAATAAAAACAACAAAATACAGGTAGGTACCTACACATAATCTTAAAGTTAGCATTGGGCAAAGGCGTGATCTATATATTATAGCGATAGGTATATTGTTCAATAATTTAAATTTTATATCGATGTTGTCATCGGCAATAATTTTATTTTAAGTGCCTCTTTTACTACACAAAAACAAATGTTGAAAAAATTTCCAAGAGCAGGATTTGAACCTGCACCCTTCTGACATATATTAAATATTGTTTCGCAACAAAATTTGCGTTAAAAATTATATAAACAAAATAAAAACATATCATGCCTCTTTTATATTTGCCTTTAAATAGGTAGGAGGAGGTAGGAGTGATAGTGATGAGATTACAAAATCGCATCTACAGCAATTCAAAAGTCCAAATCTTGTTTTCTTTATACTATAGTGTAAGCAATAAAGTGTTTACCTATCTATATATATATCTTGATACGGGAGCAAAATCCTAACCTCCATCAAGTGACAGATGGTTAATCCTACGGTCTGTCAAACCAATGCATTGGCTTTTGTTCGCGATTGGAATTCGTATGGAGTAATGGGTCCGAAATATATTACCTAATTTAATTTTGTTACCTAGGTATTTTTTATTGTTTCACGGGTATGGCCAGCTTTTCACTTGTATTTTAAATCTCACTGGTGAATTATGGTGATCTCGAAATTAATAGTGACATTATTATGAAATACACTATGAAATATAATCTTTTTGCATGATTTACAATTTGATAAACTCTAAAGATTTATCGTTCGAGAATTTGCGGTGTCAAAAATTTACTAAAGAGGCATTCCGTGGGACAGTTTACTCCAGAATCCCTTATGTTGACCTGTAACTTTGTATTTTGATCTAATATAATGATAAAATAGATATTTTACAATAGATTATGAACCGGCTTATAAAACTTTTACCGAAAAAATAATTCATATAAATATTTTGGTGATATGTTAGTGGTTAAAGGAGTGTGACTGGTGGGACACCTCGCTACACACGACTTTAAAGTTTATACTGACACCCCCTACCAACATTGCGGTTACAAAGTAGGTGTCAGACATCCATACGCAAGCACATGGGACCATCTGCGTCAGGTCATAACGCCGGATCAGGACACGCCGGAGCGCATTCTTCTTCCGGTACTAAGACTAGTGTCTCGAGCGAGTTGCTCCGTGGACACGTATAGTCCACTACCTAATATCCAGATACATTCTCCGCTGTATTTTTAGCCCAAATTAAAATTCAAGAAATCCGTATTATTCTCCGACGCTGTTTGGTTGAAAATGTTAATCGAAATAGCCGAAAACAGTATCGCCAATAGGGCGCAAAAAAAAACGTACGACTTGTTCACAATAAACAACAACTTGTCATAGTGAAAAAAACACTTAATCTTGTTTTTTTCTTAATATTTTTTACAGATCATATATACATTGCGTTAAGATTAAATTGGTTATAATCATATAAATTTTAGAAAATAACTCATTTTTCCATTTCCTGTGGAATGCCCCTAAACTATTTAATTAACAAGTACCAGTGACCATTAATAATATAAAAATGAGCTCTCGTTGTCGATATTATAGAGTAAGAGGAGGAAGAAGAAGATAAGGGACCTTAATTATTTAGGAATTTGCTATCTTACTTGAACTATATTGGAACACAACAATGCCTACCTACTAATATTGTTGTACGGTCATATTTTGATGAAATGGGGGCAGCTGGATAAGCGGACAAACAAGCCCTACAACAATCAAACCGACTTGCTGTTTCCCTCTTGTGAATCGATTCCGGTACCTCTGATGGGTCTTAGACCGGTAATATGTCGACTTGATCACAGAGGCGGTTTAGATATTTGCAGATATTTGCAAATAGCACAGGTTGTCTTTTAAACGAATGCTATTTATCTTCTTATCGCATCGCCTTTATTTATTTGTACTGTTGTTATAGTGTTACAATTGATTCTGTATAAAACAAATAAACGACTGCTAATGCAGCCGGGACCAACGACATTGCGTGCCTTCTGGAGCACGGAGGAGCTCAAGATGAAACATTTTTAGTCACCCATCAGACAACCAGCCTTTGCCAAAGTTGCTTAACATCAGCAATCGCAAGCCGGGCGCATTAGTCTTGTTAAAGTTGTGCTTGTTTCTGTGTTTCTTATGCTTACAAATGGTATTTAGTGTGTAAACCAGGCCTTCTAAATTAAACTTCCTTTAGGATAGACTTCACTTTGTTTATTTTCCAATCACTTGTACAACTTTTGATAACGCGGTCACAATCAATCCTTCTTCACAACCGTCCGACACAACCGCGTAAACCACAATGCCCCCACTTGCCGAGCTTGTCACTCTCCAGTTTTTAGTCAAATGAGAAACAATTAAAATTAGTTGTAAGGTAATTAAATAGATTTTGATTTAAAATTAAATAACAGTTTTGTGATTTATCAATTAAATGTACGAGACCTTACACTCGACCATCCTGACAACGTGTATGACCCCATACACGACTCTGTTGGAAACCTTACACTCGGCACGTGGGAGTCATTTTTACATAATATACAACATAAAACTGTTAAACTATACAAACAACATAATGAGATTTCTTTTTGTATAATTGGTAAACGCATTGATGAAAATAATATTCTTCTACATGTATAAAATAATTTAAAATCTTAAAATATCCATATTCATTACTATAATATATTTTTTTTTTTAAACTTATAATAATACTAGAATCATTTAATTATTATACTCTTTAATTTACTTAATAATGTAAAAGTCATCTAGTTGCTATTTCAAACCATTTCATTTACCGATTTAACCTTTTATAATTAAAATAATGGCTGAACAAGCCCACAATAAGATTATACAAATAATAAAGAATCAAATTATAGATCACCTTCAATAATATTATTTATTTATTTAATTATTACTTAGGACCCGCTCGCTTCTCGTGACCAGTTTGGTTTCAACATGATATCCCACTAAACGAAGTCAAGTCACGAACCCGCTCGCTCACGAGGTCTCGTGCCCAACTCATCGTTCGGATAATTATACCAAGTCACGAACCCGCTCGCTCACGAGGTCTCGTGCCGACAAACTGTTTAGAACGTTACATCTAACGAGACCAAGTCACGAACCCGCTCGCTCACGAGGTCTCGTGCCTGGCTCTTAGTCTAGATCATCACAAATGTAGGGAGACCAAGTCACGAACCCGCTCGCTCACGAGGTCTCGTGCCTGGCTCTTAGTCTAGATCATCACAAATGTAGGGAGACCAAGTCACGAACCCGCTCGCTCACGAGGTCTCGTGCCTGGCTCTCAGTCCAGATCATCACATGTAGCTAGACCAAGTCACGAACTCGCTCGCTCACGTAGTCTCGTGCCTTGGCCTGGAACAAAAATTAAACTTTTTGCAGCTATAACATTTTAAACCTCACTTATTTTCATCTGCTATATCATGGTCACTTGCATCGTCCATAGTATCAGTGTCGTCATCACCTAGTTCTAACGAAGCTATGTGTATCCAAGACTGCATCCGATCAGAAGCCACTGTAGTTTTCCTTTTGTTTTTCATACCCTCAAACCCAGGAATAGGGGCCACTTTGTAACGATCGTTTCCTAATACTTTAACTACTTTAAACGGTCCTTCATACGAGGGCAATAGCTTAGTGCTTTTGCCATCATTTTGGAATGCTGTTTTAGCTACTTTAACTAATTCCCCATTATGATATATTCGAGCTGGCTTGCGTCCCTTATCATAATTTTGTTTTTGTTTTTCTTGTTGTCTATCAACTCTACTCTTGACTTCTGATCGAATAGCCGTTAGATCACATGATTTACGGGTCAGATCTGATATTTCATTGAATGCTGGGTTACTCTCGCTATTCATCGAAGTACCAAACATTACCTCGGCTGGGGTTCTGCCTATCGTCTTTTGTAAGGTGTTGTTAAGACCCCATTGTATCTTTCCTAGTTTGTTATCCCAATCCCTCTCATCATCCCTGAGGTTTTGTGCCGTTAGCGAGTCTAAGATAGTTCGATTATATCGCTCTACCTGTCCGTTGGATCTCGGACTCGCTACTGCGTTTAATATATGTCTTACACCTCTGTCTAAGCAAAACTTTCTAAAAGCATGGGAAGTGAAACAGCTTCCGCGATCACTTACTATACGATCAGGACTTCTAAAAGTGTCAAAAATATCCTCTAAGACTTTAATTACGTTTTGTGTATTAGTATTTCTTACCGGTTTAACAAATACAAATTTAGTGAACGAGTCAACAGTTACAAGAATGTGGGTATGTCCCTTTTTAGATTTTACGAAAGGTCCGAGGTGGTCGGTGTGCAAAGTGTGGAATGGCTTCTCAACTTTTACAATAGGGTGTAGCAAACCTTCACGTGTATTAATATTCCTTTTTGCATAAGTACAGACAATACAAGATTTTACATATTTCGTAACAAAACGTTTCATTTTCGAAAACCAGTAACACTTTTTTATACGTTCTAATGTTTTCTCACACCCTACGTGTCCTATATCATCGTGGTTCATTTTGCAAACCTGCCACCTCGCACCCTTGGGAACAACCCACCTTATGTTATTTTTGTCTCCGTCTAGATATCTAAATAATTTATTGTCTTTTACTAAATAATTTTCTTTAATATAATCAAGGCCTTTCGCGTCTATATCACTTTTGACCATGCTTCTAATTCTTTCTAGTTCGGTATCACCTAATTGTAAGGTAAGAAGCCAATCTTCATTACTAATAGCAAAGATTGTAGCATAATCTACCTCGCTATTCATAGCCTCGTCTACGATAGGGTTTCTAGATAGAGCATCCGCATGAGCCATTTTTGTACCAGGTCTATACTCCACTGTGCATTCGAATTCTTGCAGAACGAGCCACCACCGCGCTATTCGGGGAATGAGATCCCGTTTTTGAAACGTGGAACGCAGAGCACTACAGTCGGTAACGATTTTGAACTCCTTGCCCAACAAAAAGACTCTGAACTTCTTTAAGGCACAAACAACGGCTAACGTCTCAAGTTCATAAGAATGAAAATTCTTTTCTTCTGGAGTCGTTTGCCGACTGTAATACGCAACAGGATTTAAAGAATCTGTACTACCTTTTGTTCGTTGCAATAGTATTCCACCAATTCCCACTCTACTGGCATCCGTATGCAGTTCAATTTCTGCAGTGTAGTCATAAATAGCAAGTACTGGTCTAGTTATTAACTTGGACTTGAGTGCCGCAAAAGCTTCTTCTTGAGCACTTGTCCACTCCCAACTTACATCTTTCTTTAAAAGTTTCGTAAGCGGGGCAGCCAATTCAGCAAAACCTTGGATAAATTTCCTAAAATAGCTAACAAGTCCTAAGAACTGACGTACTGTATGGACATTTATAGGCTGAGGAAAATCGGATACGCTTCGAATTTTTGCTTCACCCGGTCTCATTCCCGACGAACTAATCTCATAACCCAAGTATTCTATATTGTTTTGCAGGAAACTACACTTTGAGAGATTTAATTTGAGTTTAGCTTCGTCAAGGAGCTTTAATATCTCTTCAAGTCTAGCAAGGGTTTCGTCTATGTCTCTACCATACACCAATACGTCATCGATATAAACCGTAGCTTTATCAAATCGCGCTGACCCTAAGACATGATTCATCATTCTCTGAAATACGGCAGGAGCGTTAGCCAATCCGAACGGCACACGATTAAATTCGTATTGTCCGTCCGGGGTGACAAAGGCCGTCAGATGTTTGTGCTGTTCTGCAATAGGTACTTGATAGTAGCCTGACATTAAGTCCAAGGTGATGAACCATGCCTGACCAGATAGTCGACACACTTCATCATCGATTATTGGCATTGGGTACCTCTCTTTCACAGTAACTGAATTTAGCTTCCTATAATCAATGCACATGCGTACTGTACCATCCTTTTTTCGAACTAATATGATAGGGCTAGCGTAATTCGAGACTGATTCCCGAATTATTCCAGCTTTTAACATATCATCAATCATGGTACGAACTTTCTCACGTTCATGATGTGAGAGCCTATACGGTCGATAGACGACAGGTTGGTCACTGTTTATCTCAATCTCCATTTGCGTGACTTCAGTACAGCCTAATTCAGTCAAATTAGAGGCAAAACAATGTGTATATCGTTGAAGTAATTCGAATAGTTTGACTTTGTCTTTCTCTGATACTACTGTGCCTATTTTTATTTTGCTGACATCAATTTTTCCAGATACTTGCGTATTCGCAGCGTACACAGACTCTGATGGTACAGCGGCTATCTTATGGATTAATTTAATTTTCTCAGCACGAGAGAATACAAAATTCTCATAAACTAAACATGGTATTAAACATGGCGTCACCGCTACACCTAGCAAACCGTTATTGACTTTATAACTATCACCATGCACGACATACTGATTATTGGGCTTTCCTACTATATTTGTGTGTAGTAAAATATTTCCAGTGAAATTAAATTCCGTCGCCGCCCTAACGCTGGCAGTACCATAAAGTCTACTACGCCCCAGCATTCTGACTCTTATGAAACGTCTTTCGTCGTCATCATTATAACAGTTAGAGGCAACCTCAGTGGCAATATCGTAAAATTGTAACGTTGTTGCATCTTTAAAAACTACTATGTGAGGTTGCTCGGAATATGTCTGACCAATTAACATAGGTTTGTCGAGCAAACAGTCGTCAACCACCTTACAAGCGACTACTGCAGAAACCCCATCGATCGATAAGTTCAGTGTTACCGTACCCAAAGACTGGACTTTTCGGTTACCAAAACCTTTCATAGTGGAAGGTACTTCATCATTTACGATCCCTAATTTAAAAGCACTTGACTGTTTAATCAAGGTAACCTCGCTCCCAAAGTCGACAAATGCTTCTAAAGACATACCATTAATGATGACTTCTTTAACAAACTTAGCACTTGGGCTGGAGTTGGAACTAAAAATACACATTGTCTTATATACATTGTCAAGCTTTGTCGACTGACCTTCTTGCGTTGATCGGCAATTTTCCATAAGATGTCCTATCTTGTGGCAGTTACTGCATTTTAATAAAGGCTTAGTACATTTTTCATAAAGGTGGCCTTTTTCCCGACAGTTGTAACAATATGAACCTGAGCTATGAATATTGCGTTTGATGTTCGGCCTGTTTTGCTGGGTATTCATATTGGAATGTTCAAAAGTATTTCTATTTCTAAAAGAGGACTGATATGGATGTTCCTTGTTACTCAGTAAAAACTGTAGCAGTTGATCGGGTTCAGAGCATCGTAAAGCTAAGGCACTGGATTTAGTAGTTTTATCACTAAGACCATGGATAATGCAGTCAACCGCCCGTTTGCCAGTAATTTCACATTGATTAATAAGTGCAAGTTTTTCATAAAAATAATTTTCAATCGGTTCGCTAAATCTACTCCTACGACGCAACATGTCTTCCAAGGACTGGCCATAGTTCTGCTCGCAAGGAAAAGCTTTATGAAGCTTCTCTTGCCACTCAGGCCAAGTAAAAAGAATGGTGTTCAGACTTTGATACCAAACTTTGGCCAGCCCCTGTAGCTTTTGCATTGAAAAATGTATAGTTGTTTTATCGTCCCAGCCGTAAACTGAGGCGCATTCGTTAACTTTTCTTAACCACACGTCCATACGTTGGTTCTTAGTGGAAGGATCGAATTCTGGCAAAATGTTTCTATAGTCAAGTTTGCTATTTGAGTGCGCACTCAGATCGCGCGGCTGCGACGCAGCACTGTTTTTAAACGATTTAATAAGTTTAACAACATCTTTAGAAGAGAAAAATGGGCTACATGACCTTGAGTGACGCCCGGAACTGACGTCACGGCTCCGTCGACCCTCTTGATGCGTTTTCCCGTAATGATCGCGGTCACGTCGGCGTTCGCGTTGCTCGCCATCCAAGCAGCGCTCGCGTTTCTCGCTGTCCAAGCGACGGCCACGTTGGTCACGGAATTCCAAATCTCGTTCTTTTTGAAGTGTGCATTCCAATTGACGAAGGCGTTCTTTCTCACGCTTTAAATCTTGTTCTCGAGCTCGCAAACTCCGGCTACGGCCTCGACTGTGCACGCTGTGACGGCTGCGTGGTCGACTTCGTCTAGAAGTACCAGGTTCTAGAGCAGGAGTCGCCTTTCGTTGATAATTGTTCTCGTAACTTCCCACATTTCCATCCTTCAAAGCTCGTAGTCGTTCCCTCTCTTGGCCCCGCAGGCTGCGGCTGTGGCTACGGTCATCTCGATGAGTGGGACTCCTTGACCAGCTACGGTTTCGACGTTGAGCTCCCAAGCTATCAACATCACTCTTGCCATGACTTGTACTCTCCATTGAACGTTTGTAATCCCACTTCTGAATTGTAAACCAGGCCTTCTAAATTAAACTTCCTTTAGGATAGACTTCACTTTGTTTATTTTCCAATCACTTGTACAACTTTTGATAACGCGGTCACAATCAATCCTTCTTCACAACCGTCCGACACAACCGCGTAAACCACAATGCCCCCACTTGCCGAGCTTGTCACTCTCCAGTTTTTAGTCAAATGAGAAACAATTAAAATTAGTTGTAAGGTAATTAAATAGATTTTGATTTAAAATTAAATAACAGTTTTGTGATTTATCAATTAAATGTACGAGACCTTACAAGTGACTGGTTACATGTATGCTGGGTGCCTAGTGTGAGTTTTGTTTAAGTACTATCCGTATTCAAATGATTACGTTTACGAAAACGAAAATCGGCATGGCATTGAACACGAGAAGAGTTACAAAAAATCCATACAAAATTTTCGTTTTCGTTAACGTGATCGATTGTCAAAAATAACTCACACTAGGCCCACTGAGTGCATAGCGTGAGTTTGGTTTACTATCCTATTTTTCTATATTCATTCGATTACGTTTACGAAAACGAAAATTTGTATGGCAAAATTTTCGGTTTTCTCGTATGCCGCCAGGAGGTGCTGCTTCAATGCCATACTAATTTTCGTTTTTGTTAACGTGATCGAATTTCAAATGAAACTCACACTGCGTTAACGTAATCGAATCATAAAAAATCGCACTAGGCACCCTGTTACCTGCTGTTTGCTGTTACTGTCCATTACTATTGCTGCCATAAACACCATTAGGCGAGATTTATGATCCCACACATATCTACTCACTTATTCATAGCACAGTTACGTATAAGCATTATCAAGGACGATTTTAAGCGTGGGACGTAAAAATAAGTTGTAAAACGAACAACGACTCTCATCTACATATACGGCAACCATTTTGTGTTTTATGCGTTTATTAAGATGGCCGTATTTTTCGCGGGAACGTTGGCTAGGTTATATAAATTCTGCGGAGAATTTTTTAGCAGAAATTGTTTCGTCCAAATTTGAAGGACGACGGAATTTGGGAAACTATGTACGCTTTAAGGAAATGTTTGTAACAGACGGGTGTGTTATGTATAATATAACAACATTATCGTATAGTGATCAAAACATACACAATCAAATGATATAGTTTTGTTTAATATAACACTTATTTAATACAATGATGGAATGATATCATTTTAAAATACATAATTTTGAAACGTATAACAAACGATTGAGCTAAACTCATTTAATATAACTGCCGTTTAATATAACATTTACGTGATATAATAATTAAAACACATAACATTTATCTAAGTAGTATAAGATCATTTAGTATAACATTAATTTACGATAACACTGTTTATGTATAATACTTAAAACATACAATGATTACTTAATATAAAATACAATTAATATAATATGATTTAATATAAAGACAATTAACATACAACAAGTAATTTAAAATATAAAAACTTAACATTATTTACAGTAACAACAAGTAACTTAACTTTATGCATACGAAAACAGTAGTGGATAGTATTTTCTTATTTATTGATTTATATACTTTCATTATAATACCATTAAGTATAACGTTCATAACGAATAATGCCATTTGAAATAAAACTCATTTAATATATCGTTCATTTCATATAATTTTGTTTGATATACGCGTCATTTTATATAACTATTATTTAAGATAATAACGTTTGAAATAATGATTGATTAATATAATCTTCACTTGGTATAACCATCAACTGACATAATCTGTTGGTATACCGTGTCAGTGCCAGAAACGAATCGCTGCAAAACCGACTCCACGTAGTCTTGTCTGCACTACCCCTAGAGTGTAATATAAGCCCGCGTAGGCGCGGAGGGGCGAGGCGGCCCGCGAGCTGAGGAGCAGGTGGTTGCAAAAACTCGCCGCCGCGCCCAGCAAGCCAAAGCTGAGATGGTGAGCGAAAACCATCTACGACGATAAGCTTGCGTGGGACCGCCAGAGCCCTGCAGCGCCGGAGCCGTGACAGAAACTATGCTTGCTACATGCTTGCTTGCTTGCATTATGCATGCTTGCTTGCCTGCATGCTTGCTTGCATTATGCGGTAACAAGTTTTTAATAATGTAAAGTTACTTATGTTATTGTAAATAATGTTAGTTAAGTTTTTATATTTTAAATTACTTATTTTATGTTAATTGTCTTTATATTAAATTATATTATATGAATTGAATTTTATATTAAGTAATCATTATATGTATGTTTTAAGTATTATATAAAGATAGTGTTATCGTAAATGAATGTTATACTAAATGTTCTTATACTACATAGATAAATGTTATGTGTTTTAATTATTAAATCATGTAAATGTTATATTAAATGAGTTTAGCTTAATCGTTTGTTATACGTTTCAAAATTATGTATTTAAAAATTCATAAACATAAAGATAAAGATACTTTGTTTGTTCGAGCCATGTGTACATAGGTGTCAGGTTAAATTTATAATTTCAACATGTCGTACCATTGCGGTGTAAAAATTAAAAAATCGAATGAACATGAATAACATAAAAATTAAACAAACACAAATAAAATTAGAATTAATTAGGCAACTTATTACAATTGAAATTATATAACATTATATGATGTCAAACAGTTAATTTATTTAATAATTTAAGTCAGTTCCTATTTGAAAATTCAAAATTTATCATTTAAAAAGTCCGTCAGTGTATAATAGCATTTTTCAATTAACATATTCTTAACCTAAATTTTAAATTGATTGCAATTTAATCTTTTAAATGTCAAAAGGATCTTATTGTAGATTCTTGGTGCCATTTTTCAATGCTTTTGTTCATAAGAGCTGTATTTGAGAGAGGCATGCATAATCTTGTGTTGTCTTGTCGATTTCTACTAACAACATCTTCTAAACGAGGGAACAGTTGTAGATTGGTTCTTATAAATAATACCACTTCTAAAATGTATATGGACGGAACTGTAAGAAGATTATGTTTTTTAAAGAAGGGCTTGCAACTCTCAGATGGTTTTAGTCCAAACATTGCTCTGATGCATCGTTTTTGCATTTTCATCATTGCCTCGAGTAGCTTACGTCTGTCCTTAAATTTAAGAGTTTTATATTTTTTTAATAGTTGTAAATCGGGCAAACGATTGTAAAAACATCTGTAGTGAAATCTGTTGTGTAGTGACGCAGAAATTTCTTTTGTACCATTTCCAGACTTTCAATATATTTATTATAAAAAGGGTTCCAAATGGGTACGGCATATTTTAGTTGAGATCTGACTAGGGCGTTATAGAGGCTTAAAAATGTATAGGATTGTGTGAATTTTTTACTGGATCTCATAACAAATCCTTACATCTTACAGGCTTTATTTATTATATTATCTACGTGTAAATCAAGATGTAGTTTACTGTCTAGCGTTATACCTAGGTCTCTAATGTATTGCACATTTTCAAGATTGGCACCAGTGAGTTTGTAGGTACAATTACTAATTAGCCGCTTTTTAGTGAAAGTTATTGATTTACACTTATTTATGCTAAGTTTATTAACAGCACAATAGGCAGAGAAGCGATCGAGATCGGCCTGAAATTTAACGTGATCATCGCTGTTGTCTATTATGTAAAAGATTTTTAGGTCATCTGCGTACAATAAAAAATCACAAAGTGAAAGCAGCTAGATATGTCATCGATAAATATAACAAACAAGAGTGGACCTAATATTGAGCCCTGAGGGACACCAGAGCTTATCGGTACAAAATCTGATTCATAGCCACTTAAAACAACTTTCTGTGTACGGTTATATATATATAGTATAGTTATGTATGATTTGAACCAACGTCAGAGGTTCCCGCGAATGCCATTGTTTGCGATTTTTTCTAGTAATATTTTATGGTCCACCCTGTCAAAAGCTTTTCGAAAAACCCGTGTAGACATTATCAATTTGCTTGTTGCTATCTTAAAGACGTACGATGTATATATCAGTAAATTGGTTGTGGTAGATCGACGTTTTACAAAACCGTGTTGCTGCGGAATAATAATATTATGCAATGGAGGGTATATAATATTGTGTACCAGCCTTTCGAAAAGCTTCGACAGGATAAGATAGATATAAGGCGATAGTTTTCCACGTTTGATCTATTTCCGCTTTTAAAGATGTAGAGTATGTAGCATATAGGTTAGTAGATTGTCGCTGCAGTGGACCTAAAGAAGATCGGTGGTATGTTGTCTATTCCAGCACCCTTTGCGATATCTAAAGTGCGTAGTTTCTCCAGCAGTTGTTTATCTGTGATCGATATATCACTGATAATCAGGTCAGATGTATAATTATTATTTTGATATTGGCAGTCGTTTGTGTCACTGACACTTGATGGCTCGAAAACCGACTGGAAAAAAGTGGAAAAGAGCCGACATACGTCCTCTGAGCTGTCAACCCAGATGGTGGGATTGGTGGTTATTAAATACTGGACCAACAGCTTAACGTGCCTTACGAAGCACGGAGGAGCTCGAGATGATAAATTTTTGGTCACCCATCCGATAACCGGCCCTTGTGAAAGGCCGAGCGCGTTAACCGCTGTGCCATCGAGCTCCTCCTCCTCCTGAAATATCAGTATCTGACCCCAATTTTTAACAATTAAATGAAAAAGCGTCGATCACTGGTGTCTAACTCAACCCTGTGACATACATTCCAAGAACTCTGATTCTCTTAACATACATCTACAGTGAATATACGCTTGAAATTAAACATGGCAGTGTACATTGTTATACGTAAATATAAATTGTAGTAGGTATGTAACAAGCTGAGAGAGCGAGATTCGCTCCAGTATTTATGAGGGATTTCGCCGGGGGCAAGTTACCTGCCTCCGAGGAATTCGGGAGTACGGAAACATTGTGAGGCGGCCTGCAACTCGCTAGATAAAACACACTTTCTTTAAAGCGCACATACCTAACTGTACACGTTGTTTAATGGGGTAAACAACCCCCCTAGACAAGTGGCAAAACGCTGATAGAATTGAAATCAAATAGAATTATCGTACGAGATTGACATTAAGTCAAGAATTATAGAATAGTCAAGAATTATATAAGATTGTCAATCCCATACAATAATCATTCTATTTGATTTCTATTCTATCAGCGTTTTGCCACTTGTCTAGGGGGGCTGTTAAGTAATTAGATTATATACTGTCCTTTGTTGGTTGTGTTCGGTGGTAGACGAAAACAGAACAGAACAAACAGAACATTCTTATTTTTGAAATTTGAAATGAAATTTTAAATTAGAAATGAAATTTTGAAAATCTTGAAAGACGCTACTTATATAAAATCTAGAAGTTTTATTACAAAAATTAAAACAATAGCGTTTTTCTGATAAGTATTAAGGTATAATTTCCTCGACGTATTTTGTCATTTTACTTAACTTTTTTTTTTATCAAGATTAGGCAAATGTCACTCTACCTGATGTTATGCAGAAGATGAGTCCTGATGCTCCAGCAGCTAGTGGAGTAGGATTGTGCCTCGTTTGCCGTTCGCACATTGCCGACTCGCAAGTTGATCCACATCTCACATCACGTGTATTCCAAGAGCATTCCACTTTTCCTTACTTACGTACTTGAATTGACACATTAAGGCGGGGCATACGCTAATACGTGCAAATGTAATCATCTCCAAAGTTCATCGTGTAAAACCGAATTTGCTACATGAGCGTAACGGACCGTACTAAGCGCGTGCGTGGCGCGTTGCGATGCGTGACGCGGCTTAAAACCTATATAGATAAACCTCCTTGCTCCTGACATTTTTTTTACTTTTATGGCTTCGTGCCGTTTGCATATTCAGCCACTGTCAAGTAGGTAATTATAAAATATTTTATTTTTGTTTTATAATGTAGGATAATTAAGGATTCTATTATCACTCAGATAATCCAAAAGCCCAAAACCCTTTGACCTCATAAGTAAACATGTGGGAATTTACTGAGCTTTTACACGGATTTATGTAAGTGTTTGTAAACATGCATAAGTGTTGGTAACTGAAACAATACCTACTACAAAATCGCTAGTCAAATTCTCACAAGCCGTCCCCGTGAGGTCTCAAGACCAACTCATACATCCGCACCTCAGATCTACACTGCAATTCTTAAAATGTTTGTGGAAAATATTATTAAACATTAAAAATATTTTTAAAATTTATAAAATACCGTGAAAACATTAATCACTTAACCCAGCCAAGAATCGAACCTGGGTCTTGCGTCTTGTAGTGCTAATAGCGGCACAGTGCGCCTCTATCCAACGGTTATTGCAATCGATGGCTATGCAGATTCATCTTTGCAGATGAAATACAACAAATTGTATAACACAACGCTATAGTAAATTTTTACTTTTTATTTTTTAAATGCTTGCTGCACTGAAGCTAAATTAAATATTTATAAAATTTATAAAATACAATGAAAAAAAAATAAAAAAAAATAAAGAATATATTTCATTATTCATATTTTACATTTCTAGAACATAATTTTTCATATAACGACTTTGCCAATCAGCCAATCAGCTGTTTCTATTAAAGTCACAATTGTATCGATAAATTAGTTATTAGTTATTATTAGTTTTTATAGTAGGGGCTCAGACTTAGTAGGTCTAACTTCGGAGCACACGGACGCAGCGTCAAACACCTGAACAGTTTCTGATCTCGACTTTAACAGATATGCGCCAACTTTGGACACCGAACTGATTAAAATAATGCTATCTTCTTAGTGCAAGTTATTTTGTTGTGTAAGATGTATTTTCTTGTTAGTAGAGCGAAGTTATTCCACCTACATTCTCCTGCAATGTCTAGATAGGAAACCGGAATTAATAACATATTGAATGAAAAAATTTAACTTTTAACTATTAGGTCTATTGTTTTTTTAACTAAACTTTACACATTAACACGTTACCCACTTGTGGTTATTGTCCATATTGTTTTAAGAAAAAGTAGTTTTAAGATAGCAAGGTAGACGTCCTCATCAGCCAAAACACGGCTGGAGGCAATAATGACGATATGCTCAAAGACATCGGCGGGCCGTGGGCCTTCTCACTCAACATCATAACATCACAACAATAGTTCGGCAAATGACTCCACTCCACCTGATGTTAAGTGGAAACGGAGTCCAGACGTAAGGACAACTGGTGCAGCGCGAAAACAACGCAGCATCAGTCACACTCACCCTGCCGGCCCACAAGGTGCCTCTTCACGCCTCGTTTTCACTCGAGTACATAGCGGTAGCTATCGCAATCATGCCATCAACGCTGGGTGGCGGTAGAAATAGGTCTTTACGCAATGCAGCGCAACCGATCTTCGGAGAACTTTAATTATATCAATTTGGAAACTTTTACAAATTCAATAATCTCAGTACCGTCACTTTTTCATCTTTTAAGGTAACCTCTAAAATTTCAATTAGGTAGGTAGCTAAGGTACTCCAAAACGCAAACTCTCAAAGTTGAAAATGTTTTGGATTTTGTTTAATTGTCCTCATAGCTTTTGGGAGTTGCGATTGAAAAAGTTGCCTCCATCCAGCCACCGGCTATATTGAAAATTCTTTTGGGGACAATCTCCCGTCCAATGTCTTGCGAGCTTTCCAAACTCGGCAACCACAAATATGATTTTGATTTAATATAATTTTTGTTATCGAACATTAAGCTTTTAGTACGGCTCTTTGAATTCTAACTTGGTAGGATAGGTATGCCTGATATTTGTGCGGACATTTTTTTTGTAATTGTCGTTCTTCTATAAAAGCTATGCCGTTTCTTGCGTTCATTCTTGTCAAGAGACGCCTTGAATATCTAAATAATTACTAGGTAGGTTAAAACATTTTTATTTTTCACAAATACAAAATTCGTAAATGAGTTTATTTGAATAAAGATATTTGGACTTTGACTTTGCCAATCTTTTATGTATTCTATTGTTTTCAACACAGACCAAAGTTTTCAATACGATAATATTTGGCAATAACAATATAGAAAAATTGACAGCCACGGACACACGATGTATTTCGGTAAGCTACGAATATTTTCTCGTCCGATCGTATCGTGGTGTCTCAATCTCAATTCGAAACTCTTTGACTAGTGTATGTTGCCAGTGTTAACATACTGGACTAAGACGTGGTCGCGCAATATGGGCCTCATAAGAAGGCTCATGGTCACCCAAAGAGCAATGGAGAGAGCTATGCTTGAAGTTTCTTTGCATACCGACATAGCCCGAAGAGTTGCTGAGATCAAGTGACAGTGGGCAAGGCACTTCGCTCGTAGGACTGATGGCCGCTGGGGCGGAATAGTTCTCGAGTGGCGATCGCACACCGGAAAACGCAGTGATGACCGCATAATACCTAATATTTGTGTAATAACCTAGGTGTCGCAAGCGTGCATAGGCTGCATGCTTTCCATCAGGTGTACTTAAAAAGGATACCTATACATAGTTTGCGTAGGTCTTTTGTACATTTTGATATCAAAAGCTTATATGTATATAGTATGCATATCGTTTAAATTCGATATACATGTACGCATATCGAAATATAGAAATAACGAAATCTCTTATGCTCTAAATACCGTCAAACATTTTAAGTTTGACCCTGGTTGAGTAAATGCCATCTAACAAAGCTTCAGTTTCTGAATAGTATGTGTATGTACGTTACATATGGGTGTGTATATAGGAAAGTGTCGATCAATATTCAAAGCAGCGACCCGTGGTTGGATGAGGGACAGAAAGTTTAATTGTTTCCACCTATCTGCGAACTCCAATGGCTCACGAAACCGAGATAAAATTAGGGCTGTGCCTTTCAACTTTTAATACCTATTGTGAACCTTTACTGTATAAAAAATATAACGATTGCTTAATCAATTGTAATGTACAGACGCCTGCTCATCAACCTATCCAAAACTGTCAAATTTCCTCAATAAACGTTCAACCTTATGCTCTAAACATAAAGTTCAAAGGCAATTTGACAGTTTGTGATAGTCTGACGTGCAGGCGTGTACTACTAAAGGACAATGCCCATTATCAGCCCATCCTTGATGAGCACAACTAAATTTAAATAAACCGTACATTAAATTAGTTTAAATATGATATAATTTTTAGCAATTCTTAAAAGTATGCCAGTAATCACAATTATTTATTAAGATTTATTAGTATTTTTAATGATTTTAAAAGATTTCGATTTAAAATAGTTGCCAGTATTATTACAGATTCCGTAATCTACAAACCATGCATGTCAACATGATATTTTTATTCTATTCTATTCCTTTCATAATACACTATTGAATACATAACACAAGTCGCCTATGTAGGTAATGATTAATAATTATTCATGCTAACTGTAAGAGAGTACTCGACTTTGGCTGATATGTTTGGTAATAGTTATAACTGGCGGACTTCTCATTAGATTTTTCTATCTCAGCATACATTTATATAACTAGAATAATCAATACTGGTAAAATATTTAAAAGTCCACTTCTGGGCCTGACTCTGTATGGCTAATGAGCATTGTTCTTTAAATACAGTGCGTTGGAGTTATGACTGTTAAAACATAATTACGTGAAATATTCTGTTTTGTTTATATAATTTATAACGCAAATTTTGTTGCGAAACAAATTACAAAAACACAGATGTTGAAAAAATTTCCACGAGCAGAATTTGAACCTGCACCCTTCTGACATACCGGGTCAGGTGCTCTTCCAATTAAGCTATCGTGGTTCTAACTAGCCCGCCGAAATTATTCAACACTATTTACTTTTTACTTTGAAAGCCAAAGGCACCCATTCAATGTCATCAACTACCGTCATTAACACCCGATCATAATATTTTTACAAAAACTAAAGATCAGTTAAGAAGTAGGCAAGCTAATTATAAAATGTTTTTGTTTTGTTTATATATATATTATTTTATAATTATGTGGTTAATAGACCTGGAACATTAAGGTAAGGTGACATAATGTTTGAGTGGTCCATTACAACTCTGAATATTGTAGAGGCAGATGTTTTATAGCCGAGCGGCTGTTATCTGCGATCGAAATAGGCGTGCAATTTGAGTTCAATTACCTCAGACGTTGTCATTTATAATCTATATATTAATACGTGAAGAGAAAACTTCGTTCCGTTTTTAAGCACATTGCGCGCAATGAGGAATGTGAGAATTGCGCAACATGAAAGTTACATTACATTAATTACGTGTTCAACCATATGACTTAGACATAAAGTTCAAAATGTATTGAGGAAATTTGACAGTTTGACTGACGTGTAGGCGTGTACATACATACTATGTGTTGGTTTGTGGGACTGAAAGCTAGTCAATAATTCGTGTTTAAAGTAAGGCTGTTTAAGTCAAGGCCTTGTGATTTGGATTGGGCTAGAATCATCTTCATCATCATCATTATCATCTCATCCAAAAGACGTTCACTGCTGGACAAAGGCCTTCCCTGGATCTCCACATTCTCTCCACACTCTCTCTCGGAAACTATTTACTTTTTTACTTTGAAAGCCAAAGGAGCCAGTTCAATGTCAACAACTACCGTAATATTTTTACAAATACTAAAGATCAATAAATAGTGTTGAATAATTTCGGCTGGTTAGAACCACGATAGCCCAATTAGAAGAGCACCTGACCCGGTATGTCAGGAGGGCGCAGGTTCAAATCTTGCTCGTGGAAATTTTTTCAACATTTATGTTTTTATATTAGCAGGAGGCAAACGAGCAGGCGGGTCACCTGATGGGAAGCAATCAACGCCACCCATGGACACCCGCAAAACCAGAGGAATCGCACATGCGTTGCCGGCCTTAAATTTATGTATCCACATTTTTAAAGACCTTGGTAGTTTAAAAAGCTACTTACTCTTTTCTAGGGTTCATTTTAAGTCAACAAAGTAAGATAACATACAATTACACGAAGCACCACTGAAATCCATGTACTATTTCTACAGAAAGTAAATGAAAATGTACACAAATGCTCTAACGAAGTAGTCGGGTAGAGAGTGCTACAGGGCGTTGTGCATGTTTTTGTTCTTTATTTGCATTTTGAAGCTGTATTTTTTATTTGCATTAAGAAAACTCTTATAATTAGCAATCTTACCCGTCTATATGTTAAAAATAATCGAAAACTGTATTTTTGCAGTAGGGAATAAACTTTACTATGAAAGTTCGTGTGCCTCAAAAAGGGAAATTGTACAGTAAAAAGAAAACTTCGGATGTATAAATACTTTATTGTAATTTTATAAAAATAAAATCTATGCATACAATTTTATTTAACTTTAAAATGATAAAAATCTTCGATTTGGTTCCTTAAACAAATTTCTCTATTTCTTACGGATTTCTCCGTATTAATCTATAAAAATATTTTAAAATTATAATAATTTTGATAAAATACTTTTTTTTAATGAAAATGTAATTGGCGAGCCGAAATAAGTCGCCTGTGACAGCCCTGGAACAGCTTCTGATGTTTCCCGCGTGACGGGTCAATGTTCTTTATGGGGCGTCGGAGTGCGCTGCAAAAATATTTACAGGATCTCACGCGAACGAAGCGAAAAGTTATGATATAGATATGTTTCGCATAAACTTGAGGGATAATGATGAGGAAAATAGATTTTATGTAATTAAAAGTAAATGAACCTATTTTTTATATTTTGGAACAATCCTGCTATACATGACTTTAAAGGTTATACTGACACTTTGATCTACCATTTACCACTGCTTGGGAGATCCGAGGTTTGTAGCACAGTTAACAAACACTACGGCAGGATTCGGCGTTTCCATATTTTAAATGTTAATATTGTACGGGCTCAAATCTCGCTCGTGAATTTTTTTCAACACTCGTTTTTCAAAATATAAAAAAGTAGATAAATAATAAAAAAAAAATGTAATAAATTACATATAACATTTTCTAAGTTGCCTGTACATAGAATGTTTGTTCTCTTAAAGGTCGCACTTAACCCCTAAAATAGGATCACACGTCTGTCATTCCAACAATGTAGGTCGTCCGTGTACTAGGGGGATGGGCCCCATTCCTCACAACAAAAGTGTCAAATAAATCTCACAAGCCAAAGGGTAAATGTATTAATTGCCCCGCGGACGGTCGGCGTCGACAATGGCCGCTCACAATTTCATCAAGAAACCGTTGAAAAGTCGCGGCGTTCAAATTTTAAATTGAATTGGATGTAAGATGGCGGCCGTTTGGTAGTTCGCAACGAGCTAACTATTTCGTAACTAAGACAAAGTCAGTTTTTTTTATTAAAACAAACATAAGAAAATACAATGTTTTTGATTTGGTTTATATAATTTTGGTGTGTAGCAATTTTGTTGCAAAACAAATTACAAAAACACAACAAACACAAATCCTGCTCGTGGAAATTTTTTCAACATTGTGTTATTTTTTATAAGAAAATACGTTTTATACTTACTATCTAACGCCTCGGTGGCCGATTGGCACAGCGATTGTAGGCGAATGAGACCGGTGCCCAAAGTCCTGGGATACATACTATTCGAGCTAGAGGAAAAACTACATATTACCTTTTTAATAAAGTTGGTATGGTTTGTAGGCAAGAGAGTTCGCCACCCCAATTGCCGGGTTGTAAATCATATTAAGATGAAAAATAAATAAATGGAATCAACTATTATTATCTTTTGATATGGTATTGGTTATAGTAAGTTTTGCGTTTTATCATATCGCGTTCTCATATGCAGTTTTGGTTTTCGATTCGGTATTATAGTTTTTCTTATATCGGTTATGAAGTTTTGCATATCGATATGATATGATATGGGGCTCATATCCGTTTTTAGTTACTACGTTTTACTACGTCAACCGGTAAATATTTAATTATCTACACGATGGAACAATAAAGTGTGAACGTGCTAGCAGCATGTTACCTTTATTTAACACTTGTTTTTAATTATTTTTGATCAACATAAAAAATGGTAGCGAAAGGCGCGTGTAAACAAAAAGAAATCATTGATTATAAAACGCAATAAGTTTATTTAACCGAGTTAAATGTACGAACTCGAGCGTGGACCGGATTTGTGACCACCATCCCGCCAATTATCAATTGTACTGATAACTCTATATCAATGATGGAAGTCTTTGCTTCGCAGTGTGACAGTATATAAGGTGTTTACTTTACTTTACATATATTCTTATTTATTTTTGTTACAGCCCTGCTGTAGGCAGTCGCAGCCACTGATTATTGACCTCTTCGGTGACGAAGAGGAGCCAGCAAAAGCTCCAAAGCCGTCGCAGCTGTGGTCGTCGTCGTCGAAGCATGTGGCCGATGGCGTCCTGCGCCAGGCTGCTCTACTGGACGGTGACCTTTTCATCGAGCTACGCGCATACCAAGTGGCGGACATCATAGGTTAGATTTTAACATACGTATAACTCGTTCTACAATAGAAGTTTTTTTTACAGAGTGGGTAGAATAATGATTAATATCATATTTTTCTAACAGTTTCTTCAAAGTATAATTATAAAACTCTATGCCTAAATCAGTTTGTAAATGTTTTTAGGTTTTCGCGATGAAGTAGTTAATATTCCTTGCATTGTGTTTGTAACACAATTCTTTTCTTTTGATTTTAAAGGACTTATCCAAACGTACTCTTTAATTACAACTAAAATAATTCAAATGATGACTGATGAGTTGATGACATAACAATACAAAAAATAACTAACTAAGTGTCAACCATTTGTCGCACTCCAACCTCCTTTTCTAGCCAAAAGATAGAACGGAACTGAACGTAGTTGCACGTTTTTTATTTTAATAAAATATTTTATAGCTTTAGTTATTGTGCTGAGATACATACAACGCAATACTACAAAATAAGGACTGTAGAAGGTAAGCTTCATTTAAACGCGCTCGAGCAACGCACACATAGACAACCTCTCACGGACACGGCATCTCACAACACCTGCTATATGGTGGTATGTATGCTTGCCTTCAGCAATCTCCTTATTTTGCGCCAATGCTATGTCCACTACAAAAAGGTGTGTAGCAAATTTCTGAAACGTCTGGAAACGTTGGAAAGACATATTTTTCGCATTGGAGGAGTAGAGCCGGTTTCCGGCTGGCACCGGAAGTGACGACGCGCCGTCCGGCGCTATACTTTTTGTCCTTTTTGACTTTTAACGTTGAACGGTTCTCTGTTTGGTTTAGTTATTTTTGATTCTAGGCAATCGAACTTTGCGAGAGGCGCGATTTTGAACCGATGACGATTATTCTCACACTATGATATCGATTGCGAATGTTTCTATCCACTCGTATCAATTCATAAGTCACCGGAGACTATCTTGTCACAATAAACAAATGGTAGTAATTTAAAAATTGTTGCCTTTTTATTGAATTTTTAATAAAAAATGTACTCCACTTGCGCAAATAGGAGGTTCCTTACTTGTTAAGGTATAAAATGTTTTTGTTTTGTTTATATAATTTTAACGCAAATTTTGTTGCTATACAAATTACAAAAACACAATGTTGAAAAAATTTTTTTACTTCTTAACTGATCTTTAGTATTTGTAAAAATATTATGATCAGATGTTAATGACGGTAGTTGTTGACATTGAATTGCCAAAGGCGCGGCTTTCAAAGTAAAAAAAGTAAATAGTGTTGAATAATTTCGGCGGGCTGGTTAGAACCACGATAGCTCAATTGGAAGAGCACCTGACCCGGTATGTCAGAAGGGTGCAGGTTCAAATCCTGCTCGTGGAAATTTTTTCAACATTGTGTTTTTGTAATTTGTTAAGGTATCCTCCATATATATCTGCTGTGCTTCGAAAGGCATGATAGTCAAAGTCAATATTTCTTTATTCAAGTATAAGCCTCTTTACTGTCCCACTTGCTAAAAAAAGCCCTCAATTATTGAAAAAAAACACCCCTACAATGATAGATAGATAGATAAATACTTTATTGCTCACACAAATTAAAACCAAAAACAGGTACATACAAAAAATCTTAAAGCTAGCATGGGCAAAGGCGGTCTTATCGCTTTAAGCGATCTCTTCCAGACAACCTTTGGTTTAGGAACCCAAGAGGGAGATAGAGGAAGTGCGCAAATACAGTAGAATATAATAGAAACATACTCGTATACCAGTACATAAAAAGACATACATAATAATAATATATAAATATAATATATAAATAATAAATACACATACATACATACATTATAACACCAACAATAAAAACCTAAAACATGTTACTAGCACGTGACTGATGCAATAGATGACTGTGCAGTTTAGACTTAAAGGCGGAAAGGGTCTTAGAGTGTCGGATTTCAGACGGTAGCTTATTCTAAAGACAAGTAGCTCCAAAGACAAGACAAGTAGCAAAGTTCCAAAGACAAGACAAGTAGCAATGATGGGTGTTGACTTAACCAACACACTCCCCAAAGCGGTCGGATATCACAAACCCGGGCTATGCAACGAAAAATATTACTTATCTGTACCTGAAAATGTAACCCAGGACCTCCGGTTATAAGACCAATCGCTTCTCAGCCACAGAAACATTAAACTGTAAGTGTATAAACCTTGAAGCAGCTTCGTCTTTTAATCTTAAAGACAACGTAAAATACCTAATTCGCTACTGCAATATATCAGGGGTTAAGGTCAATGCAATCGCAAGACTAGCAACGACCAGTCTGCCCTCGCAGTGATCTATGAGCGAGGTCCCAGTGAGGGCTTCCGCTTCGTCAAGCGGGTTTTATTATTATTTCTAACAATAAAAATATTTTTTTTAATAATATAAAAAAAGGGTTTTTGTGTACTAACATTCTTGGACTCTTTGATCTGAAAATAAACGAATTTTATTGTATTTATTTAAAGGGTTAAGGGTAAAGGGCAACACTGCAGTTGTAAAAGTTAAGCAAACTTCAGAACGCCCAGCCGCTGGATGGGAGACAAAATAATGAGAAAAGTCGTAGATTTGATTCTCACTAGAGCACAGAGGTACAAATTAAGGAGACCAAGAAGGTCAGCTTAACACTCTCACGGTCAAGGATCTCGGAACAGCTCGGAACAGTCGGAGCGCAGCTGTTGCGAGATTCCGTGTCCGTGAGAGGTTGTCTATGTGTGCGTTGCTCGAACTTGTTTTTAGGAAGCTTACCTTCTTCAGTCTACTTATTTTGTGATTGAGGCTAATCATTTTTCAAGTGCTGTTTTCATTAAATAATAGAACAACCTCGGTTCTAAGATAAAGTTTGATTCTCTTCGGAGGGTACTTGGGTTTTGTTCCGGGCCTCACGTCACTTTCTATAAAAAGGTGAGATCCAAGCTTTTCACAGTCGTAAATTAAGAAATTATTTGCCTGTCGCCTCAAAATAGCGAAGGTCATCTGCCTTCCCTTTGAAGATATGAAGCACTTTTTACGAATTAACTCATTTTCCGTGGTCGGAGAGAGACTGACGGTTGGTGGTCACAGATATAGTTTGTAACTTGCATACCGATTAAAACAAAAAGCGGTCACATTACAATATGGACAACTTCGTGTAAACTTTAGAAAACAATTTAGCAAAAACATATTGTTTTCTAAAGTTTACGCGAACACTACACAATTGAAATGAAACAACTTTTACGGATCTACTCGCGTTTATTTTACACATTAGTTTTAATTAATGTTTATCCTGACGTGGTCACAGGGAGACTGAGGTGTTGGTCGTCTCATAATTAGTTAGTAGCTTGTATACCCTCATTTAAATTTAATCAGGTGCGTTCCGTTTTACGCAGAAAGCTAAACTAAAACTAATTAATACTAATTAATTAAAACTAATGTGTAAAATAAACGCGAGCAGATCCGTAAAAGTTGTTTCATTTCAATAGGAAAAATATTTACATGAAAACTTTGTTACAATTGGTAATATCCTGGTAAAGAGCATTGTTACACAACACAAGTCGTCCCCAACCGATACGAGTTTACGACTAATCTAGCGAAAGGGTTTTCGTTATCTTATCACTCAAGGCGCCGACGATAAATCACGTCGGAGATGGAATCCCGCCCGAATTGAAAGTGACGGACGACAGTAGGCAGTCGTCCAACACTGGGGCAGGTGTCCCTTCTAGAAACTAATCTTTTGAGGGGAATATTCTATATCTGTGAGACAATATCGCAAATCAACAATATTGCGAAACTTAATTGATTAAGGCATTATGTATTGTACGTATGCATCAATTGGTGCTGAGAAGTAAAAGCTGGTCGTGGAACTGGTTTTGCAGTCTCCGCACTGTTCTAGTGGTTGTGGCTGAAAATCAGCGTTTTGTTCCCGGGCAAGTGTATACCTTTTTGCACTGCTGCAGCGCACACACATGCTACCTAATGACGGTATAGACATATTTTGAAAAATATGTTATGCGCTTATCCATTGTATTATTGTTTTAAGTGTTTGTGTCTGTAGTTTTTGAAATTAATATTTTATCTATCTATGTATAAGGTGTTGAATTCTTTCTAGAAAGTATGCAGCTCAAGTATTGAAGAGGACAAACATACTCGTATATCTGTATGAAAGGTACGGAGGCAGCTGTCCCTTCTGGAAACTGTGAGAACTTGAAAGAACTACCGTAGTGGCACCATTATACCAGACTTTGAGGCGTTTGGATCGGAATCGAGAGCGGAATCAAAGGACCTCGGCTTTGGTTGACCTGGTCGTGGGGGTCCAAACTCTCCGAGACACGTGACATCCACCGAACGCTCAAGCTGCTGCAGCGTAGCGATCCAATCATCAAAATTAAAAACATATATTCAGTATTACATAGATTTTATTTCATGTGTACGCCACGCCATCAATGGTATCAGTAGGTCATGTATCTTCGGGCCAGGATTGCGCGGCTGCGCGGCACCCGGCACTCGGTGATCGGGTGGACGCGGTCGCTTCGCAGGTACGCGGGCTCGGCGACCAGGGACGCGAGGGCTTCCAGCGCCATCTTGTGGTCGAACGGCCGTTCCAAGACCTCGGAGACACGCGACATCCAGCGGGTTTCGATGCATCTGCGAGAGGGGAAGTTGGCTGATGATTTGAATTTTTATCGGAGACTAGGAATACCTGAGACTGAATTAAAACTGCTTAGACTATACTCCACTTAACCTTATGGTGAACAGAAGCGGAGTCCAAGCGAAGACAGCCAGTTGAGCCATATTGTGCCTCACTAGCCATCCTCACCTTGCCGACCTAAATGTTGTTATAATACAGTTTGGTGAGTTATATTGAGGAGCTCGATGGCGCAGAGGTTAACGCCCCCGGTCTGCGAGTGCTGAGGTTAAGCAACTTTTGCAAAGGCCGGTCATTGGATGGGTGACCAAAAATGTATTATCTCGAGCTCCTCCGTGCTTCGGAAGGCGCGAAAAGCCGTTGGTCCCGGCTGGATTAGCAGTTGTTAACAACCACCGCACAGCACTGGGCCCGCGTGGTGGTTTACGGCCCGTTCTCCCTATCCATCCATAGGGAAAACTCGTACCCCAGCAGTGGGGATATAAAATGAGCTGATGATGATGATGATGAGTTATATTGTAGCGGGCGTGCACAAAGGTTTCTAAGTTGGTTAAACCATCAAGCGAACGTTGCTTGTTGCAAGTTGTAGAACAAGACATGTTTTTATGATCCATTCAGGTTGCAAAACCTTGTAATATTTATGATTGTTATGTATAACTTTACGCAAATTTTACGTTACGAACAAATAACAATTTGAAAAAATACAAAAGGTTGAAAAAATGTTTTGTGGATTTTTTTCACGATATCGTAGTTGAAAGCATGCCACGACAGCATAGTTGGCAGTGCATCTGACCCGGCATGTCATGTCATGGGGTACGGGTTCGAAAACCGCTCGTGAAAATTTTTCAACACTTTGTATCTTTTCTCTTGTAATAAGTTGGCCTAAGCTGGGAGCAGATTGGAAACAGGGCAGGCAAATAATAAATAAGTATTTTTACTCTCCTCAGCAGCAAATGCTAAAAGCTTTGTAAAAAGGTATTATCATATGAAGGAATGAAGTGGGGCCGTCCTAGACAAGTGGGTGTGCCGATTATCGTGATCAGTCACCATTCCCCACTGGAAATTACACGCAGTTGTATTCCTTCGCATATTATGTGAGAAGTCCTGAGCTCAGCAACGTCTATAGGCTAATGATGATGAATGGACTCACGCCGGGCAAGGTTCAGAAGGCACCAGGACGTGGATCGGCGTCGCGGTCCAATAAGGGGGAGGCTCTGCATGGACCGTATATCTCTTCAGGCGGGAAGTGCTCGCCTTCTCTTTCTTCATGAGTGTGGAATGCTCCTGTCAATAAACATAAAGTAGCTGAGTAAACTGGGTCTTTGTTCGTCTTTGGTCGTCAGAGCATAGGATGAGATGAGGTTCAAGCGGTTCGTTTGACAGAGAACCTAGGTAGGTTTGCCTTATGGTTCATGGTAGGCGATAACGAGTGAAACATGCACATTGCCGACCTTAAGGCCTTAACTATCGGGACTCTATGTCCTCTGTGATTTTCCTTGATCCCATAAAGCTCAAAATAAATGAATGCCTTAAATCCAACTTGATAGTGACCACACTAATACCTACTTCTGCCACCGAGCAGAATTCTTTTAAATGCTGTGTTCCAGTTTGAAGACCTTACTTTGAAGGCATTACCTAGATCTTAAAGTCTACTAGATGCAGTGAAATACAGGACATATGAGACTTTAGGGTTGGCCGTTTTGGCAAGCTCGCGATATTCCCTTGAAGTTGCAAGCGTTAATGGGCTGCTGGGTTGTATTTCATGCTTGTTAAATACTAAAACACAGGATCACAGCATTACAAAACACTGTTGTTTAGAGGTAAGAATAGTCATGAGCGAGGCAGACATCTAGACTTGGTCTCTGCAAGAATCCTTCCATTTTAAAATGACTGAATAACTAACGTAGTAGTAGACGGTTTCGATGTGCTCCTTAATTTTGTCGGCTATGAGTAGCAGTGTCAGGTTAAACTGGTTCAAGGTTGGCTGCTTGTCTCCCACCAGGTTCTGGAACGGCTCTAACGAGCAATCTAACATTCTGGAAAAATACAATACCTAAGTAGGTAATTAAACAAGTAGGTAAGTTCATTTATAGTAAAATTTACATTGATAATCTGTAATATTTTGAAATAAATGTAATTTTAAATTATTCAACTTAATACTCGTGTATCCTTGAATGAAATGGTAAAGAAAAAATTTGCATAAGAACGAAATCGATAAATGCTTACGTAAAGTGGTCAAAAATATCTTTGCATTATGTCAAGTTATAAAGAAAAATATAACACCTTAAGTAGTCGACAGCGGATTTGTTTATAAAAATTACTTTATTTACAACAAACAGCGTGAAAGGCTAATACAATATTGGTTTTATTCTGATTTAACACTAGTATTTATATAATAATAATTGCTTATTCTAACTTATATAATGCATGGTCTAACTTATATAATTCGGGTCAATCTTTGTTGCTTACAAAGCGTAATGAGCCCGGGTTGTCAACCTTAACTCCTCCCTCCCTAAGAGAAAAATTATCTGAAGACACTTCTTGTGGTTTAAGAGAATTTTGTTTATGACATAATGTTTTTCTTAGTTTATAATAAATAGCTAGCAACACTATAATAATTATACTTACATAAATAATTATAGTCCAAACACTAATGTTAGTAGTTACGATATAGTCAAACATATAATCAGAATTACTAATAGGATCATTTTTGATCGTGTCCAAAATTTCCCTAATGTTGCTGAAGTCCACACCTCGCAGGTTGACAGGCTTGAATCTTCTATCTTGCTTCTCCACTCGTGGCAGCTGGATCGGCGGCAGGTCGTAGACTGACGTTGATGCGTTGCTCATTGGTGTTATAAGTGTGTCACCGAGTTGAGTTTCGCAATAGACATTACGTGACAATATGTATGTACCACGTATTGGGTATCTTCTAGTCTCGTCTTGGCATCTTTCGACGATAAAATCTTCATCTTCTAAATACAGCATCCAATGGTGGTCTGTTATGGGCTGGATCTTCTTCTTCTCGATTTCTATCTCCGTCTGGTGACATAGGCTGAAGTTTGTTTTCGCTAACATGAGCTGTTCTATGCAGGTTTCTACTGGAAATTGCAGGATATTATCTTTCGTGCATAGGTAATTTTCTCTCTCTATTTCCTCACAGGAACTTACCACAGGTTTGTATTTCATCCCTTTCGCTATTAGGTAAGGATATTTAGGAACAATAATGTGTGTTTTATGGGAATTCGGGTTGTATATAGGAACAGGTATAATCTTATAATAAACATATGTGTCTTGGTTAATTAAAGGAATTTCTAAAATAAACACTAATTTATATTCATCCATATATGATTTCATTTCTATATTTTGTTCTAACTTTGCTAAATTCTCAAGATTTGGTTTATAAATTAGTTTTGCATGTTTTTCAATTTCATGGAAGGTATTTAATAGTTCCGTAGAATTTATTATCGACTGGTGTAACGTGTGAAGTTTACTAAAGGCGATTGCTGTTTCTACTTCGTAAATAACCTGATAGAGTGTTCGAAAGTTATTTAAAATCTGATATAGACCATTCATTAGTCTTAAGGAGGTAAACATAACTGTTTCATTGCCAATTATCGAACCTAATCTATTATTATTAAAGTTTACATATTTAACATTAAGGTTTATATCTTTAGTAATATTAACTAATTTATCAAACGCTACGTTCATAAGAGAGATTTTCTTCTCAATATTATGCTCTTTGTTGTTGAGTTTACTAATCTCCGTGTTATATTTTATCGCATCCTCATTATCTAGATTACCAGATATTGCTTTGATCAATGAGCCTATTGGATTTAGTAGACCGCGTTTTACTTTATGGTATGGTAATACTTGTCTTAACTTACTTTTAGTCAAGCTTATAAATGACTCGATCTGAATTGTTAGTGCTAATAACTCATTGCGTGTCTCCGTATACTTATACATAGTTCCCTTAAGCTTATAATATTCATCTACGTTATAATCTAATTGAACTTCTACTGATTTTAAATCTAATGTCTTAATGATACTCCAATGGTCAATCCTCGTCACTGCTGTTCCCATCCGAACTGGTACTATTCCCGGGTTCGGATCTAGTTTCTGTAGGTTCAAGCTGTTTATCTCTGTGACTAGGACCAGCACCATCACGTCGCACCTGTGGAGGCCGTTTAATATTTTTAATCGCTACTCTGGATTTTCTACCTTTTATCTCTACTGGTATTATATTTCTATCAGGTTTTTCTACAACCTTTGCTTCCTCAAATCTCGGTAGATCTTTTGCTTTTCTAGTCCTAGTGTTCTTCATAAAAATTGTATCTCCTACGTCTATCTTTGGTGGTTCAATCCCACCGCGTTTTTCTCTAACTACTACTTTGTCTGACTCTAACTTCTCTTTGACATATTCATATAGGGTTTTTAACCGTTTTCTATGGTCCTGTACCAACTTCTGTAAAAGATTTTTCTCCCTATCCGTGTCAAACATATGACCCGTGTCGGTATGACCAAACACTAACTCGAATGGCGTATACGTAGTAGCGCTATGTATTGTATTATTGTAGGCCATTATAGCATACGTCATAACAGAGCAAGCGTCCTGGTCGCTCCTATCATATTTAGCAATACGGTATATTTCTATAATCGTTGAGTGAAATCTTTCTACTACTGCCATAGACGTCGGATTGTTAGGAGTCCCTATGTGGAGTTCTATTTTATAAAGAGTTAGTAGTTCTTTAAGTAGCTCGTTATTAAATTCGGCACCTGAATCACTATTGATTTTCTTAGGTATTCCGTACAAACTAAAGTATTTTATTAGTGCCCTGACTACCTCGGGTGTACTTCTGTTAGGAATAAATACTGCCTGGGCTAACTTACTAAAAGCATCTACTACAGTTAAATAATATTTACCCTCAATAAATAGTAAGTCTATAAAAACTTCTTGAAACGGTATATCTTGTGTTTGCGTCAACTGAATATGAGGTTTAATAGGTTTTCTTTCATACTTCATCTTCTTGCATTTCTCACATCCGTTAATAATAGCAGTTATAGTCTCTTTCATACTGATCCACCAGTAGTTTCTTCTAAGTTTTGCGAATGTTTCGTTTATACCTCGATGGCATGTCTTGCCTTCGTGATATTTACGAATGATATCTACTTGATCAGTCTCAGAATCTGTTAGGTTGATTACTCGCTCTGTACATTCTACCAAGTTAACTGTGCCCTTTTTATATAATTGAGTTACTATTTTAGTAAAAATAGGTCTAAATAAAATGTCTTCAAAATAAATAAAATATTTATGTTTAAAATCTACGTACTCTTTAAAAAAATCTTTTACGAGGTTTTCTTTGTTCAAAGGCATATGAACTTCTAGAATCCTCTGTTTATTATTGGAAATATCTTTAGCTAAAAACTTATCCATAAACCATTTGTACACTATAATTTGTTTTGGTTTTGTGTCAATGGCATCATTCAATATAGGTATACCTTCGTGTTCTCTATTTGAAATTGAATGGGCTGTGGCACCATCATCAGAGTCTGAGATATCTATTATATCTAACTGTGGATCCCTAGTGCTATACTTAGCCACCTCCTGTTCTAATTCTCCTACTATTTCCTGTAACTTTACATCTTCTGAGTCTACGTTCACTAGTATAGAGTCTAAGTCGTCATCTATAGCGTTTACTCTAATCCTGGACAAAGCATCCGCGTTAGTATTCTGAGGTCCCTTTTTATATCTAATGTCAAAGTTATACTCCTCTAACCTTAAACGCCACCGCGTGAGTTTACTATTAGGCTCTTTTAACGAATACAGCCATGCTAGAGGTCTATGGTCTGTATAAATTGTAAACTTGCTACCATATAAATACGGCCTAAAATGTTTTACCGCCCAGATAACAGCTAGAAGTTCCTTCTCGATAGTGCTATACCTTGTTTCCGTTTCACTTAACGTTCTGCTAGCATACGCTACCGGTTTGTCTGAACCTATTGAACCCTGCGATAACACTGCTCCCAACGCGAAGTTTGAAGCGTCTGTAGTTAGTACAAAGGGTTTTTTAAAGTCTGGGAATTGCAATAACGGTGCGTTTGTTAAAAGTTTCTTGCATGTTTCAAAGCTATTCTTGTATTCATCATTTAACACTATCTTTCGTCCTTTCTTCAAACATGCTGTTAAAGGCCTAGTTATTTTCGCGAAATCCCTAATGAATTTGCGATAGTATCCCACCAGTCCCAAGAAACTTTTAATTTGGGTTACTGTTTCAGGTAATGGGTAGTTAAGTACTGCATCTATTTTGTCATTGTTAGGCTTAAGGCCATCACTAGTAATTGTGTGCCCTAAATAAAGAACCTCTTTACGAAGAAAATGAGACTTATCTAATTGAACTTTTAGATTTGTTTGACGAAATCTATCGAAAACCGCTCTTAATTTTTGTGTATGTTCGGTCAGACTCTTTGAAAATATTATGACGTCATCAAGGTATATTAGACAGTGTATACCTTGAAGGCCTCTTAGTACATTGTCCATTGCTCTTTGAAAAGTAGCAGGCGCTGTCTTCAAACCAAACGGCATTCTATTGAATTCATAATGACCGAACGGTGTGCTAAAGGCTGTTTTAGATCTATCAGTCTCTTTTACTTCGAGCTGATGGTAGCCACTGGCTAAATCCAGGGTCGTAAAATACATGCTCTTTCCTAGCATGTCAAACAAGTCACTAATATTTGGTAAAGGATATTTATCGTCTACCGTAATCTCATTTAGTCGTCTATAGTCGACGACCATTCTCCACTTCTGTTTCCCGGACGCATCTACTTTCTTGGGTACTAAATGTACGGGTGCACTCCAGGGAGAGTGAGATTCCTGGATCACATTGTCCCTTAGCATTTTATCTACTTGGTTCTTTATTTCCGCCGTCTGGGAAGGTGGTAATCTATGAGCCCTAATGAAGACGGGATCCTCATTTGTTGTGCGAATTTCGTGTTTTACTTGATTTGTAAATGACAAGGGTATGTGTTCGCAGTAAAAAATATCCTTATACTCTTTGCATACACTCTCAATCATCTTCCTTTCTTCCTCATTCGTATGGTCTAATCTTAATTTAGAAAGATTTTCTGTTAATAAACTATCTATGTTACTATTTTCCTTAGTATAATTTATTAAACACTCGTTCTTATAGCTATATGGTTCTACATAAAATGGTGACGTCACTGTCAACGTCATACTTTCAGCGTTACAATTTTGAATTACAGTATTCGCGAACCCTTTACTACAACTAACTAATGCGTCGGGCATCCTAACTCCCGCGCTGAACTGTACATGTCCTAAGATACCGTTACCGTCTAATAAGTTGACGGGAAGTTTGACGCGCAATTCACTACGTGCTGGTAACTCGTAGGTTAGTTTCATAGGAGGCGAATATATTATAGGAATTATAGAGCTATTTGTCTGTAACGTCTGGTTTTTCATATCTATTTTAGCGTCTAATTGCTTAAGTAAATCGCTCCCTATTAAACCATCGTATCTACTATCAACACTATAAACATAGAATTTATGTTTCTCGCGACTATTAAAAATATTAGGTAATATGATATTAACTACTTCGCTATGCTTGCTCGATGCATGGGTGCTAACTACTTCGAATGGCTCGTGTTGCCTGTACTCATTATAATACTTATTTACTTTTTCCGGACTTATGAATGACCTAGTGCTTCCCGTGTCGATCATAAACACGGCTTGTAACTCCGGTATGCGAATATGCGGCAGGTTTAATATTTTATTGTAATTTATAACTATACGTTCCCTGTCGGCGAGGCCATTATGTAAAAATTTTCAACTCTATCGATTGAACCTGACGGGCCCGGTAAATATTCGTTATCCATATTATTTACTCCCGTCTGCTCGTTATGATTTGTATAATTGATTCGTCTTGAACTAGCTGTTCGCATTGTTACGTCAGTGTTTGTATTCGACCCAACATATGGTGAACTGCTCGGGTTACGCGGTGCATTGTCCGCCCAACGCTGACTTTGCACGGCCGTTGCCCGGAACGGCTGTTGTCGCACGTTATTAGAGCCGAATCTGGAATTACGCGATTGCTGCGAGTTGCTAGGAGAAGTGAAATTTGGATTGTTATTATAACTACTGTTATTCAAATTATTGTTATGAAAATTACTGTTAGGATTACTGCTATTAAAATTACTATTAGAATTACTGTTATTGAAATTATTATAAGGTACTCTATTTGGTACGAAGTTTGGCCTCGGCGTTGGTCTATACTGATTACTAAAATTATTATGATTATTATAACGTTGCCCTTTCTTATGTTCGTAGACTGTTTGGAAGTTTTGTTCTTCCAGCACTATTCCTAATGCATCTTCCAGAGTGGCAGCATTTCGCCATCTTACCAACCTAACTAGGTCCTCTGGTAGATTATACAGAAAAACGTTCATAGAGCTATGAGTATATATCTCTATTTGACTATGTCTTATAGTAGGGTCTGTTACTGTTTCATTTATCTTGGCAATAAGTACGCTTCTTAAGTTTTGTATTCTATGACAGAATTCTAAATAACTTTCGCCTCTATATATTTTAAGTGCTTCTAATTGGAGTACTAGACATTCGACCGTACGAGGGTCCCCGAAATGCTGGTTCAGAAGGGCTCTCAACTCTGTCCAGTTTGTGATATGGTCCCGTTCTCCTATCAGAGCTGCGGCTTCCCCGCCTAATCTACTCGTGACTACGTGGAAAAGGTATTCATTTTGAGACGCACTACCCCCAAACGTTTTCAAAATGTACTCGCATTTCTTTGTGAACAGTGATAATTGCCTAGAGTCCCCTTCAAACACCGGAATGATTTTAATAAGTTCCGCGGGAACACGTACGATACTTTCCATGACGAAAGATACACAAAACACACAAAATAGAAATTACACAACAATTGCAATACAATAAGAAGAAAATAAAGCAAAGCGGCTTTAAAATGATTATATTTTTAAGAAGTTATTAAAAAAATTACTGCACAAATTTATAAAAATGTAAAAAGTGAATCTCTAATTACCGGTCTTGGCTCTTGACACTGACCGTAATACGATAGGTGACTTTACTTTAATTCAATAATTATTTAAATACTTGCAATTAAAACATTTTTTTAAAACAGTGTTTTTAAATTAGTAATTAGTTTTTATTTATTTATTATTATTATTATTTAAGTAAAATTTTAAACACTGAAAAAAGACGACAACCTCAGGCGGGAATCGAACCACGCACCTTCCGCATTCCGGGCGGCTGCCTTAACCACTTGGCTACCGAGGTCTGGCTTTCACCCGTCGAAATTTTTCAGTGCTTGATGCTTATGTTTTTTAGTCAACATTGCTTCATCAATCTTAGAAGTTTTCACCTCTGAGATCCGAAAGAAATATTTTTACAAATATTTGAACATTCGGTTAAGATGAAGCTGCGTTATAGATAAGTGTTTTTTATATATTTTAGCGTTTTATTAACGCTTAAATATACTTAAGTAAAATTTTAAACACTGAAAAAAGACGACAACCTCAGGCGGGAATCGAACCACGCACCTTCCGCATTCCGGGCGGCTGCCTTAACCACTTGGCTACCGAGGTCTGGCTTTCACCCGTCGAAATTTTTCAGTGCTTGATGCTTATGTTTTTTAGTCAACATTGCTTCATCAATCTTAGAAGTTTTCACCTCTGAGATCCGAAAGAAATATTTTTACAAATATTTGAACATTCTCGGTACTCGGTACCCAAGTGGTTAAGGCAGCCGCCCGGAATGCGGAAGGTGCGTGGTTCGATTCCCGCCTGAGGTTGTCGTCTTTTTTCAGTGTTTAAAATTTTACTTAAGTATATTTAAGCGTTAATAAAACGCTCAAATATATAAAAAACACTTATTATTATTATTATTATTATTTTTTTTTTTTCAATGACACAATATGTAAATTATTATAAAAAGGAACATAAAGGATAAACGAAAGGATAGCGAAAAGTTTTACTCACAGTCCCGCAGTTATTCCCATGATATGGAATATGTACGCCAGCTGCTTCCACTGTCTTTACTCAATAAATTTGTTTGTTCGGTGATCCCGGTTTAATCGTAAGAACGAACGTGGAGTCTATAGAATATCGAGACTTCTAATCGAATTACTAAGTTTCCTACGACCGAGATCCTACCGGCTGCGCCAATTAAGTAGTCGACAGCGGATTTGTTTATAAAAATAACTTTATTTACAACAAACAGCGTGAAAGGCTAATACAATATTGGTTTTATTCTGATTTAACACTAGTATTTATATAATAATAATTGCTTATTCTAACTTATATAATGCATGGTCTAACTTATATAATTCGGGTCAATCTTTGTTGCTTACAAAGCGTAATGAGCCCGGGTTGTCAACCTTAACTCGCCCGCCCACATCCTATAATCGGTGACCGATTTTTTAGTCGGTGAATATGAAACGTATGGAGTTCTATGTTGCAACGCACACGTTCTACATAAAGTCGGTCACAGAATCGGTAATAAAACCTCGGCATAAAAATCGACTCGATTGTCGGTCCTACAAAAAGCTTACTGCGCTTACTGTTGTGTTATTAGAAATTACTTTGAACAATCAAAACAAATTGAATTTAATCAAAAATAGACTTAAAAATATTGTTGACATAGTATGACACACTATTTTCCGATACAAACGGTGCGGACAATCTAGTAGGGGACAGGCTTAGGACAGGGACAGGGACACGCTTGAATGACGCCATTCTCTCTGGAAACCATCTGAGGATGTTCGATCACCACGGCTTGAGTGTTCAGTTATTAGTTGGCAGTTCGGCTATTAGTTTCTCACCGATCATCGCCCACGAACTCGATCCGATCCGATCCGAACCCCTCGTAGAATCTTATAGGGAACGGGAAAACGCGCACTAGTGCGTGGTGCCTTCCGCCAAACAGAACGCGCTATAGCGCGGCGTCTCAGAGCGCTTAGCCTGACGCCGCGCTAAGCCTGACGCCGCGCTTAGCCTGACGCCGCGCTATAGCGTCGAATTGTAATGTACTATGGCGGTAGACGCTGGCAAACAGAGCGCCGCCGGCGTGATCGCAGTACGCAACGCTCTGCCGCGGCGCTAGGACGCTCTGATGCCAGGCGTTGTATTTTTTTTACAGAATTTATTTGAGCGAATGTTTTTGTTTTGTTTATATAATTTTAACGCAAATTTTGTTGCGAAACAAATTACAAAAACACAAATGTTGAAAAAATTTCCACGAGCAGGATTTGAACCTGCACTCTTCTGACATACCGGGTCAGGTGTTCTTCCAATTGAGCTATCGTGGTTCTAACCAGCCCGCCGAAATTATTCAACACTATTTGATCACGAACAAGGAACCCTTATAGTTTCGCCATGTCCGACTGTCGATCTACTCGCGTTTATTTTACACATTAGTTTTAATTAATGTTTATCCTGACGTTTCAAACCGTTTGCAGGGTCACAGAGAGACTGAGGTGTTGGTCGTCTCATAATTAGTTAGTAGCTTGTATACCCTCATTTAAATTTAATCAGATGCGTTCCGTTTTACGCAGAAAGAGCTTACAGTATCTTTTGGTCTGGCAGTATGGGCTGGGATTTAATGGGACAAATTTCCTAATATGCGTACAACGTTTTACGTTGTTGCTTAAAAAATTAGTAAGGTAAGTACATTTTCAGCTATTTAAGACATACTTTGTAATTGTTTGTTTAAATATGAATCAGAAAAATCGAAAGTGAAGTTTCGTATCCCTCCCTACAATATCCGACGCCATAATTAATGTATGTCACCGACACGTGGTCTCTGATTGACATCGGTAACTGCGATCCGATGGTAATGTGGACATAGCAATTATTTGTAACATATATATGTCGCAGTCGCAGTGATACTGTCTGAGCGGCCAGTAATTGGCTTATCACTAATTTGTCCATTCAATTAAATGCTGACACAACTGTAGTTCTTTAGAGTGACATTTTTAGATGTGCCTTGATCTCACCTGATGTTAAGTGATGATAAGGCCAATGATGGAAGCGCACTTCACCCGGGATCCTCGACTAGTGAGGCACTGGCTATCATAACTTTAGCGGCCGAAACACAACAATGCTACAACCATTGATGTTATGGCGACATATTTACATAAGATGGTGGTAACTAGCCAGGCGGACAAACAAGTCCTACCACCAACCAACCCAGAAAACAAACATGTACCCTGTTTACGACAATGCCTAGTTAAGAAAGACACCGTAGAAACAGAAAAATTCCTTTATTCGGAATAAAAACCAATTTATAGAATAAGGACGCGCGTACGAGCTTAAATCACGTTGAAAGATGTCATTGTCCGGCAGTCGCCGGTGTCTTTGGTGTCACTGCGTCGTCTTGCTCCCTTCCCCATTGCCGTCAGTATGCTTAACATCCTCCCCCCCTTGGAAGCTGAGGTTCCAAGGAGCTCATGAGAATCTCCTGTGGGCAGAGCGTAAACTTTAGTTAATGCTCTCTTGAAGATGCCCTTGGACGTAGTAACGTCCACAACTCTGCAAACACCGTCAGTTCCATAATATAATTTATTGATGCGTCCTAGGATCCATTTCATCGGTGGAAGGTGCTCCTCTTTAATAACCACCATGTCTCCAACCTGTATGTTTCGCTTACAATTTTTCTGCCCTGGGACCTCTGGGTCTAAACCGGTGGTCTTAACCACTAAGCCACAGAGGCGGTTAAAATCATCACGCAAGCGTCTCCATGTCCCCTACTAGATTCTCCATGGCGTTCGGTTCAGAATCGAGACCGAACAGCCTGTGTGTATCGGCCTCGCTGCCTGCACTAAGCGGTCTCTATTAATTACTACACGATTCTAATTTAGCGCGGCATGTCCCGGTTATCGCGCTATGAATACTCGATGTGTCGCCGATAAATCAACATCGTCTCGTCTAATAAATATGTTTTTCTTTCGCCCAAGGTTGCCTGGAAGAGATTGCTTGTTAACAATAAGGCCGCCCATTTTGTACTATGTCTCTTCGTCAATTTGTCTGTATCTGTTTTTTTTATGTGCAAATAAAGTTTATTTTATTTTATTATTATTATCGTTTTTAATAATATCTGAAACCAGAACGGTGGGAGGCAAAACGCTAGGACCGTGGTCCTGGCTTTAAATCCTAGGGATAGCAAACTGTTTCAGACGTTTCGATTTGTATTTGGATTTGCGATGACCAACCCGTTTTTGACGATTTTTAAAAATTATTCCTTTCTGGTAAACACTTGGCCTTAATTTCACCTGCTGTTAAGTTATGATAAGGTCGAAAATGCAAGCGCACTTCACCCGGAAATTCTCAACTATTGAGGAACTTTCTTATCTCTAACTGTCGGAACGCAACAACGCTATTAACGTAGCTGTTATGGAGACAAATTTAGATAAAAGTCAGGCGGACTTAAAAAAAGCTCTAACACCAATCCAACCGAGTACAGTCATGTACTGTGAATGGAACCTGGGAAGTCTGGATCTGAGACCGGTGGTCTTAACCAATTGGACCAGTCCTGGCTGGGTCGGGTAGACATTTAATTTTTTCACTGTATTTTATAAATATTTAATTCAGCATAAGTGTAGCCGGTTAGCACTTAAAAATAAATAGTAAAATTCATATTTATTTACTTGAAAATCTCGCTGATACTATCCATAGTTGTGTTCAGCATTCGTTGCTTCTCTGCTAGTTTCTCCCTCAGCTTGTCTGTGATCTCCTTCTTCTTTTCCAATTCCTCTTGTAATTTCTGCAAATTCACGTCCCTTTGTGCATCTTTCATTTCGTTCCAGTCCCTTCTGTCTTCTGCAAAGGCAAGTAAAAAAAAAAAATTTTACGGGTAAGCACAGTACCTTGTTCTCAACTGATGTTAAGTGATGATAACGCTAATGATGGAAGCGCTCTTCACCCGGGATCCTTAACTAGTGAGGCCACTGGCTATCTTATCTCTAGCTGCCGGAACACAACAGTGCTACAAACATTGATGTTATGGCGACATATTTAGATAAGATGGCGGTAGCTAGCCAGGCGGACAAACAAGCCCTACCACCAACCAAACCGAGTACACAAACATGTACTCCCCGCTAGGAATCAAACCCGGGATCTCTGGGTCTAAATCGGTGTTCTTAGCCACTAGACCACATAGACGGTAAATAATAATCAACAGTTAACTTCGATAGCTCGATAGCCAAATTCGATAGCTCATAAATTTTTCTGCCATAAACATGTATGAACATTTTTGTTTCGGATGTCCATGGTCGTTTCTTTTAAATAATAAAAAGGCCAAGATGGTGGTATGAAGATGGTACTAAAATTGTGTAAATAAGAATTTGAATTTCAATTGTTCGCTACAATCTTAAACCTTACAAATATATGTCCCAAGGTTGACAATGCTTATGTTACAAGCGTACGTACGAAGGACGCGTTGACTCTTCCCAAATTTGTAAATTCTCGTTGACCTTGCCAAGCAAAAACGAACCTAGCTGCTGTCTGATAAAGGCCAGATCCCTCTCCAGCACGACGTTCTCCGCGCAGTAGTCTGTGACGAGGATGTAAGTGGAGAAGTTGCGGTGCTCAATCAATTGAAAGTGGGCGATGATTTTGTTCTCATCACTCTCGTTAGCGTAATCCTGGCAACAAAAGATTTTTCAATGTGATACTGCAAACTAGCAAACAATTATAATGACACTGTTGCCACCACCAATAAAGAGGCAGAAACAGATTTAGATGCAATGCTCAAAACTAGTCATACCCATGCTAATGCTGACATCGCTATGAAGGAGGTTAAACGAATAAGATTTTAAAGGATCTAATAAAGTAACATGCTTAAATGCTAGAACACAATACTGCTTGCTGGTACTGCTATAAAGCGGGCCAAAATTGATTTTGATGCGATGGTAGCAAGTTTCCAAGCCAAAACTGGATATCTTTGTAAAAAACTTACTGTTGCTGAACTACTGGATCACCATTATGCTACTGTTGACAACGTTATAAAGGAGGCAGACACTGAATTAGCTAATAAAAGATCTCCTAACAAAGAAAAGTCGAATACTAAACTGTTAGACCGCAAACATGCTGAAACCGCTATAAAGCAGGCCGGAATGAATTTAAATACGATGCAGAAACTAGTCAAGTCAAAAATATCTTCTAATCTTATGTGTAACGCTTTTGAGATTGACAATGATATATTGGACTACAGACCATTATTAAAGTTAATTTAGTTAGGCAAACGAGTAAGTAAAGTAAGAACCAAAGATTAAAATACAAATAATGTTGTGGTTACTAACATAAATGTCATTCAGAATGATGACGTGCTCTTCGTACTGGCGCAAAATGTCTTCTTCTTGTTTCTTCTTTATATCCTCTTCCCTCTGTTTCTGTTTCTTATTAATCCTTATGACTCCCTTCCTTGCTAGAAAGTGGTACATCTTCATCTCATGGTCGAACGCTTTCTGTAGATCTCGCATTTCCTACAAAAGTATTTAATTATTTTATAAAATTTTATAAAATACAGTGAAAAAAAAATTTATAATAATTTATTTAATTATGTTATTTTTTATACAAACATCCTAGACAGGCCGGCGCAGTGGTGGGTATCACTTAAAAGCTAAGATTTTGTAAATAAAATATAAATTGTAAGGTGTAAAAACGTAAAACGTTTCTATAAAAACAGGGCCTTTACAAAACTAGGCTAATTTACCGACCGTTTGGGTGCACACAAAAAAGTTTTTTAACGTAAGCACAGAGCTTTCATCTCACCTGATGTTAAGTGATGATAAAGGCCAATTGAAGGAAGCGCACTTCACCCGGGATCCTCACCTACTGAGGCACTGACTATCTTATCTCTAGCTGCCGGAACACAATAATGCTACAGACATTGATGTTATGGCGACATATGGTAGCTAGCCAGGCGGACAAACAAGTACTACGACCAACCAAACAGAATACACAAACATGTACGCTGTGAATCGTACCCGGGACCTCTGGGTCTTAACCACTAGACCAATGAGGCGGTTAAAAGTTCAGATTCAACAAGTTCATTTATCAGATTATGGACTAAATTACAAATCTTTTCTAACTACATTTACAGGTATGAGCTGATAATTTCTAACCCAGATTCTTGTTATACCTGCACTTGCTGCTGCTGATCCATCCTCCCCTTCTCCTGTGCCGAGCGCAGTTTCGTGCACAGCTCGTCTCGCTGGTCGTACGCCAGCGTTGAGGACTCGAACAGGTCAGTCAGGAACTTCTTGCCTTTGTTGAGGGCAGCCAGCATCTTCGCCCACGATTGGTTGAAAAGGGATCTATAACGAGATTTCAATAACTGTAAAACTATCTTATTTCATGGGGATCGTGGACTCAATGCGAATTAGCCATCATCCCACGAATCCCATATGTCCTTTAGCATTAGGCTAAATGCCCCGAATGACACGCGCTTATGCTGAGACAGGGCCCATTAACTTCACAGTCTTTGTTTTCTTTGTTACTCTTTTTGATTCATCTTATTTAGTCTCTTGTCTGCCTCATTTACTTTTTGTATATTATGTATGTGTGTGTTGTTGGTAAAATGTGCTAATATTTAATTAATATTTTATTATTTATTTATTTAATTATTTATTTATTTTATGTGTGTGGTTACCTGTAATTGTAAGGACAGTTAGTTCTAAGCAACTCTGCATTTTATATTTATATTGATGTAATTGCCGCACCTTATGTTGGTAATCCTAATAAATAAATAAATGCTTTTCTTTCTAAATAAATAAATAACACTACTACACCAAATCTCTAAAGTATAAACCACGTTGGGTCTCATAGGTTAGCCACCCCACAAACCCCATGAATCCCACCTGTCCTTCAGCATATGCTCTATCTCCTGCCTGATCTTCTGGTTTTCGCACTGAACACCGTTGAACCTCAGCATAGCTGTCTCCAGTTTGTTCTCAGTGGACACTAGACGGTACTCGCTCTGCTCTCGACGCTTCTCAATCTGTTTGGGTTTGACATTGGAGTTTATTATTTTAACTTGCCGATATACTGTTTGGTAGATGTTTGTACTAGTTATTGACTGCTGTATTGCAAGTATGGATTTGCATTTCATGGTTTTACTGGCAAAAAGTGTGATAAGAAGCCTGGCTAAACAACACTAGACTTTATTGCATTGTTTGGCTCTTAATCTTCGAGTACTTATCACTGTGCAATATTTTTTATGTAGGCACTTACTTGCCGGCCCTTGTTTCCAAGACTAACTTTGTCATGCATGTATATATTTCAAATCTGTATATTTGTTAAGCAACATAGAAATATGTTGAAGAAAACGTGATATTTATCCAAGAAATAGACGAAATCCTAATAGACTGGTATTAAATAAAATCCCTAGACTATGCAATATAAAAAAAGTTGCTTGACTATGTGTGTTCAAATTTACAACAAGATACCTACCCAGCTATATAGAAGAACCGAATATTATTAAATTTAGAAAAGTTTTCTTTAAATGGCTCAATCATCATCACACATACACACTACAATTTGCAGAAGTTTTTCAATTTAAAGAATGATTTGTGATTGATGTTAATGTACCTAGTAGTTTTCTGCAATATTTTCTATTATATCTATTATATTATTGTCTAAACATGTTTGTACTACACTACTTATGTTGTACTAACTTTTTATACCGTGTTTTAGTGCAAATAAATGAATTATGAGTTATATCTTACAGGTGAGCACTTGGCATTCATATCACTTAATGTTAAGTGATGATTTGATGATAAGGCCGAAGGTGGAAGCGCACTTCACCCGGAATCATCAAATACTGAAATACTGGTTATCTTATATCGATAGGTGGTAGCTAGCCAGGGGGCCGACCGCCTAACTCGATCGCTTTCGATCGCTTTGAAGGCGAGGCGAGGAGGAGGCGTCATCTTGTCATTTCGAAAGCAATATGAAAGCAATATCGATAGCTATAGGCTATAGCTTCCGATATTGTTTTCGTATTGCTTTTGAAATGACACAATGATAACTCCTCCTCGCCTCGATCGAAAGCGATCGAGTTAGGCGGTCGGGGGGCCGGTGGACAAACAAGCCTACTACCAACCAAACCGAGCACAAAAACTTACATCCCGCTGGGAATCAAACCTGGTACCCCACAAAGGCGGTCAGATACTCATAAACAACTAAAAACAAGGCAATAATCCCATTGATAATTATTTTTCTTGTGTAAGTGACCATGACAGTTTAAAAAGTTTCTTTCAGAGTGTTGATTCCTTCGTATATTTATTTGCTACCTCCCCCCTATTCGCGGTACATAGTTTCCTCAACAGCAGCATTTCCTTCTTCTTCCTCTGCAACACTCCGTCGAGCTGCTCCATCACTGTCACTCCCTCTGTGAAAAGAAGGGGAAATATCACTATATTTATTTGCATTCTCTATTTGATCGCATATTATTTAACAACCGCATCCAGGAACAAATGCCAGGCGAAACCTGTAGTAAACTTGATTATCGATTTCCTATAGCCAGCCACTTAGGGTCGTTTAGTTGGTTTTAAACCCCCTTGTGTTTAGTGGATATGTCCCTCTCTCTTGACCCCTGGATGCTATAAGGGGACGGACGAACTGCCACGTAACTAGGGTTTCTTGCAGGGGGCTCTAGTATCAAATAAGGAGGATTCAAAGGGTAAAAACGGCCAGTAACATTAAAAAAAAGCGTTAGAAAAAAATCTCCCTCTCCTATCATCTCCATTTTAATCCTCACCTTCGCATTCCGCCTCTGTTTTAATCCGGTGAAGGATTGCGGTCTTCAGATCGTTCTCCAGCCGTTCGCGTTTCTTTTTATGGGTCCCAGACTTGGCGATCTGTGAAATGTTAAATTAATAATTTAAATTTTAAACTTTCGCTTTCCATATTGTAACAATGTTAAAACGGGTTTTAACACAAAGTCAAAGTATTCAAATAAACTAAAGCATAAGTGCTTTTGAATCGTCCAAACATTTTTTAGGTAACTACCATCCATTCAGGACGTCTATTTTTTAGTTGTGGAGAAGAATGGGCGCAAGACACTGCACATCTTTTATAGAAGTAACGACATACTAAGAAAAAGTATGTTAAGTATTAAAATCTCAAACTCCAAATTACAAACTTTTAAGTATAGGTATCCCAGGCATTACTTTATAAAAACGCTACTTATAATAGAACCACGTTTAATCAACTTGTATATTATAATCGACTATACTCATGATCATTGTCATCATCATCATCTTCAGCCTTCATTCAGTCCGCCTTCAGACATAGCCAAACGCCCCCATTTCTTTCTTTCGCCAGCCACTTTTGCTAACTAACACGTATAATCAATTTGTAATTATTATAATCAACTATACTCGTTACACCATCAACTGTGCTCGTGACTACAACAAAACATGCAATCAACTCCCAAAGACAACCGGGATATAAAGGATCCTAGCAATTTATTGTTGTTATAAGAATTTTGTATTCTTATGCAATGTTCAGTCAGCGGGGAGACTCAAAAGAGCTCGGCCAATCTGCCCACAAAGGCTGTAACTGGCACATATTTGTAAATATATTGCTTATTTTCTATTTGTCGATGGCCCTTTGCAAGCTCTTCGGGGGAGGGATAGCTTTCATTGAATATTTTTGTGTTAAAGATAATTTAGTTTAGGGAAGTTAATTCGTCTTAAAATAAACTTTAAAAACACTTCAATTGGAAGAGCACCTGACCCGGTATCTCAGAAGGGTGCTGGTTCAAATCCTGCTCGTGGAAATTTTTTCAACATTGTGTTTTTGTAATTTGTTTCGCAACAAAAATTTGCGTTAAAATTATATAAACAAAACAAAAAACATTTTATAAATAGCTTGCCTACTTCTTAATTGATCTTTAGTATTTGTTAATATATTATGATCGGGTGTTACTGACGGTAGTTGTTGACATTGAATGGGTGCCTTTGGCTTTCAAAGAAAAAATTAAATAGTGTTGAATAATTTCGCCGGGCTGGTTAGAACCACGATAGCTCAATTGGAAGAGCACCTGACCCGGTATGTCAGAAGGGTGCAGGTTCAAATCTTGCTCGTGGAAATTTTTTCAACATTGTGTTTTTGTTATTTTAATAAACCATTGGTTAAGTATCGTAACTGTCCAAAATGTATAGTTAAGCCGGGGATACACATGCCTGCAGCTTGCACACTAGCATACCAGCTCCATGCACGTGCCAGCTACTGTCATACGTAGTTAGTGTATACGCTAACTGGCATACAAGTAGCTAGCACAACATTTGATTTACTTGCATGCCCGTTGAGGGAGGGGTCGTGGGGGGCTGCCATACTGGCACGTGCTACGGGCACGCCAGTAGCTGCCTCGTTGTGGCCGTAGGCTTAGACTGTCGATTTTCCTGCTCTGTACAATGCTTCTAGAGATACAAATGAATCATCTGTAGCTAAAAATCTTAATGTTATTTCCAATTTGGTTATCGCCGGGATGGCATTTCACATGTGAATATCATTCTTTGTTATTTTAAGCCCAATTTTTCCTAACAATTCATCAAATGTTTCTGGAAGCATTCTACTTGCTCCAAAATCTTCCCTTCTACTAATCCAATCTCTTACCCAAACCCCTCTTTTTTATCTCTCATTAATTTAGCTACACATTCAATTGCTAGTAACAATAAGATTTTGTTTTCACTTCGATTGTTATCCATTTTTGGCGCGCAAGTTCACTCGAATTTGTTCCAGTGACTGTCTCACTTACTGTCCTGTGTATAAGCAATGCTAATACTGGCATGCAAGGGCACAACTTGCATGCCAGTATTACTTGCAAATGTACCCGCAGTGTGCCAGTAACTCGTACATGCCAGCTACTTTCCCGATTTCCGGACATGTGCATCCCCGACTTTATCTAAAATAAAATGTTATCGAAAATGAAATTAGAAAAAAAAGTTTTATTAATGAACAATAAATAGGTATGTAGTTTTGACATTGACCTCGAATATTTGTATACCTATCTGGAATTAAGTTACATTTATTTTAAATTTGCTAAGCCCTTACAGAGCTCATGTAAGTACATACGTAAGTAAGTAAGTAAGTAAGTACTTACCCACTTACTACACCCTATGTAACACCTTATTTTTGTGTACATTACAGTTTAATTAAATAAATAAAAATTGAAAGTAGAATCGAGAAAGTAAAAATAGAGTATCCCAGCAGTTGAGACATAAAAGGGATTTCCACGTTCAATAATCAAGGACACTGATATCTTAATTTCGACACTGAAAATTCTCGAACGATATTCACCGAGTACATTTACCTAGGACAAACGCGTCAACTAGGAAAAACAACTTCGAGAAAGAGGCTAATAGAAGGATTCGGCTGGGCTGGGCAGCATTTCGCAAACTGAATCGGGACTTCTCGTCGCAAATACCACAAAGTCTTAACCTGTCCTACCTGTTATGACATACGGAGCCGAGACGTGGACACTCACGGTACGACTAGTCCACAAATGTAAAGTCACTCAACGAGCTATGGAGAGAGTTATGCTAGCGGTGTAACTGTAAGAGATCGAATCTGGAACAAAGTAATTCGCCAGAGAACCAGAATAACTGACAAAGCTCAAAGAATTAGCACGCTGAAGTGGCAATGGGCTGGTCATTTAAAGCCGCAGGGCCGATAACCATTGAGGTAGATGTGTTCTAGAGAGGAGACTGTGACTCGGCAGACGTAGTGTGGTGGAGCGACGATATACGCTAAGTGGCTGGCAGCGGTTGGATGAGATTAGATGAAGATCGGGCTCAGTGGCATGCATTGGGAGAGGCCTATGTCCAGCAGTGGACTGATGTGAGCTGATTATGATGAATTAAATTGTAAATTTTGCAAAAAATACTATTATATTTCATGTCACTTTTATTTTGGGATCACCGGTGAGATTTAGGAATCCCCCCGGCTCTCCAAGAGGTCCTTTCCTGGCCCTAGAAGGATAGCCGACTGCGTGTTGCATTTTTTGCTGAAATGAAATTCGTATTACCTTCAAATCCTTCAAGACGTCGAGGTAGTCCTTCTTCAGGGTCCTCATGAGCTGGTCCTGCCTCCGGAACTGTGGGTGGACGCCCATCGTGCGGTGCAGCCGGTCAGTCTGGATCGTGCGGAACTGAGGAGATCACAATTTCATAAAATTTGGGTTATTTTTATATTTATACCATAAAGGTAACTAACTGGTGGCGCGGGCGTTGTTGTATTTGATAGTGGACTGTATTTTTTTATTGGCGTTATACTAGGCAGGCGATGTTTCGAACTACGAGGCATGGCGACATGGGCAATGCGTGGCAACCACGTGTCCGGCAGGCGAGCGAGCAGTCTGAACCGGCACCAGGTTGGTGGCCGGTGGATGAACTTGGCTGGAACACGGACCTGGACCACCAGCGCGTGGTCTCTCATAGTTTTTAACACTCGTAACGCGGTAATAGCTATCAGGCGACATTTCTTCATCATTTTTTCAAAACTCTGTCATTGCACTAATTCGCGGTTGCAGTTGCAGTGAGTTCGTTGGCGTGCTGCGTTTTATATTGCGGTCTCGCTCTTGTGCGCGAGAAAGGTATGTATTGGAGGGAGATGGGTAAAGGAAGCTAGTACATCGCCAATCAAACTACTTTTATCAAATAAGAAAATATTACGATAGCGAAAAATGCATGTAACTATTTTAGCGCGGCTAAAGTCACCAACTGGCGCAACCAGTAACATTTTGTTTTGTAGGTAAAGTCTTTATTTTATTATGTTTATAATGTCAAGGTGGTATTTTGTTTTTAAACTCGGCAACGTATGGGCTATAGCTTTCTGATGCTGCAGGTTTCAATGGGCGGCGATGACCACTTCCCATCGCAATCGCAAGCTCGTTTGCAATGATTTTACTTATTAAAAAACATGTTTAATTATCAGATCATTAAGGAAAATTTCAAATAGCATAAACTGACTTAACTCATATTTTTTCAGTTGTTTCTATTAACTTTTTTAACCTCTGTATTTTACTTAAAGCTAGGGATGCAACGCTATGTCTATTACGATACCAATACGAATGACGAATGCATCGTAATAGCGAATACTATAACGAATGCATTACGATTATTTTATTTGCATTTAGTAAAACAAGACAATTGAGTAAAATCAACATTTATTTAAATTTTTAAGACAATTTACCACTTAAATATCCAAATTAAAATCAATTTATTTTAAATTCTAATTAAAAAAACATATTTTTTTTTAAATTATCTGGTTTTAGTCTATTTCGTATATCCGTATTGATAAACCAGCTGTGGAGAACAATCCACCAAATATAAAGCTTTATTCTGTATAAATATACAGAATAAAGCCAAATGGTGGGCCTTTATAAAAATGCTTCCATATCTCACTGTGTTCGTGACTTTTTGGCATTGTTTTCTATTAAAAAACAACACCAAGACGTACAAAAGCAATAAATACCACAACACAATAGTTACTCGCGCGTGGAACAAAACAAATGTCACAAATTGTCAATGTCAGTGGCAAACGTCAAAAATATGAAAGATGGCTGTCAATAGTGTTGCCAGCGCAAACATCGAATCTGTCTTGCATTCCTTTTCACGAAAAAAATTACATCAAACTAGTTTTCTTTTTTTATAATTTTTCTTTTTTTATAAATCGTAATACTTTTTACGATACGAATGATCGTCAAAAATTACGATAACCTGCACTTTACGATTATCGGCATCGGTATCGTTGCATCCCTACTTTAAACATAGAAAGTTATTGGTTTAAAACAATTGTGGACCAGTTGAGAAGCTATAGATGGATATGGAGAACTGCCCATAAACTAACACGCGGGCGCGGGCCCGGGCCCAGTGCGGTTGTTAGTTAGTTGGTGGTTGCTAACGACTGCTAATGCAGCCGGGACCAACGGGTTAACGTGCCTTCCGAAGCACGAAGGAGCTCGAAATGATAAATTTATGGTCACCCATCCGATGTCTTTAATTAATAAAAAATAATAAAAACCCGGGCTATACATCAAAAATCCAAAAGACATTTTGCCCGACTTGGGTATTGAACCCGGGACCTTCGGGTATCGGGCCGAGCGCTCTGCCAATCGGACACCGAGGCGTATCAAAATGTATCAACGCTCCTAACGATTACACAACTGTAGTACCTGTCGCTGCAGCCTGCAGTGCTCATCCTCCATCTTCTTAAGAACGTCCAAGTCGTTGGAACTCTCAAGGGGGTTATCCATTATTATATAGCAATTTTCTTTACAAAATGTCTGTAAAATAAACTAAATGTCAATATTTTCATGTACACAAAGCCATCTCGATTGGAAGTTTACAATGTTTTGGGATAGTAACTACTTTTTTTTTGAATTTGCATGCCCATTAGATAGCGCCACAGGATGGCGCTACCTGCCCTTTATTTTTTAAAGACTCATACCCGATGGACCTGGGTTCAATTCGAAGGTCGGGCAAAGTGTGTTTCGGATTATTCGATGCAGGGTTTGTGATCACCAACCCGCGCTTGGTAAGCGTGGTTGCTGATTAAGCTATTACCCAATAATTGTAGCGACGACTTCATTTCAATGATGGAGGCCTTTGTTCAGCTGTGAGTGACATGGAGTGGCCAGCACAAAATGAGTGATGATAGAAATGTTAAACGTACATACCTTTACTGCAAATAAATATAATTGATTTGATGTGATTTCCCCCAAACCCCTTGAAAATTTGTGAAAAGTATAGGGCTTTGATGTGGTCTCATGCGGACTCAACCTTCTAAACGGCTACAGCAACGCGTGGGTAGTTCAGCTAGTATCCAATAATAATTAAAAACGATGAAAGGTTACACTCTATATGCAAATTTTAAAATACAATATCTTAGATTAAATTTTCGCATGGACGCGCGGCCCCTTCCGAACACAACAAATACATTTATAAGCACCGTGCAAAAGTTAGTTAGCCACTCCTGTTTGTGCGGCGGAGTTGTGTTGTTGTTCATTATTTAAAAGCTGCATTATCCTAAACACACAACACGGTTTAAGTACGAAAAACAACGGGACAGCTGCTTCGTTGAAATCTTGCCGCGAGCTGATTTTAAATGGCATGTCTGTCCACAATGCGGTTATTTCCAGTAGCACAATACTTAGGCGCGACTTAGCTGGTGTAAGCCTAGATTTCTCAGCTTCATATTTTGTGGCGTTGTTTACGCTGTAGTGTTGGTAGGGGTAGACCTAGGCGGACGTTTCGAGATCAAATCAGGGATGTCTTGAAAAAAGACCAGGTCAAGAGTACCCTAAACCGAAGAGCATGTATGAAGGGAATAATGTAAGTGGACGAAGCGAAACAAGTATGTAAGGATCGTAGCAAGTGGAAAGAAGAAGAAGAAGAAAGACGGAAAAGAGGCGTGATTATATGTATGTATGTATGTATGTATGTATGTATGTATGTATGTATGTATGTATGTTTACGCTAAAGCCTAAGATAAGATAGCTAGTGGTAATAAAAACAACTATTGAATGCGTTTTATTTACGCCTGGTTTATATAAAAGTATACAGCATACAACGGAGGGGTTCTCTACCAGCTTCGATCAATTATGTACTAGGTTCCCGATGAGCGCTTGAAAAACGGTACAATGACGTTGGTGGCGATGACGGTAAATATTAAGAACAAATATTTTGCAACCTCAATTTAATCTTTATATTAAAGACTAGCATACACAAATACAAAGCTTTCCTCTTTATAATATTAGTATAGATTTTAAGGTTCACAATAAGCTGAAGCTGTTGATGCCATCCAATGTTTTTTCATATTCAGATTTTGTTATTAGAAATTTAAATGTATAGGTGTGAGCAAACAGGACCACTTTCGATATGCATTTTTGTTCCGGAACCTTTATCTAGTACGTTATTGATCGAAGTCTACCAGTCAATTGTAACTACCATGTTATCGATGCCTCTAATGCCTAATTATAATGTGTAATGCCTAGCTGTCAGTGAAATATATAAATAACTCTAATTTGAAATAAGTGTTAAGAAAACCCTTTTTTTTTTTTTTTAGAGAGATTGCTGATTGCCTCTACGGCATTTTCAGCTTCACCGGGCTTTTTTTTGGAGGCGGCGAGGAACGTAAAGGGTCCCTCAAGCCGTGTGAAACGAATCACCTTCGGAGGTTATCTAGAGGGAACGGCATCGCGCACTAGTGCGCGTCCCCGTGCCCTACTAGATTCTCCGAAGGGTTCGGATCGGGAAAGAAAACCCACTATCACTATCAACTATGTAATTCATTCGAAACAAAATTGATGTCAAAAAAAAATAAGCAAAATTCAAAATCATTTATTCAGTTTAGGCTACAAGTAGCTATTGTGAATGTCACTATGCCATCGGTTCGTAAATCTACTCTGGGCGGGAGATCTTGTACTGAGAAGAACCGGCAAGAAACTCAGCAAGTGTCCAGCTCTTTACTCCCTTACAGCGCCATAAATATTGGAAAATGCCCTATCATAGCAGGACACTTTCCATTACAAATAAACACAAAAAAAAATATAGAAGACAACCACAACATGTAAAAAAAACAATTTAAAAAAACAAGTTAACAAATTTACATCTGGTAAAAGTTTATATTTCCATAAAGGCACGCAGTATCACTACAGTACTCTAGTAAAAGTCAAAATTGTTTAAGAAAAATAAAGTCAAACTATAGTGAACAATACTAAAAATAAGTTAAGTATGCAAGAGCAGACCAGCCTCCACATGCGGCACCCGTTCACGAGTATGACATATGTATCAGCGATCGCTTCGCTCAACCATATTTTAGGGAAAGTAACGACCCGACGCACACGCCACCACCGCAGAGACAATAAAGAGAGCATGACACACTCAAGATACTCTAAATAAAAACTTAATGATCTATTTAACGCAACGCTGTTTGTTATATGTAGAACACTGCTAATAATGGCTATCATATCAGTACAAAAATTATATAAATTAATTTTATTATATTGATTCAAATAGAGTATAATGTGTTTTTTTATTATAACCAGGCTGTTTTATCATATAAATATTCTTTGACTGTCTAATAACCTTTTATAAGTAATAAAGACTTTAGATGTTCAGATCGCAGCGAATCTCCATACCGAGCATGTTAATGCTGCTCTGCAGGCCGAGTGATGTGCCTTGAAGAGAGGGTAGGGGTAAGAATGGCGACTTTTTTGCCGTGAACGCGCATACCTGTTTTCTTGGCATTGAACTCAACTAGATATTGGAGCCCCAATTAAATATGAGGTCCAATACCCGATTGAGCTCAATGACAAGATTCGCTCGACTCACTTCGGTTTCGACCCGCCCGGCCGCTGGGTGACCGTTATATCCCCCATGCACCGTGCTATCATCTGCATAGCAATGAATATTTCCAAGTGGAAGCCTATCATTGATATGCAGAAGGAACAGCGTGGGGGATAGAACGGACCCTTGAGGGACACCAGCGTTCACTGACATGAACCGCGAAGCACATCCGTCTGTGAGTACTCGGATCCTACGCTCATGTAGGCAGCCAGCGACCCAGTTGCAGAACTGAGCAGGCAGACCGTATGCCGGGAGCTTGGAGAGAAGGGCTCTGTGCCAGACCCGATGATGTATCGCTTTGCGAAAACGCTCCTCCAGTGGAGATGACCTCTTGCAGTTGGTCACGCTGGTGGAGCACATCCTGGTGTTGGTGTGCAGTTGGGCTAACTCATTCTTAAACTGAGAATTTCTGTCTATTATGTATATTTAATATATCTTATTTTCATTTCACTGTCATCCCTCTCTTTTAGCAGCTGGTTGCAGGACTCCTTGGATACACTAAGCTCCTCAAGTGCCTGTCTGAGCTTTAGTTCAGTGCTTCTAGAAGCCTTACGGTCAGCATTTTAAAGGTGGTTTTATTTACCCCTGAAAATTGTAATATTTATATATTAAATATTTAAGATATATTATGACTTTGTATGTGTTGGAAGTTAGGTATATCAAACTTCTTATATCAGCTAGTAAGATTATTTAAGAATGTGATTTTAATTTTAACTAATGGGGGGTAGATATGTCTTACAAATACAAGAGGTTTAAAATATGAGTTTTATATTGTAATTGTAAGTTATTAGTTGACTTCATTTATATAAAGGACGCGGACTTTTATTTTCAAATAAGGTCACTACCTACTCATAGCCATCTTTATTTCAAGATACAAAAATTTCCAAAGATCAATAGGTAATTAATTTAAAAAATAATAATTAAGGTTGTAAAAGTAAGGAACCCTAAAAGAAAGCTACGGTCCATTATTTCAATTGTGACTGTCCACCGTTGTGAAAGGTCCTAAGCTCAGCCGTGGGGCATTTACACGATAACGAAATGTACATAAACTCGCTTACTTTAGAAAATCAATGCTGAATTAAATGGCAGAGAGGCCTCAAAGGAATAGTGCCGTTAAGACAGTGAAGAGAGGATTTTACTGACAAAGAGACGACTGCGGCAAGCATTCACACCGAAGCGAACGCTTATCTGTTTGTAAACATTCTTTGAATTGTGATAATAATTATTAACCATGTTTTATGTTGTCTAAGATGTAATGCACTATATGGCGCATGCAACTGTGCCGAAATTATTTCAAAAATATATTATTACTAATGCGCTATTAACCCATTAATGACGGTCCCGTTCACGTCAGTAGCCTAACGGAGCTATGGGGATGGAATCATGATTTTTAGCTTCATAATTTATCCCACACAACACTTTAATGCTATGTCGAGTGTGACCCTTGCTTGGCCAAGGACGTGATCCTTCAAAAATGTTTAGCGAAACTAGGTTGTAACAAAACAAATATGAATGACTATTTATTATTTATTCGTAACCGAGCAACCGCGACGTTTCTTTTATCACAAATCACTCGAATCTAATTCACTATGATAGTCTGGTTAACCTGCAGATGAATGAGAATTATTGGTCAATTGACTTCTTAATCGCATGTGAGTTCGATACTAACTGTTGGTTTCTTTACCTTTCTCACACATCCATTAATATTCTAATCCTTCTTTGTAAATATAAAGTACGCATTGAAACACATATCACACTAGTTATATACAAAGTTGAGCTTAACTCTACAAAAGATCTAATCCAGCCAACTCTAGCTGTGGAACGGAAAAAAGTCTAAAGGAATTATTCTTACAATACTTGTTACTGGTAATTTTCAATTTAACACAGTTCGGTTTGAGTGACGGAACGCCTTTCAAACAAAAATGTTCTCGCTCAGAAATGAATGGAGTGTGATGTGAGGATTGGCACTCGGTCTGCTGCCACCCTGCTCGCTGGTTACCCCGATATGGATGGGAGATTCATCGGAGCTGTCAATTGACTTTTTAATCGCATCTGAGTTGGTTAATAACCATTTCCTTGTCCCATGACCTTATGTATTGAATTGAAGCGTCATTAGCCGAACGGATTGGAAGTTCATCATCATCAACTTCGTCATCATCATCTTAACCATCATCATCATCAGGACTGGTAGATGCTCTGATTGAACACGAGAAATTTATGGCTTGGCATAAAACCACATTACAAAATACAAAGTCGGGCTATGCATTTAAAATACGAAACGCACCTTGCCGGACCTGGGAATCAAACAAACCCAAGACCTCTGGATATCAGGCCAAGAACTTTGCCATTTATCCAATGAGGTGAGAGAACAAATGGACAAAGGTAATATTTCGTATATCGACTGGTGTATTTGTAGTGTATTAGAGTAGTGTATTACTAGAGTAAACTACTCTATCGTGCTTTCCGAAGGACAGTGTAGCTCGAGATAACAAACTTTTGGTCACTCATCCGATTACCGGCCTATGCAAAAGTTGCTTCACTTCAGCATTCGCAGCGGGAGCGCGTTAACCACTGCATCTTCGAGCTCTTCCCGACTCGGAGCTCTTGCTGCAGTAAAGAAAATTCAATCGAAATGGTAAATTTTCCTGATACATAATATCGTTGTCCGACCTCATTCCACATCAACTGAGGCACAATATAAGTAGACAGCAGAAGGTAAGCTTCATACAAACACGCTCGAGCAACGCACACATAGACAACCTCTCTTGGATACGGAACCTTGCAACAGCAGCGCTCGGACTGGCTTAAGAGCGCGGTATATGTTAAGCTTACCTTCGGGGTCACCTTATTTTGTGGTTCTGGGGATATATTTTTGAATCCCACGTATGACATTGTGTTGTCGCATGCGATTTAAGTGTCACTCGTCTTCCAAGTCGCATGACGCCGATTTTCCGTACTTTTGAATCGTTCGTTTCCAGTACTGCCAACCTAATACGAAATGTTGGATGTTATCCGTTTCACGCAGAATTTATAGAAAACCGGTAACAACCGCAATGAAAACGGAACGTAATATCCATGTTTCTATTGGCTGTTAAAAAAACCTTTGCTTTTTAATAGAAAAGACTATAAATGACACAAAGAAACGGGTGACATGACATTGACACAACGCATTGATTTTGACGGTTATTCTATCAATCGCTTTGTGTCGCTCGACTGCAACGAGTGGGTGGGGGCACTCGTTGCGGTCGAGTGATTCAAAAATATGGAAAGTCAAATGTCGAACGAAAATCAGTAGAAATCAAGCGCTCGACTCGAGGGGAATGTATCAAAAATAGAGCCCCTGAGCTGTTCCGAGATCCGTGTCCGTGAGAAGGTCAAAGCGTGCGTTGCTCGAGCGCGTAATACATAGAGCTTACCCTCTTCAGCCTTCTTGCTTTGTGACCGAGGTGAACGTCCCACATCACTTACCCGATTGCAAGTTAACTAGACTATTTCATACTCGCTGGTACAGTTTCAATTCCACGGTGACACTTCGGAGCTCCAACATCTTACATAACATTATAGGAGATGAGTATTTTCCCTACGAAGATATTAGGGTGTGCTGCCCGTCTGAAATTCATATTCAAAGTGCTCATGTCATATTGTATTACATCTCCTTGTAATTTACTATTCTATTGTACTTGATGCACATAAATTTCTTTATAATACCATTAATATTCTGAATTATTAATCTCAAGGACTATAAAGTCTTATTATTGACGACCTCCTTGGTCGAGTGGTTTGTTCACCGGTTTTCATGGTGTCGCCATCTCTGAGGTCCCGGGTTCGATCCCCGGTCGGGTCAATTTAGAAATTATTGTTTTTCTAAATTGTCTCGGGTCTGGGTGTTTTCTATGTATAATAAGTATGTATTTAAGTGTTTTAAGTATCTAGTAACCATTTAACGAGTGTCATAACGAAGCTTCTCTTGGGCTAGATAATTGATGTGAGTGTAGGAAAGTTTATTTATTTATTAACTTATTTCTTTTTTTTGATGGCTTCGTGCGATTAGCACATTTAGCCAGTGTCAAAGTAATTTTTCTTACAAGTAATACATAAATATACAATATGATAATGATGAATGATAATAGAAATGTGAAGTGAGAAATGATATACCCCCAACCCCTCGAGTATCTCAGTAAAGATGTGTGGCTTTACTAAGTCCTCACGCAGAGTTCTTGAGAGAATTTGAAAAGTGACGTTGCACTGTTTTGTTTCATTTACCAACACTCATGCACACTCACGAACACTTAACGGTTAATATTCCACCAATATTTCACATAAATATTCGACATAACACAAATTTTAGAAAATAAAACAAAACCGCAGACATGACTCTTTACTTTCCCGCCAAGAAGTCCATTAATTAATTAATTTATTTATTTATTAACATTATACATAATGCAAACATAATGTTATTGAAAATATACAGGGTGTTAGTAATATATGTATAGTCCCGAAACATAGTCATGCAACCATGTGTAAATAACACCGCGGTAAGTACAAAATCATATTTATAAACATTATTTTTCCATACAAAATCTCGATTTTTTTTTATTACACTATTTTTGTTCAATCCTTACATGTTATGACTTCTGTTTCGTTTGGACCATGAGGTTGTCGACCAAGAGCAATGTATTAGCTTAACCTAGGGTTGTCACTTTACAGTTCTCCTTAACTTACTCCCTCAATATGTCGGCCATGTGGTGCTTTTCGGTTATGTTCATAATTTTCCAGGGTTCTATGAACGGTACCCTGTCTGCCATATCCGGGATTATACTGGTATTACTAAACACCCTGTAAATATACAGACGCCTGCACATCAACCTATCCGAAACTGTCAAATTTCTTGAATAAATGTTCATGTTACATAAAGTACAATGTCAATTGAGGAAATTTGTCAGTTTCTAGTAGTCTGAAGTGCGGCGTGTAGCGTGTGTACTATTGAAGACCATTGTGCTGCTGATATGTGCCGAAAGGTTGAGCCCATTTAGGACGCAATGTTTGCATTTCTTTTCTACATAAATAAACAATGTTGACGAGCGCAGTGGTTAACGCGCCCGGTTTAGGATTGCTAAAGTTAAGCAACTCTCACAAATGCCGGTCATCGGATGGGTGACCAAAAACTTACCAACCGTGCTTCGTTAGCAGTCGTTAACAACCACCATTCCGCACTGGGCCCGCGTGGTGGCGGTGTGGCCCTTTCTCCCTATCCATCCATAAGGAAGGCTCGTGCCCCAGCAGTGGGACATAAAGCTAGTGATCCTGAAATGGTTACAGTCTGTGTTCTAATAAACAAATATTTTTTAATTTAATTTAATTATTATTGTGATTATGACTTAAATCCACGATTTTTTTTATTGTTTTTAGTCCTCTACGAGTAAGCGTTTAGCCTTACCAGGTCTTACCTTATAAAAAGGTCAAAGCTGAAAGCGCACTTCACCTGAAACCCTCCCACTACACCTGTACTATTAAGTATTCTGTGCCTCTACTGAGGAATTGGCTATCTTATCTGTTACTATCGGAACATACAATCAAACTTTCATTGATGTTATTTATTTATTAAATTTCAAATGCCCTGCTACACTTTTAAAACCAACACGTGCAGCGGGCAAATTACTTTTAAAGAAAAAACTTAATAACCTAGTTTTCTTATAAATGTTGAAAAAATTTCCACGAGCAGGATTTGAACCTGCACCCTTCTGACATACCGGGTCAGGTGCTCTTCCAATTGAGCTATCGTGGTTTTTACCAGCCCGCCGAAATTATTCAACACTATTTACTTTTTTACTTTGAATGCCAAAGGCGCCCATTCAATGTCAACTACCGTCATTAACATTGGAAGAGCACTTGACCCGGCCGATGCGATCCGAACCCTTCGGAGAATCTAGTAGGGCACGGGGACGCGCACTAGTGCGCGATGCCGTTCCCTCTAGATAACCTCCGAAGGTGATTCGTTTCACACGGCTTGAGGTACCCGTTACGTTCCTCGCCGCCCCCAAAAAAGGCCGGTGAAGCTGAAAATGCCGTAAAGGCAATCAGCAATCTCTCTCAAAAAAAAAAAAAAAAAACCTGACCCGGTATGTCAGAAGGGTGCAGTTTCCAATCCTGCTCTTGGAAATTTTTTCAACATTTGTGTTTTTGTAATTTGTTTCGCAACAAAATTTGCGTTAAAATTATATAAACAAAACAAAAAAACATTTTAGTTTTGTTATGTTTTTTTTAACAAATGTTTGTTTAATAAAAATAATGTCAACGTCTGATTCCTGAGCAATCGAGGCAATATTAGGTTATGGCAACGGACATAGAAAATACGGTGGTAGCCAGCCAGGCGGACTTAGAACAGGCCATCACCATCATTATCGTCATCTCAGCCAAAAGACATCCAATGTTGGACAAAGGTCTCCTAAGGATCTCCACAACGACTGGTTTTGTGATGCTCGCATCAGACAGGCCAGTGAGCACACCAAGAACAGTTATGTCGCTCCGCTGGGAATCGTACCCGGGATCTCTAAAGAAGCGCTTGAATAAATAAAATAAATGTAAGCAAATATTATACGTAAGTACAGTGGGTATTAAGCATTCACGCTACATAGTAAATAAGAGACATAAACTCATTTTACGTCCTTACTTACTTCCTGAGCCATAAACAAACTGAGTTATACTGACATAAAAAGTTACAAAATATGATAATAGTCAACCCTTCCGCCTTAAATGTGTGATTGTCACACGGCTGGCCAAATGCCTCCATCATTGAAATCAAGTCACCACAATTGATGGGTAGGTACTGGCTTAATCACCACGCTTGCCCAATGCGGGCTGGTGATCACAAACCCGGGCTATGCATCGAAAAAATTCTAAACACATTTTGCCCGACCTGCCCCCCCACCGCCTAACTCTATCGCTATCGATCTCGCTATCGCGCTCTATAGTTTATGGCGTCATTTTGTCATTTCGAAAGCGATATAAAAGCAATATCGAATTCTATAGGTTATAGCTTTCGATATTGCTTTCATATTGCTTTCATATCGCTTTAGAAATGACAAGATGACGCCATAAACTAAAGAGCGCGATAGCGAGATCGATAGCGATAGAGTTAGGCGGTGGGGGGGCAGGTCGGGCAAAATGTGTTTAGAATGTGTTAAGCCCCCCGGGGCCCGACCGCCTAACCGATTGCTTTGGCTACGTGTATAGTTTTGACGTCATCTTGTCATCTAGCTAATAGGTATAAGCGTATATCTGAAGCTATAGCCTATAGCTTTCGATATTGCTGTCATAGGCGGTACGAAATGACAAGATGACGTCATAAACTATACACGTAGCCAAAGCAATCGGTTAGGCGGTCGGGGGGCTGGGAATCACACCAGTGACTTTCGGGCTTTGCAACTCGGCCACGGACGATTTTAAAAAATGTTTCAAAAAAGTTTACCACGATCGGTATTTGAACCAGCACCCTTTGATACATCATAAATCAAATCAAATCAAAATAGATATATATAAAGATAGATGTATATCATAATAGATATATCTAATCAATAATAACTTGCGCTTGAGTTATACTCTCAGAATTAAATCTCTATTTATTATTTCATGGTGAACTTATTTACGTTTGAGAAGACTACATGCTCAGGTTTAAAGAAAAAGAATTGCACACATATGTTGTTAATTAATTAACGTTAATTAATGATGTGGTTAATTATTTAATGATGCAGGGTGCAGGCCTAATTCGTCACTTCGATTGGCGGTAAGTTTTAGCTGGCGGGGTGGGGGGGGGGGGGGGTGGGGGTGGGGGCACGCAGGCGCCACTTCCCGCCATTTTCTCGGGAGCGGGGTGCCACACGCGGGAAACTCGCACTTTACGGGGTAAATTGAATTTGACTATTTTTTTATAAAACACAACATGTTACCTTAGTGTAACGTAGTAGGTCTCTGTTTTTGTAATTAGATAGATAATTGTTGTAATAATAAAGGAGTTACTGGAAATAAGGGTTTACAGTTACTTTTCTACATGTTGAAATATATTTTCTTATCTTCAACGTGATGTGAAAAGAGCATATGAGAAACGTTATATACCTATTATCGTGTATAGTTAAATAAATCATCTGTAACGAATAGATTAAAACGCCTTCCAACAAAGTTATCAACTTTATTTCAAGAGAACAATGCCTTTTACGAGTTTTATTCAGTACAGAAACATAGTTAAACCGTAAAAAATCTGTTACCAGTCAACTAATCATGTCGTCACTTTATCTACTCCACGTTACCCCGAAATTTTCCGAAGATTTCGCGGGAAAACTGTGCGTGCAGCTCGCAACCCAGCTCTCCCGAACGGTCAGTCGTTTAGGCGCCGTCGGAGCGAGCGGTTGGCGTTCGCGGTCTGTCTCTCCCGGCATCGTGTTTTACAAAAAAAATAAAAATAAAATATGTGTTCAAAGTGTCATCTGTGCCTGTGCATGATTGTGAATTGATGTGTGTCTACTAGCTACCATCACCGCGTACTGTAAGTAGTAAATAATATTTTTTTAATTCAATTATAGTCCTTATTTATGTCATAGTTTGGTTGTAAATATATACATATCGGAGATTGCGGATTGGATAGGATTAGATGAGGTTCGCGTCTCGTGACCTCTGAGGAGATGAGGGTACTTTAGTGCTGTATCTAGCCAAATGCTACGTTTTGTTTTTGTATAACGGAATACTTGAACCATGTATTTGTACGAGTAAAGCTATTTTGGACGATCGAAGTAACTGTTGTATAAGTACTATTGAGAGTTTGTTTATTCCTGTAATACTATGTGTGGGCAAACAAAAATAAACCAGTTGTAACGATGGTTTGCGTGCAATTGACCTTTGATTGCGTAGTTTTTTTTTTAACCATGAAAGTTAAAATTATATACAACTTTTACAGAAAAAAAAGATTTAGACGGTGGAATTATTTTGCTAATTATTTTCTACTAGTTTTAGGATTTTAGTTAAAGTTTTTTATACTTGGATAACTTTATTGTTTACATGTGAGTTCGTGGTCAGAGTAGACTTAGAAACAAATAAGAAAATAAGAAAAATACTAATTTGAAAGTTAAAGAATATTTTTAAAATATAAATTAGCACCTACCTAAAGTATTAGTGCATTTACCTACAAAGTACCCTTATATTTTAATTTTTCATTAATTTTTATAATGAATGTACAGAAAAGGGTTATATTTCTATTTTATATGTTACTTGATAATAGTATTATTATTATTAATACCAGGATAGTAAAAAAGAAAAAAAATTAGAAAAAAAAACGGCTGAGAAATAAAAAATATACCTAATTGGTAATTTTGTATGGGAATCGCCACTTTGGATAAGGACAACGTCTGTCGGGTCAGCTAAGTTCTGTAATATTTTTTTATATCGACATGCAATGAAATAGGTTACGTTTCATAAAACCTAACTATATTATTAATTGCTTACTAAAGTTTACGTCAAAAATAAATAATTGCCGTTTCGGTCATAATTAAACGACAAACAAATCGCTTCGTTTATGGATAAGGATAAAATCCCTTATTCTAAGAAACCTTAACCATTGATGTGATTGTCGTTGTCGCTTCGCTATATCGAGTGACAATACATCGAACGCCAAATGATCGACGAGAGTAAATAGAAGGCTACGAACCAAGACATTGAAAGTCCAACATTTAATAGATCGCTACTTCGATAGAGCAAACTCCACGGGTGACTGCTGGTCCAATTGAACTATTGGTCCAGTCTTGGATTTATGTTCTGGGTCGATTTTTATCTGTGAATGGGTGCAATATACTGCACAGCTTATATATAAAAATCTATGTCGTTACCAAAACATGTATAATATACCTACATATATTATATTACACTAGCGGCCCGTCCCGGCAACGCACGGGTGGACATTTTTTTAAAATATAGTCTATGTTACTCAGCGCTAATGTAACATTCTAATGGTGAAAGAATTTTTTAAATCGGTCCAGTAGTATTTGAGTTCATTCGTTACAAACATACAAAAATACAAAGCTTTCCTCTTTATAATATTAATATGATATACCTACTTAAAAACATACATTATCGATCGAAGCTATACTTATTATGTCCCAAATATAACCATACCATCTCCTTACCATAAGCTCTAAGTACAAGTAAGACTCCAGGGCCTGTTTTATCGTTTCATCGACGTAACCATCTTCTTCATGTACCTATATACAAGTTTTACTTACTTGACAAACATGAAAGCACACCTTACTTTAACTTGCAAGAATGTTATCTCGGCACCACCCTTTGGTTGACTGGTAGTTAGTCTCAGGCAGGCATTAAGATCGCTATGTGAAATAATGTCGCAAGGGATTATAATAAAAAAAAACATCTTTTTCGATGCATAGCTCGTGTTTGTAATCACCAACCCGCATTTGGCAAGCGAGGTGATTAAGCCAATACCCATCATTTGTAGTGATGACTTGATTTCAATGTTAGAGGCCTTTAGCCCATCACTGGAACAGTATATTCTAGGCTTTAATTTTTTTTTAATATTTATAATAAGTAAGTGTAAGTAAGTAGCTATGTGAGAAAATTTCGCTAGCAGCATTATTTTACCATCGCTTTCCTTTTTAATTTTATAAGTGTTTTCATTTTTAATTAACGGCCATACAAAAACCTTACTTTGTGGAAGCGTTACAAAATATTATAACGTACCGTCCAACATTGGCAGCGGTAACTAGTTCAAGTTATAATTTGGGAAACGGATCCACCATCTTATTACAATAAAGGAATGTGGAGTTCATCCCGTCATTACGTTTATTCCCGCCGCCCCTCGCAGGATTCCGACTGAATTTATCTTTATTAGTATCTAAGGAGGTAGTGTGATATTTCCAAAGCACTTGAGACCGTAATTTCAATGGCCATTAGATTTACAAACCTCTTTGGTGTGTTTTCGAACTGTTGAGAGGGTTCTGGTTACTTTTTTATGGTTTGTTCGGTTCTTAATCATCAGTTTTATTTAGTCGCTAAGAATAAAAATGTATTTTGCATTGCTTGCTTAAGAATTTAGTAAGCCCTTTATTTTTGCCTGCAAAACAGGATAATCCTAGTTCCGGCACTTGTGTATTTTTGAGATTACATGTTTAGTATTCTGGATATATTGTAAAATAAGTTCTTCAATATTAATATTATTATTTAGGCATTAGTAAAGCCCCATATCTTTACTGATATACTCGAGGGGTTGGGGGTATATTATTTCTCACTTCTCATTTCTATTATCATTCATCATCATCATCATACTGGAAGGATATATTGTATATTTATGTATTACTTGTAAGAAAAATTACTTTGACACTGGCTAAATGTGCTAATCGCACGAAGCCATTAACTAAAGTAAAAAAAAACATAAGGATAAAGATTAATTTAAACTAATGTATAAAATAATCGCGAGTACATCCGTAAAAGTAGTTTCATTTCAAAATTTAAAAATATTGGTAGGTATATAATTTGAAAAGGAGTATTTACTTCCTAACAGTGTTGATTGAGCCTCTACTTCTTGAACTTAAGAACCACGCTCTTGTCTTGTGTAGCCTCTTCCATTCATCTCTATCCCAAGTTCATTATATTACTTTATACTAGAAATGGGCCGAATATTGGTTTGGCCGAATACGAATATTTGCCCGAATGTTCGGTTTATAATAAAACGAACCGAGTATTCGGCCGAATAATTCGGTTCATTTAAGCGCGGTAGGCATTTAATTTTTTCACTGTATTTTAAAATTTATTTAATTCAGCTTCAGTGCAGCAATTAGCACTACAAATTAAAAAAATTAATAAGACTTTTTTATCGATTCATTGTTAATAATGAATGAATAAACTCTATAGTTTATATTTATAATAGTCTTTTTACAAGCCTTAGGTCTTAAAATTGTACAACTTTTATGTTCGGTAATTATTCGGCAATTGAACCGAATATTCGACCGAATACGAACATGGAAAAATACGCCGAACATACCGAAAACCGAATAATTACCGAATATTCGGCGCATCTATACTTTATACTACAAAGAAATGCTTGAGAACTATTTACAGTATGTGCTCTGATGAGGCTCTGAGAAATGTTTTTAGAGATATCAAATAATTGTAATTTGCGGAAGAGATATGCGTATGACTTGTCTATACCAAATATTAACAATGCCCTGTATCACCAGAGTGCCTCTGTAACTGGAATCCAAGTATTCAATCATCTGCCCACAGATCAAAATGCCTCAGTAAATTTGAGCTGTTTTAAAATTAAATTAAAAAGATGGCTCATAGATTAGGCGTTCTACAGTTTGACTGAATATTTCGGTACAAAAACAGCACAGTGGCTGTTTCTATGTAACATTTACCTACTTACCTACTAAAAATTGCATGCCCGACAAGGGTAAATTGTTTGTTATATCTAATTGTTTTTTCTATACCTAAGTAGTTTAAGCACATTCCACTTCTCCGGGCGTGCCCGATTCGAGCTCGTTTATTTTATTGCTAAAACCTAAACTCGATCATGTGGAAACATTCAATAGTGTATGTAATTGTCTTGACACACAATAACGAGACAGCAGAAGGTAAGCTTCATACAAACGCGCTCCAGCAACGCACACATGGACAACCTCTCACGGACACGGAATCCCGCAACAGCTGCGGTCGGATTGAGAGTTTTGTTTACTATCCTTATTCATTCGATTACGGTTACGAAAACAAAAATTAGTATGGCATTAAGCAGCGTCTCCTGTCGACATACGAGAAGCATACAATATTGGCATACAAATTCTCGGTTTCGTTAATGTAATCGAATGTCAAAAATGACTCGCACTAAGCCTTCTTTTCCGTGATTCCGTGTCCGTGAGAGGTTGTCTATGTGGGCGTGCTCGGGCGCGTTTCTGTGAAGCTTACCTTCTGCGGTCTCGTTATTTTGCGGTCTTCATCAAGTCGGAATTTATTTGTTCGGGCTGCTACGGATTGCGTGGGCGTTATTATCATATTATTATTATCTACATGAGTGGCAAGGAAAAGTTATCTGTCCATGTAGTATGGTGGTTAGATCACTGGAATCAATAGGAGGTCCCGGGTTATTTTTTTTGCTAGTCATTTAGGTGCACGTAGGCGGGATCCTTTTTACTTTTATTTTTTGGGTAAGCACTTGGCCTTGTGGAATGGTGAAAGTGCACTTATCGTGCGCTATTTTATCTCTAGCTGTCGGAACACAACAGTGCTACAGTGATGTTCTAGCGATATATTTAGATAAGATGGTGGTAGCTAGCCAGGCGGGCAAACAAGCCCTACCACTAAGCATACCGAGTACAAAAATATGTAGGTACCCCCGCTGGGAATGAAACGCGGGACCCCTGAGTCTAAAGTCTGGTTACTGGGTTACTCGGCGGTCCTTTACGTCCTTACGTATACTAACGAACCGATATTGTAATGGCTTAAAGCCACTGGCTTTTAAAAGCTACAGCTCAAATTGCAGCCTAAAAAAAATATTTGGATAAAATCACACTGAAATGAAAAGCTATATTAACAAATCCTGTTAAAATAGTAACAGCACTTGTGAGCACTTAAAATTTCCAAAAGGTAAATATAAAGTGCCAGCGCCAGACTTTTAAATATTCTCTCCGATATTCAACACTCTGTCACTTTGATGTTGATTTATTAATTACAGATTCAATAATGGTATTTCAATAATTTCAACAACTGATGTTACGTTAATTGAAAATCATAAAACTTAACGATCACATTGTTATATACAGAAAACGTGAAAATTGATTTCAATGGTGCTAATGACAAGCTAATTATAATTTATATGTTTTTGGAAAAAGTCAATGAGTTGTTTTCGACAGTGTCAATTGATTGACATTTGATTAAAGAAGAAATAACTTATTATTTAACGACAGCCCCGAGGCTGGCCCAGATAGAGGTGGGACCGAACTCGCTTAATGTGGCGGCCGCCAACTATAATGTTGTCCCACTATTTTTATTATTTATTTCATATAGAAAACAAAGATCCATAATTGTTAGTAGACTATTTTCAATCGTCAGATAAAGTTCATTGTATAATTTGACATATTTTCTAAGGAGAATCTGTCATTATGTCAAAATTATTCAATGAATAAATTTTAACTGACGATTGAAAAATCAGCCCTTGAGCGTAATGTTAGTATTAAATTACATATTACAAAACAATCAATTATATTTTCTATATATATATTATAGTTTCTAATTAAACTATCAGATTAATTATATAAGTCAATTAATAATATATATATTATTAATAATTACCAATATTGTAACAAATCATGTATACTTATGGAGAGCAATAAATGATTTAATTTAATTTAATTTAATTAAACACTACAAAACATTAGGTTTAAAAAAAAAACAAAGCATAGCCTATGTTACCAGCAAAAAAATTATCAATCTATAAGTAAAAGACTTTTTAAAATTGAACCAGCAGTTTCAGAGATTACCTCGAACAAACAAACAAAGTCTAGTATTGATATTTTATTATACTATACTAAAACTGTTTCGCGACCTTGCCTGTAATATAAAATGTATATTTTAAAAGTTTCGCTGCGATGCGAAATAAAGTATCCTCAATATTATGCAGCATTCGGAGCAAAGACAATAATATCGTACCTACTGAACGTTATTTTGGTATCCCCATTCCGATACACCAAATCAGGGTTCTTGTTCGATGGCGCAGTGGTTAACGTGTCCGGTCTGCGATTGCTAAGGTTAAGCAATATTCGAAAAGGCTGGTCATCGGATGGGTGACAAAAAAATTATCATTTCGAGCTCCTCCGAGCTTCGGAAGGCACGTAAAGCCGTTGGGCTCGGCTGCATTAGCAGTCGTTACCGCCAACCGCCAACCCGCACTGGGCCCGCGTGGTGGTTTACTACTTTAATATGACCGGCCTTTGCAAAAGCTGGTTAACCTTTCGTCTGCTTGGTGCCAGACCCGTCCTACAAACATTACGATCCCTAAAATATGGTTGAGCGAAGCGATGGCTGATTCATATGTCATACTCGTGAACGGGTGCCGCCTGTGGAGGCTGGTCGGCTCTTGCATACTTGTCTTATTTTATTATTATTATCGAAAGTTTGACTTTATTTTTCTTGAACAATTTTTGTCATTTTTCATATGGAAATTGAAACTGGCGCCTGATGTAAATTTGCTAACTTAAATTTTTTTACAAAAACACAAATGTTGAAAAAATTTCCACGAGCAAGATTTGACCCTGCACCCTTCTGACATACCGGGTCAGGTAATCCCGCCGTAATTATTCAGAACTATTTATTTTTTATTTTGAAAGCCAAAGGCGCCCATTCAATGTCAACAACTACCGTCATTAACATGCGATCATAATATTTTTACAAATACTAAAGATCAGTTAAGATACTTCTTTAAATAGCTTGCCTACTGGCAAGCTATTTAAAAAATGTTTTTGTTTTGTTTTTATAATTTTTTTAACAAAAATTTGCGTTAAAATTATATAAACAAAACAAAAACATTTTAGATTTTTTATTTTGTTTTTTACATGTTGTGGTTGTCTTTTATATTTTGTGTGGTCATTTGTAAGTGTCATTCATTTACCAATATTCCAATTTGCATTGCATTTGCATTTTCCAATGTATAAACGATGAGAAAAGAAACACGCCCTTGCTGAGTTTTTAGCCGGTTCTTCACAGTACAAGATCTCCCCGCCCTGTGTAGACTTACGAACCTATGGCATAGTGACATTCATAAGAGCTATTTGTAGCCTTAACTGAATAAACGATTTTGATTTTTTTAATTTTGAAACAATTAGAATTGTGTCTATTGTGTCAGTATTCACAGCAGACGACAGATTAAAAATAGGTACTAGTGTATCCACAAACAAAACTAACTGCCAAAGTTAATCAGAAGAAATCTTAAGGTACATAAGTACCTTTTATAATAATAGTAGTGCACCGGAGACTAGCTGCAAGCCGTGCGAACCTATTTCTTGTCCTCACTTCTTACGTCGAATAATGCCAATGGCAAAAACGTTCAACCTTTTGTAGAACAATCCAATGCTTTGTCGCGTATACATACAGCGTTCTTTAGATCTCTCATTATGTAACCAGTGGAAGTTCCATTGATGGTGGGAGTTAAAAGGACCTCATAAGTACCTGTGTTTAATTTAACTTATTAATTTAGATGCCCAAAACAGGTTACAGTCGCATAATTTAATAAAATTAGAAGCAATTTAAAACATTTACCTAGGCTAGGTTGAAACCTTTAATATATGTATATACGCGTATGTAATTCTATGCTATTAAACATCTACTACGAACAGTAAATATGTTATCTCTATAGGTACTAATATAAATTTTAAATACTGTACTATATTCTACTAGTTGTCGTATTATTGAAATTACTGATTAACATTTTACATGCCGAGGTTCCTAGGGTCGTTATTGGTACCTGCTCCGTTTAGACCACTGACGTTAAAATCCATACCTGCCACAAGTACCTATATTGCCTTTTCAATGCAGTTTGGACATCATGTCTGCTAATTCAATAACGTCTCAATTGTGTGTCAATATCTTCCGGAAAGTTAACAGACTTGCTCCACTAGCTTTCATTGCATCAATAACATCAGGTTGAGTAATTTGCAAACTCTTCTAATAAATAAGTAAATAAACGAAAAAAATATGCTAAAATGATCACCGACACATGATCGTGAACGTTTAAAAATAGCGGAATCAAGGCCCACGATGCCCTGATCTATTAAACACATTAATAATAACCGTTAGACAAAAATAACGTATAGTGCGAGATGTATTGTCTCTGGTACAAAATTGGCGCCGCATGTTTCATTAACCAACTGGCATCCATAAATAACAGAATTATAAAAAAACACGTTACCATTACAATGCCGGAACACCAGCGAAATAGAATTTAGATGTCGCTAGAGATGGGCAAGCGCCCTGTTTTAAACACGACGTTTTTAAAACGCCCAGGTTTATTCTCATTTATGCCCGGAAAAGTGCGAAGCGAAAAACACACCATCATCATCAGCCTAAACTAGTCCACTGCTGACAAACGCTTCTCCAAGTGCACGTAAAAAGTCTTTTCAATCGAAAATCCTACGCTAATATATAAGTAAGCACTTTTCATAGCGCTTGTTAGTTCTGACACTAAACAAAATAGGTTCGAAACATTTATTTCAATTAATTTCTTTGTTCACTTTCTGCGTTTTTATTATAGCTCCGACTCATTCTGACGCTTCGGGTCCGGCTCGCTGGCGGAGTTGCGCGCGCTTGGCCCGATACCCGTAGGTCCCGGGTTCAAACGTAGTTGGATCCGACAAAGTGTGTTTCGGATTTTTTGATGCATAGCCCGGGTTTGGCAAGCGTGGTGATTAAGCCATTACCCATCAACTGTAATGATGATTTGATTTGATTTCAATCGTTGACATTACCATTTTCGGGGTTTGACCAGGTTAACCCGGGCAGACTAAATGGGTTAAAACCTAGATGTTACCGAATTAATATTAAAACATTGTCGCTTCTCTAGCCGCGCCGCGAGGAAAGTAGGAAATGCTCTGTGATTTTAAAATGAAAATAATGTTATTTTCGCAACAAATACTGTTTTAAAGCGTGGCCGTCGCTCGTCCAGATTTGCGATTCCGGCCGGCTTAGCCTTTGTGGATTTCGAGATTACGGCAAATGATAACATCCTGTTTTTTTATGTAAAGAAACAAACATTTAACACTTTCAAAATTTCGGATTCCTTTAAACAACGTTTTAGCGGTACGCAAGCTTGTTAGTATAAAATATTGGTAATGTATACGAGTATAACTAATTTAGTGTTTGTTTGAACGTATAATTTTAAAATCCGGCGTGCAAGCGGCTACGGAGGTCGTCAACACAACTCTCTCATATAACCAGTATAAATAAACAGGGCAGTGTATAAGGTAATTTTCAATTCTAGCCAAGTCCACTTTTTCCCCTGTTCCACCTATCCCTACCAGGCTATCTCCACAGACTCCACAGACTGGAAGGGATAGGTGGATTTTTTTCCCACCTGTCTCCACTGGTAGAGATAGGTGGAACCGACAAACAAGGACTTTTGCGTATTATAATTCTCAGTAGAAATCTGGTAGAAGTTGTATAAAATATTTTATATATTTGACCAGTTTTGAAAATAACCGCCTGTATATGCATATTATATTGGGAATGAATGAATGAAATTAATCTTTATACGAGTAAACTTGTTAGATTAAATCGATTCATTGATACATTTCCAAATGTGCCTTTTAGTTTTCGCGGACATTGGGCCAGTCCTCTCCCATTTTGATCTAAACTTGGTCCGGCAGCGGCCAGCGTCGGCAGTTCCGAGGACCTACTACTGTACCTATCGTAAAGCTCTTATTTCGATCTAAAGTTCGGACGACTAACTTCCACAGTACGCCTCTTACAATACCTACTGAATGGATGCACTAATTTGATTATGACTTGAGTGAAAGTTTTGAAAGGTTTAGGTATATTTCAATACTAGTTTGTCGCTCGCGACTTCGTTCGCGAAGACTACACTATCCCACAGGAACCTGTTACCGGGATAAAAACTATCCTATGTCCTAGTCCGGGTCATGGTCTGTCTATGTTCAAAGTTTCATCCAAATCCGTACAGCCATTTTCACGTGACGCACGGTCAAATAAACAGACAAGCAGATAAACAAATAGACAAAAATTCTAAAAACTGTTGAAACGTGTTCTGTTGTCGATTCTAAGTATCCCCAGCCAACTTTTTTTCGAATATCTTCCATGTACAGACTTTCGACCCTCTTTAGCTTTAATGTTTTTATTTATATGTATATGCCATCTCATTTTTATGTCCCCACTGCTGGGGACTTCCTTTCTTTTTCCTTCTTTCTTCTTTTTCATCGTTCCTAGGCATCCGCGACTTTGGGCCAAGCCATGTGTTAAGCGGTTTACGTACAAAATGTTTTTGTTTTGTTTATATAATTTAACGCAAATTTTGTTGCGAAACAAATTACAATAACACAAATGTTGAAAAGTTTCCATGAGCAGGATTTGAACCTGCACCCTGCAGTTGTTGATATTGAATGGGCGCCTTTGGCTTTCAAAGTAAAAAAAGTAAATAGTGTTGAATAATTTCGGCGGGCTGATTTGAACCAACCAAGCTCAATAGGAAGAGCACCTGACCCGGTATGCCAGAAGGGTGCAGGTTCAAATCCTTTTCAACATTTGTGTTTTTGTAATCGGTCTACGTACCTTCCGAAGTACATTTAAAACTTAAGACTTATAACTTTATGTATGTGGTACATGGATGTGGCATTGAACATTTATTGAAGAAATTTGACAGTTTTGTATAGGTTGATGTGCTGGCGTCTGCGCGGAGCTCGAGGCGATAAGGTTTTGGTCACCTTTCCGGTTACCGGCCTTTGCGTTAGTTACCCAGTGCGTTAACTCTGCACCATAAAGAAAGAATGAATGTCCTGAATGTTTTATGCAGTTGTGTTACTAAGATTCAGATTAATAAATTTCGGCGTCCGTAGCGGAGTAGCTTACACGCCGGATGTCCAAAACGAACTTTTCGATATTGTGTTGTGGTACCGTCGTTGATTCTGATTTTCCATAATACGAGTGCTAACCCATATATGCCCATAACTATTTGCAACTCCGATTTATATAATTTTTTAGTTTTTATCCTTTAGTCAATGTAACTTAAGAATTTTTTTATTATTTTTACAACTGAAAGTCCCTTTTTTCAGTGGGTGGCTAACGACCCCTTGGGCACATCGGGTTCAAAAATTGCTTAGATATATGGGTAGACCTCACTTAACCTACCTAACCTTAGTCAAAATTATGTGATCTGCTGCATGTCTCCTCACACTGACATGAACACTGGTCGCTACGTGAAGTTGTGGTTTTGCTGGTCCAACTTGTGTCCTAGTTGTACCATACTTCATTAGTAAAGATCTTGCAACAGATCGGCGAAACTCCAGGGTATCAACGGTAGCTCCAAAAGATCTCGCAACCATAGTTGAATTGTTCATAACAACATCTATCAATCAAAACAATATAGGAATATACCATTTCATCCCCTCTCATTGCTATATATACCCCAATGTTACCATCCAAGAGAGCGGACGCCACCCATAAATGTATTGTATTTATGGATAACATGAGGTTGATCAATATCAATCCTACGTTTCGCGGCGGCAGAATACCCCTGTGCTTGTTGAATTGGATTTACTCCAAATTCGTTAGACAAAACAGTAATAATATTATTGTCATGCCATCTTACGGCGCAAATATTGTCGTTTTGGTCGAGCCTATGGTCATAATAACCTCTTGGATGTTTTTTTACAGGTCTTTACATCTTTTAGCGGGCAATTATCCGTTCTTTTTTGGTTTGCAGTACCTGTTATTTTGATATTTTTATCGTGTAAACTACTCAACAAAGTCGGTGACGTAAAGAAATTGTCACAGTATACCGAAAACGTAGTGTTTGGGTACACATTCTGTATCGTATATGTAAGTTTTGCAACCCAAAAATGGTATCACTTGCCCAGCGGGTCGTTATCGACCCGTCAAAGTAATTACTTTGATTTAGCTAATAAATTTAAAATTCATCTAAAATTTTATGACTACATCACAAAGGAACAATTGAACTATATAAATTTCCTGTTTCATTATAAATACTCATAAAAATAACATAAAATAACATTATTGTGCGCGCAACCCTATACAACACTACACCAGAAAAATACAAAACTTTAAATACCCTCAAATAGATGCACTTTTTTCTGACAGTTAAATAATAGATATTTATCGATAGTGTTACTATTCACTGCGTAAAATATGATTTCATAATTGAATCTTGATCATTTGTTTACGTAAAAAAAAACTAAACGTCTATTTGGATGGTCGTTTTTGACCCGATATATAGATATATGAGTAGATATATTGGGTAGCTACTTACTTGGGATCAAAACAATGTATGTGATGTTGTCTAATATTTATATATGTAGGTAGGTACCACGTAGGTACCTACTATATATATATATATATAATAAATTGTAATAAAGATTGCATTTAGATTAGGGTACCATTTTGAAAGTAAAGATGTGACCATAAATCTTGTCGGTGTTAATAAATAAATAAACAAATAAATATTTTATTTTTATTTTTTTTATTACCTAAAGGTAAGCACTTGGTCTTCATCTCACCAGATGTTAAGTGACGATAACGCCGAAGATTGAAGCGCACTTAACCCGGAGCTCTCAACCACTGAGACACTTGCTATTTTATCTCTAGCTGCCGGAACACAACAATGCTACAAACATTGATGTTATGGCGATATATTTAGATAAATTGTGGTAGCTAGTTAGGCGGATAAACAAGCCCTACCACAAACCAAAACGAGTACACAAACATGTACTATCCGCTGGGAATCGAACTCGGGACCGGTGGTCTTAACCACAGGTGGTTGAAAATTGTGAGATCCAATAATTGATGTTTTTATGAGCGATATGCTAAACATTATTATATTATACAGATAGCATCGACTCACCTTGCTTATATATTAAACTCTTCAGCGTATTATCGACGGATGGATGAGCGGACAAGCCTTTATATCATATTAAGCCGAAATTGCGAATCGCGAGCGATATTTAAAATTTTTACAAATGAATTGCTTATCGTGAGCTAACTCAACCGTTAACTCGATGGGATCTTGATATATTTATGTTTTTTATTTATCTCTATTTTCGGCATTATCACATCATCATAATCATCTCATCATCAGCTCATTTTATGTCCCCACTTCTGGGGCACGAGCCTTGACGGATAGGGAAAACCGGCCTTTAACCACCACGAGGGCCCAGTGCGGTGCGGTAGTTTTTTAAAATTGCTAATGCAGCGGGACCAACGGCTTTACGTGCTTGAAACGGGTTGAAAAGGATATTAAAAAGAAGGCATAGTACCTATTCTAGTATTTCTGCGTAAACGGATTGGGAGCCACTGGAGTTGCTGGCGGAAGATTGAAACGTGGTCATATTTTCTTAAGAGCCCTATTACATCTCGACTGTGAATTGGCGTTCTTGATCTCAGAAACGAAAATACATTAACAATTTTGACTTTGAATAGTGTAAAATAGTTCGTGGCGGCATCGCTTTTTGTAAATTTTGCTTAACTTTTTAATTAAACCCAAAATTGCAGAGAAACATTTTCATAAAATGCGCGAAGGCACTTTTTTGAGCTCCTAGATTGAACTGCTGTACTAAACAAATGAAATAAAAAAATAAAATGTTATCTCTTATGTAGTCGTATAGTTCGTAGCGGCCTCGGAATTTTTAGATATCATTGATTTTATATAGAAAAAAAATCTTATTCTAAACCAAAAAACTTCGAAAATCGCTTTAAGTTAACTATAAATTTCTCCTATTTACGATAATATTATTGAGCCAACTTTATACCAGAATAATTGTTACTTCATGAGGAATAAAGATTTTATAATTTTTAAGCATGTATTTGTTTTCCTGTTTTGATAAAAAACGGCTATTACTTACTTGATGTTTATCACACGTTGTGGAATTAAAAAAACACAGAATATTATTTGAAAAACTGAAACTGAAACTTTTTAGAGCTCGTTCCATGGATTGTTAACCTGAGTAGAAATAGTTTCAACCCGTTAAATAAACAGAATTCGTTACACGTTGAAAAGCACATATTTTACGACGTCATCTGTCAAATTCGCTACCGATGTTAAATCTGTCTATATCTATATTTATACTGTTACTAGAGAGGTAACGTTTGCGACTATGTTTGTTTGTTAATCGAGGCTAATTTCTGGAACTACAGTCCCAATTCTAAAATTTATTTCACTGATAGAATGCTATATACCTTGTGGGTAAGATAGACTAAATTCCATTTTGATAAAAAATCTCAAGATAGACGAATTTTCGCTGCTTTGTTATTTAGTGTGAACAAAGTCGCGGTAAAAAATGTTAGTAGGGTTATATACTTAAAGCATTGCGTTTATGGAGCCTACACACTTCGTAAAACGAAACTTTACTTTAATAGATCACCATTCACCTGTCCTTGTAGTCAATCAAATTTTGAAGTAAGAATTGCGCAGAGATACCATGCTGGTATGGGACGTGAAAATAGTGTATCACCTGCCTGTCCATGTAGTAAGAGCCGACTAAGGGACAAGGGTTCTAAGATGCTCGCACATGCATCAGGCGATCGGCTACCAACCTATCACAGATGGTATCTATTTCACCTCAGACCTACTTTGGTGATGATAAATGTGGCGATTTTTTATATTGCTTAAATACAAACTTTTTTGCGTATCGGCACGCTCTCAGACTACGTGGAGCGACGATCTTCGCAAGGTGGCTGGCAAGAGCTGGATGAGAGTCGCCGCGGATCGTGTCGTGATCAGTCACGTGCAATTGGAGAGACCTATGTCCATCAGTGGACTAGTATAAGCTGATGATGATGATGATGATGATAGACTTTTTAATTCCATAAATAATTTTTCAATTATTTCATTTCATTTACGTATTGGTGCAAGTAGCGCCTCTAGCGGCAAAACATTGCAACTACCTCCCATTCTCTACCAATAGTCTATGGTTAATTTAGGGATGCCGCAAAGGCCGCAACGCTTTGCCGGCTGCATTGCGAATTTGCGACCGGAAGTCGTTCGTCCACCATTACCTAACTGTAGGAAGTAATTGACCCACGATAATGCAAGTTGGAAGCGCAACAGGGCTTAGAGAGACACGCCACAGAGCAGACACTTTGAACAGTGTAACAAAATGTTTCATTGAAATGAAACTACTTGTACAGATCTACTCGCGTTTATTTTGCACATTGTTTTTATTTAATTTTTATCCTGACGTTTCGAATCGTTTGTACAAGGTCCGTGGTTACAGGGCGAGGAGATCCGTAGAAGTAGTTTCATTTTAGCGTAGTGTTCGCGTAAACTTTAAAAAAAATATTTATATTACTTGAATCGGGGCTCAATGGCACAGTGTAAAATGCGCCCAATCTGTGATTGCTGAAGTTAAGCAACTTTGGCAAAGGCCGGTAATCGAATAGGTACCCAAAAATGTATTGTCTCGAGCTCCAACGTGCTTCGAAAGGCACGTTAAGCCGTTGGTCCCGGCTGCATTAACAGTCGTAACAACCACCAATCTGCACTGGGCCATCGCCGTGGTTTATAGTCCGTTCTCCCTATCCATTCATAGTGAAGGCTCGTGGCCCAGTAGAGGGGAGATAAAATGAGCTGGTGATGATGATGATTAATGTAAGTTGGAAGCGTTACAGGGCTTAGAGAGACGCGTCGCAGAGCAGACACTTTGAAAAGTGTAACAAGGTTATTAATACTAATTGAAATCGCCTTTATGGTCTAATGTTTAAGACCACCGGTCACTGACCTAGGGGTCTTTGGTCCCAAGCGGAAGGTACATGTTTGTACACTCGGTTTAGTTGGTGGAGGAGCTTGTCTTGAGTCTCCCTGGCTGGCTATCGTCATCTTAAATATGTCTCCATTATGTCAATGGTAATGAAACTGTTGTGTTTCGGCAGCTAAAGATAAAATAGTCAGTTGCTTGTGTGGTTCCAGTTGTTGAGGATTCCGGGTGAAGTGCGCTTCCACCTTCGGCCTTATCATGACTTAACATCAGGTGAGATATAGGTCAAGTGCTTAACCATAATGAATAAAAAAAGAAAGAGGAAATAGCTTTTAGCTCGTAGCTACGCTTGTAGCTACGAGCAATAGCTTAGGGCTAAGAGTGTACTTTTGTGTGTACTTTGAATTAGGTGCAGCATTGATCACCGTTTTGTTCTCTAAAGTGGTCTTCCACATTATTAAGTTCTACTGTATATTTCTGGAGGTATTCACACTAGAGACTCCTAGAACGCTATAGTTACCCATTTTAGCAGTATGACTGAATGAACCTGATTCAAAAGTAGCTCCATTTTCCGGTACTAATTATTTCGAATACTTAAGTGTGTGCATCAGCTGGAAACAGCCAGTGTGTGCACTCAATACAAAGTCCGAGCTGACGCAACACTTCCAAAATTATTATTTGTTATTTGTTTGAATATAGATTAACCCACAAATATGGGTCGTAAAACTGGTTTCAAAGAAGTTTGTTTATATATATTATTAACGTCCCGCTGATATTTCTGGACATTCTCACGTAAACAAGAGAACTTGCAGCCGGACTTTTAATCGTGTATTTTCAGTTGCTTAAACGTTACTTTATAATTTTTTTCAACTAACTTTCTGTATAGTCGCTGTGAAAAGTTTAATTGAAATTCGCTTATTCGTTTGAACATTTTAAACATTGAACTTTTTATAGGATACTTATTTATTTTTATTTATTCAAGTTCAACGGTGTTTGTTTGCATTAATTCAATAATATAACTTAAGACTACTTACTTTACAATCTTTTAAGGCTAAATCTTTTAAACACGCTATGTAAAATAAAATTTTATGTTAAAGCTCTGTGTCACAAAATAAATTATCTACCTAGAACTTAATTGAATTTTTTTCTATTGTTGCTAAAGCAATAAATAGAACAGTAAATAAGTGTCGATCACTGGTTTCTGTCGAACATTGGTGCCCAACATGTTTTTTTAAATATTCTGGAATAGAACAGCTGTTGTAAATGTAACAACAATTCCAATACTAACCCCCGTAGCTTCTCAGTGTTTTGAATGAGTACACTGAGCTACTTCAGTCTGTGGCACTGCACTGAACATAATCTGGATTTATTCTTTCGCCTAATCCGTTCTGGTACTGAAGTTGGTCTGGCTTAATATATCCCGTGACATGCATTACCTCGACCTGAGCTAATAAATTAGTTTTCGTACAGTATTTACCAAGGAGTTTGTTCTTTAAGAAGAAATCGAAAATACTTATATTACTTTTTAAACAATCATGGGTGCAGGTTCAAGTCCTGCTCGTGGAAATTTTTCAACATTGTGTTTTTGTAATCATGGTCACTTAGGATGACACATTTATTAACGGGATTATTACCATTGTTTGTTTGTCATTTCCATTTGACATTTCCGTTTGTCATTGATTGTTTTTAGGGTTCCGAACCTCAAAAGGAAAAAAGGGAACCCTTATAGGATCACTTTGTTGTCCATCTGTCTGTTTGTCGGTCTGTCAAGACCCTTTATCTCGGGAGCGCGTGGAGGTATCGAGTTGAAATTAAAACTATATACTCAGGTCTGCGGTCTCTTGAAGCTGTAAAAAAATAAATTTTCTAAGTTAACGAAAAAAAAAAACGGCCGTTTATGTCGCAAATAACGTATATTTCGACACTCTTGAGGGAATCAAAATTCATAGGGTACTTGCCGTTGACCTAGAACTATGAAGTTTGGCAAGTAATATCGTCTTATACTACAAAGACAGGGAAAAGTCTGAAAACTATACATATATTTAATTAAATTTTAATCACAAAAAACAGGGTCTTTATGCAAGGAACGATCCAAATTTTGAAGTAAGTTCATCAAGTGTCATTCAAGTGTCATGTGGGATATCGTATTCTTCAATTGCACAAGCTGAAACAGATTTTTAATTATTTTTATGATGTACAGTTTTCGATTTATGACGAAGAATGAAAAAAGTAATTATATGGTAGTACCTAACAGTCGGGAAAAGTTCGAGACTTGATTCCTGAACTATATAATGTACCCATAAATTTGTAAGGAACCCTCGGTGGGCGAGTCCGACTCGCACTTTTCCGGTTTTTTTTGTGTGTGAGTATCCGATGTATGCGGTTGTACTGAAGTTATTGCGGGTGGGTGATTATGAGCAGACAAAACGATCTACCCTCTTCCTTAGTCGTTTTTTGCGCTCGATACTCATACCACTGTCTTCTAAGTCACTATTCACTCGAGCTTGTTCTCGACACAATACACTGACCGTATTAGACACAACGAAAAACATGGTAATAATCCCGTTAATTATATTTATTCTAACGAAAATAGTTAGACGTGAAACGCCTACACTACACTAGGTAACTGTGTTGAACGCTACTGCCACTACGATATTGTAAAGGCCTATTTAATCTTTATTGAACTATAAAAAAAATAAATACAAAAGGCGGATTTAATGCCAAATGGCATTCTCTACCAGTCGACTTAAAGGCAAAGCAGAAAAATTGGTAAGCGGTGAGACAAAAAACGTAGATGAACCATATTATTACCTATATATTTTTATATTATATATATTATATATTATTATATACTACATACATTTATAAAAACTGAGAACTTAATTCAATGATAATAATATAAATACCTACATGAAACAATTTTTTTTTGTATAATAATAGAGGATGGGAAATGACGATGAGAAAAATGATAGATGATGGGAAACTTATTTATTTATTTTAAACTTTTGCAACATTCATTACATGGCGGACCTAATGCCTGAGGCGTTCTCTACCGGTCAATCTTACGTAGGTGTTGATTCCTGTATGAAACAGTTTATATAGGTACCATGGTTTTAAAGACCAATTTACTTGGAGCTTGGCTGACTTTTTCGGGGAGAGCGTTCTAAAATCGAATTGCCTGAACCGTGAGGGAATCTGCAACGAATCCTTAATGATGCAAAGAAGTGGCGAGAACATGATTATTTGATGAACGAAGTTGGCCGGCATGAGTTGAGCTAAGGATACCGAAACAACATTTTAAGTTAGAAGGAGAATTAGGAACATTTATTATTGAAAATAGGGTTGAAAGAAAGGTCGTCGCCATCCAGTCTGATTCTGGACCGAAATCTACTACCAGAGATAACGACCCTGTCTCCTCTAATCCAGTCCATATTCCATATTTATGAAGTGTGAAATCTACTTACATTGTTGCCTTCGGATAGTAAAACTAAAATTTCAACAGAACTTTCCAAAGTTACATTACGAGTATAGTCGTCAACAAAGATTTTCAACCAAAGAGGATATTACATCGCACCTCTTTGGGAATTTCATCATCAGCTCATTTTTAGGTCCCCACTGCTGGGGCACGAGCCTTCCCTATGGATGGGTAGGGAGAACGAGCCGTAAACCACCACACGGGCCCAGTGTGGATTGGTGGTTGTTAACGACTGCTGTTGCAGCCGGGACCAACGACTTTACGTGCCTTCCGAAGCATGAAGGAGATCGAGATGATAAATTTTTGGCCACCCATTCGATGACCGGCCTTTGCGAAAGTAGTTTAACCTCAGCACTCGCAAACCGGGTGCGTTAACCACTGCGCCATCAAGGAATTTACGAAATTATGATTTAAACAAAATATAAAATCAAAATATTTCGCCCTCCGCCCATTCCCGCCCTTCTCCCTTCGACATCAGTGACCTAGATACTGCGATCCTTAACTAAGTGCCCTTTTGTTCAAACGGTTAGGTGATGGAAAATTCGAAAAAAGGATATAATAAGCAAATTGATGGCTGATGGGAAGTTAACTGTTGCCTTTATGTAGATAAAAAAAAAGAAAATTGGTATAAATTCACGAATCATAACGTAGTTGCTCGATTTCCCAATGCTCTGGAGACCACTGTAGACCATCCTTGATTCTCCAAATACAAAGACCTCTCAGTAGATTACACTTCTATTAATTTAGAAATTTGACATTTTATTTATATTAAAATAAATTTATTGTTATACTGTGATTTCAAACCTTTGGATTGTGTTCTACTAAACGTAGGAATTGCTTAAGACAGTTTGGGCTAAATTTGACGTCTTTGGTGCCACAATTCACAAGATAAAACTAAAAAGCTCATTATTAACTCGTGAGGTACTGAGTTGGCTGACTGACAGATTTTTTTACACTTTTTTTTGTATTACAACATACATTTACATTTTCGTAGGGGGCTTTACAAATAGGTAGTTTGAAAGAAAGAGAGAATGAAAGAAACAACACTTATGGGTATCACTTAAAAACACAACTTACATACAATAACAACAAAAATAAATTATTATTTATACATAATTGTGCACTGTTATGTGATACCCAGCTCAGTATACGCAGCATGGGGGGGGCTGCTGCGCTGATATTCTGCTTAACACAGTAGTGACACATTTATATATGAAAAAACATTTATATCAAATAAAATAAAAACATCAATCAAATATAAAACAAAACGAATAAGGAATTTAACAAAACGCATATTAACACAAACAAAAAATACATAGACTGTGACAGTGACATGTGACAGTGACAAATTGTCACTGACAAATTAGACATTAAATTGGGACTTCTTGGCGGGAAAGTGAAGAGTCACGTCTACGGTTTTGTTTTATTTTCTAAAATTTGTGTTATGTCGAATATTAATGTGAAATAATGGTGGATTATTAACCGTTAAGGGTTCGTGAGTGTGCATGAGTGTTGGCAAATGAAACAAAACAGTGCAACGTCACTTTTCAAATTCTCACAAGAAGTCTGCGTGAAGACATAGTAAAGCCCCACATCTTTACTGCGATACTCGAGGGGTTGGGGGGTATATCATTTCTCACTTCCCATTGCTATTATCATTCATCATCATCAATATTGTTTATTTATGTATTACATAATAATATGAAGATAGAACGAATGAATAGGCTTGATGGATTTCATCCGGAGCCGTAAAACAATAAACAAATAAACAAAAAAAAGACATTATATTACTTTGTATGAACAAAAATAACAATTAACATTACAATTACATTAACAAATAAAGTTCAAAGACGATTTAAAGGGCATTATTATTCAAGGTTATAACAGAAACAAAAGACATAACAACATAATTACAGAACTTACATTTTGACAGTTTGAAATTCGTTAAAAAGTCTACACATACACCATCGGCATTTTCCCTGGTTTCTGTCCAGAATTAGACCAGAAAGCAACCACCCTACAACCTGTTACTATCGCTTGCATAGAAGAGACCGCTAAGCAGAATTGTTTTTGCTTTGTCCCTGTTTGTAGAGTAGTGGTACCAGTGAAAGACCTGTGCATTTAAACAAATGAACAAAAACTGCAGGGTCTATAACGCGAGCGTGATACCCTAGGAGCTTCGAGAGTCCATGGGTTCATCATATCCTCATTTGTTGAAGGAATATAAAAAAGGTTAGTTGCTTGTGTTATGACCTACCGCTCGTACTCAACACACTCCTTTATACGATGCTTTACGTTCAAAATGGCAGGTTCGACTGCTTGTAACCCGTCAAAATGTCCACCACACGGCTCCTGATGAGGCACGCCACATTTTTATAGTCACCTATTTAGCTGACCGTCATTAATATGAGATTGCAGGCGTGTGGACAGCAGGGGGCCTATTGTCTAATTTCAGCCCCTATCACGATACCTTTGAAAGGTATTTACGCTTGTAATTTTGCATAGACGATTCCAAATAAATGTCACATGGACGATGTCGTTCATTTCAACATCATTCAAAAACACGTCGCGATCGTAATCACAAGTTCTTGAATAGCTTTCAAATAGGTTGGTGGTAGGACTTGTTTGTCCGCCTGGCTAGCTTAGCTGCCATCATCTTATCTAAATATGTCGCCATAACATCAATGTTTGTAGCATTGTTGTTTTCCGGCAGCTAGAGCCTCACTAGGCTTGAGGATTCCGGGTGAAATGCGCTTCTACCAATTGGCTTATCATCACTTAACATCAGGTGAGATCAAGGCACTGTGCTTACCCGTTAAATATAAAAAAAGACAAATTTAAAGGTATCACGATAGGTATTAGAGTTAGAAAATAAGCCCCCTGGTTTTTTATAGTCAGGCTATAATATGCTATAAAAGGCTGGTGTAATCGTTGATACCGCTGAATGTAGATTTAGGCCGCAAATGGACCGATAATGTAAACGCTTTAAATGGTTACTGAGGAGGTCTTAAAAGTTGATGCAATTTGCTAATCCGACAAGTACGTATGACAGGATATTATTTTTAAGCATAACGAGCTCAATATATCCTTGTTTGATTGTTATCCATTTGTTGTTTCCATAGTTTTTTAACTTGTAATGTCGCAACCCGAATGTGTAAGCCACTGTGCCATCTGGCTCTCCATACAACTCCCCAATTGACAATTGCAAAGCCGATTTTGACTAACAACAGTCATTTAGTGTTTATTAAAGTAATATCTTAGCAGCCTATTCTAGAATAGTGGCATCAGAGTTCGACAGGATCCAGCGATCGACTTTTTTTCCTTTAACCAGTAGAAATAGGGGTCAGCAAACTGATTTTAGTCTTTAGCAAAATTGAATAAAGACCGCTTGCTTCCAAGATGTCATCCTGTAAAATTTCTACGAAAATATATGTATTTTTTTGGCTACGTAAAGTGTGATTATTTACATATAATTTTACGCAAATATTGTTGCGAACAAATTACTATTTGAAAAAAAAAGACAGTTTTGAAAACAATATTTTCGTAAAATTATATGTAAACAATAATAAATATAGCTTGCCTAATTCTTAACTGATCTTTCAATATTTGTGAAAATTTTAAGATCGGATGTTGATGACGTAGTTGTCGACATTGAATTTGGCTCCTTTGGCTTATATAGTAAAAGTAGTGATTGATTTCGGCGAGTTGGATGGAGCCACGATAGCATAGTTGGCAGTGCACCTGACCCGGCATGTCATGGGGCGCGGGTTCAAATCCAGCTCGTGGATTTTTTTTGACCACTGGCGCCATTGCCCTACACGAGTATATAGCTGTAAGTTTGAATTGCCATATTAAATTAATAAATAAAGCACTTTCCCATTCGGCAATAACGATCGAAATTCCAAAGAGCACTGCAACTTCGTCGCCAGTAATGCATTCCCGGTAATCCAGATTTATCCGGAAACGCCGGCGGCTTATCCAGCCGTTGGACCGTCCCGATCGTTAGCTCTCCTATTGGCTGGCTAACTTATTTTATTTGGCCTTAAGAGTACCATAGATTGATGAGACCCACTACCCGAAACTGATACTACCAAGAGCACCAGCTTTTTGCGACGCGTCAAGCGACTTACTCGTAAAAGTTCATTGCGCGTTAAGAGGTTTTAGTCAATAGTAATAGAATGAACGCAATGAACAGCGAAACGAAATGTAACGTCGTAATTCGCTAATGTTCGTGGTGGTAACTGTGTTAAGTTAGTTCGGTTCGTTCGGGTCTGGCTGTTAAGATCATTGGCTGTTCGTCTAACTCAGTAAGTGACGATAAGACCACCAAATAAAAATACTGCAGACAGAAGTTTCATACATGACGCTTTTTTTTTGGAGAGTGTTCGCTGATTGCCTCAAACGGCATTTTCAGCTTCACTGGGCTTTTTTGGGGGCGGCAATGAACTAAAAGGTTTCCTCAAGCCGTGTGAAACGAATCTCCTTCGAAGGTTTTCTAGAGGGAACGGCATCACGCACTAGTGCGTGTCCCCGTACCCTACTAGATTCTCCGAGGGGTTCGGATTAGATCGGGGAGCGAAACAACCTGAGGGCGCCTCTATAAGGGCTCGGACCTCGGCTCAGGTTGACCGGACCGTGGTGGTGGGGAGAAGCACCCAGGTACATGTCTGTATCTGTTATAGAGCGCGTGTGAACCGGCTCGTCGTACCCTTGTTCTACGAGTACGGTGTCTTGGGCCTAAACTAGTGTGCATGTTTAGTTTATTCTGTAAATGTGTTGTGGCATTTAGAGGATCGGGTGGGGATACATGACGCGCTCGAGCAACGCACACATAGACAACTTCTCACGTACATGGAATCTCGCAACAGCCGTGCTCGGACTGTTGCGAACTGTTGCGAGATCCCGTGTCCGTTAGAGGGTCTTTGTGTGCGTTGCTCGAGCGCGTCTCATCATTAAGCTTACCTTCTGACAGTCTCATTTTTTGTGATAGAAGACTAAGGAAAATTTGGTAGCTTTTGGAATCATTCACTGCACATTTAATGAATTGGCTATCTCGTCTCTTATTGCTGGAACACAATATTGGCAATAACATTGGTTTAATGGCGGCTATAAAGAGATCGTTAACACGTTTAGCGTGTTTGGGTTGGGATCGGGTGAGTTAAGCAACTTTAACAACGACGGGACTTGGGATGGGATATTGGGTTTAAAATTTCTCCTTTTAAAGGATCTCGGTGCGGAAAGAATACGGAAAAAGTGTTGGTTTTTTTTAAACTTATTTTTGAGAGTTTGCTTTCATTCTTATTCTCAATATTATTATGGTAATATATACACATTTTATAAATGTGTATACAATATAACCGTTGTCCTCATCTGCTAAAACTAAAGTGTAATTCGATTTCGAAATTCAATATTAAAATTGAGATATTCGAAATTCAATATTGATTTAAAATGAGAACTTTTGTGTATGCTGGTAATCCAATAAATCTTTCAAGGAGTTTGTAAGTCCACAGTGCGGTAGACCTTGTTATGAGAAAAACCGGCACGAAACTCAGCAAGGGCATTTCTTATCTTCTCTTGTTTCACAGCGTCAATCATAAGAAAATTACCTCCTTATCAAAGAAGGGATACCTTTTCAACGGATTGATATCCTTTTTAAAGCAGCTGTCATACTTCAGCTTCTCTTATAGGACGACAATGGGCTGGCAGCGGCCACATAATGCCCTCGTTAGCTGGGGCCAGTTGCACCCAATACAAATCACGTATACTGTATCGGATTACGCTCCGTCAATGGGCTGCAGGGCTGTGCCAAGCGGGTCTTCGTGTATTGATCAGCCAGTAACCGACAGCAGGGTTTCCAGTAAGTTAATTATTTTTTTTTAATAACCCATTATTGCAACTAGCTCCCCCATTTTCTAAAATTTCTGAATGTACCCTTAACTGTTAGAACATAACAACGCTGGTACCGCGATGGCTGATAAAGGTTATTGTTATCCATTAGTCTCTTTTATATAAACAATCGGCTTAACTGGACTAAACCTTGGACCTATGTTTTTAAATCTAATATACACTATATTCTTGAAAATAAACGAATTATTATTATTCTCATGGTTGACTGGTAGATATCCCTAATTGGTAAGTAGTGGTAATTGGTAATATTACACAAATACATTACTATTAAAATATTAAATAATAAAGTGTACATACCGGAAAGCATATTATTAAATGAAAACTAAAACAAACACGTAACAAAAGATTAAATTCAAAATTCTAAACTCAAAATCATTTATTCAATTTAGGCTACAAGTAGTGCTTGTGACTATGCCATCATCGGTTCGTAAGTCTACTCTGGGCGGGAGATCTTGTTTTGAGAAGAACCGGCAAGAAACTCAGCAAGTCTCTTTAGATGATGGGATTGGATGGGATGGGATTAGATGATGGGAAACTCTTACGTGAATGAAACAACTTTTTTTTACGGATCTACTCGCGTTTATTTTACACATTAGTTTTAATTAATGTTTATCTTTACGTGAATGTTGATTACAGTAGAAAAAGATTATATCTGTTTCTACTGTAGTCAACTTCAACTTCTACTGTAAATGATATTTATAATTTTTTGAACACAAATTTGCTCGGAGTTTGTCAGATTTTTTCGGGAAGTGTGTTCCATAGTCGGTGAAATGATAATTAATATTTTTTACGAGTTATTTATTTTAAATGAGATACTTTTTAAAATCAACTCAAGTAACATTTTCTATTATTATATTATATGAACGCTTCGAACGGCGAGTAGACAGTTTTAAAATCATACGCTCGACAACCCTAGACGGTAACAAGACTTATGTCATAGGTCGTACACTTTCTCGGGAGTTCAATTGAATAATACCTACAGTTATAACACTATATTATGTCAAGACTGATATATTGCGCCGCTTGCATTATCTTTTATGGGAAGCCCAGTTTTATAGTGGCTTCCTTTGCGATAGCGATTGTGATAGATTTTTTTTTTATAATGGCGGGGTTGCTGATCGGTGATCGAAATTTACCGTTCAATCGTTTCAGCACAGGAACTTTTGTCTATACCAAAAAGAAAATTAAAAAACACGACTGCCATGTTAAAAAAGAACTAAAAGGCAAAAATCAAGAGTTCATGTATTTATCTATCTGTATTTATAACAGTGAAATGTCACTCATTTACTCATTGACTATAATATATAAAAAATCATACCTGCTTTGATTAATAAAAGTTAAATTTTCATCGCAGTCGGTGGACCGCTTTGCGGAATACTTTCTTATTTATAAGGTCCCCCTGACTGTCTTGAAAATTTCAGTTTTATTAATCAAGGCAATCAGGTCAATAGTATATCTGTTAGACTGGGGTCGCTCTGTGTTTAACGCGCCCAGTCTGCGAGTGCTGCGGTTAAGCAACTTTCGCAAAGGCCGGTCATCGGATGGGTGACCAAAAACTTATCATCTCGAGTTCCTCCGTGCCTCGGAAGGCACGTAAAGCCGTTGGCCCCAAATGCATTAGCAGTCGTTAACAACCACCAATCCGCACTGGGGCCGCGTGGTGGTTTATGACCCGTTCTCCCGTCCATCCATAGGGAAGGCTTGTGCCCCAGCAGTGGGGACATAAAATGAGCTGATGATGATGATTATGCTGATGATATAGATTATTAACAGATGACAACGTCTGAGGTAATTGAACTCAAATTGCACGCCTATTTCGATCGCAGATAACAGCCGCTCGGCCATAAAACATCTGCCTCTACAATATCCAGAGTTGTAATGGACCACTCAAACATTATGTCACCTTACCTAAATGTTCCAGGTCTATTAACCACATATGTTTTACAGTCATAACTCCAACGTACTGCAGATAAATATAGATGTTACACACGCCTGCACGTCCGACTACCACAAACTGTCAAATTTCCTCAATAGACTTTGAACTTTATGTATATGGCATATGGTTGAACATTTATTGTAGACATTTGACAGTTTTGGATAGCTTGATGTGCATGAGTCTGTACAAGTCAAAAAGCTACTTCCATCAACATTGATATTTATCTATATTGGCAACGAACGGGAATAGTTTCGATTAAATCGTGAATTTACAACATCTGGTCAGTTTTTGAACAGACAGGGCCTAATCTTATTCATGATTTACACAGTGCTAGTGGCCCGCTAGCGACTTCGTCTGCTTGAGAACACCTGTGTCCCATGATGGACCTCTATTGCAGCGCCATCTACCGGGTCCAATTGTGTTTTCAAACCATCCAGGAACCCATTGAGATATACATACAAAATTCCATCAAAATAGGTCCAGGTAATATGTGAGACTCACGAACGGTTGTGTGAAACAACAATGTACCATAATATTTTTAACAATAAATATTATGAATTTATGAATTTAAATGTTTCTTGTCAGCTCTTCTCTGTCCTGAAATCCGAACTGTTGGTAGATTCATTAGTTTAGTAATAGTTTAAGCAATTTTTTAGTAATTAGAATCAGAATTTTTAAATAATTTTGATGCCATTATGACTAGCTGCTTGTGAAGGCAGCATTTAATAAATTACCTATTTGAAATTGTCTTCGGCATTGATCTCTAGTGAAATTAGAAAAAAAAACATTATCGTTTTAGGCCAGTACACCATAAGACCTTCCTTTTCACTTTACACTCTTCGTTTTCTTTTTTTCTTTTTTTCTTTTTTCCAATTAAAGATTCCGTGTGAGTCTTTGCTTTGTCTAAGAAAAAAGAAGAAATATAAAATATTCCCTTACACAAAACTCCAAGCCAAGTGTGGTACAGAAAACTCAACAGCGGTCTTTTTAAATAGCACACGACTGTCCCGTATCTCATTTCATATTTACAATTGCCACTTTTGAAGTGTCATCGTAAATTCTGAAGTCTGGCCGCTTTCGCAAAAGTTTGCGTAACTTTTTAAATTTCGACGGTAACTGTGTATAACCTTTTTTGTGTAATTATTTTTTTTTCTGCACACACAAAGCAAAAAGTTTTTATGTATTTGAACGAAATTAAAATGCAAGGAGTCAACTTCTATTCGTATTACCTTTGCGCTACATAACTACCTATAGGAGCTCGATGGCGCAGTGGCGCACCCGGTCTGCGAGTGCTGAGGTTAAGTAACTTTCGCAAAAGCCGGTCAACGGATGGGTGACCAAAAATGTATCAACTCGAGCTCCTCCATGCTTCGGAAGCCGTTGGTCCTCAGTCGTTAATCGCCGCCAATCCGCACTGGGCCCGCGTGGTGGCTTATGGCCCGTTCTCCCTATCCATTCATAGGGAAGGCTCGTGCCCCAGCAGTGGGGACATAAAAATGAGCTGATGATATATATAGCTACTTCTCACTTTCTATTAAGCGCGCGATTTTTGAATCAATCATTCTCGCATTCATGGTATCATTCGATAGCTAACAAGATTACCTATTAGTAGAAGTAGCAAACACAAACGGGCCCCATACATTTTGAGAGAGTAAGGAAAACAAAAACAGATGAAAGAAAAGAACGAGGGTAAATTTATTACTCAGTCAGAACCCTGATTTGAGGTATTTTTATCGATAAAATTGTTCATAGATCACGCTCTTAAAGTTTGATTACTACCTCCCCGGACAGATTGTATATCCTCACAAAAAACAGGAAACATTACGTCGCCGTAACAAAAGCATTTTCCCTAAACACTATTGACATTTCCTTTGTCATATCACTATTGTGGGGAGCGTTAGTTGGCAAAAAAGCGGCAAATAACGGTCACGCTTCTAATTAAGTTATAATTAAGCAAGCATAATGCCATAAAATAAATAGACTACAGAAGGTAAGCTTCATACAAACGCGCTCGAGCAACGCACGCGTAGACAACATCTCTCGGCCACGGAATCTCGCAACGCGCTCGGACTGATCCGAGCTGCATTAGATGATGGTGACCTGATGCAACGAGCATATTGGAAAAAAACGCTAAGACTCTCTGACCACTTTTGGAATCGATGGGTAAGGGAAATTCTTCCTACCATGCAACCTCGTCAACCACCCAACCGCAACGGCAGTTACGATGTGAAGTTAGGCGACGTTGTAATAATTGTTGACTAGCAGTTACCTAGAGGAGTATGGCCGAAAGGACGGGTCACCGCTACCTACCCAGGAAGGGACGGGGTTACCAGGGCAGTGGATGTCCTAACCGCGGCGGGAACGCTACGTCGCCCCCTAAAAAAATTAGTCAAGCTTCTGGTGTGAGATTCCGTGAGAGGTTGTCTATGTATTTGTGTGGTCGGTATGTATTATTATGTATGTATTGTATCGGCTTACTTTCTGGGTCTTCCTATTTTGTACTAATGCTGCTCCCATTGTTTGTAATGGATACAATAGTCTATGGAAACTGTGTATCATCCTGGGATCGTGGGGTAAGGATGAATTTAAATTGAATTATCTGTCGGATCTAAAGTAGGGAGAGTAATTTGAACAGCGGTTAAGTGAATGCGAATAGGCTTAATAACAATAAATAGCATTTAAAATGTGTTTTAAAAGTAGTAAGCATGAATTTTAGGAGGTTTTTCAGTAAACTAGGTACATAACTATAGTAAAAAAGTAAAGCCTCCATCATTGAAATCAAGTCATCACTACAAACGATGGGTAATGGCTTAATCACCACGCTTGCCAAATGCGGGTTGGTGATCACAAACCCGGGCTATGCATCGAAAAATCCGAAACACACTTTGGACCGACCTGGGAATTGAACCCGAAACCTCCGGATATCAGGCCGAGCGCTTTGCTTCTTTTTTTTGGAGAGTGATTGCTGATTGCCTCAGACGACATTTTCGGCTTCACCGGGCTTGTTTTGGGGCGGCGAGGAACGTAAAGGGTCCCTCAAGCTGCGTGAAACGAATCACCTTCGGAGGTTTTCTAGAGAGAACGGCATCGCTCACTAGTGCGCGTCCCCGTGCCCTACTAGATTCTCCGAAGGGTTCGGATCAGATCGGGAGCGCTTTGCAACTCGGCCACGGACTTAATACAATTAAATATTAATTATGGAGTAAAGGTAATCATAGATATACCTACTTTTTTATATTGATGATTTGACTACTTCAGCCCGTGACCACGTTCGATGTAACTGTACTACGGTAGTAAATTCTATTTCATTTTTTGGCGATGATAACTGGGTCGCTGTGTCGAACATCGTGCCGCTACGATATTATGCATTAAATCCCGTCAAATTCTATGTGCCTTACAGGTACACAAAGAATAAGGTCCGAATAGATATTCCGTGTTTTGTTCCTGTTATGTTAAACGTCATTTCAAATTAGAGTGAAACAAACGAAATACGGAATAACTATTCGAGTCTATATATTGAATGGAGCGTGAAAAGTTTGTAAGTAGGTTGAAATGTTTGGACAATGTTTGTGATGTGAAAAGTGTGTTCGAACGTTGCCCACATTCGTCCACAATTCGCAACGAGGAAAATCGTTATTGATAATAATATATAATACATATCCCCTGATGTACGAGTGATTCGGAGGGAGTTTTTGGGGGGGAAAATTGCTGACGCCAGTTAAGGGAAACGCGATTGGCGAAGACGATAATTCTATATGGAGATGTATTATTGTCGAGTCGAAAAATTCTGTCGGTGGTGTCGAGAGCATGACGCATGACAACTTAGATGCTATGAAAGAAAGCTTAGGAAATGCATTATCATTAAATTTTTACTTTTTATTTTCAAGTGCCAATTGCTGCACTGAAGGTAAATTAAATATTTATAAAATACAGTGAAAAAATTAAACGCCCACCCGACCCAGCCAGGAATCGTACCTGGGTCTTCCGCAATCCGGGCGGCTGCACTGACCGCTATGCTACCGGGAAGGCTGACGTAAGCGCTGAATTTTGTCACTGCTTTTTTAATGCTTTTTGAGTGCTTCTTAGCGGCACTGAGCGCCATCTATCCAACGGTCGTTGCAACCGACGGCCATGCAAAAATGCATGTTTAATTTTTTCACTGTATTTTATAAATATTTAATTTAGCTTCAGTGCAGCAATTAGCACTTGAAAATAAAAAGTAAAAATTTACTATAGCGTTGTGCTATCAAATTTGTGGTATTTCATCTGCAAAGATGAATCCGCACACAATCTTTAAAGGAACCAACGATCGCCTTTTTTTATTTAATAATTTATTAGTACTTAGTTAACATTAGTATTTATTTGTTTTCAGCATCTGATTTAAGTCTTTAGCAACAATTGGAGACAGGCCACCTGCTTTCTACGACCACTGGTTGTTATAAAGTGTTTTAATTTGTACGGTTTACTCCGCACATAAAGCTTGACCAGCCGTTTAAATGCATTGCACTTAATAATAGCTCACATTATGTATTACAAAAACACAAATGTTGAAAAAATTTCCACGAGCAGGATTTGAACCTGCACCCTTCTGACATACCGGGTCAGGTGCTCTTCCAATTGAGCTATCGTGGTTCTAACCAGCCCGCCGAAATTATTCAACACTATTTACTTTTTTACTTTGAAAGCCATAGGCGCCAGCCAATTCAATGTCAACAACGACCGTCATTAACAAAAAATTAAAATTAAAAATTAAAATTGCGTTAAAATTATATAAACAAAACAAAAACATTTTACATATTTAATATATTATGTATGACTAACACCAATAAAATTTGACCCCCTTCCTTTTGACGGGTTGAGTTGAAATTTTGCATGCATGTGTAAACCGGATGACAACACAAAATTATTATGACATGGAGCTGATCTTATGATGGAACCGGATGGTGGCCATAGGAACTCGGTAGTTAAACGACACAACCCCATCGAGTTTGGACTCGTTTGATCCGTCTTGACGAGTACTTTGGTGCTAGATGGTAACCAGGGTCTGATGATGGAGCTGGAAGATGGCCATAGGAACTCGGTAATTAAACGACACAACGACACGGGTTGGTGATCACAAACCCGGGTTATGCATCGAACAATCCGAAACACAATTTGCCTGACCTGGGAATTGAACCCGGGACCTTAAGGTAATAGGCTGAGCGCTTTGCCACTCGCCCACCGAGGCGCATGGGATGGATTTAAAGATAATAATAATATAGAAAGAAATTACATTACGTAGTAGCTATTAACTCATTGTCTGTCTCTACAGATAATCAATTAAAAAAGAAAGATTAATGTCTGAGATGTCACACAAAAAAATTTTGTTTTCTATGTGTTTGTGTATACAATAACAGACGGACTATTTAATTAAATAAGCTGATTAGCAGTTGGCGTGTATGGAAGTCGTTTATCATTTGTATGGTAAACAGTTCCATATTATAATGAAAATTATAAAACTGGCTGTATATCATTACGAGGAACTCGATGTCGCAGTGGTTAACGCGTCCGGTCTGCGAGTGCTGAGGTTAAGCGACTTTTGCAAAGACCGGTCATTGGATGGGTGACCAAAAATTTGTCTTCTCGAGCTTCACCAAGCATAAGCCTATAGCGTATAGCCGTTGATGCCAGCTGCATTAGCAGTCGTTAACAACCAACAATCCGCACATGGCCCTCGTGGTGGTTTATGACCTTGCTCCCATCAATCCATAGGAATGGCCCCTGCCCCAGCAGTGGGGACATAAAAATTAGCAGATTATGATGATGATGATGATGATGATAATAATAATTAAATAAATAAAAAGCAATTCTAGCATTTTTATAACTGAAAATACAACAATTTTTTATATTTATTTATTTATTTTGAGGTACACAGACAGATAACAGTCAGTACCATGTTTAAATAGTAATCACACTAATATTATAAATGCGAAAGTTTGTGTGTATGTGTGTATATTTGTTGCTTCTTCACGCTGCAACGGATGGATCGATTTGGATGAAATTTGGCATACAGATAGTTTATAACCTGGATTAACACATAGAATAGTTTTTGTCCCGATATTCCCACGGGAATGAAACACCTTTTCTCTATATTTGGTTCCACAATTCACTACTTAGGTCTTGGATTCTATGTTGGGAATTCGAACCTATTTGGTAGTTTTTTATACTTTTTTATTAAAATTTTGACAGACTTTTCCTTTTTGACATTTGTTTTCCAATACAAAATTGTTTGGACTTCTTGGCGGGAAAGTGAAGAGTCATGTCTGCGGTTTTGTTTTATTTTCTAAAATTTGTGTTATTTCGAATATTAATGTGAAATAATGGTGGATTATTAACCGTTAAGTGTTCGTGAGTGTGCATGAGTGTTGGCAAATGAAACAAAACAGTGTAATGTTACTTTTCAAATTCTCACAAGAAGTCTGCGTGAGGACTTGGTAAAGCCCCACATCTTTACTGAGATACTCGAGGGGTTGGGGGGTAATATCATTTCTCACTTCCCATTTCTATTATCATTCATCATCATCAATATAATATTGTTTATTTATGTATTACAATGAAATTAAGAAACTAATGACATGGCAGCATGGTCTATGACCTTAGCCGGTTCCTTAAGGAACAAACTAAACTTAAAAAAAAAAAAAAAACAAAATTGTTTGTTTGTTTTGTTGTCATGGACTGTCAAAGCGGTACGAAGTCCGCCGGGTCAGCTAGTTGCTTGTAAATTTAGTCTACACAGTAATCCTTAAATAGTGTACACAGCATGATCAAAATTGTAAACAGGTAATCTAATGAAACAAACAGAAATAAAACACAGTATAATAACAAAACAAAAGCTAAAAAAATCTATTGGCGTATTACCTAAGAATGTGTGTAACATATGAAATATACGAGTATAAAAATGTAGAAACAAAACTTAATATTTATAAGTGTTTTTTATATATTTTAGCGTTTTATTAACGCTTAAATATACTTAAGTAAAATTTAAACACTGAAAAAAGACGACAACCAATTCCCGCCTGAGGTTGTCGTCTTTTTTCAGTGTTTAAATTTTACTTAATATTTACATGAAAAGCTAAATACATAGCAATGGCTTATATAAATTTTTACTTTTTTTTAAGTGCTTGAAGCACTGAAGCCTTCCCGGTAGCATAGCGGTCAGAGCAGCCGCCCGGATTGCGGAAGACCCAGATTCGATTCCTGGCTGGGTCGGGTGAGCGTTTAATTTTTTCACTGTGTTTTATACATTTTATAAATATTTAATGGCTTATATGCCTAGCGATTTTATTGAGCTTGCAATTTGTGTATATCGCCAACTATAAATCTAGGGCATCTAGGTTTATTCTATTTAAACCGAAGGGGTCCAAATTGTGTCTAGGATACCACGTACCTATATATAGACTCGTTAGGCAGTACAATCCTCTCTATAGCGGAAACCATTGACATATTAACTTTAAAAACAAAATCATAAAATTAAGTCAAATCTAGATCAAGAAAGGAACAAAGATTCCTGATATTGATTTTAATGTAAATTTTGATTTTGTTTTGAATTGTATTTTTAATAGATTTTAATTTTAATTAATCTTTTTGTAAAAAAACAACACCATGAATACAACCAAAAGCATTTTTACTTGACTGTACCTAATCCCTATTATATTTGTTTTGGAATACAAAATAAATATGACAGTAACCTATTACCATTGGTATTAGTTTCGCGGTATTGGATTGGAATAGATCGTTCTGTGTGTAAAAATTGTGTTGGCGTGCATTATGTTGGTGCTCGTTTAAATAAGTCTTTGAAAATAAGTTCAAGGTTTACGGATAAGTTAAATGCAAACCGTTTTGTTTTGGAAAATAAATTGAAAGAACTGAGCAAACGACTCGCGTCTCTCGACTCGACGTAAGTAACTTTATATTCGATGCACTTCATATTTCACAGCTTTGTAGTGATGGGAAAAACAGTTATTCGATAGAGTGGAAACTAGTCACTTAAAGAAAATTACTCATTGACCGGTTGAAAAAATATCAATGATTTTACTCATTTAATGCAATAAGACTTAATAATAGGTTGTTTTTATTATAGCTACATTCAAAAACAGACCAAAAATAATCTACATTCGTAAAGCTAGCGAGCTAGCTAGAGAGTTAGTAGTAAAAATAATCAAAAAGAAACTCGACATTTCTTTTCTTCCGATTTCGACCTTCCACCATCAACTTATTACCACTTGCCAGTTACCACCATGTACAATGAAGGCCAAGTGCTTCTGTTGTGGAGTAAAATTAAATCGCAAAAGGTTTTGATAGTTGGTGAGTTATTAAAGAGATAAATCAGAATAATTATTAATGAATGCCTGAATAAATTTATATGTATATTACCTATCGACTCGATAATTATGTTCAACAGACATCTCTTGATGAGAGTTAACTAAAATATTTATCGTGGATTTGTGTGTTTGAGCTGTATTCAAGTGAGGCTTTTATAAATTACAATCTGTCGATGAACATGCTTTTTTTTAAATTTATTCGTCTAATTTTCCGATACATTTTAGAAAGCATTTGAATCTTTAACTTTCTTCTTTTACTCATGATTGGCTAAAAGAAAGTAAACGTATAATTTGTCAAATACCTATTTTGAAATAGTACATTTTAGTAACGCTCAAAAATATGAGTAATACTATACTAAGCCCCTTCCTCCAAAAACTTCTTAAATGTTTTTTCATTCTATAGTCTGTTTTTCGTGTTGTTCCTTTAAACGGAGTGTGAAGTGAAGAAGCAACTTGCGGGTGGGTAAGATTAGAAAGGCACTCATCAGTACTTCATTTCCCCTCAACATCAGAAGAAACAGAGTAATTTACAATCAATTTATAAAAACATTTGACGTTAGTGAGCATGTAGACATTATGTGAGAGAGCAGAACCTGTGCTAGGATACCCTGGGTTACATTACATAGTTCAACGCGCTCGCGCAACGTACACATAGGCAGCCACTCTCAGACCAGCAGGCTTATTAGGTACTGAAAAAAGCAACCAGTTGTTAGTTCCCGAAGAAGCCTATAAAGGCGGGCGCGGGCGCACATCTGGAATTAATTTTTCCTATTCAATGACGGTGGTTGCCGCTGGTGTCGTTGTCTGTGCGCGCGCGGTCGCTTAACTTATTTGTAAGATACCTGTTTCTTTTGTATTTAAATTATCTAGACAACCCTAATTTAGGCTTTCAGATACTATTAACCGGTCTCCTTTTTGTGGTTACGGTTACTAGTACGTGGTTCAGCTTCGAAGTCGTAGTATACACGGCGGCAGATCAACCTACCCAAAACTATCAAATTTCTACAATCAATTTTGAACTTTATGATTTGGTTATAAGGATCAATATTCATTGGAGAAATTTGACAGGTTTGGTAGGTTGATCTGCCGCCGTGTGTACATATCCGTTCCAAGTAAGCTGTCAGATAATAATTGACTTTTGAACCAACATACTTTGGAGATTCTCATGAGCGCGCCATTTTGGCGTTATGCCAGCTATATATGTAGTTAACTTTACACTTGCGGCCACTCAAATGGAATAGCTTTTAATCTTATTTTGAAAACTAATCAGGATAAAGTGGTCGTGTCTCTTAAAACAATATTACCATCTTTTTCTTCATGTGCGGTCATTAAGTTTTTAATTATTGTAGCAAATGTGGTATAATTAATATAGAAAATGTTATTATGGCAATGTTTTTTTTAAATATTTTACGCGTACGCACTTTGCCTTGATCTAACCTAATGTTGATGTGAAGTGATGATAAGGTCAATGATGAAAGCGCACTTTACCCGACATCCTCAACTAGTGACGTTGGCTATGTTATCTCTAGCTGCCGGAACACACAATGCTAAACATAGATGTTATGGTGACACATTTAGATAAAATATAGCCAGGCGGACAAACAAGCCCTTCCACCGACCAAACTGAGTTACACAAAAATTAACCCCCACTTAGAATTGAATTCGGGACCTCTGGGTCTTAACTGGTGGTCTTAACCACTAGACCGCAGAGGCGGTTATTTTAAACACATTGAAATAAAAAACTATACGGTTAGCGCAGTTTATTTAACATATTTTGAAGTGAGCAGATACAATCAATACATCACTATCAAAATAGCAATTCTGTCGACAGTATTGCAACAACGAATGTATTTCCGGACACCAGACTGTATCAACAAACTATGAATAGTAGATTTGTACAGTAGATGTGTACGCGCTTTTTAAATGGTAGCGTTCAGCATAATCTTTAATAAACAATAGAAGAATCGTAGTGGCACAAGTCGACACCTGTTTTCGTCGCCAAACCTAAAACAGAGCATAATTATTGCTAAACAATATTATTGCTTGCAACTTGCGTGATTGTAGGATTTTATCTTGTATACGCCTGGTGTTTGAAATGGCAAGACATCCTTCGGAGTGTCCACGAGCTGTAGGATTTTATCCAAAATCCAATTAGATCACTGGCTCCAGGCATTACCATCTGCCAATGTCGGTACCTTGTTGGACGGACCGTCTCTCACTCTAGCGGTCTGTCTACGTCTAGGCGCCAGGGTAGTCCACCCTCACTGCATTGCATGTGTGGAGAAGCTGTTGACAAGCTTGACCACCACGGCCTATCATGCGCTCGCAGTGCTGGGCGTATGTTGCGTCACTCCACTCTAAACAGCATCATCCGCAGTGCTTTTGCCACCGTTGGTATACCGGCTGTCTTAGAACCAGGTGGCATGTCGAGATGACCATTGGGCCCTGGAGGCTCGGCAGGCGGTTGGTTTGGGATGCAACCTGTGCTGACACCGTGGCTCCCTCGCATGTTCGCGCCACCTTACTTCATGTGGGGGCTGCTGCGGTAAGTGCTGAAAATCGCAAACGGCACAAATACGCAAACCTGGGTCCAAATTATTTATTTGTTCCGTTTGCGGTGGAGACATTGGGTCCATAAGGGCCGGAGGTCAAGCAGCTTGTTAAGAGTTGAGTGCTTTCCTTGTTGAAGCCTCCGGTGACAAGAAGGCTGGCAGCTACCTCTGCCAACGTATTAGCTTGGCAATCCAATTGCCAGCATTCTTGGGACCGTTCCCATGAGCCCACAGCTGGAGGACATTTTTTATTTATAGGTTTTATTTTGTCTTTATTTAAGTTATCTTAAATTTTTTTCTTATTTTTTTCTCTAATGTAGCTAGTTATGATATATTATGTTTCATTACTGTGAATTAACTTTAGTAAATAAGGAAACATGTCGATCACTGGTTTCTATCGAACACTGTGCCACTACATGCATCATCATCATCATCATCATCAGCCTACACTTGTCCACTACTGGACCTATGTCCAGCCTCTCCTTGTGCACGCCACTAACACGATCCGCGGCTACTCTCATCCAGCTCTTGCCAGCCACCTCGCGGAGATAGTCGCTCACCTAGTCTGAGGGCGTCCTACGCTACGTTTGCCGATACGCGATCTCCACTCAAGAACTCGTGCCACTATGTTTTATTTTTTATTTTTTTAATTAAGCGCCCAAATATACTTTATTAAAACTTCGAACAAAGTGAAGGTCCAACTACTTTTAATAATCCAAATAGCAATTTCAAACGAGAGTTTATTAGAGGCGTGTTCAAACTCTCTTTTACGTTTACTCAGGCCGTCTAATATACGATATTCAAATTTGCACAAACGTTACCGACTGCCTTTCTGGTGAGGCTCAGTGAATTTGAAGCATGGGTACGTATAAGCCTAGCAAATTCATAATTAACTTTTTCAGTAGTGAGCAAGCGTTTGGCCTTCATCTCCATCTTGCGTTGTACAGAGACGCCTACACAATCAACTTATTTCTTTTATACTTAGCACGGCAAATGACTCCACACCACCTGATGCTAAGTGGAAATGGAGTCCAGACGCGAAGACAACTGGTGCAGCGTGAAAACAACGCAGCATCAGTCAACTTCACTCTGCCGTCCCACAAGGTGCTTCTTCACGCCTCGTTTGAAGGACCCCATATCATAGGAAAGAGGGAAAACATGTGCTGGTAGACTATTCCATCTTTTGGAGGTGCGACAAAGAAACGAGTCACCAAATTTCTTTGTGCGCGATGGGATATGTGTGACAGTGAAGCGATGACTCCAAAACTGTAAAATTTCTATTGAGGAACTTTCACAGTTTGTGGTAGTCTGTTGTCTTCGATCAATAACGTACTGGATAATGGATCCGGAGCCAAAATGCATGTCGAAAGTGGTCCTGTTTGCTCACACGTATACATTTAAATTTCCAATAACAAAAACATTGGATAGAATCAACAACTTCAGCTTACTGTGAACCTTAAATTTTAAACATCAAGATTAAATTGAGGTTGCAAAATTTTGTACACACGGCGACATATCAACCTACCCAAACCTGTCAAATTTCCCCAATGAATATTGATCCTTTTAACCAAATAATAAAGTTCCAAAATTTATTGTAGAAATTTGACAGTTTTGGGTAGGTTGATCTGCCGCCGTGTGTATACTTAATATTTACCGTCATCGCCACAAACGTCATTGTGGCTCCGTGGTACCAAAGTCGCCTGTACCGTCTTTCAAGCTCTCATCGGGAACCTTGTACATTATCGATCGAAGTGTGATGTGCAGGCGTGTGTTCTGTGTCGGAAGAAACGTATGTATTGTTCTTTAAATCAGTAGGTTTTTTTTTAATATTTGGACTATTGGGAAAATATTGAGGAGCTCGATCGCGCAGTGGTTAACGCGCCCGGTCTGCGAGTGCTGAGGATAAGCAACTTTCGCAATGACCGGTCATCGGATGGGTGACCAAAAATTTATCATCTTGAGCTCCTCCGTGCTTCGAAAGGCATGTAAAGCCGTTGGTCCCGGCTGCATTAGCAGTCGTTAACAACCACCAATCCACACTGGGCCCGGTGGTTTATGGCCCGTTCTCCCTATCCATCCATAGGGAAGGCTCGTGCCCCAGCAGTGGGGCCATAAATGAGTTGATGATGATGATGATGATTGGGAAAAAGGTTGGAATCAGGCCACCAAGAACTATTGTGGACATTTTGAAATTGCACATATCGATGTTAAAAATTTTAGACAGTTGGTTTCTTTTGTGTTGTTACTTGGTTTTTAATTATCATGTCAAACCCCACTGTACGATTCTTAAGTTTTGGTACATTCTTCAGTTCTCAAGACCCATTGTTGTATGGAGATACAAAATTAGCATACGTGTTTAAAACATTGTCTCTGTCTAATAATATTAGCTAAAAAGTGACAGCATCTGTTTTGAGCATTGTCTAACTTTAGACATTGTTTGATGGTAAAGTAGCTAGACTATAAAGTGGTACTTTATGTTACAATTAAAACAAAAAAAATATTAATTTTATCATATACTAGCGGCCCGTCCCGGCTTCGCACGGGTGGACATTTCTTTTTTATATAGGCTATGTTACTCAGCGCTAATGTAGCATTCTAATGGTGAAAGAATTTTTAAAATCGGTCTAGCAGTTTTTGAGTTTATTTGTTACAAACAAAAATACAAAAATTCAAAGCTTTCCTCTTTGTAATCTTAGTATGATGATATGAAAACTAGGTTGTACTCGTAGAGGAAGGTTTTAAGGAAACCTTGTATTTAAATATAATATACATAAAAAAGTAAGTAAACAGCCTATAACTGTCCCACTGCTGGGCAAAAGCCTCCATCATTGAAATCAAGTCATCACTACAATTATTGATGGGGATAAAATCACCACGCTTGCCAAATGCGGGTCAGGTCAGGTTTGTAATCACCAGATCACCAGATCACAAACCTGGGTAATGCATCGAAAAATCCGAAACACACTTTGCACGACCTGGGGATTGAACCCAGGACCTTCGGGTATCAGGGCAAGCGCTTTGCTATCAAGGCGTATACAATAAATAATAATAAATAATGTTAGATATTAATTACTTCATTAATTACCGCCATATGAACCTGGGACTGCGGTGAGATAGATTGCGGCCATCCGTCTCACTCCGACAGTCCATTTTAATTTGGCTAGGGATATTCTGCTTAACGTTTTTTTTGGCGTTCCCAAACGGATTCGGAAGGGTAGCCAGGAGGCAGAAGTGTTTTATGTGTTTTAAGCTTTAATTGGTTCAAATATTTGGCTTTGAACTGTTTAAGTGTTTAGGCGAGAAAATTGAATTGCTTAGCTTAATTTCAGCCTTTAATTTTAATGAGAATTAACTTTGTGAACTTAGTAAAAAGGTTAATACGGGCTAGTCATTTGGTATATACATTGTCTCAAAACATGAACCTTTGAATAGTTCGTTATAATTGAAAGCGTAACATCATTCATTGTTCATACTAAATTACAAAATGATTTTGCCCTAAAAAAATATTGAGTACCTAGTTATAATTATATTGAAACATTATTTGCCACTCACATTATCCCCAAGTGTAATCCACAATCCACACCTTCATGCCGCAGTCTCCGCGATAACCCCTTGGCGGGTTTATAAATAATTTTCAGGCTTTATTGTTAAGATGTTCGCTGCACACTATATCCTGCCTTTGTGTCGCAAAGCCTGCGCTGAAATTGGAGATGGCGATGGAAAAATGGCTTTGAGAACCACTTCCATCGAGAAACAGTTTGATTGGATCTGCACTCGTGAAAGGCATAATTCCTAAAAGCGATAAAGCGGCGATAGAGGTTTAAGGATTCTTTTAACTTTGAAACCGTGATTTTGAATGAGTTGACATTTTATGTATCAACATTTTAGTTTTATAGATGACTAGCTTTTGCTCGCGGCTTAGCTCACGCGGGCTACACGGCTTGTGACTGTTTGTAATAAAAGCCAAACATATTAGTTTAAGTATCTGTGGTAATAATCGTGAAACACTGCATAATTTTAGCATGGCCAAATACAGAAATTCAAGGATTTAACTTTGAAAATTACAGTTTTTGATACTTCAATCTAGGGGAAGTTATTCGAAAAATGCTAAAACATGTAATCCTTTATTTTCATTAAAAAATCTATAGATCTATTAAATTACTAGCCGTCACCCGCCCGCTTCGCTGTGCGAAAATTTGTGAGTAAAATTTTTATTTTTATTAATTTTTTTTATAGTCTATCATTTGCACAATCTCATGTTCTTACTACATACAAATTATCATCAAGATCGGTCAAGCCGTTCTTCAGTTATAAGAGGACATACGTTTTAGAGCCTACAGATTTTTATAGTAGTATAGCATTGTTTTTGTAGTTTTAACTTTAAGACTTTACTTCCCCAAAAAAAAAAATGTTTTTCCTTTTATACCCCTTTCAAGGAAAATAAAACAAAATTCCTGAGACATGTCATTCTTTATTTCTTTCCATAAAAGCCAAGTACCAATTCTTATTTATTTTAGTTCAAAACTGACGGACTTTCATACAAACTTTCACCCCCTATTTGATCCCCTTAGGGTATGATTTCCCTAAAATCCTTTCTTAGTTGCTGGTTACGTCACTCAATTAACCTATAGTCCAAATTTGATCTAATTAGCTTCTACGGTTTGGCTCGGCGGGCGATGATGAATCAGTCAATCAGGACAAGTCGTTATAATTTATGTATATAGATCATCATCATCATCATCTCAGCTAAAAGACGTCCACTGCTGGACAAAGGCCTTATAGATAACTGGTCGTTGCCCGCGACTTCGTTCGCGAAGATGACAGTAAAAAAAGTTAAAAAAAAAAAAGTATCCTATATGCTGGTCTGGGTCATGGTCTGTATATGAGGAAAGCTTCATTAAAATCCATTCAGTACTTTTTACTTACAAACTTTCGCGTTTATAATATTTTGTATGTTTGTAATAATTACACTCAAACACTACTGGACCGATTTGAAAAAATTCTTTCACCATTAGAATGCTACATTAGCGCTGAGTAACATAGGCTAAATTAAAAAAAAAAATGTCCGCCCGTGCGAAGCCGGGACGGGCCGCTAGTACCTAATAAATAAGGGTTAGGGCGGGAACCAGTGAACGAATTCTTTTTCTTAATATCAGGTCAGCAACTGATTTTAGTAGTTAGCGACAATTTAATACTTACAGGCCGCGTGCCTCTTAACTGTTATCCCGTAAAATTTCAATGATAGTCTGTTATTTTTTGGCTGGTACCTCTATCCTACCTACATTAAATTTTAACTTATTGACACTGGCACTGACGTTGGCACGCAACATCGAACCCAAAAGAGTTTTGTCTAAATTGTCTAATAACGTTTATACCATACGTATGCAACAAATATAAAATTTGTTTTTGACGTGACAACGTCTTATAAATTGGTTTGCCGGGTGACACTTCAAGAAACTGCGTTACGCTCCGCTCACGTTATGCGCTCACAATGAGAGCGAGTGAGAGGCACGCGTCCCTTCCACTCGGGCATGGTTAGCCCGCCTAAGAGCGAGAGAGACAGACATAAAAAGTGAAAGGTAAATACGTATGTATGTGTAAAGGTAAAAATAAAATTTTGTTAATATGAAATTCAGTGCGAGATTCTTTGTATAAATTAATGTTTTAAATATAATTCTTTGTATAAATAAATGTTTTAATTTGTTACTATTATTTCATCCTTCTTCCTACTATACGAATGAATATTCACATTAAAATTATTTTACCACTCAAAGTCGTTGTCACGTAAAACTTTCGCCCGTATATCGACTTTACAGGCAACCAATTTTTAAAACTTTAAATACCTTACACAACAATGAGTGTTATGCAAAAAAAGTAGACACATTGGAAAGCCTGTCAAGCCGTTCGTTGGTCCCGGTTGTTGGTAGCCATATGATAGGTATAAAACTCACCAACCTGCATTGATCAAACCGTGGTAGGTTGTGGCCCGATCTACATATTATGGAATAGTAACATATAACCCAATAGTGATACGTTCATAAGCTTATGATAGCAACGATTTCTTTTTTTAAATATCTAATGGGTAATTTAATGGCATAGTGCCTTGATGTCAATTGATAGAAGCGCTCTTCACCCGGAATCCTCAACTAGTGAGGCACTGGCTATCATAACTCTTGCTGTCGGAACACAACAATGCTACAAACATTGATGTTATGGCGACATATTTAGATAAGATGGTGGTGGCTAGCCAGGCGGACAAACAAGCCCTACCACCAACCACACCGAAAGGTACACACAGATGTACCCCTGCTTGGAATCGGACCCGGGACCTCTGTGTCTAAACCATTGGTCTTAGCCACTAGACCACAGAGGTGGTAAAAACTTATCATACTCATCGTTAACTTATGAACGTCCCTATAACAAGTGCTATGGCAACGTCTGGAATAGGCACATAGAAAACTGAGGCAGTAGACCAAACCGTCAATCAAGATTACAATAGACGGATTCGATTAAAATCAAACGGTGGATTGTAGAACGTAGACACCTGTTATGACTACGATTTCTATGCCCTTATTTAGGTAGTACATAAGAAGGTATATACAAAAAAAAACTTACTTTATATATTTCCATTCCCTGTCGGCATGATTCACACCCTTTCCCTGCCGCCGTATACACGCGAACATCTTCAATTTAGTCCCGAGAGAAACATTCTTGTTCTAAATTAAGGTCAAGCCCCATTTTTCTGACATAGGTAAGATTACCTACCTCAAATCGCCCCTTTCCTTATGAAGACTATCAACGCGCCAAGAAAAGGGTGTAAAAGGAATTAAAAACGCCATTTTATGCTTCTATAACTTTTTGTGGCTCTCTAATGAATGGTTATACTTACGGTTGTGTTACATTTGTCGTTTATGTTTGAGGTTGTGTGCAGTCCACCATTCTGTGTAGGAAGCGCGTGACGTCACAAAGATGGCGGTCGCAACATGGCGGCGAGCGTTTCGCAGTTGCCCCCGCGGGATTAAGGAGGTAATTTGTAGAAATACCGTTACAACCAGATAGAGTTAAATTAAGTTACGTTATATATGAATTTTTATTTGGGATTCTCTGTGTGGACATAAAAGCCACTTTCGGTGAGAGCTGTAAATAAGTGAAAAGGCGGTTGGGAGCGATGAATGTTGTGTTTAACGAGCCATTTGTATGTAAATGTTTGGTAATAGCTTTTGTAGATGCAGCCTCTTAACATTGGTGGTTTTAGTCACCTAAAGTTAAACCTACACTTAGTAATAATTAATTTTAAATTATGTTAATGTTAATTATGTTATGTATATTTTATATACATAACATAATTAACATATTATAATCACTATTTTAAAGTAAAACTTTGGAACAATTGTAGTTTTTCATGTGTATGTAAATAAATAGAAGCTCGATGGCGCCGTTATTAACGCGCCCGGTCTGCGAGTGCTGAGGTTAAGCAACTTTGCAAAGGCCGGTCATCGGATGGGTTACCAAATATGTATCATCTCGAGTTCCTCCGTGCTTCGGAAGGCACGTAAATCCGTTGGTCCCGGCTGCATTAGCAGTCGCTAAAACCACCCTGGGTGGGGAGGCTCGTGCCCCAGCAGTGGGGACATATAATGAGCTGATGATAATGATGATGTAAGTATTATTATTAGTTTTTTAATATTAGTTTATAAAGCCGATGATAGAAGCGCACTTACCCCGGAGTTTTTAACCACTGAGAAAATGGCTATCTTATCTCTAACTGGCAGAACACAACAATGCTATTGAATATAACATGGTACTAGTTAGCCGGGCGGGTTCAAAAAAAGCCCCGAGTACAAACATGAACCTGGAAAAGGAACCCAGGACTTCTGGGTCTGAGACCGTTGGCCTTAACCACTATATAGGCCAAAGATGTAGTAAAAGTTTATATGTCTTTAGTATATATTCATTTAATTCTAATTTAATAATAAGATGAATTCATAGCAAATGGTACAAATTTATGATGGCCTTTGTAAAGCAGCAAAAACGGTAAATTTAACAAACGTAACCGGAGAAAAACATAAACAAGAAACTACTACTACGAAACGAACAATTCTAACAATTCTAATTCCAACAGAAAATGTCACTAGAGCAAGAGAAAATAAAAAAATTGTTACGAAAGCGTTCGTACAGTAAGGTTAGTCGCGCATTCTATGCGAGCCGTTTAACAAACAATAGAAATAAAATAACAATTTAAATATCATACTAACTATAAGTACAGAAGAAAGACACTAACGTTGCCTGGAAGATATCGCTTTTAGTGATAAGGCCGCCCATTGTACAACTCCAATTTTTTGTTTTCTTTGTTTAACATGTATGTGTTTTTTTAATTGTGAATTAAGTATTTTATTATTTTTTACTCTATTATATTTTATAAGTGACCTAGATATTTTACAGATGTATGTGGTTAAAACATTTTTGAATCAATAATCAAAATCTACTTAAACTTTTCAAGGCTATGTTAGGTCGTTTTAATCTAAGTTATTCACCAACTTCTATGCAAAAGGTTTCAAAGAGGTATTCTTTCAGCTCCCAAACAAAGAGGCGTAGGTCCAAGGAGGTATTACACTGGCCTTCAACAAAGGCCACCTAACCCGCACAACGTACCCAATCCCGTTGTCAACTTCGCATTAATCTGCACCCGTTCGGAGCAGACTTCAGTAAAATAATTTGCTAACGTCCAAGGACTTATTACACCAACTCCCAAGTTAAAAGCTAAATACCAAGAAGTTATTTACCAACTTCTATGCAAAAGGTTTCAACGAGGTTATAAATCAACATGCAAGCAAAGAGGTGTAGGTCCAAGGAGGTATTACACTGGCCTTCGACAAAGGCCACCTAACCCGCGCAACGTGCCCAATCCCGTTGTCAACTCCGCATTAATCCGCGCCCGTTCAGTGGCAGACATCAAAATCGCGCACTTTTGTTTATCGCCGGCGTCCATAAACGAATCGACTCTATCCACTCGGCTGGATTGAGTCAATAAAGTCCGATTCAGAACGTATTACAACCGTATTGGAACAGATTTGGAGCGTATAGGAGGTGGATTAAAATTTTTATACGCGCTCTCTCGCTGCCAAGCTGTTTTTTTCGTTGGCTTTCGTGTGCTTTTTTTATTGTGTGCCAGCATTATAACTTTTTAAAATTATGATGGTCATTTACTTTTTATTAATTAATAACAGGTTTATGATCGTGAAACGGAATATGATTAACTTTAATATCAATTCTTCACGGTTGCATGTTACCAAACTATTATGAGAAGACCAGCACTTTTTCGTCCCTTCCTATGACATAGGATCCTTCAAACGAAGCGTGAAGGCCCCTTGTGGGCCGACAAGGTGAGGGTGACGAATACCGCTTTTTTTCTCACGCTGCACCAGTTGTCTTCGTGTTTGGACTCCATTTCCACTTAGCATCAGGTGGAGTGGAAATAAATGTCGTGCTTTTTTATTTAAATAACTTAAGTCTTCCTGAGACCACTGACCCCGCAAATGGTTCAAAACTTCAAGATAAAATTAAAAATGTGTAATACAAACCGCGAGTACATCCGTGTAAAGTGTATCCGTTTAAATACGAGTATAATCAGTGGCATATAAAAGCTAGTTCAATCTGTCGTCTGCTGGAAATACAGACACAATAGAATTTTAATTGTTTGTAGGACGGATCTGACACTAAGCAGACGAAAGGATAGATAGTGGATATCACTGCCATTTTGTGGTCCATGCCAGCGTAATATTGTTATTGCATGGTTGACGACCTCCTTGGTCGAGTGGTTTGTACACCGGTTTTCATGGTGTCGCCATCTCTGAGGTCCCGGGTTCGATCCCCGGTCGGGTCAATTTAGAAATTATTGTTTTTCTAAATTGTCTCGGGTCTGGGTGTCTTCTATGTATAATATGTATGTATTTAAGTATGTTTATCCGTTGTCTAGTAACCATTTTAACGAGTTTCATAACGAAGCTTCTCTTGGGCTAGATAATTGGTGTGAGCGGTGGAAATTTTATTAAAAAAAAAATATTAACACTGATGAGTGATGATGATGAGTCATGATAATCAATGAGACTGCAAAACATGACTGTCGTAACAATTGACCAAGTGAAAATGGCGATCGATCATAATTTTAAGTTCTGTAAAGACCTTTACGAAGTGCAAGAATACGAAATTCTTAATTAATTTTAGACAACAATAGGGCTTTTGCGAAATTCACTACGTCATCGGTTCGAAAGTCTACCGTCGGGAAACCCTGTACTGAGAAGAACCGGCATGAAACTCAACAAGTGTTCCAGTAAAAATAAAACCCTCTATTGGTGTTAGTCTTTAATCCGGCAGAGCTTCGTCTTACAAAATGTTTCGCAGCAGAATGAGAACGAATAATGATTACAATTAGTTTTATAGGGAAGTCACAACCATAGACTATGTATAATATTGGGAACAACCATAGACAGTGTATGATGATACTGGGTCAAAACTACTGATAAAGTCAATACAACGATAATGATGTTCAAAATGTAATGTAATTTATATATAATCTATATAATCATGTCATTATGTATTCAATATACGAATCATTATATTTATAATAATCCAATAAATTAACTCATTATTAATCAAATAAATCAATGATAATTATGCTGGCGCTAGTAGCGGATGTATGTACGGATGCCTTCTTCACAGACCAGAAGCGGTGGCGGCATTAGTAACGGATGCTAACACAAGGGTATTACTAAAATTTTTGTTTTTGTGTTTTGTGTTTTTGTATGGATATTACTTCTCCCCCGTTCTTTACAGATTAACAAACTTTTTTCATTTTTTATTTTAAAGTGCTAATTGCTGCACTAAAGCTGAATTAAATAATTATAAAATATAGTGAAAAAATTAAATGCCCACCCGACCCAGCCAGGAATCGAACCTGGGTCTTCCACTATCATGCACCTTTATGCTGCCGGGAAGGCCGACGTAAGCACTGAATTCTTTCACTACTTTGCTGCACCAGTTGCCTTCCAGTCTGGAATCCATTTCCACTTGGCATCAGGTAGAGTGGAGTCATTTGCCGCGATGAATATTAAAAAAGAACCATTAAAAACCATTTTCTATCACAAATAGATTAGAGACTTCCTAATTTAGCAAATTTAAATCACGGGCTGTCACGTAAGAAGCTCGATGACGCATTCGGTCTACGATTGCTGAAGTTAAGCAAGTTTCGCAAAAGCCAGTCATTGGATGAGTAGCCGAAAATTCATCTCGGGTTCGTCCGTGCTTCAGAAGGCACTTGAGGCCGTTGGTCCCGGCTGCATTAGCAGTCGTTAACAACCACCGCACCGCACTGAGCTCGCGTGGTGGTTTGCGGCCCGTTGCTGTAGTGTTTCCATCCATAGGGAAGAGCTGGTGACCCTGACATCACGTACTAACAATGAAACAATGTCATACAGAGAAGACACTTAGAAAAACAAAAACCATTTAGAGAAACAAAGTAAAACTGTATCTAATAAAAGAAAAAGTAAGTGGACAAGAGCTGGCCCGTCTCCACAGGCGGCGCTCCATTTTATTAGTACTGTGTTTCCCCTTTAATACACAAACTGAAACCTAACCTTTTTTATACTATCTGTTTCAATGAAACGACTACAAAATATGGCTGACTTAACAATTGACAATCGAAAATGCCGCGTGATTACAAATTAAATTTCTACCTGTAACTGGGGATAATACAATTTTATATTTTAATTTAATAAGTAAACTTTAAGAAACAATTATATTATTACTTTAAACAATATCTAGTTTATATTTACAAGGTGTCATGTACTAAGTCATGAGGAAATTAAAGTTAATCACACTAATATTTTAAATGCCAAAGTTTGTGTGTATGTGTGTATATTTGTTGCTTCTTCACGCTTCAACGGATGGATGGATTTGGATGAAATTCGGCATACCTAGTTTATAACCTGGATTGACACATAGGATAGTTTTTATCCCGGTATTCCCACGGGAATGAAACTCATACCTTTTCTCTATATTTGGTTCCGCAATTCACTACTTAGATCTTGGATTTGATGTTGGAAATAGAACCTATTTGGTAGTTTTTTTATTGAAATTTTGACAGACTTTTTCTTTACGCCATTTGTTTTCCAATACAAAATGATTTGTTTGTTTTGTTGTCATTGAAACTGTCAAAGCGGTACGAAGTCCGCCGGGTCAGCTAGTATTTTATAATATGATTCGGAAAAGATATTGTAGCCTAATGGTAATTGGAAAGTGGTAATTTGTAAAAGGAAAGAAAATAAATGAATTATGTTTTTTTTAAATTTTAAATATTTATAAAATACAGTGAAAAAATTAATTGCCTACGAAGGCGCATTGAAGGCATTTTCAGAATTTAAATTTACTCGCACAAGCATTTAAAATTATACGTATTCTTTATTTATAAATAATAATGATCAATACCGCTTAGTTTACAAATTAACGTACCTACAGACGCCTGCACATCAACCTATCCAAAACTGTCAAATTTCTTCAAAACATTTTCAACCATATTGCCTAGTACTAAAGTTCAAAGTCTATTGAGGAAATTTGACAGTTTGTGGTAGGTTGATGTGCACGCGTGTGTACATATCGAGTACGTATAAAGTGCTACATGGACGTATCCCATGCGCTGCCACTTACCGTCACCGCACCGAGATAGTTCATTGGAAACTTCCATCGGTCCGCTATCCAAATCATCCTAGTTTAATTAAACCCGTCGATATACGTCGCAGGGCCATTAATTTGGGCCAAAATAAACGTTTCCTCATTACCCCCGGCCATTTGTCAGCGTCGCGGGGGCTTTGCGGCTTTCGCGCCGAAAAAATGTCCTATGACGCGCTTTTTTTTGTTTTTTTTTTCCCCCGCCATATTGATGAATTGGCGGTTAAGTTTCGGACCGATTCCAAGATGGCGCTGTCAGAAGTTTGGTTAGATGAGTTTGAATCTAAGTTTGATTTTTTTAGAGTAGAGTTTGCAATAGAGCGCTTTGCCACTCGGCCACCAAGGCGTTAATAGAAGAAGATAATATATATACTATCCATGTAATGTATGGAAAGATGTATGCTGTCGTCTCCTTTGGGCACTATGGTTAGAAGTTAGAGGTTTGACAGCTGCTAGAAGGTCACTTTCGGCGGGAAGGACGAAAGAAAGCCGATCGATGTTGTGAGTGCACTATGGAGCCGATAAAATAGTTATCATTAATAGTGTCTTACATAGCGAAGTCTGGTTTAATGCTCTAAGAGAGAAGTAGGTATATAACAATCCATAAATATAGTTAAAATATCGCCATAATTATAGTATACACCTAATAATAATTATCATATTATAATATTCTATAGTATAGTATCTATTTTAATAAGGAATAAATAATAGAGGTAAAGTTTGTGACTATATTTATTTGTTTGTTTTAGGAGGGTAATTAATCTGTGAAACTACTGGTTGAATTCCAACAAATATTTCACTGATAGAATAATACATTCTTCGCGAGTAATATAGCGTACATTTTATTTCGATAAAAAAATATTGTTAGGTATTTAAAAATACGAAATCAAAGTGGACGGTGTCAAAGTGCTAGTGATATATAATATACTCAAGTTATTAGTACAAGAGCTAATCAAATTATAAATCCGACTTAATGGTGAGCCAGGTTCATAGTCATAAGACTTGTTTTTATGTCAAACCCTTTTACTGCACAATACAACACGCACTGGTACCAATTTTTTTATATAATGATATGTATTCTGGTCACAGTCTTTGTCTTAGTATCACATACTATATATATGAAGCTGTAGACTATATCTGCCCTATTCAAAAAGATCAAAACAAAGAAAGGTTTTATCCAAACCACAGAATAATAATATCCAGAGGTTCTAAACCTACCATTTTTATCTAAACCCAACAACTGATATCCGTAAGCCTCAAGAATTAATGAAAAAAGCATTTCCCGAACACAATGCGTTATAACGCCGTCCCTTTTTAACCTTAACAATAGTTGTAGCTGTCTTTGTCGGTGGCTGGGTTACAGAAAACAACACTTAATTCATTCTTTTGTGGGACATTAGATTGTGGCACCCTTTCGCTTTGACAGTGGGGTGACGTGAAAAATCGTGCTGACTGTACTTAGCCCTTTTGGCTGAATTGTATTATAGAGGCTTCGTTCGCCGAGTGGTGACAACTCGGACCGATATCTGACAGTCCTGGCTTCAATTCCCAGTCGTCGGTGTTTATATTTTTCGATGCACAGCTTGGGTTTGTAATTGATTGGTTGAGTATTACGGATGGAGTGCACTAGGATTTAGGGGTGCGACTTTTAAATTAATGACAACAATTATGCTATGATGTAGTGTGATTTATTCTTCACTTTTATTGGTAAGAACAGGTGAACATAATTTATTAATATGAAATGAATGCTGTAGAGACCAGCTTACAATGTTGGTATTGAGAAACATTTTTTTTAATAGTGCAGGCGTGCTCAACCGATTTCTCAGCATGTAAAAACTTTAAAATTACCTATTCTATATTATATTGTTTTTCTTTTCCAACTCCACCTAGCTTTTTATTATTTTGACATAGATCATTCTCAAACGGTATACAAATACAAGTAGGTATGGCCTTAACCTAAATAAAGAAAATGTAAAGAATGTTAGAAAAGAAAAGGTTATTAGATATTTTTTGATAAATTGTACGTACAATAAATATAATTATACAATCAGTATTATAAATAATGGATTATGTGCCGGGTTCGGTTTAAAACCTAAAAAGTGTTTATATAATTCTTTACAGCCGTTTAAAAAAACATGTAATTTCGCTAAAACGGCCCGGCCCTTTTTTCGGCACTTTCCACTTAAAGCAAAGGACAAAAAATTTACCAAAAAAAAAAAAGAAAGTTGTTATATTATATTATCTGTCGGCGGGCAGAGGCGGAAGTTGCGCGATTGCCTTATCGGTTAAAACGTCCGGACGGAGGCTTTGTTTAGGCAAATGCTAACTTTTATCTCATCTGCTTCGGTATTCAGAAGGAATGGTTCAGATAAAACTTTATAGAATGGGATTTAACAATGATTTATTTAAATAAAGCAAGTTAAAACACTTTGGAGCTTTAAATGCTGAAAGCATTCAAGTCTGCCAATTCTTCCTCTTCTATTCTTTGTGTCAGCGACAGCGTTATGTTCTCCCTGACCAGTGAGATCTATTTAATTAAACTGACCTTCTGACCTTTTCTGCCTAATTAGGTTTCTTTTTTTTTGGAGAGTTTGCTTTGCGGCATTTTCATCGTCACCGGACTCTTTGGGGACGGCGAGAAACTAAAAAGGTTCCCCAAGCCGTGTGAACCGAAGCACCGTCAGAGGTTTTCTAGAAGGAACGGCATCATGTGTCCCGGTTCCCTACTAGATTCTCCAAGGGGTTAGGATCGGATTGGGTTATTTTCTTCTGCACAGCTAAAAGACCTCCTGAATGGGTGGTAGGTACAACATTTTAAGACGATTCAAAAGTGCTTATTTAGTTCATTTATTTGAATAAAATATTATTTATTTTATTTCGTAATAAGACCAGAAAGGTGCCACGTCAGTAACCCTCAGCCGCCCTCAGGTACCATAAGCTTGTGAAACAGTAGGTATTGACGCAGTGTTGTTGTGGTTTGTGTTATTTAACCGCCTCTGTGGTCTAGTGGTTAAGACCCAGAGGTCGCGGGTTCGATTCCCAGCGGGGGTACATGTTTGTGTACTCGGTTTGGTTGGTGGTAGGGCTGGTTTGTCCGCCTGGCTAGCTACCACCATCCTATCTAAATATGTCGTCTTATCATCAATGTTTGTAGCATTGTTGTGTTTCGGCAGCTAGAAATAAGATAGCCAGTGTCCGAGTAGTGGAGGATCCCGGGTGAAGTGCGCTTCCATCATTGGCCTTATCATCACTTGACATCAGGTGAGATCAAGGCACTGTGCTTACCCGTAAAATATATTTGAAAAAAAAAAAACGCGTGACGTTTTACAACTGTAATAACATAGAACTACTTCTTACTATTTTTTACTTTTTTATTTTCAAGTGCTAATTGCTGCACTGAAGCTAAATTAAATATTTATAAAATTTATAAAATACAGTGAATAAAATTAAACGCCCACCCGACCCAGCCAGGAATCGAACCTGGGTCTTTCGCAATTTTTTCGCAATTTTTTCACTGTATTTTATAAATTTTATAAATATTTAATTTAGCTTCAGTGCAGCAATTAGCATTTGAAAATAAAAAAGTAAAATTTACTATAGCGTTGTGTCATCAAATTTGTGGTATTCCATCTGCAAAGATGAATCTGCATGGCCATCGGTTGCAACGACCGTTGGATAGATGGCGCTAGTGCCACTAAAAAGCACTCACACACATTAAAATAGCAGTGACAAAATTCAGCGCTTACGTCAGCCTTCCCGGTAGCATAGCGGTCAGTGCAGCCGCCCGGATTGCGGAAGATCCAGGTTCGATTCCTGGCTGGGTCGGGTGGGCGTTTAATATTTTCACTGTATTTTATAAATTTTATAAATACGTAAAGTATTGGTCACAACTGCATTAGCAGCCGTGACCACCACCACCACTGTGGTGTTTCAATCCACAAGGAAGGTCGTGCCCCAGCAGAGGGGACATAAAATGAGTTGATGATGATTATTGCTCATGGTTAATCCCCTGGTTAGCCTCAGCCAAATGGTCCATTCTGTAGCTATGCACGATTTGGTCTGCTATTGAATGAATAGGCTTGATGGATTTCATCCGAAGCCGTAAAACAATAAACAAAAAAAAATTGTCCGCCGAGTCAGCTAGTAATAAATAATTAGAATAGAATGGTTGACATATAGGCCAACGTTACGTATAAATTTCGTTTTATTGACTTATGTCAATACCAAACGTTATCATTCTATTCCATTTCTATTCTACTAGCGTTATGCCTCTTCTAGTCTCTACTTTTGTTACTTGATAGATATAATATTATGTGTGTCAACATGTTTTTGAAGTTCATTCTAATATAATTTATTGTTTCAGTATCTAATATTATGCATGTACGATTGTTACCTGTTGTATGCCAATAATACAAGAATAAATAACTTAAACAAACCCTTTGTTTGTTACTTCAAATGAAATACAAATAAAGCGATTGTATCTTTTGTCTACTATTTATGTTACTATCTCGACGTTACCACAATAACGGAAGTGTACGATAAGGCCTCTCTTTAGCTTATCATTTTTATGTGCCCGCAAAATTCCTGCGTCCACTGCCGTTTGGGGAACGTCAAAAGATTAAATATTAATATGGAATAGGAGTAAGGGTGAGACTCTATTGAGGCGGAGCGGAGCTGAGCGGAGTAAAGCTCCGTGGAAATCAAACAACACAGGTTGTTTCGCAATACCTGTATAAACCCGAATATAGCAGGTGTAGAGCCTTGAAAAATTGAGAAAATGCCTGAAAGCACCACATGCCTGAGATATTGAGGTTGTTTGTTACAAAGGAAAATTGCAAAATGATAACTCTAGGTCCAGCTGATACATTGTTCTTGGTCGGCAACCGAATGGTCCAACAAACCAAAAGTCGAAAACAACAATAATTTTATAAAATAAATTCGAGTTTAGGTATGAAAAAGTTTTGAATAATATCACGGTGTCCTTTTTAATAGATTGCATGGCTATGTTTCGGGATTATACACATATTACCAAACATTCTGTAGAGACCTTTTCTTTTGGCACTAATGGCTCTTCTCCGTTCCGCTCCAATGGACGGTATTTAGCAGAGCAAGCAAGAGCTGTGTCGTATTTCTAAGTAAAACCGTCACGTCTCACGAACGGAGCGGCGGCGAAGGGCAGAGCGGTAAGAGGCAGAACTGTGTCTGCATCAATGGAGGTTTTGTGGATAAAGAAAGAAATAAAGAAAGAAATTATTTATTGACGCTGCTACGCTCTTCTCCGCTCAGCTCCGCCTCGCCTTAAAATTGTTTCATATCGGATAAAGCTGCTTCGCTCTTCTCCACTCAGGGATGGTAGCCAAAATAACATTAAGAAAACGATAGCGACGTTCGTAAAGAATAAAATGTATGGGATTGACATAAGATTGACCACGTGATTTAGCGCGGCTTACGTCAATCCCATACATTTTATTCTTTTCGAACTTCGCTATCGTTTTCTTAAAGTTACTATGGCCAAGCCTCCAGGTCCGCCTCACCTTAATGGAGTTTCATTGCGAATAAAGCTGCTTTGCTCTTCTCCACTCCGCTCCGCTTCAGTGGAGTGTCACTCTAAGGTCGGAAACCGGTTGGTCTAAATGTTTTCGTATACGCTAGGCAATGTTTCTGGGTACATTATAGCTCGGTGTATATTACAACCTTCAAACTATGATAATGTCCGCGTACTGTTGTCGGAGGGATTTCGTTTTATTATTCCAGAATAGGATGTGTGGGCCTTCGTACTGTTATTACTGCTGCAGCCTCTAGTATAGTGGTTAAAACCACATGTCTCAGCCCCAGAGGTCTGGGTTTCGACTCCCAGCAGGAGGTAGTTAAGAATATGGTAAAAATATGTCGCCATAAGTTGTGTTCCGGCAGCTAGAGATAAGATAGCCAATGCCTCACTAATTAAGGATACCGTATTAAGTACGCTTGCGCTATCGGCCTTATCATCACTGTATAACACTTATCATCACATACATCAGGTGAGATGAAGGTTAAGTGCTTAACGATTCCTAACCCCATTCCATCGGCTAACTACCTGACAGTTAGTTGCCCACATTGAATCGTTAATTTCTTATGTAAGTGACTGCGGCTTTATAAACACCATATTGTTTTAACGAAAAAATACTAAGATAGAATAGAATAAAATAGAATATTAATTTATTAAAGTGGCCTACACTTACGTTAGTATTAACTTATTCTATGTTAGCTACTTTTTTTATATATTTTAAATATGAATATCTACTTATTCAACCGCATTTCATTATTGTGCCATACCAGACGATATGGCGCAGCAATGATTTACGTATCGGCAGCCACACCTGCTGGCGACCATGCTTAGGATGCTGTCGGTGCTGCCCCGCACCCCGCGCACCAAGGACGCGCATCGCTTTCGCATCGTTGTGTAGAAGCATTTAGCTCGCATTTTGGCGAACATTCCTGACGCGATACAAAAGCGAGACAGCCCCCAAAGCACCCTAAGCGCATAGTTGTATTGGGAACTGCAAGATTTTTGTATATACATACACATATAATTCGATAGTTTTACCAGAAAACGGAGACAAAGCGAAACACAACCGGACCTAGTAAGTGAATAAAACTTAAAATTCATGCCTTCCCCCCCGGTCCTCCCCTGAACCGAATAGCTAAATAAACCTCGTTATAATACTGCCCCATAAATTATGTACGAGGTAAATGTTTACATTTTATTTAACAAGGGACTGTGAAGGTTCAATTAGAGTACCACCTGGGCATACCCGGGTATACCCGGGCATAATTAGTTATAGAGGTGCAGGGCCGTCGGTAGGGTCACCCACCTTTGTCTAGGACAACATTCTGACAATAAAAACTAATAGTAATCTATACTATTATTGAAGAGGTATAGTTTGTAACTTTGTATTTATTTATTTATTTCATATTTATTGTACAATACAATAAAACAAAGTACAAAAGACTACTGAGCTATACTGAGCTGAGTATACTGAGCTGTGCAAAGTGTTGGCATCGCATAACAGGGCACAATGTCAATTGTTATTATTTTTATTCTTTTTGTTACATGTTGTATGTTTAATTGTGTTTTTCGTTATGTGATTCCAATAAATGTCTTTTATTCTTATTCTTAAAAGGCGGACTAATGCCCAATAGCATTTTCTACTAGTCGACCTAAGGGTTAGGCATAAAAATTGGTAAGCGGTGCGGTAAAATTGGTAAGAACGTAAATGAAAAATATACTACATAAATTTATAAGATCTGAAAACTACATATAAAGTTTATTAAATTAAATGATAATAATATAATATACATACCATAAAAACTTAAATAAAAATAGACTATATGAAAATACATAACAGAAGAAAAGATGATGGGAATCTCTTACGTGGGTGTTGATTCCTGTAGAAACAGTTTATACACCATAGTTTTAAAGACCATTTTACTTGGAGCGTGTCTGATTTTTTCGGGAGGGGGTTCCATAATTGAATGGCCTGAACCGTGAAGGAATTTGCAACGAATCCTGAAAGTATGTTTGTTTGTTTGTTTGTTTGTTTGTTTGTTTGTTTGCGGAGGTAAAAGGCAATCACTGGAAATACTGGTCCAATTCCAAAAATTCTTCCGCTGATAGAATGTTACCTTCCTTGCGGGTAACAGCTTTAAGAGACAACAACATCACATACATTGTTCTGATCCCAAAGTAATTAGCTAAAGCAATCGTTTCATGAACATCAGACACCACGACGGTACCACAACCACCCAGACCCGACACAATATCGAAAAGTTCGTTTTCGACATTGACCCGACCGGAAATCGAACCCGGGACCTCAGAATTAGCGCCGCCCAAAGTCCGGCGCGCAAGCCACTCGGCTACGGAGGTCGTCATTATTTAGTATTTATTTTTTATTATTTTTATTGGAAAAAGAGTTTCTTTGTAAAATCTCAAATAGGCTGGCGAAATTGCGAATGCTAGTATAAAATATAAATACGAATTTGCTTACGACAAAGTACATGGTAAAGTCTGACGCAAGTTCTATCTCAAGCACCTTAATACGGCTCTGTGGCGATAATAATTTAGGCGGAGCTTAAGAATTCGCCAAATTAATCTTTATTTGAACAGACGGTATGAATTCCGGTAATGAGGGATACTGAAATGGTATACCAACTTTGTGTGAGGCCTAATTGAAATTATTTATGACTGTCTTTGTAGGTTTGTGTAAAAATAAAAGAAGTGCTTTGGCAAATAACAATACTATACTATCGTAGTTGCACGAGTTTTCGACACAGCAACCCAGTGTTGGTCACCAGTTTTCAGCACCTGATGCCGCTGGTCCAGTGTTCGATAGAATTTGAATTGAATTAAAACGACCACAGCTGGAGGCAGCCTATCGGTGGTCTGTAATTTATTGTTGCTAGATCTTGCCCGCCTCTGCCAAGATCGTCGCATAACCGCCTCTGTGGTCTAGTGTTTAAGAGCATCGGTTTCGACCCAGAGGTCTCGGGTTCGATTCCCGGCAAAAGTTTGTGTACTCGGTTTGGTTGTAAGCCTGGCTAGCTACCACCATCTTATCTAAATATGTCTCCATAATATCAATGTTTGTAGCATTGTTGTGTTCCGGCATCTAGAGATAAGATATATAGCCAGTGTCTCATTAGTCAAGGATCCCGGGTGAAGTGCGCTTCCACCAGTGGCCTTATCATCACTTAACATCAGGTGAGATCAAGGCACTGTGCTTACCCGTGAAATATAAAAAAAAACCGTTTAAATATCATACTTTTAACAGTAAAATGCAATCACATAAATAAAACCACTACTGCTTTAGTACGTACTCTAATAAATTATCTATTAAAGTCATCAATTTCATAAATCCTTGGAAAAGCAAATGATTCAATCATTACCAGTCGCAATTAAACCGTGGCGACGATTTATTAAAACAATGAAATTAATCGATTCTGTTTATTAATCGATTACGGCGCTCATTAGAATCGTGTACTTCATAACTTTAATCACGATGCGCCAATTACGGGTTGCGCAATTGGATGTGGCCGTTAACAGCCGTGACATTTTACGACATAAATGATTTGAGATCTTGGTGACGATCGCTGATGTTTTGAAAGCAGCCCACCTAGACAAGTGGCATAACGCCAGTATAATAGAAATGAAATAGAATGATTATTGTATGGGGTTGACATAAACGTCATTTATACGTATCGTTGACCTATGTCAATCCCGTCATCGTCAATCTAGGGGGGCTGGGGTGGTTTCCCATTACTCTCCTTTCTAAATCTACTATTATAGACTTAGAAAGATAAATCGAGCTATATCCTACACTATACATTATTTATTTTCTACAATGAGACAAAGCCATTGTGATGAATTTAATGATGAGCGTTCCTTATTCCTAGATAGGAGTAGAAAAGCGAAAAAAGTGGCAATATATACCTTTGACTTTGACTTGACTTTCTAGTATTCTGATTGGATAAGGGTATAATTTAAACGCTCATCAGATATATTTTTTAGACCGTAAGCCTAAGTACTAAATAAATTTAATGACTCCAAAAAAAATTAAATGCTTTTTTAAAAAGGGTCCTAAAATATACTATATTATGGTCCAAAATAAATAAACACACATCACAATAATTGCATATTGTACAAATATTCTTTTTGCTTCCCAAAATGATCACCAAATATTGACACTATTATTCAAATGATTGAGGATACTAGCTGCCCTACTCCTGTAGGTCACGTGATACGTTAGAAATTTAAGACAATCGCGAAGCGCAGCGTAGCGATTGTTTTGAATTTCGAGGTAATTTTTTTTTATTAGACAACAGAAAGCAGAAATTACCAAATTGAAACTCGAGGCATAATATATTGGTATTATCTATTTGGTGACAATATAACATATTTAGTCTGAAATGCAGTTAAAAGGTATTCATATATTTTTAAGGCATTTAATAAAAATATAAATTGTATCCTTTTTATAATATTTTAGGAAACACAATTTGGTGATCATATATCCGTTTTGGTAAGCGTTTCGAATTTTGTTGGTAGTAAAATTGATACATTTTTGGTAGGCGTTTAAACACAAGCCATTGGATAACATCAGAATGACTTTTTCACTCTATGTAAGAAGACCACCGGTCTTAGAACAAGAAGTCCCGGGTTCTATTAAACATTATTATTAAGTATTATTATTTATTATTTCCCGGGAAGTAAAGCGCAGTATTTTTAGACAAATACCTTGTGAACAGCCTACTAAATAGATTACTGAAAAAGGTCGAATAAAAACCACGCTCACATCGACATTGGTAATTTCTTAACATCACCTACACGCCAAATTGGACAGAGATCCGATAGATATGGTAGCCGGCGACGTATCAGTGATCCCATCATTCCCTTTGAAGCCCACAGGGACTTGGAATATTAATTAATAGATTATTTATTAACCCCGGCCGTGACATAGGGTTCCATTAACTATAGAGACGCTTATATAATATACAAAAATTATTTGGCGGAATTAACACTACATAATTTAGGATAGTTACGCCTGATTGAATGCTTGTAAGTTAATCACCTTTATTATCATCATCACCATTAACATCATTTAAGCAACTTCATCATCATCATCATCATCATCATCATCATCAACATCAGTCTATATACGTCCATTGCTGGACATAGACCTCTCTTACGCACGCCACTGAGCAACTTATCGCTCTGCAAATACCAAATACGTTATATCGTAGTTTTCTCTAAAAATTTGACAGAAACCCAGCATAAAATATTGCCTATGTTACTCAAGGAGAGTGAAACTTTCTATTAGTAACATACATTTCAGAATGGGATATATATATTAGTACCTACATACGAACAAACGGACAGATTTTACTTTTTTCGTGTTATTAGACTTTAGTGAAGTGTCGACTTTAAATTTAAACGGCCGACCGCCTAACTCGATTGCTTTGGCTATAGCTATAGTTTATGACGCCATCTTATCATTTCGTACCGCCTATGAAAGCAATATCGAAAGCTATAAGCTTATATAGCTATAGCTTTCGATATTACTTTCATAGGCGGTACGAAATGACAAGATTATTTAAAACTATAGGCTTATATAGCTATAGCATCCCCCCCTCTCTTAAAGGCACATCACTCGGCCTGAAGAGCAGCATTAACATGCTCGGTATGGAGATTCGCTGCGATCTGAACCAGAAGGACTATATCGAAGCCGTGATAAAAACAGCGTCACGTAAACTCGGTGTCCTGAACAGGGTGCGGCGTTCGGTCGAGTTAGGCGGTCGGGGGGCTGGTCGGTAATAGTATTGTAGGTGCATAGTGCGAGTTTTATTAACCAAAACGAAATTCTGTATGGCATTGAAGCAGCCCTAGTGAAAAAAAAATACAAATATAAATATACTTTATTACCAAAGCTGTTTTACAAACGGTTTTATAATACATAGCTGTGGTACCAATTAAGTTGTAACGATATTGTAAATGTAACGATATATTGTATTGTATTGTAACGACTTGTATTGATGCATTGACTATGGTCAGTCTCCTATGAAATGAGTTAAAATGTTGACATACAAAATCTCGTTTTTTCAACGTGATCGAATGTCAAATATAAGTCGTTTATCGTTTGTTTAATTAATGTGGTATCCTACTAATATTATAAACGCGAAAGTTTTTAAGTATAGATGGATGTTTGTTACTCTTTCACGTAAAAACTACTGAATGGATTTTTATGAAATTTTCCTAATATGCAGATCATGACCCAGACCAGCATATAGGATTTTTTTTTTTACTGTAGTCTTTGCGAACGCGAGTCGCGGGCAACAACTAGTTTGGAATAAACGCTGTATTTGAATATCACGAATTGCGCTTAATCAAAGAAAGCTGAAAAAGGCTGAAAGAAATTCAGCGTACTCAGCAACTTCTTTGCTACAAATTTTTGTGTGAATATTTTTAGGTTAACATCATTAAATTGTGGGACGTCCCTACCAAAGGTCAACGCAGTAGTTTGAATATTATCTTGGATCCTTTAAGCGGTAGCTTTGACTGATACATGCTCTAATTTATTCTGTTTAAGTAGTATTTTATTTCTCGATGGCGCAATAGTCAACGCGCTCCGTCAGCGATTGCTGAAGTACAGCAACTTTCGCAAAGGCCGGTCATCGGTCTTAGTAACCAAAAATTTATCATCTCGAGCTCCTCCGTGCTTCGGAATGCTCGTAAAGCCGTTGGTCCCGGCAGCATTAGCAGTCGTTAACAACCACCAATCCGCACTGGGCCCGCGTGGTGGTTTATGGCGCGTTCTCCGTATCCATCCATAGGGAAGGCTCGTGCCCCAGCAGTGGGCACATAAAATGAGAGTGATGATGATGATGAGTTTTTTATTTGCAGTCCACAAAGATAATGCTTCGTCTTGTTCCAAAATCAAATTACTTGCCATCGCGATCCAACACCATTTATTAACTGTATGTATTATACTGAGATACATTACATTACTTTGTAAGACATTGTATATTTTGTGAATTAAGGCCGAATTTCGGCCACTGGGCGACCACTGATTATTTAAAATACTTACAGCGCCCGCTTACGACCGACTTTTTGTACGACCGAATTTTTCGCGGAGATTTTAGTACCTACTGATTTTATGACCGACTTTTTGTATGATGTGTGCGTTGCAAACACAGAATTCTATACGTTTCATTTTCACCGACTAAAAGAATCCGTCACCGTTTATCAGACGTGCGCGTTATCGTCAAATCGTCCGACAAATCAACGGTTTGCGAAAAATTAGTTGCACTATCCTAACAATCGTTAAAATCACGATGATAGACGTAATATTTTAACATTAACGTAACTGCTCAATTTTGGCTGGTTAATATCAAAGTAGCAGTCAAATGTCAGTTCTTTTTTTCAAATAACTATTGCGTAGCTATCTAACGAACGAATGCCACATGAAAAAACTTTTCCCTTCCTTGCTTTGGGGACAAATGTATCTCATTTGACTAGCAACCCTTTTAACCTTAACATTAGCAAAGTATTGTAGAGTCCAACGTATTGTGCTAGATGCCACTGTTAGTAAGTAAAGTAAGTAAGTAGCCTATAACTGTCCCACTACTGGGCAAAAGCCTCCATCATTGAAATCAGGTCAATAATTTAATGGGTAATGGCTTTGTCATGACGCTTACCAAATGCGGGTTGGTGATCACAAACCGGAGCTATGCATCGGAAAATCCGAAACACACTTTGCCCGACCTGGGAATTGAACCCGCGACCTTCGGGTGTCGTTCCGAGCGCTCTGCCACTCCACCGAGGCTCCGTATGTGAGGATCGTTGTAACGTTTAGCTACGTCAATGTCAATGTATATGTAATAGTCAGATTGAGTGTCCCAAGGGGTAAAAAGGTGTTGTCAAAATTAAACTACCAAGTTACTAAATTGGTCTCTAATTGAACACTAACTGTAATTACGTATGCATTCGGCAAGTTTGGCCTAATGTCATTGTATAAAAAGTAGGTCGCGACCAAAGTGCAATATTGAATAGCGCCTACGTGATAGAAAAACTATGAACAAATCAAAAACCTAATTAACTAAAATCATGTACGTAACTCGTACAATCGTCAATGTTAAAGTTACCTTTCACAGTTACAATAATCGAAGTTTTGGTGCAACCTACCGTTAATCGTACAATACCTAAAGTCATCCCGACAATTGCGCCTGAATATGTCTATGCAAGTTCTAATAACGCGATCCATTGTCGTTGGGCCACCCTGTTATTATAACAATGGCTCCATTATGATATCTCGGGATCTAAATTGGCTATGTCGAAACAGATAGAGCTCGTGTGATTGGACGCTGGGTACGATTATTGGGAGATTGTGAGTTAATAGAGCTGATTGGTGAATAAAGATTCGGGGGTTAGGAGAGAAGGTTCTTACGTAAAAATTGTATAAGGCAGCAGTTTTCTTTGAGCATATTTTTCTGCAAACCACTTGGTCCAAATGGTCTAGTCAAACCATGGGTCGTTCGGCCGTTCGTACGAACGTCCTAAGGGCCTATTTTGAAGTGGGTGTTTGTCCCACTATCAAAAAACAGTAATTCAGTCTTTATTTTGTACTGACGGGTAGAAAACGGTTATTGAAACAAGCAGACGGAACAAATGTGGCAAAGCGCTTCCACTTTTCTTGACCCTTATAGTATCACAAAATGCGCATGCACACTATATTTTAGTGTTCAAGACAGTAGGTACCTACTCGTAGAAGATGACCCGGTTCACACGCGCTTTATTCCTGGTACAGACATGCACCCCCTTACCTCCACGATCCAGTCAACCCGAGCCAAGGTCATAGCCTTTAGAGGCACCTTCGGGTTCTGAACGCCTTGGAGAATCTAGTAGGAGACGAGGTCACGTTGCTTGCGATGCCACCCCCTCTAGAAACTCTCTAGATGATGGCGATTACAGACAAGGCATATAATAAAAATAATGTAGGATATAAAATTTTACCTTTCACACCTTCTGGAGAGAACTTTAAACCAATGAGACCGCTTTTTCTAAAATCTTGTTTATTTCTAATAACCAATCCGCTTTTGCTAAGCGTGGTGATTATGGCAATACCTACCCAACAATTGTTCTGGTGACTTGATTTCAATGAGGGAGGCCTCTTCCATCATTGAAATTACTGCGTTACAGTTAGACACCCATACATCCTAAATCCTTTTGGGTCCAGAGGAGTTTTAATCAGGGCAAGATCATGAAAGTCTGGTCTGACAGGTCAAGCGAGCACTTTAACCTTAACGACCTTGTTTTATTATGTTAGTAATTTTTTTTCCAGATTTTTCTGGTGTTCCATAAAAACCTGAAAACGTTTTTAACGCGCAAACGAGCCCTCGTTACGGTGACATTTCCTGGCCATCCGCATTAGAATGCCACAAAAGGTTGGTCGGGATACTGCCGAAGAAAACCTAATTTCCGGTACAGTTAGCTACAAAAGTCGTTTGCCTTTTTTATGCGCCATCATAGCAATTTACTTGACAAACGCCAAACGATTTCCTTGTTAATGTTACTTTTTATTGTTCTTAAAAGGCTTAGCTTCAATCTAGACTAAAACAGGAGATCAGGGTGCCTGGTTCGAGTTCTACATGCTCTATCTATGATGAAGTTTAAGAAAACGAGAATTTGTATGGCACTGGGTGCTTCGTGTGAGTTTCATTAAGCACTCGATCACGTTAAAGAAAAAAAAAAAGTGTGGAATTGAAGCAGCGCCTCCTGGCGACATACGAGAAGAGTTAACATTTCGCCATACCAATTAACGTTTTCGTAAACGTAATCGAATGAATACGGATAGTAAACAAACCTCACACTAGGCACCCTGATGACCGCTGGGGTGGAACAGTTCTCGAGTGGCGGACCAGATAACACAGTGTTGGCAGGCCTCCAACAAGGTGGACCGGCGATCCGGCGAAGGTGCCGGGCGGCCGGTGCTGGATGCAAGCAGCACAAAACCTCATACTCTCATCCAGCACTTACCAAACACCGTGCGAGAACGTTGCTCCACCTAGGTTTAGCTAGATTCAATTAACTTTGTTATTACAAAAACACAATGTTGAAAAAAATTCCACGAGCAGGATTTGAACCTGCACCCTTCTGACATACCGGGTCAGGTGCTCTTCCAATTGAGCTATCGTGGTTCTAACCAGCCCGCCGAAATTATTCAACACTATTTACTTTTTACTTTGAAAGCCAAATGCACCCATTCAATGTCAACAACTACCGTCATTAACACCCGATCATAATATTTTTACAAATACTAAAGATCAGTTAAGAAGTAGGCAAGCTATTATACAGCTATTATACAGATACAGCTATTATACACTATGTTGAAAAAATTTTTCAACATTGTGTTTTTGTAATTTGTTTCGCAACAAAATTTGCGTTAAAATTATATAAACAAAACAAAAACATTTTAACTTTGTTATGTTTATTTAGGAAATCGTTTTTTTTTCAACTTTAAACGTCAAATTTCAGAAGCGGTTTACAGTTACAATAATTAATAGCATGACACTGGTTTGTTTCATTTCGATGCTGTTGACAATTTGCTCTGCGGTCATTCCGCGGTGGCGTGTTCGATTCCCGTCCCGTATACCTACGTCTGCGGGCAACGTGTTGACGTGTTCACGCTTTCCCAGGCATATTGTTTTGAAAACGGTTAATGTAAACTGTTTACTCTTTGCATTTAGAGTAGGAGTAATTTGTTAACGGGATTATTAGCACATTATTCATCGCCAAAAAATAACATTAGTCGTCAATTCAATTTTGCGGGATGACAGTTTAGACTCAGGTCCGTATTTAATGTTTGCTAAAGACTTAAACCAGTTGCTGTCCCCGTATTTTTTATGATTAAAAGGAAAAAACAGTCGATAACTGGGTCCTGTCGAACGATGGTGCCACGACCTTACCAACATTTTTGTCACTTATGTTTTCTTCGTCTTTAACCTGATGCCACCTAAAGCTGAGTGTAGACACACAAAAATGCAATTGAAATAATTCATCATCATCATCAGCTCATTTTATGTACCCACTGCTGGGGCACGAGCCTTCTCTATGGATGTATGGAGCACGGGCCGAAAACCACCACGCGGGCCCAGTGCGGATTGGTGGTTGTTAACGACTGCTAATGCAGCCGGGACCAACGGTTTTACGTGCCTTCCGAAGCACGGAAGAGCTCGAGATGATACATTTTTGGTCACCCATCCGATGACCGGCCTTTGCTAAAGTTGCTTAACCTCAGCACTCGCAGACCGGGCGCATTAACCACTGCGCCGCGGTCGAGCTCCTTGGATTGAAATAATTATGAAGGGTTAATTTCGCTAAATCACTCGTTCATCAAGCTTGAATGCGTTACGCAAGCACCGCCCTCCTGCCCGCAAAAATATGCGCATGCCAAAGGATCAATGGATTCAAGTTTCTCTATAGGCTAGCGAATGGCATCCTTGATGTCCCGTGTTTACTAAAATCGCTGTCATTCAATGTACCCTTAAAGCTTCCACGGGCATCAAGAAGTAACATCCTTGTAGACCAGGCTTCCAGGTCTAACCTTGGTCAGAATGCACCTTTGAATCGTATCATAAGGGAGTTTAATGGTACAGCTAAAACCAAGAGTTTGGACTTGTTCATGAGTGACATTCGCAGCTTTAGGAAGTCGCTCATCTCTTGATATATATTGTATGCGACATAAGTATTTATATTTCTTTTTTTTTTTGCAATTGTTATTTAAATTTTTCATATTTAATATTTACTCCAATTCCCTTTTTATCATAATTATGAAGGTACTATTTTTTTTTTTTGTAATTCCTGTTCACGTAATTGCATGCAGTCTTCACCTATAATTGTGTTGACATTAAGCTAAAATCTATTTTTGAAATTTTTTGTTTACGATATCAATGATGTTAAATATGTTGGTGATCATTTAAATAAATAAATAAGTTTCGCGTTCCAGACCAGCATTGGATATTTTTTTATTTATTTATTTTTATTATAATTGCCCATTACACTTATAGTTACAACAAAGCGTGCAGTAGATCAATTACATTTTGTGTAGATAGATAACTACATAATTTCTAAAAAAACCGTATTAACACTATTCATAAATATATGAATAGGTACACAAAATATGTCCAACTAATTATGACTTCGTGTAGACAATTTTACTGTGTTCAGCTTCTAATAACCTTTATAATGTGTCTCCTGATTCCCCCTCTTTTAAAGGGGGAGGGGGAAGTCCAAACTCTATTTTAATTACGCAAAACCAATCGAGGTTGACTGGGGGCGTGCCGAGTGAAAAACTTATCACTCCTAATTGCAAGGAAGAAGAAAATTCTCAGGCAAAGGAGTGGGACATTGTTAAAACTTTGTTGAGTAGGGGAGGTGCGCTTTCGGATTGTGCGCGGACAAGTCCTGCAGATTAAAAAGGTTTATTAACTTATCTAACAAGAACCACAGCCCTTACACCATCTTACAATTGTGCAATAAGTACCTAATTACAGATAATGCTAATAACCCAATTAATGTTGCTAGCCAAGAAGTTACAGTTCTTACGCCTCATCATCATTATCATCATCGCCAGCTCGTTTTATGTCCCACTGCAAGAACACGAGCCTTCCTATGGATGGAAGCACCACAGGGAGAACGGGCCATAACCCATCACGGGCAGCCCTGTACGGTGCGGTAGTTATAGAGAACTGTTAAAGCAGCCAAGACCAGCTGCGAAAGCAGCAGTGGCGTTACTTACCGTCTGAACTTCTGAAGCACGGAGATAATAAATTATTGGTCTCCCATCCGATGACCGGCTTTTGTAGAAGTTTCTTAACTTCAGCAATGGCAGACTATGCGCCATCGAGCTCCTAATTTCAGTTTAAGAGGTAGATATCTTGAAATTACAACAAGGATTTACACGAGCAGAATATGCTATCAATTTATTTTACAGTTGAAATACATATAATGTTAATACAATACAATTGTTCAAGAGTGCACGAAGATAAAATATATATTTAATATACAAAATTCAAAAAAATTCAAAATTCAAAATCATTTATTCAGTTTAGGCTACAAGTAGCTCTTGTGAATGTCACTATGCCATCGGTTCGTAAGTCTACTCTGGGCGGGAGATCTTGTACTGAGAAGAACCGGCAAGAAAAACAGCAAGTGTCCAGCTCTTTTCTCCCTTACAGCGTCAAAAATATTGGAAAATGCCCTATCATAGCAGGACACTTTCCATTACAAATAAACACAAAATTATAGAAGACAACCACAACATGTAAATAAAAAAAATATCACAAAATAAAAAAAAAACTAAGTTAACAGATTTACATCAGGTAAAAGTTTCAATTTCCACAATGTCATACAGTACCACTACAGTACTATAAAAAAAAAATTGGTTAAGAAAAACCAAGTCAAACTACAGTAAATAATATTAAAAATAAGATAAGTATGCAAGAGCAGACCAGCCTCCACAGGCAGCACCCGTTCACGAGTATGAGTATATGTTACATTAACTTTAATTATTATTAAATTTCACTGATTATGAAATTCTAAATTATATATTCTTGTGACATCACATTAAAAAACAATATTTCCTTTATTAATAAAAACAACCATTGCTCAATCAAATACCCCTCCCCACGTCATTCCAGGTGCAAAGGGCAACACATTTGCCGCGTTACCACGTTCAACAGCGATAGACAACCTTTGACTGACCACCAGGAATGAATGAATGTTACATTACATTGTAAAAACATAAATATTTCGTGAATTACGCTCGAACTTCGACCGTGAGGTAGGGTAGTGGCACCACATCGACACAGTTTTTATCAAAAAAAATGTAATTGAAATAATATTATGTTGATTAATTAATAGCGAAGTTTCGCTTGCATCCATTGTTTCTTCCGGAGTTGCACACTTTTTGCGGGCGGGAGGAAGCGCATGCGTGTTGCGTCCAAGCTGGATAAACGAGTTAGTTAGCGGAATTAACACTACACATTGTTTCAATTACATTGTTTTGTACCATGGATTTCCACAAAATAACGCCTAATTCTATTATGTGACAGTTTTTACCGCCAAAAAATAACATTGACACAAATATTGAAAAAAAAAGTAAAAAAGTAAATTTGGCTTTCAAAGTAAAAAAGTAAATAGTGTTGAATAATTTCGGCAGGCTGGTTAGAACCACGATAGCTCAATTTGAAGAGCACCTGACCCGGTATGTCAGAAGGGTGCAGGTTCAAATCCTGCTAATGGAATTTTTTTCAACATTTGTGTTTTGTAGTAAATAACATTGATTATCATCGAAATTTTACGGGATAACGGCATAAAAGCAAATGGCCTGTAGGTATTCGATTGCAGATGCAACTGATTTTAGTATTCATAAACTAAACATTAAAATCAGTTGCTGACCCCTATTATTAACGATTAAAGGAAAAACTGTCAATTACTGGTGCCTGTCGAACGCTGGTGCCACTAGGTACCCAAGTCACTAGTATTAATGAGTAGTCCCATGTTTACTTATTTGTATTAGGTCACCCTAGCCATTGCCAGGATGAAGTTTTTTTTTATTAAAATAAAGTTTCAACTTTTGAGTTAAGTCCGCAGCCCGCGGGCCCCCGACGAGATGTTTTTAAACATTGTACGAGATACAACTTGTACAAAGAGGAATACCTACATATACAAAATATGTAGGTACATTAGCGACGTATTTTGCGTAAAACGGAACGCACCCGATAAATAAAGGACCATCATCACATCAGCACCATCAGCTCATTTTATGTCCTCACTGCTTTGCTGCTAGCTTATGCGCGCCTGACGCGCATGACTTCACTAATACAAATATTTAATTTACAATTGCGTGACAAATTAAAGTTCATAATTATAATGTCTTAGTTACAAAACATACAAGATCTAGATCGGATACACTTTAGATCTTTTCATTTTGAACACACCTTTCTGTTACACGTTGTATATAAAAAATACTTTCAAAAACGGTCCATTTTTAAAATAAATACGGAAACACCGTTATTTTAACTCTGCCCCGTTTAAAAAGTATTCCGTTACAGCGCAAACCTTTTCGACGAACGAAAATAGCTCTCCTGTTTCAAAAATAACTTGTGGTCGGAGCGCATTCGCACCACGCGGCCGATTACCCTCGCCTCTACCTACAATTAAATAATACTATGTATTTAGCTAGTAACTGTAGTATTATATCGTTTGTTTATGACTTTATTTTTAATTCATAAAGAGTGTAAGACGGCCTGTGATGTGTGGCGTCCTGGCGAGGGCGTCTGCCCTCAGACTAGGTCGAGCGACGATCTTCGCAAGGTGGCTGGCAAGAGCTGGATGAGAGCACTTGGAGAGGCCTATGTCCAGCAGTGGACGTGTGTAGGCTGATGGTGACGATGATGATGATGAGCGCTCGTCTGAAGAGCGCTCGCTGAGGAGCTCGCGCGTCCGGTCTGCGAGTGCTTTAAGCAAGCAGTATATGGCCCGTTCTTCCCATACATCCATGGGAAGGCTCGTGCCCCAGCAGTGGACATAAAAATTAGCTGGTGCTGATGATGATGACTGCACTCTTTGGTAACCTTTCATATCATATAATATTATAAAGAGAAAAGCTTTGTATTTTTGTTTGTAACGAATAAACTCAAACACTACTGGACCGATTTAAAAATTCTTTCACCATTAGAATGCTACATTAGCGCTGAGTAACATAGGCTATATTAAAAAAAATTACTACACGTGCGAAGCCGGGACGGGCTGCTTTTTAAATATAAATATTTTAAATGCCAAATTGTATCAAATAATAGTTACTTTTCTTAGGGCCTGTTTCACAATGTCTGATTAGGAGATACTTGGCAGATAAAGTGACAGTTTTGTATGGACTATCTGTCAAGTAAACGCTAATGGGAACTTACTTGTAGGTTGTGAAACGGGCCCTTAGTACCTTAATGTTATTTTACGTGTTGTGAAACTCGGTTATAGGTATAACCTCACCATAACTGGTTATAAGCATGATTGTGGCAAAAATAAAATACTGTTGAGTTATCTAATAAATTTTCTTGTTATGGCGACAGAATTCTGGTAGCTTACATAATTTTTTATGTTTAAAATGTTTGATGGTGTTTTTTTTATATTTACGGGTAAGCACAGTGCCTTGATCTCTCCTGATGTTAAGTGATGATAAGGCCAATGATGGAGGCGCACTTCACCCGGGATCCTCAACTAGTGAGGTACTAGCTATCCTATCTCTAGCTGCCGGAACACAACAATCCTACAAACATTGATGTTATGGCGACATATTTAGATAAGATTGTGGTAGCTGGCCAGGCGGACAAACAAGCCCTACCACCAACCAAACCGAGTACATAAACATGTACCCCCCGCTGGGAATCGAACCCGGGACCTCTGGGTCTAAACCGGTGGTCTTAGCCACTAGACCACAGAGGCGGTTAAAAAAAGTTTAAGGTTAAAGTTATCTAATAAACTTTCTTGTTATGGCGACAGAATTCTGGTAGCTTACGTAATTTTTTATGGTGTTTAAATAATTCTGGTGTTAACTGTACTTCGCAATATTATAACATAAACAATTCTAACTTTTATAATCTAAAAGAAGTACAGATCCCTTTAGTTGGCCATTTGTACCCAAACGCCGTTAGAGCCGGACTAAGTGGCCAAAACAGATTGGGTTTTCGCAAGTTTGTGACTTCATTTGAATATCTTTGAGTTCTTTTCGGTCACATCTGCGAAAGAAAATTAATTCTAAATTGTCAGGTGATGATACTTAAAAAAGTAAAAAAATCCACAATCGGGATTTGAACCGTTCCGATCTTACTTAGTTAGATAAAGAAGGTCTACCACCAACCAAATTGAGTACACAAACATACCACCGCTAGGAATCGAACCTGGGACCTCTGAGTCTGAGACAAGTCGCCTTAACCACTAGACCACAGAGACGGTGAAACTTATATTTGTTAATAGTATATACATCTTGGACGAAGCCTTTTTCCAGCAGTGGACGTCTTTTGGCTGCTGATGATAATGATGACATGAGGTGGTGATATACACTTGTTGTGCAGAACTGCTTCTGGTGTGGATTCGAATTTTGCTCATGGGGATATTTACAACACCTTTTCTTAATTAACGCCTCAGCCACAGTATATTATGATACGGCTAATAGCCGAAGTGCGGCTACACCTACTTTTAGCCGGCTACAACTAGGTGCAGCCGGCTACAACTAGGTGCAGCCGGCTACAACTAGGTGCAGCCGGCTACAACTAGGTGCAGCCGGCTAAAACTAGGTGTAGCCGCACTAATCATTGTTGTATAGAGCTAGATTTTTTAGTTGTCTAATAAAAAAACCTTTAACCTATCACGTGACCTACAGGAGTAGGGCAGCTAGTAGTTCTGTTGTCTATTATATAAAAATACATTTCATGCTTTTTTTTTGATTGATTGATTGATTGATTGACATTTTCTGCACCTAGTTTTAGCCGGCTAAAACTAGGTGTAGCCGCATTTCGGCTATTAGCCGTAACATATATACTGTGTCTCAGCGGCTGAGTGGCTGTAATCGCTCGGCCCGACACAAAATTAGGAGAGCCAGAAGGTCGGGCAATGCACACAGACCCCTTGCACAGACACGGGGCTCGGATCAGTCCGAGCCCGAGTGCCGCTGGTACGAGATTCCGTGTTTTTTGGAGAGAGATTGCTGATTGCCTCAGACGGCATTTTCAGCTTCACCGGGCTTGTTTGGGGGCGGCGAGGAACGTAAAGTGTCCCTCAAGCCGTGTGAAACGAATCACCTTCGGAGGTTTTCTAGAGGGAACGGCATAGCATACTAGATTCTCCGAAGGGTTCGGATCGGATCGGGGAGCGGAGCAACCCGAGGGCGCCTCTAAAGGCTCGGACCTCGGCTCGGGTTGACCGGGCCGTGGTGGAGGAGAGAAGCGCCCAGGTACATGTCTGTACCTGGTGTAGAGCGCGTGCGAACCGGTTCGTCGTACCCTTGTTCTACGGGTACGGTGTCTTGGGCCTAAACTAGTGTGCATGTTTAGTGTATTCTGTAAATGTGTAGTGGCATTTAGAGGATCGGGCGGGGAGATTCCGTGTAAGTGAGAGGTTGTCTATGTTGTCGCTTACCTTTTGCATTCTCCTTACTTGTGCCTTTGTCGCGCAGTGGACAGATTCAGTCTGATATAAGACGATAAATATGACATTATAACGAACTTGATCGTCCAACCAATCAGCGGCTACTTTTAATGGCGAATCAGTTTGTTGAAGCATTACAATCCGCGCCACAAAATTGAATAATACAATAAACAGGAACACAAAGCCGGCAGCGGTTAATGTGGGCGAGGGGGCTGATTATAATTGCTAATCCCGCTTGATCGTGTTAGACGGTGGATGGCGGATTGAATTATTTTGAAGTTTCCAGTGGCCATTGCGTATTGTGGCGGGATCCGGGGGTACTACATAGTGATGTGTGATGCTTTGAAACGTTATGAGATTTTTTCTTTTTTTTTTTGACCAACATATATTTGTGATATAACTAGTTAAACTATCATAGTTACTTGCATTGGAGTAATTATTAGCGGGATCCTTACCATGTTTATTATTTGCGAGTATCCGATATTCCGGCACAGCTGTATGCATTATTTATTTATTTATTTTATTTTGAATTACCAACATAAGTTACAGCAACTCGTGATATCAATATCTTCTAAGTATACAGGTTACATAACTTTACTTACTATTATAGGTAAACACATCATGCATTAAAATTAAAAAACATTTAAAAAAAAATGATTGATGAGATTTGAAATGACATAGGCAGTACCTACTTATAAAGGAAACGCTAAAACAATTACAACAAAAAAAAAAGAAGAAGAAAAAACAAAAACTACAACAAAAACAACTAAGGTGGGTCACTAATTTTAAGAATTTGTATAAATTTGGGTAGGCTTTGAAAACTTATATCCAATATAAGGAACTTTCTTGGTAATGTCATTGTTAATTGTGTTTTGTTAATTCCGTGATCATGACGCATGCAACTGTGCCAAAATGTCGTAAGTCACGTATAATAATTATGATATTTGAACGTAAATAAATATTTTTGATTTTTTTTTTAATAATAAACATGGTAAGAATCCCGTTAATTACTCTAAATATTTGTGAAATGAGTAACAGTTTCAATGAAATGACTCGCGTTTAATTTTCATATAAGATATCAAAGTTATCCAAGACATAGATATCCATGTCAAAATTTAAAAATAGCACGACCTCTAGCAGACTTAGATTCAGCTGCAAAACACTCTCCAACCTTTAGTAAAAGTCAATTTTTTTTATTCAAACAAATTAAGATAAGTGCTTTTGAATCGTCCAAACATTTTTTAACTACTAACTACCCATTCAGGATATAATAATATATAGTGTGTATACGCACTTCCAAAACTGCATCTTGTTTCAAGTTCCATTTCATTTACATTATCAATTTAATTTAACTCGTTCTTTTTAAGCCACCAGTAAACATTGCGTTTAAACAATTCCCTCCGCTCCAGCCAGGGTTTACTGAAGCACCGTACAAGGAAAACAAATTAACAAAACTAAACGTGGAAGAATGTAGCTACCCCGACTGGCCCGCTTATGTGTACAACTGTACACGTGTACAGCTTGTACATGTGTACAGTTCATGCGTTTGGTGGCGGTTCATTTGTCTTGGCTCCTTTTGCTTTTGACAGCCAAATCCGAACCGCGCCCGCGGTAAGCTGAAATATATGAGTTCGCAGAGTAGCGGAGCGGTTTGACTACACTAATTTAAAGAAAGTAATTTAAAGCGACACTTGAAAAAAAAAATTAAGGAGTATGACAAGACCAACGAATCTGAAATTTTTATATAGCTAACTTCATGCCTTTGTCTTTAAAAACCCTTGCTCAAAAACGCGATTGTGCAATTTTGGCTCGATCGTGATTCTTTACGAAAACACCTCTAAAAAATCATTAATGCTAAAATTTCAATGAATTTACTTAATTTATATGTTTTGTAATCACTGAAATATTTAGATAACATCAATATTCGTAATTTGATAACTAAATTACAAAAACACAATGTTGAAAAAATTTCCACGAGCAGGATTTGAACCTGCACCCTTCTGACATACCGGGTCGGGTGCTCTTCCAATTGAGCTATCGTGGTTCTAACCAGCCCGCCGAAATTATTCAACACTATTTACTTTTTACTTTGAAAGCCAAAGGCACCCATTCAATATCAACAACTACCGTCATTAACACCCGATCATAATATTTTTACAAATACTAAAGATCAGTTAAGAAGTAGGCAAGCTATTTAAAAAATGTTTTTGTTTTGTTTATATAATTTTAACGCAAATTTTTGTTGCGAAACATAAACAAACAACAAACAAACAACCATTGTTTTTTCAACATTGCGTTTTTGTAATTTGTTTCGCAACAAAAATTTGCGTTAAAATTATATAAACAAAACAAAAACATTTGATAACTAAAACCAGTAATATTATAAAAATATTTTTTTAGATTCTCTTATACGTAGCGCCTGCGACAACTGAGACCGCAAAGACAAAGGCAACAGCCATGCGACCAAGTTTATAGAGTAAACCAAGTATAAGTGCGTTCCGATACCCTTCGCGGCCGTTTTAAGGGCCAAAGGTTGTTTACTTCGGTCGGTCTTCGTCCCTTTTGGAAAGGGACAAGGCCAGCCCCAGATCTTTCGACGACGACTTTATTTTTTGATTTGACCGGCGGACTTCGCACCGCTTTGACAGTTTCCATGACAACAAAACAAACAAATCATTCGTCCGCTTAAGAACACCCGTGTCCCATGATAGACCCCTATTGCAGCGCCACCTACCGGGTCCAATTGTAAATCTAAACCATTCTCGAATCCACTTGAACATACAAAAATTGTTTTATCAAAATCGGTCCAGCCGTTTAGTAGTTCAAATACAAAAACATGCACAGAAGATCTTTATAAATCTTCTGTGTCTTCTGGGTCCATTATGGGGTACCTACGTGTGTTTTCAAGCGGACAAAGTCGCGAGCGGGCCACTAGTTTTTCATAAATTGTCAATGCTATTGCAACTACATAAGGTAGGAATTATGGTGGCATCTATATTGTCACCATCAGTGAGGGTTAAATCATTCTTTAAGTATGTCAAGGATTCGTTAAAATCAGGTTGGAATTAACGTAATCGTATACAGTTAAACGTCATTATAACGAACACTATAATTTTGATAGCTGGCTTCACCTGTTCGTTAAACTTGTGGCCTTCATTAGATAACTAGGTGGGTGTCTAAGAAATTTGTATGTATACAGATGAAAGGAAAATTGTTTGTTATAGGTAATTTTATATAGGTACTAGAAGGACTTTTTTTTGCTTTAAAAAACTAAAAAAATAGTTTTACGTCCCCATTGCTGGGGCCTGGCCTATGGATAAAGACACTACAGGGAGAACGGGTCAAAAATCAACCAGCATTGTGGTTTGGTGGATATTAACGACTGCTATTGCAGCCGGGACTTTACGTGCTTTTCGAAACACGGGGGAGCTCGAGATGATGCATTTTTGATCACCCATCCGATGACCTTTGTGAAAGTTACTGAACTTTAGCAATCGTAGACAGCGTGTTTGCCGCTGCGCAATCAAGTTTTTGGTTATGTTAAGGTAAGTTAAACCAAACCAATATTATTGGATTCCGACCGGTTTCGGCCATGGCGACCTCTTTGACACCTAGTCGGGTCTGCGCTGATGCGCACGAAGATGACTTACATAACCAATCTTCGCAGCAAACTCTCATGCACAATGTGGGCATTTCATTTTCCCGTTTACAGTTTTGTAGGTAATAGCTGCGGGTGTACGGGCTTTAAGCTGGTCGCGTTTCACGTCGAGGTCAGCTTGACGCTGCTCCTCGAAATCGCGTACCTGCCGTTGCACATGCCCGCGCCATTCATACCGTTGTGCTGCCAAACCCTCCCAAAGAGTGTGCTCAATGCTGCATCTCTTCATATGACGCTTCTGAACGTCTTTATATCGGAGGAGTTGTCCGCCGGTTTTCCGCTTGCCCTCCTCAAGTTCAGAATATAAGATGCGCTTTGCACTCTCTCACCAAACCTATAAAAACCATTACATGACGACGACATCCGTAACCGAGTAGTGGCTTGTACGCCGGACTTTGAGCGGCATGAGGTCCCGGGTTCGATTCCGGGTCGGTTCAATGTCGAAAACGAACTTTTCCATATTGTGTCGGGTCTAGGTGGTTGTGGTAACGTCGTCGGGCCTGTTTTCCTTAAAACGAGTGCTTTAGCTACTTATCTTGGGATGAAGACAATGTACGAGATGTTGTCTAATACTTTAAAAAAATCTAAAGTTGTTTTATTGACACTTATCGTCCACACTACTAAAACATGCTATATAACTTTTATAAATATATATATTTTTTTTTTATTAACGGGTAAGCACAGTGCCTTGATCTCATCTGATGTTAAGTGATGATAAGGCCAATGATGGAAGCGCACTTCACACGGGATCCTCAACTAGTGAGGTACTGGCTCTAGCTGCCGGAACACAACAATGCTGCAAACATTGATGTTATGGCGACGTATTTAGATAAGATGGTGGTAGCTAGCCAGGCGGACAAACAAGCCTTACCACCAACCAAACCGAGCACACAAACATGTACCCCCCGCTGGGAATCGAACCCGGGACCTCTGGGTCTAAAACTATGCTATATAACAAACAAGTTTTATTATAATTATAGTCTGGACTCACCTTTAGAGAAATAAAAGCAGAAACGTGATCGCACGCTAAAAACAACAAACATTTCCCTGAAACATTTTCTCTAATAATAATACACGATATTTGTAATAGTACACAGATTTATTTTTGATCGTTCGCCCGGGGAAGGGTTGTGGCCGAATATTGTCAATATGTAAGTATGCGACCAGACGGCGATAGCACAAGACCTCTGCACCGACAGAAGACAAACATCAAACAAGTTAATGGGATAACGAAATGACGCCAAGATATTTATTGAAGAGATTTAGTTTAAACTTTGGCTTTCAAAGTAAAAAGTAAATAGTGTTGAATAATTTCGGCGGGCTGGTTAGAACCACGATAGCTCAATCGGAAGAGCACCTGACCCGGTATGTCAGAAGGGTGCAGGTTCAAATCCTGCTCGTGGAAATTTTTTCAACATTTGTGTTTTTGTAATTTGTTTTATGTTTAGATTTATAGAATGGCTTGACTAGTGGTCTTTTTTTTCACTGATTTACAAACACACACACAAACACACGCACATGCACGTTGTCATTTGTTGTTATACAAATAACAGAAGTTCTGACAGAAGAACGATCAGCAACGTACAGTCACGAGCATAACAAGTATACACTTTTGTCTAGGTTTGACTCATATTCCATTGTATTAAGAGTAATATTGTTTACATGTTAATGTACATACAATACGTAGATCTAGAACCTAGAATGCTGAAATTGTGTAGGCAGGTCCTTTTTATGAAGCAAGAGATAGGGAGGCACTTTCCGAAATACCGTCATCATGATATGACAGATACTGGTGTTTTGGCGATTGCAAAAAATTAAGGTAGGTACAATAACAGCCTATCCTACTACTATGCAAAAGCCTCCATCATTGAAATTAAGTCATCGCTACATTGTCAGCTCATTTTATGTTCACTGCTGGGGCACGAGCCTTCCATATGGATGGATAGGGAGAACGGGCCATTAACCACCACGTGGGCCCAGTGCGGATTGGTGGTTATTAACGACTGCTAATGCAGCTGGGACCGACGGCTTTACGTGCCTTCCGAAGCACGGAGAAGCTCGAGATGATACATTATTGGTCACCGATCCGATGACCGGCCCTTGCGAAAGTTGCTTAACCTCAGCACTCGCAGACCGGGCGCGTTAACCACTGCGCCATCGAGATCGCTACATACGATAGGTAATGGCTTAACCACCACGCTTACCAAATGCGGGTTGGTGATCATCAGCCCGAGCTATGCATTGAAAAATACGAAAAAACTTTGCCCTGCTTGTGGATTGAATCCAAAAGTAAGCTAGGATTTTTGTTATAGCTGAAAAGAGTATTTAACTTGTTAGTAAATAGCCTAACTGTCTCACGGCTGGGCAATGGTCACCATTGAAATCATGTCATGGCCACAATTTAAAGGTATGTCTAAATCAAGCTCGCCATGTACAATTATTTGCAACTAAAGAACTTGTACCCAAGACCAGCGCGTTACCGCTCTACCCCAAAGAGGAGTAGGAAGTACACAAAAAAAAATATTGGAAATTATTCTCTCTGAGCACGATATTGGACAGCCTCAGGTCTCATAAGCCTTCGGATTTATCGGGTTGACCGAGCGTTAACATTTTGCATGCAAGCATCTCTATACTCCTTCGTATATTATGTGTATTATATTCAATATAGTGAATTCAATACAATTCATTTATTTGCATTTGTTGTGTATAAAAAGGTCTTACAAAGTAAAGAGTGCTTACAAGAACCCTGTAAGGGTACAGCAAAATCTTGTAAACTAATTGTTCATATAAAATACAATTCAAAATAAATCTTAAAATAAATCCATAATAGGTTTAAAATTAAATTAGAATTATATCTAATTTACAGCAAAATATGAAATTGATAGATTATATAAAAGTATCGATAACAACAAATAAAAATTTATAAAAAATTGACCAATACAATGTTACATTTCCTATTATTTATTTTCAAAAAACTCTTGCAAATTGTAAAAAGAATTTGGCTAACAAAATTTGCGTTAAAGTTATGTAAACAAAACAAAAACATTTTATAAATAGCTTGCCTACTTCTTAACTGATCTTTAGTATTTGTGAAAATATTATGATCAAGTGTTTATGACGGTTGTTGTTGACATTGAATGGGTGCCTTTGGCTTTCAAAGTAAAAAGTAAATAGTGATGAATAATTTCGGCGGGCTGGTTGGAACCACGATAGCTTAATTGGAAGAGCACCTGACCCTGGTATGTCAGAAGGGTGCAGGTTCAAATCCTGCACGTGGAATTTTTTCAACATTTGTGTTTTTGTAATTTGTTTGTACGTTATCTATCGTGTTCGGGTCGAGATCGGTCGCATATTCAAATAAGCTCCTGTTATCGTATAGAATCTTTGAAGCGCCGATAAAATGTGGGTCTGACGACCTCTGGTTACCAAACGGTTTTTGAGGTAGTTTTGGACGACTTATGAGATCCTAATACATATAATGCAAAAGTGGTGATATTATATTTTCTTTAGAGCGGAATTCAGAAGATAACTTTTGAGCAATGTGTTGCCTATCTTTATCAACTTTTGTTCGCATTAAAATTGTTGAAAGGTGTATTTTGAAGAAGTCTGCAATTGCTGCAGTTAAACTTTCGCAATGGTCGGTCATCGGACGGGTGACCAAAAATTGATCATCTTGAGCTTGTGTTTCTGAAAGTACGTAAAGCCGTTGGTCCTGTTTGAATTAGCAGTCGTAATTTTGAAGTAGATTTTTGATAGATTATGATTTATCAATAAGCACTCATTTCTATTATCATTCCTTAACAATAGGAAATTAAAATATTATTTAAAAATTTTTTTTAGAAAAATTACTTTAACCCTGGTAAATTGACTAACGTTAATAGCAATACTAAATACACTATACAATACTAAACGCAAGATTCCACCATAACTCACGACTCGCAACCCTCTTATTGGTACTTAATAAATCCTGCTGTCAGGACTACTCGGGGGCTTCGTATAAAGCTGCCAATGCCCCAGCCAATGATGGACGCGCTGTAAGCGGAGGCGGAAATGAAACTGACGGCCGGCTCTATGGCTTACCTAATCAGACGGAGCAATTACACTGTTGTAGCTGATTAATTGATTTGATTGTGTCCCTATCTACTGACCCTGATAGATAGGGTATGGCAGTTGGAACTACGGGACCGGCTTTCTTTCCAAGGGTACCACGGGAGTCCGGATCCCAGCCCCCTGCCGGTTATGCCATAGCGGGCGTTTCTGGTAGGGCCCGAACCTGGGTTGGACTCGTGGTGGCTATGTAGTTAGCTGTAGAGATGGGAATGTTCGTTTGTCTGGTTGAGGTCTAGCCAGGCTTCCACCTCACGCGCGGCGAGCAGGTCTGAGTAGCGGTCTTGGTGGAGCCCGAGGTGAGAGGATCTGCGGGGCACGAGAGTTGTCCATATTTGGTTGTTCTGCTCAGTGGTTTTCATTGTGTAGGCTTTTAACATCTCCGGCACTAGTCTGGATCACGGATCACAGAACTGCTAGGAACACTTCGAGCGTAGCTGATGCGAGATTTCCGATCCGATCCGAACCCCTCGGAGAACCTAGTAGGGCACGGTGACACGCACTAGTGCGTAATGCCGTGCCCTCTAGAAAACCTCCGACGTTGCTTCGTTTCGCACGACTTGAGGAACCCTTTAAGTTTTTCGCCGCCCCCAAAAAGTCGGGTGACGCGGAAAATGCCCAGTGTTTAATGAAACTAATGTATTTAGGCAACATCACATACCTACATTGATCTGATCCCAAGGTTAGTAGCTAAAGCACTCGTTTCATGGAAATCAGAAACAACGACGGCACCACAACCACCCAGACCCGACGCCGACCTCTGAGTTAGCGTCGCCTTAAGTCCGGCGTGCAAGCCACTCGGCTACGGAGGTCGTCAAAATAAAGAGATTCCGTGTCCTTGAGAGGTTGTCCACGTGCGCGTTCCTCGAGCGCGTTTATATGAAGCTGTTTGTACCTTCTGGAGCCTTCTTATTTTGTGTAGAGCATGATAACCGAGTTAGTGTCAAGGTTGTAATTTACTGACCCCGAAATTGGCTTTAAAGGTCAGATCTGACCGGTCAGATCTATGGAGATACAAAGGTCGGCCTGATTGATAGCCCTTTACAGATGGCTGTGGACAATTCAAGTTTACATTGCAAAAAGCATTGGAGCTTGAATTATCACGGAGGGATTGAGTGGGGCTGTTTTACGGATAGATTAGAAATGTTTATTATAGGTACGCTATGTTTGAAATACTATAATCCTTGAAGAAGTTTCGAATATGGATAGCAGAAATGCAACGTGTTTTTATAAAAATCGCAATGTATGACCTTTTTTACATACATAACATGCTCATACAAACTTAAAAGCTTATACAAAGTTAATAAAAAGAAAAACCAATGATTAAGAAAAAAATATGTACCTACCTACCTACCTACTTAAAAAGTTAGAAGAAAACATTTAAAAAAAACCTTAGTTCAACTGTATTTATGCGATTTGTAATTTTACATAGTAAACATAGAATGGCAAAAATTCTGTTGAATCGAAAAAAAACTATAAACTTGAGTTCACAGTCGCTACCAAAGAGACTGTTATAGTAGAGTTACTACACTATATACTTCTAGAAGGCTTCTTTATTATCTGCCATTTATGTAATTCACGTGAACTGTATTTTTCATAGGCCTTAACACGCTTTTCTCGAGTGACTAGATTGTAAATTTCCGAAGGAATGACAAGATTTCCCTGTAAAAAATAGCCTATATTACTCAGGGGCACTAAAGCTTTCTATTAGTGATACAATTTTAGGAATCGGTTCAGTATTTTCAAGGAATACCCTACATACAGACAAAAATTGTAATTAAAACATAAACTGTAATTTCTATGAACAATAAAGGATTTATTTATTTACGAAAAAGGCTATTAAGAACGCTTCTAGGTCTGTTGGTTCATCATCATCATCATCATCATTATAATCAGCCTGTATCAGTCCACAGCTGGACATAGGCTTATTCGAGCCTGATCGTAGGATCTTCTCTGTAATAGGTCTGATAGTTGTAGCCAAAAATATGGGTTCTGGTGATAAAACTGCCATTTAGACACAAGCTTGGTCAATGGTTTTGTGAGAACACAAATTCATGTCACTCCGCATGTTCGTGGTTCATACTTTAGTTTGGACTAAAGAACACATTAAAAAGCTTCGCTTAAATTTCGCTATAGGTACTGGCTCTCACAGTATCAGTCGAATTTTAACTTAAACTCCTTGGTTTTAAATTAAGAACTCTTTTGAAAATGTAAAAAGAAAAATAACCTTTTATAACAAAAAGTAAATAGGAGGCGAAGGAACTTAATTTAAACATCCATAATATCTTGAAGCTTGAATCACTGTAGACAATTCCCGGAGATGTCACAACTTTTTCTGACCGACAAAAGGTCTGATAAAGTGCGTGACGTCACAGCCACCCTTGCCTTCCTACCTACCGTTCTTGTTTTGGCGCAAGTGATAAGCATAAGCGAGAATTTAGTGAGGAAAAGAACTGGAAAACAAACCTCGCCAAATTCTAGTCGGTAGTAATCTCACAACAACACCTCACCAGTTATAGATATATAGATAACACTTTACCTCAACACCATATGATTAACATTATAACAATTAACTTTGATATATTTATTTAAATAAAACAAGTTACAATTTGGCGGTCTTATAGCTTAAGAGCGATCTTTTCCAGACAACCAGTCGGATGGAGAGAGGTAATAAACTGTAAAAACTAAAAACTATTTAAAAGAACAATGTGTATTAATGCAAAATAATAAAAGTAATAATAAAATTAATAAAATAAAATAAATTAATAATAATAAATACATACCTCTATAATATTATCTTGTGGTAGGTAGGACTAGTATCCTTTAATCCTCTGTCGATATATTGTACACCATAATTTTAACTTTACTACCTTAACATAAGATCGAATACCAAGGTGGTCGGTCACCTTTGAAGGACACTGGTTCTGGTTTGAAGGATACAAGCTCCAGAGAAATTACACGAGCAAAGCAAAAGAGCTGAAGCTTCAGACAGACTTCAAAAAACTAACTAATGTTATGTTATATTTTATTTTAGAGCATGACGAGATTGTATGTTTGCTTATCGATATGTCGGTAAAACACGCATGTACGTAGTAGAATCATGTAACAACTGAAATGTACCGTGTTTTATGCAAATAAATATTACTATTACTATTTAACGTTTGTAATGAAATGTGTTTAAATTCAAAAACCAATAGGGATTGGGGATACACTAAAAAAACACGTATTTTTCCATATACACCGTAACCTTTAAGTTAACACGCTATCTCTTCTTCCTTAGACCCCAACCTAGGCATGCTAGAGATCCCCTCTGGCGGCCGATATTAAAAATGATAAGTATTCGGTTGAACCTTAATATAGTCTTATTGGTACAGATTGGGACGGATTTAAAATTTCAAAGAAAACCTATCTGAAGCCCACCTTTTGTGCCCCGCTATAAAATTTTGAACACTTGGGAAGACACTCCCTGATCGTTATACCTACGTTTCTTTGACTAATACTTGTTTCATAAGAAAATTATAGCGATGCTGTGTTCCGCGACAGTGCGATGTAATAAAGCCATTCCTTATTAAACGAAGATACAGTATATTTACCTTATTCTTAGTGTGTGTTTTGAAAGAAAGAAATAAAGAAAGAAAGAAAAGAAAGAAAAAAAAAAACAGGTAAAAAGAAATTCGTGTAAGAATGAAATCAAAAGTGCAAATCTAGAAGGTATCGAAGGTACTATTATAAAAAGGCGAAAACCAGGTGAACTTAGAAGAGGTAAGAGTTTGGATCTTATCACTTGATAGTAAGTGAGGATTAGGCTAATGATGAATAAAGGGCACTTCATTCGAAATCCTCAATCACTCACAAAATAGCTATATATTTTTTTGACAATATGATTATACATAAACAACAATGCTATCAACTTTGTTGTTAGAGCGATATACTTAGATAAGATGGCAGTAACAAGCCAGGCGAACTCAGAATAAGCCCTGCTACCAACCGAGCACAATATATACCCCCTAAAATACAAAGTAAAGGTCTCCAACCTTTCTAGAACAAACTATCGTCGAGCCAGAATCTCATCAAGTAGCGAAGCGAAAGCACCGTTCAAACTGAAAATCACGGTACACATTTGTAGTGACAAAAGAGAGCTAGTAATTTGTCTTTCTTTTGTTTACAGAGGTAACTTTTTCTGTCCTCGAAGATATTGTTCCGACTTAAACGATGAGGTGAGCTTTTTAAAGATAAGTGTTTTTTTTTTTATTTTTTTTTTTATATATTTTAGCGTTTTATTAACGCTTAAATATACTTAAGTAAAATTTAAACACTGAAAAAAGACGACAACCTCAGGCGGGAATCGAACCACGCACCTTCCGCATTCCGGGCGGCTGCCTTAACCACTTGGCTACCGAGGTCTGGCTTTCACCCGTCGAAATTTTTCAGTGCTTGATGCTTATGTTTTTTAGTCAACATTGCTTCATCAATCTTAGAAGTTTTCACCTCTGAGATCCGAAAGAAATATTTTTACAAATATTTGAACATTCGGTTAAGATGAAGCTGCGTTATAGATAAGTGTTTTTTATATATTTTAGCGTTTTATTAACGCTTAAATATACTTAAGTAAGTTTTTAAAGATGTTCCAGTTTTGACTTCTTTTGTTTTTTATTGAGGTTTCTTTTGTTTTACAAGAATTGTTCTAAGCTTTAATTTTTAGGTTACTGGTTGATTTTTGAAGCTTCTACCAGACTTTTTTTTAAACTGAGAAAACAAAACGTACGGACATAGCTACCTACTTGGCCTTCTTGCAAGCCGTATAATACTTTATAACTTTTCAAACTATTATGGTCACTTAGACACACAACAAAAAACATGGTTATAATCCTGTCAATATCCGGTTAGTACCCGGTAGTATAGCGGTCAGTGCAGCCGCCCGGATTGCGGAAGACCCAGGTTCGATTCCTGGCTGGGTCGGGTGGGCGTTTAATTTTTCACTGTGTTATATAAAATATTATAAATATTTAATTTAGCAATTAGCACTTGAAAATAAAAAGTAAAAAAAACATATATTTTATTAAATTTATTAACCTAATTAGATGCTTTAGCGCGTCACTTTTAATTACGTATAATTTAAAAATTAAAAGCCCACCTGCTCTGCCATATTTGTGTCAATGTCAATTTATGATTCGCACAATTTATGTTGCTCCGCAAGCTTAATACCGAAAAAACAACCAGTTGGTAATTGTACAATTGCAACGCGACGGCTCTAGATGCGGTTGATAAATTGGTATTATGGACATAAATCGCTCAGTGTCTGTAAACTATAACATACATTTATAAAAGCCGGCCAAGTGCGTGTCGGGCCACGCCCAGTGTAGGGTTCCGTAGCCCATCTAAATATAGCGGACAAAAAAAACATCCCCACTTCACGTGTAGAAGAGGTAACATAAAAACAATATTTTTCTTCAAAATTTTACTTTACACTTTCTCGGCATGATTAATATGTATATCCATGCCAAATTACAGCTTTCTAGTACTAAGAGTCTATGAGCTAGACTGGGGTAGACAGACAGACAGACGGACATGGTGAAACTATAAGGGTTCCTTGTTGACTACGGAACCCTAAAAAGATAAAGTGTTGCAAAAAATCCACGAGTGGGATTCGAACCCGCACATGCCTAACCTAACCTAACCCGGTGGTTAGGTGCACTACCAACTATGCTACGATAGCATATCGAGTTGGTAGTGCAATTTTTTCAAATTGTATTTTGTTCGCAACAAAATTTGCGTAAAATTATACCATGTAGGTAAATTACAATACAAAAAAACTACAATACAAAAATTACATACATTTTAATCGCAAATGCTCTAAGAGAGCGATCACTGAGCGATTTGTGTCTGTAATACCAATTGATCAACCGCTACTAGAGCGGTCGCGCTGCAATTAACAACTGGTTGCTTTTTTCGGTAATAAGCATGCCGTATTTATATGAGCCAGAGTCGTGAAGGGTGTCGTTAAAACATTGCCAACTTCTCACAACTTCGGTCATTATTCTTTAGTACCTACGTTAGACTATACGTGATTGTTTTATGCAAACAAATGGTTGATACTCACGTTGAAATGGAGCATGCTGGTTAGCACTGTGGTTATGTATGTTATCGAGTTTCCCTATGTTTTGTATAACAACTTTTTAATGTGATACCACTTTGTTTATTTCAGCGGGTGTGAAATCAATAATCATAATTATACAAGTGTTATTCAAATCAAAACATGGTGAACATTATTTATTATACTATTATGGTTTTCCTCGTTAGTCAGCCCCATCGTCACTGTGCTTACCTATATTACATTGCGAATTAATATATTTAGTTTAATTTTTATGCTTAGCGCCGCAAACCATTAAATCAGCGAATAAGTAATACCTATACTTTAACCTGGAACATCGGACAGTATAAAAGCTGTTTAATTTACTCAGATACTATATTATCGTACATAATTCAATTGAATTCTATTGAATCAGGTGTTTCTTTGCACCCGCTTGCACGCACATGGGAGGAGAGACGAAGCCCGGACGAAAATCAGTTTTGTATGCATGTAAGCTAGCATTTGTTGCTGTTTCTGCATATTATTTATTTACGGAATAAAGGCGAAGCTTGCCCACTGCTTGTCATGACGCTTGATAGAGTAGTAATTAGCAGAATGAACACAAAATATTTGAATTACATTCAAATTCATTTCTCTCCTCCACCACGGCCCGGTCAACCCGAGCCGAGGTCCATGCCTTTAGAGGCGCCCTCGGGTTGCTCCGCTCCCCGATCCGATCCGAACCCTTCGGAGAATCTAGTAGGGCACGGGGACGCGTACTAGTGCGCGATGCCGTTCCCTCTAGATAACCTCCAAAGGTGATTCGTTTCACACGGCTCGAGGGACCCTTTACGTTCCTCGCCGCCCCCAAAAAAGCCCGGTGAAGCTGAAAATGCCGTACAGGCAATCAGCAATATCTCTCAAAAAAAAAAAGCACCAAACCTGTCGTCGTGGGGCTCTTTGTGGGAGGCATTTGTCCAGCAATGGACGTCTTTCGACTGAGAGGTTTCTATAGATTTCCGCAAAGTAATGCCTGATTCCATTAATTAACAAATGATATATTAAAATGAAATGTAGATACACTTATATATATTACTAGCTGACCCGGCGGCGGACTTCGTACCGCTTTGACAGTTTCCATGACAACAAAACGAACAAATAATTTTGTATTGGAAAATTAAATTGTCGTTTTTAGTATTTTCCGTTACTTATTATTTATGTTTCTCACCGTTTAAACCTTCCCTGAACTTCCACAAATATTTCAAAATCAAAATTAACCAAATTGGTCCAGCCATGAGTTTTAGCGAGACAAACGAACAGCAATTGATTTTTAAGATAGATATAGTTTTATATGAATATAGAATAGAATAGAATAGAATAGAAAAGTTTTTATTAACATACACACTTAATTATAACAATTATACAACAATAAACAAAAAAAAACAGGCAATATACAGGCACTTTACTCGCGACTTCGTCCGCGTGGATATAAGATTTTTGAATAAACTCTTTTTTAAATAAAATAAAGCCTGCAAGGGGAGCAGCATTCTATCTGTGAAATATTTTTTGGAATTGGACCAATACTTCCAGAGATTAGCCCCGACATACAAACAAACAAAGTCAGAAACGTTACCTCTCTATTAAAAGTATAGATTTATACTTACATATAAATATGTTGTAGTGACTCTGTCCGACCCTTGCAAATTTGTCAATACTATCTACTCATCTACTCTCAATTTGTAAATAACAAATAAATTTAATTAATCAAGTTGTCTTCAAGTGAGTATACAATCATATACGCCACTTGACTCTTCTAAAACACTACTCCTATGCTAGGTATCACGTATCGCCAAATTCGCAACTCATCCCTTTGACAAATTGCGCTATATCTCCTCAGACCCCTGTAATAGTGTCACCGTCCCCCGATAACGCAAGCCTTCGTAAGCTGTGTCCACACTTGAGAAAAGATGGCCTTTAAAGAAAAAACTCTTGGCCGCCAATGGCATTTACAGCGTCAACACTTCGCAATTAAGTGCCTTACAAATAAACAAAGAATAAGATCCGAATAGTTATTGCGTGTTTTGTCTCTTTTACTCTAATTTGAAACACGGAATAACTATTTAGTAAGGCACAAAATATTTTATTGCATTTACAATGCCGCTTTAGGAGTCTATTTAGGACACTGTACACTGTTCTGTAATAAAAAGGTGCACAAAAAAAATTACTAAAGGAAGAGGCAGTGAAAAGAAATGTGTATTTGCAGTATTGTTTTAACTGTCTGTAAATCATTAATATGTATTACTTTCTAAATTATGATTATTTAATTACAGAGTTTTGAAGTTCAACTTGAATTTGTGCTCAATTTCATCCTGGACCCAAAGTCCTCAAGTGTGGACATGCCTTTAAGTTTATTTCGAAAGGACCTCCTTATTACTGAAATCTATCATTGGGACTGATATATCGCGGCGTTTACAATGGACAAGAAATGGCAAATAGACTTTAGTTCCGGGGAAGCGGTCCTAACATTAGTCTTTGATAGTTTATTTAAGGTCGCAATGTAAGATAAAGATGAAAAGGGCATAGTACAATGAGCAACGAAAGTTTAGCACCATACGCCTTCCGAAGCAACTCACGAAGCTATAATCGGCATGATGGTAGTCTACCAGCACACGTTCTCCCTCCTTCCATGACATGGGGTCCTTCAAACGAGGCGTGAACCTTGTGGGCCGGCAGGGTGAGGGTGACTAATATTGCGTTGTTTTCACGCTGCACCAGTTGTCCTTGCGTCTGGACTCCATTTCCACTTAACATCAGGTGGAGTGGAGTCATTTGTCGAGCTACGTATATAACAAAAAAGAATAAAAAAAGATGACTGATTTTGAAAAACTGTACTTTATCATTAATAATGCATCTAATCAGAACTGTCAAAGACTACTCGCAGTTTTGTTGTCCGGTGTTGTTCATTAATAGCCTGCTGTGGTATATAGCATACTTTGCTATTTGTGTGTTTTCTTGATACAGGTTCCATAATATGACCCTGTTGTAATCATCCATAAACTCGCAATACCGCTTTACTCAAAGTTAAAGCCTCGGTGGCCGAGTGGTGAATCGCACGGCTCGATACCGGAATGTACTAGGTACAATTTCCAGGTATATATATTTCAGGGATATTTCGATGCATAGCCCGGGTTTGTGAACACCAACCCGCATTTGGCAAGCGTTGTGAATAAGCCCGAACCCATCAGTTGTTGCTTAAGTCAAAAATCGGTTGCTGACCCATATTTTTAATAATTAAAGAATAAACGTTTTTTTAAAAAGGCGGTTTAGCGGGAAGGGCTGAGCCCAGCTGTGGGATATTTATAGGCTATTAAAGTAGTTCTCCGCTCTTAGCGAGGCTTTAGTGAACTAACGAAGTATGTCGGCAAATTAGCTTAATTACACTAAACGATGACATGAATAAATGACTCCGCGACATTCAAATATGTAGACACCTACAGTTTAAAGATTGTCTTAGTATATATATATTTCTTTTACTTTTTGTAACACCTACCAACCATATTCATAGCTGATAAAAATATTCTATTCTATTCCATTCTAAGACCACCGGTCACAGACCCCAAGGTCCTGGGTTCGATTTGTACATGGGTGCAATTTCGCTCTCAGTTTGGTTAGTGTAAGGGCTTGTTTTATCATGTTTTTCTATCTGGCTAGCGTAGAGAAAAGATAAAGCTGGTTCCTCAGTAGGTATTCAAATTCAATTCAAATTCAAAAATCATTTATTCAGTTTAGGCTACAAGTAGCTCTTATGAATGTCACTATGCCATCGGTTCGTAAGTCTACTCTGGGCGGGAGATCTTGTACTGAGAAGAACCGGCAAGAAACTCAGCAAGTGTCCAGCTCTTTTCTCCCTTACAGCGTCAAAAATATTGGAAAATGCCCTATTTTAGCAGGACACTTTCCATCACAAATAAACACATAAAAATAAAAAAATATAGAAGACCACATGTAAAAAAACAAAATTAAAAATCTAAATTAACAAATTTACCTCAGGTAAAAGTTCCAATTTCCACAATGTCATACAGTACCACTACAGTACTCTAATAAAAGTCAAAAATTGTTTAAGAAAAACAAAGTCAAATTATAGTAAGTAATATTAAAAATAAGATAAGTATGCAAGAGCAGACCAGCCTCCACAGGCGTTTGGTATTTGGGTTTCTAGTGAAAGACGCTTACTCTTTCGGCCGTATCATCACTTAACATCAGGTGAGACGAAGGCCAAGTGCTTACTATAGGTACCACAGTGACATAACCTATAAAAAATGAAAAAAAAAAACTGTCGTGTACGTATTTTGGCACAGCACCGTGGATACTCAAAAATGTAACATAAAACACAGTTACAATTCTGATTCCTGTTATTAAAAAATAACTCTAATGTAAGTGACCATGATACATTTTTGAAACACACGTCAGTAACACACTTTCATAGGTACATCGCAATAAAAATACTCTATCAACAGTACCTCGTTATTTAGCTCAACTAACGGTATCCAGAAATAGCAATAAGCACAAATGTTTCGTCGGAAATTGAACTTCGAAACGGTAGGAAATAGGCTCCTCTCACAGATCGCCAATAGAAACAATTTGTACATTACGACGCATTTAGTGGGACCCTGTGGTAGGGTTGGCACTGCTGAAATACAAGATTTAAACAGTAATAATTATATATTTTTTCAACAAGGAGCTCGATGACGCAGTGGTTAACCCAGGTCTGGGAGTGCTGAGGCAAACAACTTTAGCAAAGGCCGGTCATTGGATGGGTGACCAAAAATGTATCGTCTCCAGCTCCTCCGTGCTTCAGAAGGCACGTAAAGCCGTTGGTCCCGGATGCATAGAGGCGCCCTCGGGTTGTTCCGCTCCCCGATCCGATCCGAACCCTTCGGAGAAACTAGTAGGGCACGGGGAAACGCACTAGTGCGTGGTGCCGTCACCTCTAGAAAACCTCCGAAGGTGCTTCATTCCACACGGCTTGAGGAACCCTTTAAGTTTCTCGCCGCCCCGAAAGCCCGATGAAGCTGAAAATGTCGTCTGAGGCAATCAGCAAATTCTCTCCAAAAAAAATAATCTGCAGAGCTTTATGAGAACATTACACTGCACATTTATGATACACCTATTCAAAGAAGTCGTGTTTAGAACAAAACAAAATGCAAGTGGCAGCCCTAAGTGACAAGGACGGAAGAGAGCGAGCGAGACTTCCGACCTTACAAGAGACAATGAAGCACAAAAGACTTGAAGGAGATAAATTAGAACAGTCAGCTTTACCGATCTTAATTTATCATCACGCGATGTGAAAATTAAGTGAAAATCTTTTTGGTAATACCCAAAGATGAAGTTTTGGGACACGCCAACGCTTTGACAACTTGATTAGCAGTTGCATACAACAGCTATTTAGTTACACCACTTCCTTTTTTTAACCGACCTCAAAAAAAGGAGGAGGTTCTCAATTCGGTTAAGTGAGTTTTCTGATTGCCTCTAGTCATTTCCAGCTTCAACGGACTTTTTTGTGGGCGGCGAGAAACTTAAAGGGTTCCTCAAGCCGTGTGAAACGAAGCGTCGTCAGAGGTTTTCTAGAGGGAAATGCATCACGCACTAGTGCGTGTCCCCGTAGTCTATTGGGGTACTTGTGGTACACCATTCCCTGATTCGGTGGTTTGGTACCTATTTAGAACTAGCTGTGCCCGCGACTTCGTCCGCGCGGAATTGTTACTTTTTTATTATTTATTTAAATTATATTAATAAAAAAAACTTCTAATTTAAAAGTAGCCTAAGTTACTCCTTATTACATCAGCTACCTGCCAATGAAAGTCCCTTCAAAATCAGTCCGGCCATTTCAGAGATTAGCCGGAACAAACAGACAGACAAAAATATTTTGGTATATGTACCGTTTATACATCCGTATGCTTTTTAATATTACAAACAGACACTCTTTATTTATTGTATAAAGAATGTATAGAATAGAATAGATAAGAATATAAAAAGAATAACATTTCATAAAACAAGAATGAGAAAACACCTATTGACGATCACGCAGACATTACAAAGAGTAAACAAAATTGGTTTATGAGAGAAGTGGTTACGAATGGATGCGGGCCATGATGGACCCCTATTGCAACGCTTCTTACGGGGTCCAATTGTGATTCGAAAACATTGTAGAGGCGCACTCAATCGTACAATTGATCAAATTATTTAGTATCATTTTCAAATGTTTATGCGAACACTACAAATTGAAACGAATATTTTTTTACGAATCAAATTCAATACGCGGTAATTTAATTTCAGTATTTGATTGATTCGTTTGCATTCGCTTGTTTGATGTTTGTGAACATCGGATAGAATAAAAGTAATGTTGAAAAAATAAATTGGTTCATTCATGCATACATGATCATATTGCGTATAGGTGCATCCCTGTGTAAAATCAGTATTTATCTGAAAAGTTTTATATCTAAATGAATTTAAATTCAAATTCAGAACATCTATTCGACGTAGCAGGGGTTGGGCTTAGGTTCTAACAATAGAACAATAATACTTAAAATTCAAATGCTACGACGAATTGCACCCCTCTCAGCATATTTAAGTTGCAGCTTCAAGTAACTGCAACGCTGATTTTCAGATGAGCCCGTTATGTCAAGAGAATAAAGAATAAAAAACATAATATTGGAATCATTTAACAAAACACACAATTAAACATAGAACATGTAACAAAAATAATAAAATAATAACAATTGACATTGTGCCCTGTTATGTGATGCCAACACTGTGCACAGATCAGTATACGCAGAAAGCGTATGTGTTTGTGTGTTTTGTTATATGCAATTTGTATGTTGTGCGCAGTTGCAACCGATGGGTACAAATTTATTCATTTTTGTATTACACGATGCCAACCAACGAGCATCATTATAACTACTTACTACTAACTTTATATACTCTTAATTTATATATATATATATGTATTCAAAAAAATATCAACGCGCTATTAACACATCAATAACAGTCCTGTTAACCAACCTAGAAAGCGAATATTATGCTTGTGTTAAGTATGGGTTTACGTCACTAGTCTATCCGCCCAGAATGGCGCCACTCGGTGCATAGGGGCGTTGAGAACTTCGAGAAAAATCGTCTCAAGAACATAGAAGTGAGACGCCAAACAAACAAACAAAAAAAAAAACAAAAAAAACCCTCCTACACCTACCACACGCAATGCGCGCTGAATGTGACCGAGTCTTTCAGACGAAGTTCGGACTTTTCAGCCACATCAGAGCACACGCCAGGAAACAGCGACGGTTGCTGTCGTAGAACACGATTTTTCGCATTTAACGAAGCATCGTCCGAGGTGCAACTCTCGCGTTCTGCTATCGATACTTTTCTGAAGCATGCAAGCACCTTATCTATAAAGCAAATATTTTGTACTCCTTTTTACGAAAATTGCGCGGACGGAGGACTATGAAATTTCGCACACTTATAGTTTATATAGAGAAGGTTATTCGAATGTTATTTTTTTAAATTATGCATAAAATACATGACATCAATAAAACAAACACCATATATTTGACACACAGAAGCGGCCGAAACTCTGAATGATTCCATATTCAAAGGGCCGAAATCTGTCAATGCCAAACCAAACTCACATTCTATCTTTTTTAATTTGTCATTGTTTAGAATACAATCCGTGCAACCTTAATATCTTTTAATAAAAGTTACGGCCGACCACTAGTTAAGTATATTATGTGTAAGCATTATAGAATTTTATCTGTAGAAAACAGCCACAAATGCTATATCAGCAAAGCGCATGTTTGATAATGCTCGCTGAATTCAGAATAATTGCCGCCTTCCTGAAGACAGGTAGTGTTGTACGCGTGGTGATATCGAAGTATCGATGTTTATGAAAAGCAGTCTGCTGTTTATTAAAGATTAGTCCGCGCGTCACTAGATGGCGTTTTTTATTTATATATTAATTCTGAATCACGCTATAGGTAATAATTTTAGTAGGTTAATATCTTACTATGTGCCAGTGAAGTATGAGCTATCAGCAGAGACATTTTCTTTTTATTTTTATTTTTTTTATAGATAGTTCGGCAAATGACTCTATCCCACCTGATGTTAAGTGGAAATGGAGTCCAGACACGAAGATAACTGGTGCAGCGTGAAAACAAACGTAGCATCAGTTAACCTCACTCTGCCGACCCACAAGGTGCTTCTTCACGCCTCTTTTGAAGGACCCCATATCATGTTATTCCTTAACATCGATGTTGTGAATTAAGCTTATGACAGTACCTCTCATCACGTCGGGGTCACCAGTGTCCCATGGCGATGGTAAATAACGACTAGAGAGGCGCTATCTAAGTGACGTTGTATATTTACATTGACTGTGACTAACTTATTATCTAAACCTTACAAGACTATTAATACAATATAAACTATGTAGATGTTGGAGGGAGGATGCCGTGTCTTATCTTTATCAGATCTACACGCGATTAGGAATGCGTTTACAAACTCTTTAACCATACGTGAGGGCAAGAAATTATGTGGCGACCGCAGGCCGCCACAGATATCCTTCTGGATTGTCAAATAGTTTTAAAACAATGTAATTTCTCTCTTTAATTCTCTTTCTAATTCTTTAGTAAATTATGAGACATTTAACGCGTATTTTTTTGAAAAGCATCTGAAGAGCTACGATTAGTCGCTAGATAGATTTTTCGCTAAACTTTAACATGTTTTTATTTGTAATGAAACGCGAAAGTTTACAACGATGTGTGCACATTCCTAGCGCAACACGGTTGGCCGGGCAAAAATGTCGGGTCTATCAATCAGAAACGAAAGTCGGCCATCGCTGTAGTGATGCGACAGATACCGGTTTTGTTTGTGTTTGTTTTTGTTTTGTTTTATTATTTTTTTAAAGTATTCAATTGTATTTAATTTAACGCAAGTTAAATCGATTGTTGGTATCATTTTAAAGAAACTGTATTTGAGTATTTTTTATTTGTGATACAGACAGGTAGATATAAATACGAATTGTGTTTCATTTAAATAAAAAATTTAAAATACTTAAATTAAGAATAGGAAAGCTAAATGTTAAAAAATAAAATATAGTAATAATGGCACCAACCGAAACTTTATAACTTAAAGTGTTTAAAATGACATAATTTAATTAAATACTGCATAAGAAAATACTTATTTATTCCAATAACACCAAATTTAACAAAACTCTTTACACTATATTTAATAATTAATGGAATCAGGCGTTATTTTGCGGAAATCCATGGTACAAAAAAATGTAATTTAGATAATATGTAGTGTTAATTCCGCTTACTCACTCGTTTATCCAGCTTGGATGCAGCACGCATGCACCGCCCTCCCGCCCGCAATAAGTATGTGTTTGTATTCGACCCTCCACGGTGCATCCTCAGGAGCTGTTGACTGGTGGAGGGGCGAAACACGTGTCGGGTATCGGTGTCGGTGTGCACGTTCGCTTGCACCCATTGTTTCTCCTGCATGTGCATACTTTTTGCTGCATCCAAGCTGGATAAACGAGTAAGTTAGCGGAATTAACACTACATATTATCTAAATTTCATTTTTTTGTACTATATTTATTGACATCAAGTCGAACAAAGTCTCTAAGTATTAAATATTTTGAACATGAAATACCGGTTTAATTAGTTTGAAAACCGGAAAACCCCATCCCTATTCAATCAACGTTTCAAACGTGCGCCCGATGAGAGTCAGTCGGACAACTCAGTCAATTAATTAGTCAATAGTTCAGTGAACTTTTTTTCACTGGATCATTCCCAGCTTTTTTTACTTCAAATCTAAATGTTTCACAGTTTTTATTTGTCTTGTGCTGCAGTTTTTTATAAAGAGATAAAAAGTTTTAGTTAACCATACTTTCTGAACTGTTTGCAAAGAGATTTTACCCTCATTGTTCGTTTTGATCGGTCGTATATATTTTTTTTTGTAATACTGAAAATGGAAATATATATTATTACTTACTTACTTACTTTATCAAAATAATACATTCCCTATAATTCTTAGTCAAAATAATGTTTCTTTGGTTTGAATAAACATAAAAACGGTTGGATAACTAAAATATAACAAAATGTCGTTATTTTCAATATTGATTCAAATTTTATTTGAAGTCTTAATATGGGCCTCTTTGTAATTTACTTATACCCATCATGTGCTATATAATGATGACATAATGTAAATTATCGAATAATTGCAAAGTTTTGGTTTTTTCACTTCATGTTAAAAACGTAAAGCTGGTTACGTAAAGTTGGTTAAGTGTTATTTTGATGATAGGAATGAATAAACAAAATTGCAGTTTAATTTTTTGAATATATTAGTGGTTAAGGATTGAGTATTGAATAGATTTAATTTATTAAATTTTCGCAGAAACGCTTGTCGGGCGGAACATTAATATTAAAAAGGTTAAGTTAATTTCATTATGACTGTTTGATAGTTGACTGTTTGTAAATTTTAAAATAATATATAAATAATGGCGAGAATCATGCGATCGGCTTGAGATCTTGCTAGATAATTATAAAAATAAAATAACCTATGATCTTCCAATTTATTATAACCTTTGTTTATGATATTAATAAAAAAACTACTTAAATTAAATATCTTCAATATAGCACAAGAAGTAGTATATGTTAAATAGATAAAAAAAAACTGCTTGTTAAAACAAGGGCTGGTGAAATACGAGAACCGGAAAACCAGCACAATCCCGGTTCGATCAATGCACTGTTAGCGGCAGTCATTCGGTCAATCAATTAGTCAAAAGCTCGTTACGCACAACTGAAAGGGTTCACTCGTTTACTTATTTACGGCAGCATAGTTTTACATCGAGTTAATGAAAAATGATTTTCAAATGAAAACTTATTTTCAATGCTTCAGTGTATTACATTTTAAAGTAATTATTTGATACACTTTTGATAAAAGAAATGCAGTTTTCGAGTTCGCTGTTAATACACAATTAATTAAACTCCTAATTATGGAATAGTAAAATAGCTAAACTGATCTGGGCTTATAATGGAAATTTTTACTTACTGATTGTAGACTCGAGGAACTCGATGGCGCAGTGATTAACGCGCCCGGTCTGCGAGTGCTGAGGTTAAGGAACTTTCGCAAGGGCCGGTCATCGGATGGGTGACCAAAAAAATGTTTTATCTCGAGCTCCTCCGTGCTTCGGAAGGCACGTTAAGCCGTTGGTCCGGCTACATTAGCAGTCGTTAACAACCACCAATGCGCACTGGGCCTGCGTGGTGGTTCCCTTTCCTTCCATAGGGAAGGCTCGTGCCCCAGCAGTGGGGACATAAAATGAGCTGATGATAATGATGATGATGTATTGTAGACTTTTATTAATTCAGTCCCAACCCAACCATGTATCATTTTGTTAAAACAAATAAAAAAAAACAAGGCATAAAAACAACTCTTTAGACAAGCCAAAGCTTTTTAGAAGGGTTCTATTGAATTGCGAAAGTTTAAAAGTATATAAAGGTGTTGTATTTAAATGTTACTGAAAAGATTTAACTTTGTATAAAAATGCAATTAATATGTAGTAAGGAGATTTCTTTCGGAAGATCGTGGTGCCAGAATAGTATTTAACACGTTGACTGCCTCAACAACAACAGAAATTTAATTGTCATCACTCACCCGTGCGGGGTCCGGCATTGAATGGGCTAAAGTTTCGATGTACAATACGTACAAGTAATACAAGTGTCAATTGTATGGCCATTCCACGATATATTGTTGTGAAACAGACCATACCTGTGGACACTGTGCATGTGTCGGCCACTCGGTCAAGGATTGCAGGAAACGTCAAGAACCGGTCACGACTGTTTCATGTAAGCGATTTAAGAAGTCTAGCCAACACAAAACAGGAGACGACCAATGCCCAGCCAGAACAACTGCTGAGAATAGATACCATAGAACAGTAGACTATGAAGGCGCCTAGACATCGTTAAGCATAAAATTTTTAACATATGATTAAAGTAACTTGTAAGAAAAGACTAACGTAAAGGAAAACATATTATTGTGATAACATAGTAGATGGTCCTGCTATTAATTATTACTTAAGTTAATCTGTGTAACAATCATGCTAGATAAGTAAAAATCCTATGTAAATGTAATCAAAACATTATATTTTATTGGTATTCAATAAAATGTTAAGTAAGCAAGCGCTAACTTACATTCACCAAATTGATGCCTAAGTTACATGTAAACTAGTTTATATAGTAAAGGTATCACTTCGATTATTTTGCACCACTAACCTTAATTTTAAAACCACAATGTAAGCGGTACACTCAAAATGCACTATATTAATATATAAACAATGTTGTTTTATAAGTTTGATGTATGTATTTAGACTAAGTTTTATACAGAAATAATTTTTTTATTATTCTTATTCTCATGCAACTACAGACCTGTCAGTGTTAAAACGAGTTATTATGAATTATTTAAGAGTCCATGTCATAGTGTATGATAAGTGCTAGTTAGTCTTTTCTTTTCTTTCTTTTAGTTGATGGCTTCGTGCGATTGGCACATTTAGCCAGTGTCAAAGTAATTTTTCTTACAAGTAATACATAAATATACAATATTTCCTTCCAGTCAGTATGATGATAAATAATAATAAAAATGAGAAGTGAGAAATGATATACCCCCAACCCCTCGAGTATCTCAGTAAAGGTGGGGCTTTACTAATTCCTCGGCGGACTTCTTGAGAGAATTTGAAAAGTAAAGTTGCACTGTTTTGTTTCATTTGCCAAACACTCATGCACACTTACGAACACTTAACGGTTATTAATCCACCATTATTTCACATTAATATTCGACATAAAACAAATTTTTGAAAATAAAATAAAACCGCAGCCATGACTCTTCACTTTCCCGCCAAGAAGTCCGCTAGTTAGTATATTATAAAAACACAAATGTTGAAAAAATTTCCACGAGCAGGATTTAAACCTGCACCCTTCTGACATACCGGGTCAGGAGCTCTTCAATTGAGCTATCGTGTTTCTAACCAGCCCTCCGAAATTATTCAACACTATTTACTTTTTCACTACCGTCATTAACATCTGATCATAATATTTTTACAAATACTAAAGATCAGTTAAGAAGTAGGCAAGCTATTTATAAAATCAAAGTGAAAAAAACTAAATAGTGTTGAATAATTTCGGCGGGTTGGTTAGAACCACGATAGCTCAATTGAAGAGCACCTGACCCGGTATGTCAGAAGGGTGCAGGTTCAAATCCTGCTCATGGAAATTTGTTCAACATTTGTATTTTGTTATTTGTTTCGCAACAAAATTTGTGTTACATATTGTGTAACAAAAGGTACCTATGCCTAATATAAGCGCCTACATTTACCCCAACTGCGCCTACTTTGCGTTAAACTCGGCTAAAAACTTTGTTTTATAAAGTGTTTTGAATCAAATCATCTGTTAGCTTTATAGATTTTTTAACAGTGTTACGAGTATCAAGTGCAGAGAAAAGAGGTTATATTGTTTTGTTTGCTCTTAAATATCCACCCGTTATAACTTCAGTACATTTGTGATTGTGACGCATGCAACTGTGCTAAAATATCGGTTACTAATACACACACAAAAACACGTTCCAATAGTTCCGTTAATAATGGTTAATTTAATGAGAAAATATAAATCCACGTGTAGATAGGTATGTTTACCTACATTGCAAATACAGCGTGTAATCGTTTAATAGTCTCAAACATCACCAATGAAAGCGTCGGTAATAGATTCCGGTAAAAATTAACCGAGTCGCATGTATCGACGCGTTTGCGGTTGAGCCGGGAAATTAATTAGCCAACGGGCAACCGGCATCGGTTCCCTTTATTTATCGCGGTGTGTCAGTGATTTACTTGAGCGTGCACCGGATAACCGGAACTTTTCCCGGTACCGGAGTGTTTGTGCTCATCTCGCTTATTTTTAATTGATGAATATTATAACCACAGAGTAGTAGTATATGTACTCTGTGGTATAACGCTGAAACTATACTGTCGCTAACGATGAAAAGATACTCTTATTAACGTCAGGGAAATATAAAATGGTTTTGTTAGTCGTAATTTAGTTTTGACAAATTTGATAAAGTCGAGATTACTTATTCCGGGTTTCGAATTAAGGTTCTTTTGAGTAAAATTTATGATAATATGATAAAAATAGAATATAATATACATTTATTGTTTCTATTCTAATCGCGTGCTGCTCTCCGGAGTCACCCCTGTACTCTCTCGAACATTCCATCGCGCTCAAAGAAATTTGGTGACTCGTTTCTTTGTCGCACTTCCAAAAGATATTCCATCTTCAGTCTACCAGCACACGTTTTCCCTCCTTCCTATGACATGGGGTTCTTCAAACGAGGCGTGAAGAGGCACCTTGTGGGCCGGCAGGGTGACTGATGCTGCGTTGTTTTCACGCTGCACCAGTTGTCCTTGCGTCTGGACTCCATTTCCACTTAACATCAGGTGGAGTGGAGTCATTTGTCGAGCTACGTATGAAAGTACATTATTTTCAAGTCCCAGACCAGCATTAATTATGTTATGACTATGTAGTTTTCGTTAATCCCCGTTACAATAACTTACCCCTAAAACACAAAATAACCAATCACAAGCGGGCATAGTAAAGAACATTTTATTCTGCCGAATCGAGTATTAAGCACGTACACGTTGTATTAATAGATATTGTGTTTTCTAAAACTTACGAGAACACTGCACATTGAAACGGAACGCTTTTTACGTTGCGTACAACCTGAACGGAATATATATATATATATATATATATATATATATATATATATAATATATATATATATATATATATAAAGATAAAGATAATAGATAAGATAAATTGTTGTATAAATCTTAGCCTAGACACTCGATCTATACATATAAAATGCTTTTTCCTGAATGACTGACCGCTGATCGTAGAGATCTGAAACTTGGAGAGTGTGTTCTGTGTATGATGTAGGCATCCGATAAGAAAGGATTTCCGAAAATTTACCCCTTAGTGGTGAAAAAGGGGGGCAAAGTTTGTATGGGACAACGTGATTCCTTGGTCCAATCCAACGATATCGCGCACTAGTGCGCGTCCCCGTGTCCTACTAGATTCTCCGAGGGGTTCGGATCGGATCGGGAGCCGTACTAAACATTCACCTTCGTGGTACAATGTGTCGCGGCTGTCTGTCCGTGCGTTCGCGAAGCGCTGCGCAAGCTTAATTGGTTGTGCTCGAGACTCAGCTTTGCCTCCAAAGAACCTCGAGCTATACCCTCCGGCCAACGGAATTGAAAGCCTATTGTTAGCTGTTAAAGTGCACATTTCGTTGAGTGGGACACTATCTAGTACACGTTGAGCGGTGCCGTTTTGAGTGCGTGAAAAATTCCGTCCGCTTAAAGTTGTCGTGCCAAATTTTTTTGGTGTTATGCTTTAGTGAGATATGTACTTTGTGACGTCAGTATGAAGATACTGACACCAAAGAAACGTTATTATGATAATAAGCCTGTCAAAGCCCCACTGCTGGGCTCAAGCAAGCCTTCCCATATTAACTAAAAAACAATAGAGATCACACGGATGAGATTTTGTTACCTACCTTAAATTAAACGTGAGGCACGTTGCGCGTTTTCTCCACGGGTTTCGGCAAAATATCAAAATATCAAAAAAACTGAGTCGGAGCCCATTGGTTGACCAGACACGTACGTAAAATGTTACACTAAGTTTTATTTTTAGTTGTTACGTTTAGTTTAGCACACAGGGGGATCGGCCATTATCTACCGTTCCGGTTATTCAACCGTAGTAGGGTTTTAACAAATACCATCATAGGTACGACAACAACCGGCACTAACGACTAAATAGCTCTAATAGACGAATAGTTCCAAAGCACGGAGGAGCAATAATTTTTTTTTTTTTTTTTCGGTTTTCCAGCGGAAACTGCTTAACTTTCCAACTCGCAAACCGCTTCCACCAAACTTCACAAGCACATCCATCCCACAAAAGAATTCAACAAAACCTCAGCGACTTCCAAAGCACTTCCAAAATTCCTTAATCCTATACTCCTCATTCATTGCTATAAAGAAATCATAATCCCCAAAGGCCCGGAGCAAGACTTAAATAAATAAAAGCGATACAAAGTTTAAATTCAACCAATTCATATTCTTAACACGAAAAAAAATTCGATATCTCGTAATGATTCGGACGGGGCCCGAAACTTTTATAATTAAATATTCGGATTGGAGATCAAGTAAACCCAGGACTAATGAGCGCAACTTTCGACTTGCCAAGAAAGAAATGTAGCCTGCCCGATTAATAGCTGAAGTTAGAACGCTCTCGGCCACTTCCAAAGTCGATTGTGATGATACGACGCCCTTTTTATGGATGGAGGTTTTGCTGCCATCCAATGGCCGGTCGTCATTTGGGGTGGGCTGCCATTTGAATCTTGTTATTTGTTTGCAATTGTTGGACGCCTACAGTGGTTAGACCGGTCCCGCCCGATCCTCTAAATGACAGCACACATTTACAGAATACACTAAACATGCACACCAGTTTAGGCCCAAGACACCGTACTCGTAGAACAAGGGTACGAAGAACCGGTTCACACTCGCTCTACACCAGGTACAGACATGTACCTGGTCGGTTCTCTCCTCCTCCACGGCCCGGTCAACCCGAGCCGAGGTCCGTGCCTTTAGAGGCGCCCTCGGGTTGCTCCGCTCCCCGATCCGATCCGAACCCTACGGAGAATCTAGTAGGGCACGGGGACGCGCACTTGTGCGCGATGCCGTTCCCTCTAGATAACCTCTGAAGGTGATTCGTTTCACACGGCTTGAGGGACCCTTTACGTTCCTCGCCGCCCCCAAAAAGCCCGGTGAAGCTGAAAATGCCGCAGCGGCAATCAGCAACCTCTCTCCAAAAAAAAAAAAAAAGGTTAGACCGGCCTTGGGCATCCCAATGGGGGATACCTGCTATTGCAGGTACTCGGTTTAGTTGGTGGTAGAGCTATGTTAGTTGTTAAATTAAGAAATATGGTAGCAGTAATCTGACGGGACTCCGAGTGACATCTATTTTCTTAATGTCTCTCGGCAAACTTCGTGGTCGGATTTCTAACAGCTATAGTAGTATATAGAGTTGCTACTACTCTGTTTACTTATTATTCATTAATTTTAGACTGAAGGGTAAGACAATTCTTTCATACGTAATTGATTTATTGTGTTGCAGCTCTATATATGTAGTTCACTCGGTAATCAATACAAAACAAAAATAATATTCGATATTCTGAAGACAAATTATTATACACGATAAATCTAATAATTAATGGACATGTAAATTAATTACAAAAACACAAATGTTGAAAATTTACGTTAAAAATTATATAAACAAAACAAAAACATTTTATGTAAATTAATATTCGATTGCATTCGTAAATGCGATGATTACGAAGAAATCTTGGATTTGTCCTCCGAAACTGTAGGGATTTTAGGTCTCCTAAGACAAAGATCCTTTTATATAACTCATTTGTTCGTGCTGACTCGGAGTACTGCAGTATGGTGTGGAATCCTTTTTATGACGTATATGTAAAACGACTGGAAAGCATCCAAAAGCGATTTTTATGGCACTTGACGTTTTCGTGTAACTTGGGCAAGAGTGTATTAAAATATTTTGAGAAATTAGAGCATTTTAAGATCAGTTCTCTATCGGATCGTAGACGTATGCACGACCTCATGTTTCTCTATAGGCTAGCGAATGGCATCCTTGATGTCCCGTGTTTACTAAAATCGCTGTCATTCAATGTACCCTTAAAGCTTCCACGGGCTTCAAGAAGTAACATCCTTGTAGACCAGCCTTGCAGGTCTAACCTTGGTCAGAATGCACCTTGAATCGTATCATAAGGGAGTTTAATGGTACAGCTAAAACCAAGAGTTTGGACTTGTTCATGAGTGACATTCACAGCTTTAGGAAGTCTCTCGTCTCCTGACATATATTGTATGCGACATAAGTATTTATGTTTCTTTTTTTTTTGCAATTGTTATTTAAATTTTTCATATTTAATATTTATTATATATCCCTTATATTTTAATTCCCTTTTTTTATAATTGTGGAGGTACTATTTTTTTTTTGTAAATCCTATTCACGTAATTGCATGCAGTCTTCACCTATAATTGTGTTGACATTAAGCTAAAATCTATTTTTGAAATGTTTTATTTACGTGATGTTAAATATGTTGGTGATCATTTTAATAAATAAATAAATAAATGAATAAATAAACGGGGAGAAAATAGAAGCACTGTACCTATTTATTTACATATTGCACATGTTATAGATTAACTTTCACATAATACATAAGATTAAAATAAATGTGAAGGCCTGTTAAATAACCCTTTTAGTGTGTAGCTAATAACTAGGTATCTAGTATTTATAGTCATACCATAAAAATAATTATACCCAATTTGTAACACTAAAATGAAAGTGCCTGATAAGTTTTTAGTACTTTTTATATGGTATTGGTATATATTTTTCCGAATTGAGCGTAGTACTTACTATACAGTTTGTACACTGCGTGATCAAACATATACCCCTTTACTATAAAACAGTGTTTAAAGTTAAAAAATGGCTAAATACGTGTTTAAAATATTGTGTCTCTGTCTAATAACATTAGCTAAAAAGTGACAGCATCTGTTTTGAGCATTGTCTAACTTAAGACATCCTTTTGTAAGGTTGTATCCTTTAGTTAGTATCAATAATAAAAATACCATCGATTCTACTCGAAAACAGGAAATAATCGAGCCAACAACTAACGCAAAAACATCGTGCGACGCAGTAATTGCCAGCTCCGAGCGTAATAACCCTAAAGTGTGCAATTTTCTTGTTACAGGTACTGTGACGTCACAAACGCCAGAGAAATAACAGTTTTTAACATCACTAGAGACGCACGCAACATTTGATTACAATACAAAGAGCGAATGGCTTCCGAATAAGGGAACAGTCACGCAGACGCGACGATGACAGCGCGGTGAGAATGTAATAAAAAAATGTGATATGAGAGTAACAAGAAAAAACATGTTCGCCAAAACAGACCGTTTCTGGGACAGGAGAAAGGGGAAAAGCGCACGATGACGTCAAAATACCGGTTCAGCGACTGTATCAAGTAATCGGTATTAATACCGGTTATTATATTTAGTGTACGCTTTTATAATAAAATTAGGATTGCTTTTTTGTGTGTCGCAGTAAGTCGAGTGGTTTAAAGGTATTCTTGTTTTGCGAGTCTGTTTCCGTTTTGGTATCCTTTTGTAGTGATATAAAGGTTTTGCATATTATTTAACGCTATTCAGAAGCAATATTAGATAAGAGGCCTTCGTATACCGCACGCGATTTTTTTATTGATGCAACAATAATTTAAAGATAAATTGTAAATATCGTTCAAAGTTTCGTCTAGTAAGTTTGATATTCAAAATAGCGTAGAAATTTATAGGAAAAAATATATATATTAATATTATCTTCAATCGAATGTTATGCTTGGATAATAGTCTTTGCGTATAGTTCGGAAAAACGGGTATTAATTAATTGTAAAAAAATTATCTGATGTAATATATAAATTATAATTATAATAAAAAGTTTAAAACTATGAGAGTATAATATTCCGTTCCTATAGGCAATACGATTTTTAATTGTTCCTACCGCAAATAAACGTTTTCGTACTAACAATACGGGGCCAAATAAAAAAAAAACAATTTCAACACTTTTTTATATCAACATAACAATAAAAGCGGTAGTTAGTTAAATTATAGCAATCTGGCGTCGAAACGGTCTGTTGTCACAGCGCGAACAGGGGTCGGTACCGATACCAAGATGGTACCGAACACGACATTACTAGCGAAAACAACAATGAGTACCCACTTCAACGGGACTCTTCTGAACTCGACGTTTCTGGTACCGACTTACTTGAGCCAAGAAGAGTTCCTGGCGCTGCAAATGACAAATGGCTCCGACGCGAACACAACCGCCACACCGAACGATACCACAATCAGTCAAGTGGTATTAAAAACTTGGTATCCAAGCGGGTACTCGCCCGCGCACATAATTTTAGCATCAGTGGTTGTGACAGTGTTAATGATTATGATTGTGGTGGGCAATATGTTGGTTATAATAGCGATAGTGACAGAGAAAGCGTTGAAGAATATACAAAATTGGTTTATAGCATCGTTGGCTGTGTCAGACTTCTTTTTAGGGCTTGTGATAATGCCGTTCTCGCTCGCGAACGAGCTGATGGGATACTGGATTTTCGGTTTCTGGTGGTGTGAAATACATTCGGCGATGGATGTGTTGTTGTGCACCGCGTCTATCATGAATCTGTGCCTCATATCGCTGGACCGGTACTGGAGCATCACTCAGGTGAGTGTCTAGTTGTAAACCAGCGGCTTTGTAAGCCTGTAGTTACTGATACCAGCGGATAGAAGCGAATGACCAGCCGCTTGATACCGGGTAGATACCCGATATGAGCATCGAAAAAAAAAACTATTTTTATTATATTTTTTATTGTTAAACTCTTATTTTTGTTATACAGTAGCATTTATTATGTTCTGCTAATTTTGTTTTTTTTTTAAATAAACACCGAAGACACTGTTTATACCTACTAATTTACTTAATTCAGAGACGAACAGGAAACTATGAAACAATTTTTTTCTTTTTTGTGTTTTTTTTACATGTTGTGATTGTCCAAAATGTTTATGTGTCATTTAGAAGTAACGTGCGAGTCGACAAGGTGCTGAGGACGGCTAACTAGGCACAATAATTGCTCCGTTTTTTTTCATCTAGGCTCTTGATTATACTACTATGTTGAATAGATTTAAAAAAAAAATAAAAAAAATAGAAACCATTTATTGCTATTTATACTTAGTACAAAAAAAAATGGTCTCCGTAGTGGTTATATAGACTACCCGATATCCGATATAGGATCAATTTAAATTAGGATCACTTCACTCAAAGTGATTTTACTTTAAATTTAGGTTCAAGAATCATTATCTCGTTACGTACCTACCTACTTCCTCTATGGTTTTCTTTAGAGGTTTTTAAGCCACTGTTTTGCCCTAAGCAGGTCATAGAACCTACTCATGAATAAAAATCACTTTTTTGTTGACCAACGCTGATATCTTAAAAAGCAAAATTGGCTATTCCACACATTACACCATTGTACTTGCTCAGCCAAAAATCTACGACTTGAAATCACGTTGTATAAATAATTATTTTTATCTTTGTTAAGGCGCTGTTTCCTCGTTTATTGGTATCCGGGAGTCGCCTCGTTTGTATGACGCCCCGCTCCCGCAATTAGTTCTCTTGTTAGAATCTGTCGGTCGACTAACGAGTACATATTTACGCGTAACACTTCCGTAGTGCCTTTACTAGCTATGGCAGAGCTTAGAACAGTAGAACTATTAGTCAAATTATATGCATAATAAGCGTTTGCAATTGAAGTAATTATCTATACTTGAATTCGATATAGAATGACGACCTCCGTAGCCGAGTGGCTTGCACGCCGGACTTTGGGCGGTGCTACCTCGTGAGGTCCCGGGTTCGATTCCCGGTCGGGTCAATGTCGTAAACGAATTTTTCGATATTGTGTCGGGTCTGGGTGGTTGTGGTACCGTCTTTGTATCTGATTTCCATGAAACGAGTGCTTTAGCTACATAAGAACAATGTATGTGAAGCTGTCTCATTAAAATATAGAATAATTGTAAACAATTTTTTTACTACTAGATGGTACCAGCCCGCGACTTATTATTTTGATCCAAATTGATTTAATTATAAATATCATGTCCGCCATCTTGAATATTGAAATAGATGTCATATTTATAATCGGCATCCACGAAAACGGGTAGTGCCACCCCTACGCTAAACATGTACACTCGCTTAGGACCAAGACACCATTGTTTTGACCCAAGTGGACCTCAATATAAAAATCACGTCCGCCATCTTGGATCTCGAAATACATGTCATATATTTATAATCGGCACCCACGAAAACGGGTGTCCCCCCCCCCCCCCCTCCCCCCGATCCTCTAAATGCCACAACTTATTTACAGAATACACTAAACATGCATACTCGCTTAAGCCCAAGACACCGTACCCGTAGAACAAGAGTATGACGACCAGGTTCACACGCGCTCTATACCAGGTACAGATATGTACTTAGGCGCTTCTCCCCACCACCACGACCCGGTCAACCCGAGCCGAGGTCCCAGCCTAAAGAGGTGCCTCGGGTTGTTCCGCTCCCGATCCGATACGAACCCCTCGGAGAATCTAGTTGGGAACGGGGACACGCACTAGTGCGTGATGCCATTCCCTCTAATAAACCTCTGACGGTGCTTCGTTTCGCACGGCTTGAGAAACCCTTTAAGTTTAAGTCCCCAAAAACGTCTGGCGATGCTGAAAATGCCGTTTGGGGCAAACAGCAAACTATTTTCTTCTTCTTATTCTTTGCCTTATCTCCCATTCTTTGGGGTCGGCTGTCCTCGATTCTGAAGCACCAGTACTTTCTGTCCTGGGTTGTCGCTGGATTCAGCTGGGCCCGGTCTAGGTCTTTTTTTTTATATTAACGGGTAAGCACTGTGCCTTGATCTCACCTGATGTTAAGTGATGATACGGCCAATGATGGAAGCGCACTTCACCCGGGATCCTCAACTAGTGAGGTACTGGCTTTCTTATCTAGCTGCCGGAACACAACAATGCTACAAACATTGATGTTATGGCGACATATTTAGATAAGATGGTGGTAGCTAGCCAGGCGGACAAACAAGCCCTACCACCAACCAAACCGAGTACACAAACATGTACCCCCGGTGGGAATCGAACCCGGGACCTCTGGGTCTAAACCGGTGGTTTTAGCCACTAGACCACAGAGGCGGTTATGATACTTTTGACTACCAGGTGTCTTGGGGTCTTCGTCGGCCTCTCCTGTTGTGCGGGAGGGATAAAGCTTGCTTCACAACATTGTCGTCGCATAGCCTCATTACATAGCCAAACCATTTTCTGCAAACTCTCTCAAAAAAAGAAAAATGCGGTTGGTCTCACAAATATTGCAACACAACCTCCAACCCCCCTCCGAAGGTAGTAGTGCCCAAACGGAGTGCCATACATCGTTCGACAATAGGCGCTCGGCATATTCAAACAACGCTTCCTAACTTTGAGCACAGAATAATATTTGAGCTTGAACCTTAAGCACCGGTCCGAATACATTCTATGGTTTGCTATTCAACCAGACTCAGTTTTAGTGCGGTGGAATCACGCGTTTGGTACTTTGCGAAAATCAAGTAAATACGTTATTTAATGAAACTAACATTACGTTGGGTAGTGGTACCAGTGTTCGACATGTATACCATCGCCAAAAATAACATTGGTCGTCATTGCCATTTACGGGATGACGGCTAGGAAGAAGGTAGTCGGTGTTTGGTTGTTGCTAAAGACTATATCAGTTGCTAACCCCTAATTTTTAGGGTTCCGTACCCAAAGAGTAAAACGGAAACCATATTACTAAGATTCCGCTGTCCGTCCGTCTGTCTGTCCGTCTGTCACCAGGCTGTATCTCATGAACCGTGATAGTTAGACAGTTGAAACTTTCACAGATGACGTATTTCTGTTGCCGCTATAACAACAAATACTAAAAAACAGAATAAAATAAATATCTAAGGGGGCTCCTATACAACAGACATGATTTTTTGCCGTTTTTATAGATAATGGTACGGGACCCTTTGTGCGCGAGTCCGACTCGCACTTGCCCGGTTTCTTAGACCGTTATGAATGCTCTAAGGCCGGTTTTATTATATTCAAAAAATAAACATGTTGATCACTGGGTCTTGTCGACCACTAGTGCCACCACCCTAGTTTGTTAACTTAGATTATTAATTTTGTTTTTTTTACATGTAGTTGTCTTCTATATTTTTTTGTGTTTATTTGTGATGGAAAGTGTCCTGCTATGATAGGGCATTTTCCAATATTTTTGACGCTGTAAGGGAGAAAAGAGCTAAACACTTGCTGAGTTTCTTGCCGGTTCTTCTCAGTACAAGATCTCCCGCCCAAAGTAGACTTACGAACCGATGGCATAGTGACATTCACAAGAGCTACTTGTAGCCTAAACTGAATAAATGACTTTGAATTTGAATTTAAATATTTTGTTTCAATCTAACATTAATGAAAATTTTTACACTGATATTTTGTTCACAAAAGTCGTTTTTGTTCTACTCTTGCTTTAAATCAATAAGGATTATTCTTACGTTCGAAGACAGTAAATACGTGTTGGTACCAATAAATAATTTAGTATCCAGTTGTCGTTTCAAAGCAATGCGATACTACACAGCCGCTTCAACGGCTGAAGCCTTCAATACAAAGAGAAAATGCGATTACACACATCTCGTCTTGCAGTATCTAAAACATTTATTTGTTCCGAATAACAACTGACGTCGGAATACGAAATAACCGGTGTAAACCGGATCGGGCTGGTATACACAGGAATGAACCGGTTCGAGCCGGTGCGCGCTACTGTAGCGAAGGTCGGGCGGGTTTGGTTGCAGTATTCAATGTTAAATGTCAATAGTTTATAGGTTAAGACTCAATATAGCAAAATGAAAGTTTAATATATTACTCGTATAGGTATACAAAGAAGGTTATTATCACCACTTTTAATCTAAATAATGCGTTAGTTCGGGCGGTCGATGTAAATAAGGTTGATCAATGCTTTTTTTGCAACAGTTGCTAACGTTAAGCGAACCTTGAGTTTGATTACTAAAAACTCTTTTTTGTTCTATCTATATTTGTTTCTATCTAATCTTCATATTTGTGTTTGTACTTGAATTTCCCTAGTCGTTGGTCGCGGCTGCTGTCAGAAGACTGCAGCAGGTCAGATCAACTGCTTAACATGCATTCCAAAAGGGAAGACTTCGAAATATTTTAATTCGGCTAATTATCTCAACCCGGCATCGCAAAAGTTGCTTAACACGCGAGATCGAAAGCCGCTGCGCTATCGAGTTCCTCTCGATGGTTCAAAGTTATATTATAAAGTTATTTAGAAATAAATGTGTGTGTGTGTGTGTGTGTGTGTGTGTGTGTGTGTGTGTGTGTGTGTGCGCGTGTGTGTGCGCGCGTGTGTGTGTGTGTGTGTGTGTGTGTGCGCGTGTGTGTGCGCGCGTGTGTGTGCGCGCGTGTGTGTGTGTGTGTGTGTGCGCGCGCGCGCGCGTGTGTGTGTGTGTGTGTGTGTGTGTGTGTGCGCGCGTGTGTGTGTGCGCGTGTGTGTGTGTGTGTGTGTGTGTGTGTGTGTGTGTGTGTGTGTGTGTGTGTGTGTGTGTGTGTGTGTGTGTGTAAACATTCATTAAAACTAATGTGTCAAATAAACGCGAGTAGATCCGTAAAAGTTGTTTCATTTCAATGTGTAGTGTTCGCGTAAACTTTAGAAAACAATATGAAACTTAAAGTGTTACAACAGCCTAATGTTAACACTTGCGAACAAAAGGAGTTGCTATTCAAATCGTGTATCGCATCAACAAGGGAATGACTCAGGAAACTTCGTCCATTACAACTAAGTCTAAGTATTTATTTAAAATTCCCCGATGATTAATCATTCAGCCGGTATTATTATGCTGTGCTAACAGTCCGTCATTATATCGCACGCAACGGTTCGTGGATGACGACAATTTTGTTTCGCTCATAAATCTGTGTTGATCCAGAATCGAGCTCGATGGCGCAGTGGTTAACGCGCTCGGTCCGCGAGTGCGAAACTCGCGTTGCAACTCAAAAGTTGCTTTCAAAAAGCAACTTTTGAAAAGGCCGATCATCGGATGTGTGACCGAAAATGTATCATCCCGAGCTCCTCCAAGGAAGGCACGTAAAGCTGTTGGTCCCAGCTGCGTTAGCAGTCGTTAATAACCACCAATCCGCACTGGGCCCGCGTGGTGGTTTATGGCCCGTCCTCCCTAAATAAACGTTTTTTGTGTTTTATATGGTCTGGATAAACAAAGAATGCTTGATTATAATTGGTTTAATGATTTGAAAGAATTACAACTTCGAACTTTGTATGGTGTACATCGACATTTGTAATAAGAACTCTTAAACAATTATATGCTGCAGAATTGAGAACCTCATTCATTATGAAGTCGGTTTAAATGCAAATATGTACTCGTAGTGCCTACGTGGTTTGCAAAACCTGCATTATGGAGATCAATTTAAGTTTCGGTACGATAAATGTTGTGCCGAAAATTAGCCCGTCAATTTCAGCGAGCCGGTTGACAAATAAAGCCAATCTGTCGAAAATATTTATATTGCTTTAATAAATGGTTATTTTGTTATTTATTCCGAGGCTAGTTGAAAACTGATATGTAATTATTTTCAGGATTATAATATTTTGATTACTTTGTAGAATTGAACTTAAGCTTTTACGTTAATTAATATATTTTATATTTTGTTTTTGTGGCCCGTTCTACCTATCCATCCAAAGGAGGCTCGTGTCCCAGCAGTGGGGACATAAAATGAGCAGATAATGATGATGATGATGATGATTGTTCCGTGATATCATTTGAGAGAGAAAGAGGGAGAGAGAGAGAATCATTTATTGACTTACACATAAAAAATATAACAAACAAAACACAAGATTATGATCGTTAATCAGGACCCCGCCTGACCTGAGGACCCTGCCGTTTATCCTGGCGGGGCTTTTCTAGTGCGGTGCACGAACAAACATACTATAATGAAATATAAAACACCTATACACATGAGGTCTATGCCAATATACAGTCCCTCCCAGTTTTATGAGAAACCACAGAACTATAGACACAGACCACAGCCCACAAACATATATGTGTATTATATAAAACATAAAAATTATAATAATATAAATATAAACAAACATTGGCAGAATGTTCTTAACTCCTTGGCCATAAAGCACTCATAACGGAAGAAGCAACTTTCTATAGCGCGAACTGAGGAGTGTGAGATTTGGCATGCCTTGTTTAATTTCTTTATTTGTATTACCAAAAAAATATTTGGTCAGCAAAATTATTATTTGGTCAGCAGAATACAATCGGTCACCATAAGGAATACTGTTGGTTAGGTTAAGTTAATTTTTTTTCCCGAGCGAAGTGAGTGCCAGTCACGGAAGGGGGGAGCGGCATAAGTCTGCTGTTCAGAATGATATAAGTTGCATACTGATTTAGAAATATTTGCTGATCATAAGTTGCTGCCCAACTAGCTTTTATGCTACAATTTTTTTTGCTAACAAAAGTACGAATACTTTGCTAACCGTTTAAATAACATCCATTTCTTAATTCTGGAGGAAGAGTGACGAGAGTTAAAAATTATTTATTAAACTACAAAAAAGGATTCTATGTAGTTTTAAACTTGTACGCCGGTTATCACTGACAATCCCTAAGTTTTAAGTAAATCCTTAGCAACTTTACAACATAGCCAAAGGAGACCTAAAATGATATTGCTGGAAACGAGCATTAGTCTTCTTTTAATCTTAGATAAAGTTACTACCTAAAGGCAACCGTAAGGTCTGCTACCTTCAAGTAGGTAGGTAAGTAAGTAGTTACCTATTTCATTCATAAAATAATATTTTTGTTAATCGTATGAAATTCTCACCAACATTCAAAGAAATGGACATATGCAAGGACGTTTATCCCCCTTTGTTATACCCTTCCCAACAGGCTGTATTTATTGTGGTCTGCTCTAATCTACTTATCCTAAGTAGGTTGCCCGCATAAGCGATTTGATGAATCCACCAAGAATTTAATATCATCTTTTGGAAACCGTTCTGGTAAAGCCTCGATGACGTCACAGTTCTGTGTGCTTCCTTAATTATTCATATCCATTACATGCGTTTAAAGTATTAAAATGTGAAGCCGGTTTAAAACGGGGCGGCCATAATTTCATCCAGTTTTTAACTGTAGCCCCCTTTGCGTTTGCATTACGCCCGGCTTTATTTAATTTATGGTGGGTAATCTATTGATATTTATTTGTAGGCACAACTAAAAATTAATTGTGAACGCTTTTGTTGGCTACGACGCTTTTGTGTTAATGGTTTTATTGAATAGTTGCGTTTCTAATCGGTGTAATGGTGATTGGAAATTGGACCTTATTGAAAATAGTTATTTATACGTAGAATTTACTGGATCATGGAAAGGGTCAAAAAGTGTTATTATTGTCCCACACAATTACTAAAATCCAATTGAATTTCTTCATCATACTAAATTCACATTCCATTGTGGGAGTTCCCTTCGAAGGACCCGACAGACCCGACAGACGTTGTCCTTGCCACGAACGCCATTTTTTAAGAGTAATTCAAAGTGTCGATTCCCATACAAAATGGTAGATTTTTAATTTCTCGATTTCTCAGCCGTTTTTTGAGTTTTTCAAAACCATCCCGGTATTAGAGGGAACAAAACAATTTTTTTTTAAATCAGTCAAGCCGCTTTAGAGTTTTAGCGGGACTAACGAACCGCCATTGATTTTAAACTAGCTGACCCGGCGGACTTCGTACCGCTTTGACAGTTTCCATGACAACAAAACAAACAAATAATTTTGTATTAGAAAATTAAATTGTCGTATTTAGTATTTTCCATTACTTATTATTTATGTTTCTCACCGTTTAAACCTTCCCTGAACTTCCACAAATATTTCAAAATCAAAATTAACCAAATCGCTCCAGCCATTCTCGAGTTTTAGCGACTCAAACGAGCAGCAATTGCTTTTTATATATAGATAGATAGATGTGCCACGATCGCCATTTTTTAAGAGTAATTCAAAGTGGCGATACCCATACTTAATTCTTATAGTATCTTTATACATATTTATATATATAGATAGATACAGCATACAATAATCACAAACAATGAGATGAAGGTCAATTTACTCAATTTGTTAGTGCATATAGAATCACGTTTGCTGAGTCGATGTTATTTAATTTTATTTAATTGAAACGGTAACAAAAAACCAATTACATTAAATAACAAAAAAAAGACATTAATAATAAACAATACAATTCATAAAAAACAAAAATATAAATAAAGCAAATTCAAACAAAAAACATTTACAATTTAGTCATTCACATTATTAATTACAAAAAACATAAAAATATAAATAAAAAGTGGAATTATGTTGTTGGGCTGGTTGGGTTGGATGTTGATTGGGCTCAGCTCATTCATACCTAATCAGTTAGTTAAGGTGGAATCTTGGAGGGCAGGTAGTCGTTCCCCTTATTAGGGATACATTGATGTTATTTTCCCTCCGTTTATTTAGTTAACTATTATTGATTGGCTAAATTTGCTGGTGATCCTAATACTCCCTGTATTAGGATCACCAGCAAATTTTGTTGCGAACAAATTGCAATTTAAAAAACAAGTGTTTAAAACGTTTCCACGAGCGGCATTTGAACCCGCGCCCCATGAGAAGCCAGAAATTAGGCTCTTTTGGATTACAAAGTATCATCATCATCATCAACTCATTTTATGTCCCCACTGCTGGGGCACGAGCCGTCCCTATGGATGGATAGGGAGAACGGGCCATAAACCACTACGCGCGCCCAGTGCGCCTACAGGCCTACAGGCGCGTTAACCACTGCGAAATCGAGCTCATCCATCATCAAGAGTAGATAGTGTTGATTAATTTCGACAGAGCCACGATAGCATAGTTGGTACCCGGCATGACATGAGGTGCAGGTTCGAATCCCGTTTGTGGAAAAATTTTCATCACTTGTTTTTCAAATTAAATAATCTCATCATCATCTCAGCCAAAAAGACGTCCACTGCTGGACAAAGGCTTCCCTCAAAGATAATCAATTTCAGGGGAATTCGCCATTATCGCCACGCTTGGCGGCGCAGTAAGGTGAAAATAATCACAGAGAGACGCTGCTGCCCATCCTCTGGAACGGTCCCATAGTCGCCTTCTACGACACCCACGGGAAGAGATGGGGTGGTGCAATTCCTTATCCCCGGCACCACACGGGCTTGAGTGTTTTTCAAATTAAATAAAGATTTTGAATTTTTTAATTTTGTATGTTAGACATATACAAACCTAGTAAGGTAACCACGTGTTTTCCAACGCCCAACAATTCAGTTTGCCGTCAATAACCCAAATAGCTGAACAGCCGAATCGGACCGACAAAAAAAGTGTATAGAATATTTTTTTTTTCACCAAAGATTCCTTCATCGCCCACCCGAGGGGATAGGGCACAATGATATACGGTCCGACATTTTGAATTATACATGGACCTACTCTTTGATATAGAAAAAATATTTATTTTGAACCGTTTTCCGTCAGAGTATCCGTAATATTTTCGGAAAGGATTTTTTATGAGGGTTAACGATTTTTTTTTCTATTATTGGCCTTTTGAGGGAACGCTTCGCTACTTCACTTATTGTTAGCGTTAATGGGCAAAGTCAAGATTTCTTTATTCAAGTTTCCTTAATAGAAACATGCTTTTTAATAGTTCTTGCTATTATAAACAAAATTGATAGTGTGATCTATGTATTAATATTGTCCTTAGGTAAAATATAAATACAAACGTGGGAAACAGTGGCACTCGATGCTATTGTGTTTCGTCCGGTGAGTGAAAGTACCGGAGGCCCGTCTCTCAGCCCTCCGCCCTCCCAATTCCTACTCCCTCCTCAAGGCCGGCAACGCATCTGCGATTACTTTAGTTTTGCGGGGTGTCCATGGGCGGCGGTGATTACTTTCCATCAGGTGACCCGCCTGCTCGTTTGCCTCCTTTTAACATGAAAAAAAAAACATCAAAACATCAAATTAATGATTTGTAAAAGTAGATTCATTTCAATTACATTATCGAATTATTTTAATGTTCTACCCTTTATCCGTTCAGGGTTTCTTTTAGCTGCGGAAAAGAATGAGCGAAAAACCAATGCACAGCTTCAAAAATAGTTACATTATTTCAAAATAACAAAAAATATGGTTACAATATTATGATGTTAATGACGGTAGTTGTTGACATTGAATTGGCGCCTTTGGCTTTCAAAGTAAAAAAGAAAATAGTGTTGAATAATTTCGGCGGGCTGGTCAGAACCACGATAGCTCAAGTAAGTAAGTAATTTGTTTCGCAACATAATTTGCGTTAAAATTATATAAACAAAACAAAGACATATTACAATATTATGCAATTTACATTTATGTTTAAAGCGAAGTCCCCTATAGAAAGCCTCTAGCATTGTAGAAATAACAATTCTGACATAGTAATTCGTGTTGACAACCATCTTGAATAATTAATGATTTAGACCCTTACTATATCCCAGAGGTCATGGATTCAATTCAATTGTGCTCATTGTATGTCATATATAAAGGTTTATGTAAATACAAAATATATTGAATTATACTGCACCATTTAAAAATATATTTTACTAGTTGTTGCCCGCGACTTCGTTCGCGAATACTACAGTAAAAAAAAAGTATCCTATATGCTGGTCTGGGTCATGGTCTGTGTGTGAGGAAAGTTTCATTAAAATCCATTCAGTAGTTTTTACGTGAAAGTGTAACAAACATCCATCCATACTTACAAACTTTCGCGTTTATACTATTAGTAGAACTGCTTTAGAAAGCTTCAAATCGCTTTACCTGTGAACTAAACGAGTTTTTTAAATGTTTTCTGGTAACTATTTATTTATGCGATAATTAAAGCTCGCTATGGAAAACTTTAAATCACTTTATCTATTTATAGAATTTATAAAGTACAGTGAAAAAATTAAACGCCTACCGACCCAGCCACGAATCGAACCTGGGTCTTCCGTAATCCGGGCGGCTGCACTGACCGCTATGCTACCGGGAAGGCGTGGCAGGGTGGGCGTTTAATTTTTCACTGTATTTTATAAATTATATATTTCTAATTACTGTTCCTACCATTTGTTAATTTGTCAACTAAGTGGGACTAGGTACTTTTTCCGGGAATCGTAGATTGTGATCTAGTGCGTCCCCAAATGGGTCCGGTTGAGCGTGGCCGTCCAGAGGCAGGCTAAGAGTGTTTCCCTGTAGGAGCGCCCGCTGTCAGATCCAAACAATTGTAAATTGCTTCGCGGTTGTGCCGCCTGATATATCGTACACTTTTTATTGGGACGCGGCTGTTAATTTAGCGGAAAGAAATTGTGGTATTTCTAATATATTTTTTTACGGATATATTTTTGTTCTTGTGAACAGAAATGGTCGTTACAATTTACAATATTATTCGACATATGAAAATAATACATTCTTGCAAGCTTTAGTGCCCCCTGCCTACGTCCGCTAATCGGTGACCGATTTTTAGTCGGTAAAAATTGTAAGTATGGAATTCTATGTTGCAACGCACACATCCTACAAAAAGTGACAAAATCGGTACTAAAACCTCGGAGAAAAAATCGCACTTTTGTAGCACCTATGTCCTACAAAAAGTCGGTCATGGGTAAGAGCCCCGTACATGGTATTGTCGAAAAACATTCAAGACGGCAATAATTATTTGTGTAAAAGATGATGTGACAAAGACAAAAGTAAATGTTGAGATAACGACTGTTCGAGGAGAATGGAATAAGAATCTTATTCCACCCTTAGGTGCCAGGTGCTTAGGCTCCACCTTTAGGTTAGGTCATCCCAGTTAAGACTGGATAGGCCAGGCAAATGATGATGAATAACTTTTTTTTTAAACTATTTAAATATAATATAATAATACCTACGCTAATATCACTTAACTCATAGCATGGAGTTAAGAAAATAAAGTTTAAGATATCTACCTATGTAATAAAAACATATTTTGGGAATATATTGCTCATTTTTACTAGGTATAAGTAAATCAATTTGAAAATACCAATTTGTAATTTTTTTAATAATTTACTTTTCGTTATCAATACTTTTACAAATTTTTTTAGTAATCTTTTCATGATTCGGTTATGTAGTTCATCCAAAATGTTTATTCGAATATCATTTTCCTTTTCAAGTCTCTCATTTCCTCTGACACGAAAGCAATTAATTTTCACATAATAATATTAGGTATTATGAATGAGACTTCCCCGAAGTTAAAAGAATCTTTATTCTTCAAAGTCTGTAACAAACCAGAACATATATTAACAAAATACCAAAAATGTATCATCTCGACCTCCTTCGCGGAAGGCACGTAAAGCCGTTGGTCCCGGCTGCATTAGCAGTCGTTAACAACTACCAATCTGCACTGGGAGGTGGTTGAAACCGTTCTCGATGTGGTAATTCCATCCATAGGGGAGGTAAGTGCCTTATAATGATACGGTAATGAAGAAATTATAAAACTAAACATTATCTTTTAATTTGTGTTGATTTGGTTTGTCATTAAAATTCGACAACAAAAATATGAAATTCATTTATTAACGTAGATACATTTTCTTCGTTTTCCCAACTAATTGAACAATCTCACTTATTATTTGTAATTTATAGAATACTAGAATATTATGTTTTGCGAATATCGTGTTTTGCGAATGTGATGTTTTACGAATGTGGTCACTTGAGAATATGATATACAGCGATTAAGCGAACACAAACTGTAATACAAATTTTGAAAATCATAAAATAATTTATTGATTCCCGCAAATTGAAATGTCAAAGTGACGAAACAACCTCAACCATAGACAACTTAAAACATAGGTAGTGGTTATATCCTTTTTGGAAAGTTTTTCCTTATTTTGAGTTTATTTGTAAGAAATTATTTTCTCGTTAATCTTACTTTACACTGATCATAACTATTCTCAGTACAACTATGGAATAAGCTTATAAGATTACATCGAAAACAGGCACGGCATCGAATGGAAGGAGTAGCCGGGTATGAAACACTCCAAATCATTTCTTGGCGAAAATGCCTTAGGACGGAGTAAGTTCATATGCGGAGGCGGTAGAAGGCAAGCCCGACTAATCATCGGTGCCTTGACAGGGCACTATGCCACAAAACAAATGCTTCACAGAATGCACCTTTCAACAAATAGTTTGTGTAGGGCGTGTGGAGAGGAAACGGAGTCGATGCAGCACCTACTGTGTGACTGCGACTCTCTGGCTAGGAAAAGAATGGGACTCCTGGGGTCGGCCTATCCGAAACCGGAGGACTTCAGGCTCTTCGCTCTTAAGGACGTTGCCAAACTTATGGCCTCTATCTTTACAGAGGAGGAAGAGTGAAAGGATGGGGTTGCACAAAAGATCCCGATGGATCGAGGTGTTACTGCAAGAGGGAAACCTCGGCAGGCCCCACTAAGAAAAAGATAAGATAGAATAAGCTCGGTGAATTGAGTTTTTATTTGTAAGGCGGTTAATGTTTAACCATGTAGAATTCAAAAACTCAAGGCGACCTTAAATTTCGGGTTCGATTCGGTCGGGTCAATGTTGAAAACGAACTTTTCGATATTGTGTCGGGTCCGGGTGGTTGTGGTATCGTCGTCGTTTCTGATTTCCATGAAACGAGTGCTTTAGCTACTTACCTTGGGATCAGAACAATGTATGTGATGTTGTCTAATATTTGTTAATATTTTACTGGTAAATTATTTAATAACTACATGAAACAAAAATAACTGTATACATTTATTTCTCAACAAAATTGGCTTAAAACTAAAATATAACTTACTTATAGTACCGGTAGTTAACTTAACTTATAGTACCGGTTTTGATCCTTTCATCATCATCAATAGCTCATTTTTATATCCCCACTGCTGGGACACGAGCCTTTCCTATGGATAGTAACACCACAGGGAGAACGAAAGAACCATAAACCACCACGCGGGCCTAGTGAGGAATGGTGATTGTAAACGACTGTTATTGAAGCCAGGACCAACAGTTTTACGTGCCTTTTAAAGCACGGAGAAGTTTGAGGTGTGGTCACCCATCCAACAACCGGCCTTTGTAAAAGTTGCATAACTTCAGCATTCGCAGGCCTAAAGCCTTTCACCGCTTTATAAACAGCCGCCACCAAAAATCCACCAAAATAATATATGTTGTTTTGTTTGTCGCACATTATATCACGCGGGCTTAGATCTAACTCCAGTTCAGTGATACAGAAGATTTATTGCGGTAAAGTTATAATAACTGTATTTATTTCCATTTGTTCTAAACATCCCATGGAACCGTTTCACATTTATTTACTTGCACTTATTTTTTTTAGCCTATATGCAATATTATGTTAGATTCTGATAAGGCAAGACAAAGATGGTTAAAAATATGTAAGATGGTGTCTTTTCCATTAAAAAGTTCGACCGTTTGCCATTAATTCGCATATTATAAATAATAAAATAATATTTTGCCATGCCCCCGTTGTTTATTGTTTTGTTATGACTTTGTGCGGTTAGCACATTTTGCCAGTGTCAAATTAATTTTCCTTACAAGTTAAAGTATAAACAAACTATATTTTTGTTAATAGAAGGTAATGAATGATAACAGGAATGAGTAGTGATAAAAGATATTTCCCCCCAATCCTTTTAGGGCCTGTTTCACGATCTACAAGTAAGTTCCCATTAGCGTTTACTTGACAGATAGTCCATACAAAACTGTCACTTTATCTGCCAAGTATCTCCTAATCAGACATTGTGAAACAGGCCCTTAGTATCGGTAAAAATGGCGCTCCAGTTAATGTTGGGAATGTTACACTCGATGTTGTTGACCATTACGTTAACCTGGGGCAGACGGTCTAGTTAGGTAAATCCAACTTCGAGAAAGAGATCTCTCGACGAATCCAGTTCGGATGGGCTGCTTTTGGGAAGCCACGTGATGTATTCGCATCCGAAATTCCTCAATGTCTCAAGACAAAAGTCTTTGACCAGTGTGTGTTGCCAGTGATTACATACGGGAGTGAGACGTGGTCCTTTACTATGGGTCTCATAAGAAGGCTCAAGGTCACCCAGCGAGCGATGGAGAGAGCGATGCTTGGTATTTCCCTGCGCGATCGAATCAGAAATGATGAAATCCGCAGGAGAACTAAAACAACTGACATCGCTCGGAGGATTGCTCAGCTGAAGTGTCAGTGAACCGATGGCCGTTGGGGCGGAAAGGTTCTCGATTGGCGACCGCGCATCGGACGACGTTCCGTGGGCAGGCCCCCTACAAGGTGGACCGACGATCTGGTCAAGGTCGCGGGAAGCCGCTGGATGCGGGCAGCGCAGGACTAATCGTTGTGGCGATTCTTGGGGGAGGCCTATGCCCAGCAATGGGCGTCATATGGCTGAAGATGTTGATGTTGAAAACCTCCGAAGGTGATTCGTTTCACACGGCTTGAGGGACCCTTTACGTTCCTCGCCGCCCCCAAAAAAGCCCGGTGAAGCTGAAAATGCCGTAGAGGCAATCAGCAATCTCTCTCAAAAAAAAAACCTTATTTTGTGTGTTTATTTGTAATGGAAAGTGTCTTTTTATGATAGGGCATTTTCCAACATTTTGACGCTGTAAGAGAGAAAAGAGCTTGACACTTGCTGAGTTTCTTGCCGGTTCTTCTCAGTACAAGGTCTAGCCCAGAGTAGACTTACGAGCCGTTGGCATAATGACGTCCGTAAGAGCTATTTGTAGCCTAAACTGAATGATATTGAATTTCGAATTTATCAAATACTGTGTAAAGTAAACAGCCTATAACTGTCCCACAGTTGGGCAAAGGCCTCCATTATTGAAATCAAGTCATCACTACAATTGATGGGTATTGGCTTAATCGCCACGCTTGACGAAATCGGGTTAGTAATCACAAACCCGGGCTTATGCATCGAAAAATCCAGGACTAAATACGGGACCTTCGGGCATCGGGCCGAGCGCTCTGCCATTCGGCCACCGACGCTGTGAACAAAACTAAATTATTCAGAAAATAATACATATTTCACAACAAAAATTGCCTAACGTTTATAAGTACCAACCCTTTTTGAAAAACTAACTTTTTTTTAAACTAATTTATTTATACTGTTTCATGAAATTATGAGTGAACCTGAAAACCCGCAGTAAATTCAAAGCCTCTTTACCTGTAAGTTGGCTTTGTTTGAGATTTATGCTGATTATTTATTAATATTAGTTTATATCGCGCTCAAATACAAAGTGAGAGCGACCCACAACAATAATGACTTAACTAGGAAAATGGCGGATCGTTATCAACCCCAAATGAAACGTAATTGATCAGTCTCCCGGTTGTTAGTTATAGGGTCGGATAATAGGTGTTGACATTTAACGTTATATGATTGGATGAGGTCATTTATGTATATTATTAGGCTTATTACCGAAAAAGCAACCAGTTGTTGATTGTACAACTGCAACGCGACTAGTTGCGGTTGATAAATTGGTATTAAGGAGACAAATCGCTTAGTGATCACTTCCTTAGTGCATTTGCGATTAAAATGTATGTAATAGGTATAGCACACATTAAGCGATTTTTGTCCGTATTACTAATATATAAACCGCAACTAATGCAGTCGTGTTGCAGTTGTAACAACTGGTTGCTTTTTTCGGTACACATCATCAGCTCATTTTTATGTCCCCACTGCTGGGGCACGAGCCTTCCCTAAGGATAGATAGGGATAACGGGCCATAAACCACCACGCAGACCCAGTGCGGATTGGTGGTTGTTAACGACTGCTAATGCAGCCGGGACCAACGGCTTTACGTGCCTTCCGAAGGACGGAGGAGCTCGAGGTGTTACAGTTTTGGTCACCCATCCGATGACCGACTTTTATTGCTTAACCTCAGAACTCGCAGCCTGCGCCATTGAAAGAAATTATTTTTATTTTTTATTTATTGACTATCACACAGACATAACAGAAAAAAAAAAACAAAGAATATGAGAACATTACAAAAAATAACATTAAGACTAATACAAAAAAAATTCCATTGAACTCCTCGAAAGTTATTATTGTTGACAACAACAACAATCAACTCCATAAAACGTTTAAATGAAATCACGTAACAGTATTTAAAAACATTCGCACATCAGGGTGCCAAGTGCGAGTATCATTCGCCATTCAATCGCGTTAAGGGTGCGCCGACCAAAAAATGCCAAAAATGCAGTCACGGTTAAGTTGATATCATTAAAAATACTTTCGTATTAAATAAACAAAATATATATTTAGTATCAAAGGGAACGTGTTTACAATTAATCCGATCCATAAATTCATACACACACTATAGTTTTTTCTACAATATCATTTAATGTTAGGCAAAATCATGAAAACGAGTGGCGGCGTTTAGTTGACATCTTGTAGTTTATCTAAATTAATGTACTTACCTCTGATTTGGTCTAAACAATCACCAATGGTCTAAACTACAAATCGTTTGTCTCACTTTTTCGATTTATCTAGCGGTTTTTTAAATCATTATTTTTCAAATTAACACGTTAAATTCCCCGTACAAAATTAGTATGGCCGCGCGGCATCAAACAAATATGGACGAAGACATTTCAAATAAAATATATGACACTTGTCACTTACGGACGACACACCCTTAACGAAGACGAGAATGTGTATGGCAAAATTGTAACTCGCCTCGTAAGTCGCCAGGAGGTTCCTCCTGCCTGCTGCTTCGATGCCTTACGTTTTCGTTTACGTAATCGAATGAATACAGATAGTAACTAAAACTCATATAAATAAACCTACCATTATATGTCACATTACTTAATCTAATCTAGATAAACATCAAATATAACTTAAACAAACCACTACAGATTAAAAAAAAAAAACAAAAATATAAGATATACATACCTAACCCAATTCAAAAACAATAATAAATTTAAATTGAATCTTACATGCATCTCTTTTTACATCAGTAATTGCTATTTGTACCAAAAGATACGCACTGAACCTAACAATGCCGCATCTAGTCGTAACACGTTCTTTGTTTTGTTAATCCTTGTTTGGTGAGTCCGGTGCGGTGGCGGCCGGCCATAGCATTGTGAGAATTAACATTCGCCGCTAGGACGGCACACCACGAATGATGTATTATAAAAAACTACCGTGCTTAAGAGGTGTGTGTTTCTATTTATGTGCGCTGGATTGTTGATTTATTGTGATTTTAGATTAGTAAGTAAAGCTAATTTCTCAATAAGTGATTACCTATTGTAATTCTAATGAGAAATAATAAAGTCCATGCTCTAGGCACCAGCGATCGGCAAGCAACCTATATCACCGATGATATCTATTCTACAACCTACCTACCTAATCCAAGTATGATTATGTTAAACGTGGTGTCGGCTTCGCGGTCGCTAACGGCGAGTTTGCTCAACATTGGTGATTGAATATCTGTATCTCCTTTTTGGAAATAGACGTTGGAGTATGTACCTATGTATGTATCTTAATGGTAATGTGTGACATTTTACCTTCATAGATTCTCAACCCTAAAAATCAAGGTGCTTTGAAATTATCCACATTCTACGCTTCCGCAAGAGCGAGTTATGTCGCTTCATTAGGGTTGGCACTGGTGGTTATTTTAATATTGTATATTTTTTGTATCTTATCTTATCTTAGTGGGGCCTGCTGTGGTTTCCCTCTCGCAGTAACACTTCGACCCATCGGGATCTTTTGTGCAACCCCATCCTTTCACTCTTCCCCCTCTGTAAAGATAGATGCCATAAGTTTGGCAACGTCCTTAAGGGCGAAGAGCCTGAAGTCCTCCGGTTTCGGATAGGCCGACCCCAGGAGTCCCATTCATTTCCTACCCAGAGAGTCGCAGTCACACAATAGGTGCTGCATTGACTCATTGAACATTGCCACGTTGGATAGCAATGCTCAACCCTGGCCCAAGTAGCTGGCTCTGGGGTCCCGGGTGGTTTTTACTTTTAAGATAAATAAATGGGATTGATTGCGTTTAGCATTTAGCCAATTTCGAGTATTTTTTATTATTAGTAGTAAGGTAAAGTCAATTGTACGGCACCATAAATTAAAATGGAGTCTCACAACACGTGTTATTACGGGAAGAACTCTAAATTGGATTAATTTAATACTTACCTATTAATTTAATATTAGATTACCTGCTTCTTAGTTGTCAACCAACTTGTGTCAAACACTGGGTTTATCGTGTCTAGTGATGTAACGATTAAATATCACGATTATTATCATTGCACCTTATAATCGACGATTACGATTACGATTACTATTATTTGTTTTTAGTAATAAATAAAACAAATTATCAAATGTTTTTGTTATGTTTATATAATTTTTAACGCAAATTTTGTTGCGAAACCAATTACAAAAACACAAATGTTGAAAAAATTTCCACGAGCAGGATTTGAACCTGCACCCTTCTGATATACCGAGTCAGGTGCTCTTCCAATTGAGCTATCGTGGTTCTAACCAGCCCGCCGAAATTATTCAACACTATTTACTTTTTACTTTGAAAGCCAACGGCACCCATTCAATGTCAACAACTACCGTCATTAACACCCGATCATAATATTTTTACAAATACTAAAGATCAGTTAAGAAATAGGCAAGCTATTTATAAAATGTTTTTGTTTTGTTTATATAATTTTTAACGCAAATTTTGTTGGTAAACAAATTACAAAAACACAAATGTTGAAAAAATTTCCACGAGCAGGATTTGAACTTGCATCCTTCTGACATACCGGGTCAGGTGCTCTTCCAATTGAGCTATCGTGGTTCTATGGTGGTGGTATGTCAGAAGGGTGCAGGTTCAAATCCTGCTCATGGAAATTTTTTCAACATTTGTGTTTTTGTAAACAAATTATCGATAAATCAAGATAAGATTTATTACGTACTTTAAGATTTTGTTCAAAAAACATAAAATTTCTAGCTTTTTTAGTCCAATTAATTTAAACATTTTAAATACATGTGACGTCCCAGAGCAGGCACTTTCCTTTTTGCCAAGTAATACTAATACATAAATATACTATTATACTTATTTTATATACGGAAGAGTTGTTGCAAACTACGACTTAGTCAAGAGATGCAAATGCAGTTTTGTCTTAAAAGTGGCAAGTGACTTAAAGTGACGGATGTCAGACGGGAGGTTATTGCAAAGGCTTGTAGCCTTGACCGTGTAAGAGTCTCTGAAATCCGCACGAGTCAAAGGATGTTTCAGCAGGTTGTCAACCCTAGACCTAAGCTCACGATTGTGATCCGTGCCAAGAAATTGGAAATGTTCCTTAAGGTAGGGAGGGGTGCGAGAGTCATACAGCACGTTAAATAAGAGCGTGAGAACATGCTCCTCAGGTTGCAATCTGATTGGAAGCCAACAAAGTTTGGCACTGAAATCAGACACATACATGCGCAGGCCATATAATATTAACCTTATGCAAAGAATCTGCAGACGCTGCAGTTTGTCCAGAAGATCCTCATTGAGGTCAATGGCAGAAACGTCAGCATAGTGTAGGATAGGCATGTTAATCGTGAAATATCAATAATCGTCGATTACGATTCATCGAAATCGTAATTGTTTCATCACTAATCATGTCAAAGACTGGTGACACTATACCTATTTTCTAGTATTCTTAGTACCTAGTTTTTTTTACTAAAGAAAACCTTATACTTGGTTTGATCGCAGCCCTTATTGTGCTAACGTTCCGCGGAAAGGAGAAATTAGGGTTCTTCAGGCAGTCACTTGCGCGTCTCGATAATTTTGTTGACACATTGCCTTTGGGAGAGCTTGCGGTTGGGGTGAACCGCTCCCTTACTATGTAACTTAGCGACCGGTTGCTATTTAACGGTAACTAATCTTACTAATTATGACATGCCCCTTCCGATAGAATGCGGTTTAATGCTTCGGATGGCACGTAAAACCGCGAGGTAGGATTCTGCTTATATTAAGTATATATAATTATCTGGCTCGTCCAGTTTCTTTTGATGACGTTGTGACCCGTCTTAACGCCTTTTTTGTTTTAAAGCACAAATTAAGGTCTTGAGAAGTAGAGTTGAAGTTGAAGAGTTGAAGTTATTGAGAAGCTCGATGGCGCAGTGGTTAACGCGCCCGGTCTGCAAGTGTTGAGGTTAAGCAACTTTCGCAAAGGCTTGTCATCGGATGGGTGACCAAATATGTATTATCTCTAACCTTCTCCGTGCTTCGGAAGGCACGTTAAGCCGTTGGTCCCGGCTGCATTAGTAGTCGGTAACAACCACCAAACCGCACTGGACCCGCGTGTTGGTTTATGGCCCGTTCCCTCGATCCGCCTCGGAAGGCTCTGCTGGGTTACCCCAGCAGTGGGGACATAAAAATGTGCTGACGAAGATGAAGTTCTTACCACAAAGGTTACTGAACCAAATCGCACGTCATATATAAAAAAAAAATCTTTTAGTTTTAAATTTCAATGCCAAGAGCTAATTTTCCATTCTCATAGTTTTCTCGTTTTCGTTAACGTATATTTACGGTCACGCGGTGGTTTCGGGACCGGTCACTGTTTACGTAGTTAACCAGCAGTGTGTCTAGTCTATACTGTGTTGTGTAATTTTTATCTGATCTCGGCGTTTCAAGTGATGTGTGTCGCTCTTTTGACGTTCACTTGTGTGCGAAAAATGTTAAACTGGTTGTGAAAATTGACTTAGAAACTTCTATATTACATTATTACATAATTAAACTGGAATAAAACTGGCGCCAGAAGTATATTTCTGGTGGGTTCATTAACGTTTAAATACCTAAAATAGCCAAATTCTTTGTCTCTTATCATTATTTTTCTTTTTTTAGGGTTCCGTAGTCAACAAGGATCTGTCTGTCTGTCCGCCCCCAGTCTAGCTCATAGACTCTTAGTACTAGAAAGCTGTAATTTGGCATGAATATACATATTAATGACACCGACAAAGTGGTGAAGTAAATTTTTTTTTAAATATTTTAGTTTACCTCCCCTGCACGTGAAGTGGGTATGTTTTTTTTTCTTGTCTACCCCATAGTGTGGGGTATCGTTGAATAGCAATTTCAAAAATATAGCAAGTTGGTGGAAACAATTTTTTGAATGAGGCATTCGTTTGTGAACTATTACGCTTTAAAGTGCAAAATGTTGTTAGAGTAAAGTGTGCCCCCCCCCCCCTGCCAGCCAAATGGTTGTTTTTGGATAAGTGAAAAAACTCACGATAGTTGTATATATGACGAAGTTAAAAAGAAAACTATCACAGCTAAGTAGGCTTAACAAGTTTACGAGTAACAGTCGACCAACTTATAAAATGTACTTGGCGCAGTACAAATTCCTCATTGGGAACTACATAGGTCACTTTGTCAGGTGTGTGAAACCGGTAGTATCTACATTAAATAAATGTTCACAAAAGCCCTCTTCTCAGTGTCCGCATTATTGAGATGGGCTACGGAACCCTACACTGCGCGTGGCACGACACGCACTTGGCCGGTTTTTTCTATTCTGAGGAAGATGTTGCCCTTGGTTCTTATTATCACAAAGTAAGTAACATTATATGTAGCAGGGTTATGAACCGACAGCGAGAACTTTCAGACTATATTAACAACTAGGGTGACTTGCGATACGAATAATTAGTTGACTTTGATTCTAAGAATATAATCCAGTAAAACTATATAAACATTATACTAATGCATGGTAGTACACAGACACGCAAAATTATTACGCTACCAAAAATTTCAATCATTGGTAATCCCAATAAATTATTTCAATAAAATAAAAAATAAAAAACTTTCACTTTAATATTTTCTTATTTAAAAAAAATATATAAACTGCTTAGACATTTACAGTCTACAACGATTAGCCATTATCCGTTAAAATGAGCGATGTCACCGACCCTAATTATGACAGTAGCGTATTAATGTTTAATGAGAATTGCCTAATCTAGGGGTCACATTACACCCGGCATAAGTGCTTTAAGCCCTCAAACTAAATTACTGCTTTTCAGAGCGTGGACAGAGCACTTTGGCATAGCTGTACGGGACTGTCAGCGTCACGTACACAGAGCAGAGTTGTACAGTACACTTACTTAACGCTCCCCGATCCGATCCGAACCCCTCAGAGAATCTAGTAGGACGCACTAGTGCGTGATGCCGTGCCCTCTAGAAAACCTCCGGAGGTGATTCGTTTTACGCCGCTTGAGGTTCACCGCCCTTTAAATTTCTCGCCGCCCCCAAAAAAAGGGTGAATCGGAATATGCATCGTGAGGAAATCAGCAAAGTCTTCAAAAAAAAAACCTTACAAACGTGCGGAACCTTTCACTTACCAGTAGGTAAATGAAAGTGCCAGTATAAGCACTTTTACCAACCATAAAGGAAGGTATCCACTATTTTCGCGAACCTCTCGTGCTCGGCTCTCCTGTAACTGCTCTAATGGAGACGCTACGCACGCTTCTTCATAAAAACCGACACAGCGCGGATCGCATGCCGCGGAGCGAGCATCGTTGAACCACAAAGTAAGGAGACTACAAAATTCAAAATTCAAAACCGTTTATTCAGTTTAGGCTACAAGTAGCACTTGTGAATGTCACTATGCCATCGGTTCGTAAGTCTACTCTGGGCGGGAGATCTTGTACTGAGAAGAACCGGCAAGAAACTCAGCAAGTGTTCAGCTCTTTTCTCCCTTACAGCGTCAAAAATATTGGGAAATTCCCTATCATAGCAGTACATAATCCATTACAAATAAACACAAAAAATATATAAGACAACCACAACATGTAAAAAAAACAAAATAAAAAATCTAAGCTAACTCAATTTCCATCAGGTAAAAGTTTCAATTTCCAAAATGTCATACAGTACCACTACAGTACTCTAGTGAAAATCAAAAATTGTTTAAGAAAAACAAAGTCAAACTATAGTGAATAATACTAAAAATACGATAAGTATGCAAGAGCAGATCAGCCTCCACAGGCGGCACCCGTTCACGAGTATGACAGATGAATCAGCCATCGCTTCGCTCTACCGTATTTTAGGGAACGTAACGACCCGACGCGGAAGACGCAGAAGACGCAGACGACTACAGAAGGTAAGCTTTTCACAAATGCGCCCGAGCAACGCGCACATAGAAAACGAACTGTTTGGAGATCCGTGTCCGTGAGAAGGTCTACCTATGTATGCGTTGCTTGATTTGTATCAAGTTTAACTTCTAGGTCTCAATAGTTTTGGTGGTTGAACGCTCCATGTTCGCGAACGTACCCATTACCAGGAGCAGTTGCAGGAACACGGAGCGCAGTAGGTGCGCGAACATATCTAATGGATACCCACCTTTAGGTTGTACCAGAAGTGGCAGACGACTCTGCGCAAGTAAGACTTGCACAGAAGACCATCTGCGTGAGGTCATAACGCCAGATTAGGCCAGAGTACTCATTAAGACTAGTGCCAGTGAATTGTCAAAGGACACACAAAAATTTAATGACTTAGCATAAATGGCGATTCGAGATGATTTGTTATAATAACACATTCTAATTTGTTGTATCGGTTCGACACAAAACATAGTTTAGATAAAAACCTCAAAATTTTGACATAAATAGACAAGTAACACGGTAAAACACCAATTGAATCATTAATAAATTGGTTTTGTAGTACTTTACTTAATGAAACGTACATTATTTTATTTTTATTTGGGTAACAAACATTTATACTAAATAAAATTTAATAGAACATACAATAATAACACTTACGTGAGTAACGTTTCCACAATTTCATGACATAATTGTTATAAATAAACAAATTTTACATTTTGAATAGTTGTACTGTACTTCACTATTCTATGAAACTCCGGTCAATCAAGGGTGTTGGGTATTCTGTCTTAGTTTAGACAGCAAACTAAATTAATTTGTATTGAATTGGAAATGGGCTTAAGACTAATTACTTCACCCCACTAGTTTGACAATAGTGGGCACAAATAAATTGATACGTAAACATTGTATTATTTCGGTACTTAATAGAACATATTGAAATGAGAAATGGTTATTGTGAACTAGTTACCTAGAGAACCCAGTCAGTGACGATCTTCGACCACCTCTATGGGCCCATGCGGCTGACGTACCCAGCCCACCCGATCCGATCCGAACCCTTCGGAGAATCTAGTAGAGCACGGGGAGGCGCACTAGTGCGCGATGCCGTTCCCTCTAGAAAACCCCCGAAGGTGATTCGTTTCACACGGCTTGAGGGACCCTTTACGTTCCTCGCCGCCCCCAAAAAAGCCCGGTGAAGCTGAAAATGCCGTCAGAGGCAATCAGCAATCTCTCTAAAAAAAAGTGATGATAAGGCCGAAGGTGGATGGCACTGGCACTGGCTATCGCTACAAACATTGATGTTATGGTAGTGGTAGCTAGCCAGACGGACAAATAAGCCGTACCACCAACCAAACTGAGTACACAACACGCCATCGTCGCCATAACATTAATGTTTGTAGCATTGTTGTGTTCTTGCAGCTAGAGATAAGATAGTCAGTGCCTCAACATAATGAGGATTCCGGGTAAAGTGCGCTTCCACCATTGGCATTATCATCAGGTGATGATCACTGTACCTAAAATATTTAAAAAAATACACTACGCGGGCCCTGTGCGGATTGAAATGAAAATGAGATGATACACCATACAAAAGACTTAGAGAGGACAATACAAGAAGAAGTACAAATGGCGGCCTTATCGCTAAAAAGCCAATTTCTTCCAGGCAACCATGTGTTGAATAGACAAAAAAAGCTAAGAAATGAGCGGCAAATGGTGTTCTCCGAAATATTAATTGACGTGTATTGACACACAATATAAAAACACTTAATTATCATACAAACAATGCATATACCTACTTACAGCTATATAAATTTCATAGATTGGTAGTGCCGTGACCATGCGACGGCTTCAAAACCTCGGAACAGCTCGAGATGATACATTTTTGGTCTGGCCAATAGCCGGCCTTTGTGAAATTCGCTTTACTTCAGCAATTGCAAACCTACAGCAGCTGCAGTTAACCGCAGATGGTTCGAGCTAAACGCTTTTCTAAAGTAAAGTACTACTAAAAAGGTTAAAGCAAAGAGTACAGACAGGTTACCTACATAGTTGGAAGTAACTTCGTGAAGTTTTTAGCAAGTGGGAACAGCTGTTTCGCAGTACCTACAGTCGCCGACAATGTGGTTTCGCATAAGAGTTTACGACTTTAATTGTAAACAGATGAAGCTCGCAAGCTGTTCAGTGTTTACTCTTTTCTGCTAATGACTGTACACGTTTGAAGGACATTGTGTGAAAATTTCCTTATTATTTTAAGATTGTAATTTTTGTAATCACTTACGCTTTGTTTGTCTTGTTATCCGCGACTTCGTTCGCGAAGACTACAGTAAAAAAAAAAGTATCCTATATGCTGGTCTGGGTCATGGTCTGTGTGTGAGGCAAGTTTCATTAAAATCCATTCAGTAGTTTTTACGTGAAAAAGTAACAAACATCCATCCATACTTACAAACTTTCGCGTTTATAATATTAGTAGGATGTTTTAGTAGTGCGATGTAAATGTTTTATAACATATAATAACAAGATAGACTAAAACAAGTCCTAACATCAACCAAACCAGGTACAAACATGCCCCCCGCTTAGAATCGAACCCGGGACGTCTGTCTGAGACCGGTGGTCTTATCACTAGACGCTCGAGTAAGGCTTACAGATTTTTATTAACACTTTGTTCAATGTACAAGTGTCAATAATATACGTTTTTTGCCGGTTCCTACGCTTGCTTTCTAGCCAACTCATTCGAAAGAAAGACAAATGGCTCACTATCCTATCCACACTTGCCGTAAACTAAACGAAGTCCCCGCACTAACAAAAAAACGCCGATACCATAAACCCGAAACTCGATTGTATTTAGTTTGAACCGCAAATATCACAATAGTCGCAACAGTGCACACACATCCGTTCAAAAAATTCGAACACAAATAATACAAAAAAAAAAAAAGAATCTCGAAACAATACAATGTCATCAGAACTGTCTACTGAGTCTCGTAGTCACTGCGGCTTTTAAACAAAAACGAATCTCCCGCATTACTTTGCTGCGAAAACTATAGTTTCATAACAAATATTGTAAGCTCACTGCGCGATGTATACAGAACTCAGTTTCGTCTCGATACCCATTCGCGTTTCGGGATAGTCTCACTGGGATAGGAGGTCGAAAAGAATCAGGACTTTTCTCCCGTCCATAGGTCGACGAGAGCAGTATCATAAAGAATTCAGTAACAAGTGATACACGTCAGTCCAGCGCGCCTTTATTTATTGACAGCGAGCAATGTTACCTGTGGGTGTATGTACATTGGTGGGCACGAAATGTACCAGCTAATGTGACAAATTGAATTAGTTTTTTGGGGTGAGTCCACTATTATACGATGAATTTAATCATGAAGTGATATTAGAGTGAAATTGTGTGACATAATGATGTTTTGTGAATATGTAAAGAATTTTCTAATAAGTGGTACTCTTTTCAACAAAGATTGCCAATATAAATTGTATGGGACGTAAATGTAAATAAATTTTTAATAAATTTACGTTTTAGTTTAATTTCATTCTGTTTACGTAATCTTAAGTGTTTTGTTTTAATGTAACGTGTTTGCGTAAAGTCTTGAGAAATGACGAAACATTTTTAAGACTACTTTCTTTAAATATTATTATTTTTACTAAATGCCAGGTCTTTTGACCATTACGACAAGCTTTTTATAACCCTTCCAAGCATTAGTTACTTTAGGGCTCAACAGTACAACAAATCAAGTCTCAGCCATAACTTTTGACATTATATATAATTTCTTCTATCGCAATGTCGGTAAGACAGTATGAGTACGTCAAATCAAATTAAACTTACATCCATCAACGGCAGCACTCACCGTTATGATCTATATCAATTCTGTGGACGTAAAGCTAGCAAGAGCATAAAAGTTCCCACGGATACCACCGGAATAACCCGCACCCTGAACACGTAGCACGGCGAGCAGTTGCGAAATGACAGCTGTCATATAAATTTATATACTGTCATATTTATTTATTTTTCACTTGGTCTTCATCTTACCTGATGTTATGTGAGGAAAGGCCGATGGTGATGGCATATATGGTAATTATAACATAACAATAACCAATAAACATTTGTAGCGATGACTTGATTGCAGGAATAGAAACCCAACAACGTTTGAGATTAAGGCTATACTATATTGTTTTCTAAAGTTTACGTGAACACTACACATTGATCCCACGGTCCTTGCAAAGCGTCTGAAACGTCAGGATAAACATTAATAACACCACGAACCCTGCAAAGGGTTCGAAATGTCAGGATAAACATTAATAATAAATGTAATGTGTAAAATAAACTTGAGTAGATCCGTAAAAGTTGTTTCATTTCAATTTAAGGCTATACTTTTCCCTTTTTGTTATCATAAAAGCCCTTGCAAAAAAAGCTTGCTATTAATTTTTTTCGCGGCTTTTTTAAAACAGAATTTCGATTAGGATATAATTAATTAAATAAAACTTGTCATGGATACTTTGCCCTAAACTCAGTCTGAACTGAGATAAGAAGCTTAAACCTAAAAAAATGTATTTTTGCTAGTTACTTATTTTGTATTTGGTAACAAAATTTTTATATTCTATTTTCATGTAAGTTTATTGTAACTTAAATAAGTGTATATTACTAATATTATGAATGTGTTTATACAATAAATAATTATTTAAATAAGTATTTAAAATAAAAATGTACACTTTAACTATTTGGTGATCATTCATTTGGTTTAACGAATGAGCGCGAGGTATTGCATTACTCTTAGTGTCAATTAAATAAAATACAATTTTCATTAGAAAGAATTATTCTTTGTTATGAAAAATCATTTCAAATAATACCTGACCCATTTTTTTTCAGAATATAATGTTAAAATTGTCTATTACTAAGGTGAGATGAAGATGAAGAGATGAGATGTCAATTTATATGACCAATAAGTAGTATTGGAGCAAGTACAGACGCCTGCACATCAACCTATCCAAAACTGTCAAATTTCTTTAATACATTTTCAACCATATTATAAAGGCATAAAGTTCAAAGTCTATTGAGGAAATTTGACAGTTTGTGGTAGGTTGATGTGCAGGCGTGTGTACAAAAGTCCTCAACACATTGCAGTTTTTAAAAGTTTAGGCCTCTGTATCTCGATGCAGACTGAGTTTAGATGAATGTTTACATAACAATTTTTACAAGATATAATAAATCCTAATCGAAATTCAGCAACTTATTACTGGCCGCGAGAAAAAAAAAGGCAAGCTACCCCCCAACATAATGGTCATCGTCTTTTACAATGCTTTTATAAAATCTACTGAGATAAGTTCTGTTGTCCTAATTCAAGTATCGTTAAAATAACTTAATACAAAGTTTACGATTCCGTAGTTGTCTTGTCCAATAAAAATATTTTTTTTCTTTCTTTCTTTAAAATGATCGATTATAAAATTGTACACAAAAATGTGAAACAAAAATAAAATGTTGGGCAAAAAAGGTATGATCGACTCTAAAATTGTACACAATATTGTGACCCTAAGTAAAATCTTATTTGGCAAAAAAAAATAAATCTGTGCAGTAGTTTCGCGACGATCTCGCGACCGGTCACTATCTACCTGTTAAGGCGCATAGTGCGGAATGTTGCAATTTGCCGAGCTGCAATTCTGCAAGGTTTACTGCGACGAACGCTTTAAACATTTTGAAATGGCCCGTGTTCATTTAAATGATGTCTTCTCTGTTGAATTTAGTAGAATGATTGCTGACATAGTTACCCTGTCACCATGTGTGTGTATAGTGTCCGAATAAAGATTTTATCTATCTATTTACCACCACACGGGCCCAGTGCGGTGCGGTAGTTGATTTCGACTACTAATGCAGCCGGGACCAACAGTTTTACGTGTCTTCCATCACGGAAGAGTTCGAGATTATAAAAGTTTTGGTCGCTTCTTCGATGACCGGCTTTTAGTCATCTTACAGTTACATAATTTCCTCATGACTTATAAACTAATTACGAAGGTCGCAAATGTAGTACTTACAAAAAACCAACACAGAGTTTTATTGTAAGCAAATTATAATTCAGAATCAGAAATCACTTTTCGTAGTAAAACTACCATTTACTATTACATTTATTTAACATATAAACTAAATTATTTCACATTTGTTATAGTTTTATAGGAGAGGCCTTGGTCTCGCAGTGGACGTCTTTTGGCTGAGATGATGATGATAGTTTTGTTTTGTTTTCAATGTCAATCAACTCTTTGTCTTGGTGACACCAAAAATAAATAAAAAAGATATATTTTGAGTTAAATAACATAGGAACCTATTTCCTTGCTCGCCAGTGTACGGTGTGGCACGTAGTCTATGGCAGCCGGTGTCATGCTACCTAACTTGATTACATACACGTGGACACGAAAACAGGGTGTCGACTCTGCTACTTTAAAACGTCTAAGTAACAATCTTAACAGAGTGGTTTCATAACATATTAATTAGCCCTATAAGAGGAGCTCGATACGACAGTTTTGCCTGGTCTTCGATTGCCAAAGTTAAGTGATCTTCGCAAAAGCTGGTCATCGGATGGGTGACCAAAAATGTATCATCTCGAGCTCCTTAGTGCTCCGGAGAGGACGCAAAGCCGTTAACAACTACCAACCCGAACTAGGCCCGCTTAATAGTCTATGGCCTCTTCTGCCCATGCGAGTGGGCACGTTTTATGTTACATGTGAATGTGTAGTTGCAATCTTGAGTTAGTTTGGTCGTGATTGAGCGGGGCATCCGATCACGATAAAACTTTTAGTTAAGTATTGATAAAATTTATAAAATTCAGTGAAAAAATTAAACCCCACCCGACCCAGCCAGGAATCGAACCTGGGTCTTCCGCAATCCGGGCGGCTGCACTGACTGCTATGCTACCGGGAAGGCTGACGTAAGCGCTGAATTTTGCCACTGCTATTTTAATGTTTTTTTTGAGTGCTTTTTAGCGGCACGAGCGCCATCTATCCAACGGTCGTTGCAACCGATGGCGATGGCAGATTTACCTTTGCAGATGAAATACCACAAATTTGATAACATAACGATATAGTAAATTTAAAAAAAAAATTGAAAAAATTAAACGCTAACCGTTTTTTTCACTGTATTTTATAAATTTTATAAATATTTAATTTAGCTTCAGTGCAGCAATTAGCATTTGAAAATAAAAAGTAAAATTTACTTTTAGTTAAAGTTTTTCCAAATTGCAGGTTTGTTTATTCACTTTGAACATTATATATAACTAGCGGCCCGCCCCGGCTTCGCACGGGTGGACATTTTTTTTTAATATAGCCTATGTTACTCAGCGCTAATGTAGCATTCTAATGGTGAAATATTTTTTTAAATCGGTCTAGTAGTTTTTGAGTTTATTCGTTACAAACAGAAATACAAAAATACAAAGCTTTCCTCTTTATTATATATGACGAAACAAGAGATATTGTGATTTTGTGGGATTGTTTTAACTTTTCAGTGTGAGTGTTACGATGTGTCAGTAACATGAACATTCCCGTCGAAGGTTTAGGAAATGATTGAAATGTATTTTTCTGTAGCCATAGGCTGTAAAAGTCAATGCAAACAATCTGAAACCTTCATTTTTTTCGTTTTTTTTATTTTACTACTGAAAATCGCTTTGCCGTCATTTTACCTGCTTTTTTTTTTGTGTTGCTGATGGCCTCATTCGGCATTTTCACATGTCATTTTTCGGAGCGACGAGTTACTTAAAGTGTTGAGTGAGGAACCCCCTCATACCTCCCCGCCCGATCCTCTAAATGACAGCACACATTTACAGAATACACTAAACATGCACACCAGTTTAGGCCCAAGACACCGTACTCGTAGAACAAGGGTACGAAGAACCGGTTCACACTCGCTCTACACCAGGTACAGACATGTACCTGGTCGGTTCTCTCCTCCTCCATGGCCCGGTCAACCCGAGCCGAGGTCCGTGCCTTTAGAGGCGCCCTCGGGTTGCTCCGCTCCCCGATCCTCTAGATAACCTCCGAAGGTGATTCGTTTCACACGGCTTAAGGGACCCTTTACGTTCCTCGCCGCCCCCAAAAAAAGCCCGGTGAAGCTGAAAATGCTGTAGAGGCAATCAGCAATCTCTCTAAAAAAAAAACCCTCATATCGACGTTATTATTATTGTTTTGTGATGTCACACAAAAAAACCTGTCGCACAGCACTAATAGTTCAGTTACCTCTGTATATTATATTTATGATCACTGTTGCTTGCTTATGCGCGCCTGACGTGCATGACGTCACTAATATAACTATCTAATTAACAATATAAAATAACCTAAAGTAACTAAAACTATTACGAAACTAAAAAATGGCGTCAAAAAATTCCTCCGCGTCGCTGTCGACTGGTAATGTACCCAAGAGACTGGCGGCATTGGGGTCCAAGTGCTCATGTTTTATTTACTGACATCTCCAAACGGCTGGTTGACACTACCCATGACCCAAGGGCTGGCTTTTACCTTGGCCAGAGGCTAAGCATTGCCACACAACGTGGCAATGCCGCCAGTCTCTTGGGTACATTACCAGTCGACAGCGACGCGGAGGAATTTTTTGACGCCATTTTTTAGTTTCGTAATAGTTTTAGTTACTTTAGGTTATTTTATAATGTATTTCATTGTACTTATATTATGACATATGATTAACAATTGCATGACAAATTTATTTTGAAAAATTTTTTTTCACAAAAGAATAGTTTATTAAAAAAAATATGACAAAATAAAGTTAATATTATGATTAAGTAACTATGTATTCAAGATCTAGATCAGACACACTTTTGGTATTTTCATTATGACACCTATCTGATACACGCTGTATATTATATACATACGTATACGTATTATATACAGACGTGTTGATGTTGTTTCTGTTTCAAAACTTGACGTAGGGTTGTCACTTTACAGTTTTATTTAGCACCAAAGAACCTCAATATCTCGGCCATGTGGTGCTTTTCAGGTATGTTCATTATTTTCCAGGGTCCTATGAACGGTACCCTATCTGCTATATCCGGGATTATACTGGTATTACCAAACACCCTGTATCTTCTAAGCGTACTTGAGTACTTAAGTGCAGATGCACAGAACCTATGTTAGAATCGTTTCATTTTATTTTCTTTTAGTAAATGTTTGTAAAAGTTAGCTCTAAGTGAAATTTGCAATTTAAATCGGGTATTTTCTCGATAGAATATTGCATTCCGATCCAGTGGTAGGGTCGGGACTATTTTAATATGCTTTAATATGCTTCGGAGAGAGAATAAACTTACCTAATTGAAAACTCTTTTGCTTGTTTCTTTACTTTTACGTAATCTTAACATTCTAAGTAACCTTAATCTGTGTTTATTTATATATATATTTTTTAAAACCGCAATATATTTTAGTCGGTCAGTATTACTGATCTCGCTATATTTTAAATAAAAATAGGTCTGACGAAATTTGTCAAATTTTTTTGGTGTGACGAGATTCTTGTATGGCGATTGCGGAATTATCCAATAATAGATGAGAAAAAGTTATGATGCAGGCATGTAAATTTGTGATTGACGGTACTCCGCGAAATCTTTTTAGTTACAATAATGATAAGACGATCTGGTGATGGTCGCGGGAAGCCGCTGGATGCGAGCAGAAACCGGTCGTTGTGGAGAATCCTTGGGGGAGGCCTTTGTACAGCAGTAGATAGCTTCTGGCTGAGATGATGATAGATACAGTTTCGTATGTTTAGACTGTTCAACAAAAAAAAATCAAATTTAAAATATTTTTTTCCCCATCTCAATTTAGGTATTTAATGCTAAAACTAAATCAATATAACAATATTGACAACCCATTGCTACAGGTCACACAAAGGGGTGACACAATTTATATTACTTAATTTTTATTTTATAGGGCAAATCAAATTAGGGACATGATAGCCGAAACGGAATTGGAACCCATCATCAATTCTGTGCGTAATGATGACACTGACGGTGATTTCTCTCTTGAAGGCATTGAATTTCTAGATTCTGTTATGGTTCTGATTCTGTCTACCTTATTCAAATGTATTTTTTAATTTATCCCAAAAAAAAATTACGTGATCCAAATGAATCCTACTATGAATAAAGTATTTTTGGGTTGAGTTCCATCATCATCACGTCAGCCCTAGAATATCCACTAGGTACTGGATAAATAAAGCCCACCTCAGTCTATGAGCATCATATTTTGTGGTAATAACTAGCGCACATCTAGTTCCTTGCTAATCTTATAATATGTGTGCCGGTGTTTTACATACAAGCTACAGGCTAATAAAACACAATATTTCAACAAAAAAAAAAATTAAAAAAAAATATATCTACGAAAATTCAAGTATCAAACATACGATTTCAGCGTACTATCAATGTTGACACCTGTATTTTATTTAATTTGCCGCCTTTTTCATGGGATACGACTCGCTTGACAGACTCTATAATAAGTAATAACATGAAAAACTTTAAATCTTCAATGAGGTTTGTTATCATCGTTGTACCTGTACTTATATTATGACGAGGTTTTATTTGTAACAAGGAGTAGGATGACCATGATGTTAATATTCATAGTTATTAACTTTACTTCCCAGACAAAAAAAATGAAAAATGGAACGCTGACATGTAAGTTTTATTATTATTGTAATGGCTATAATTTACTTAGTCGGAATCAGTAGGTCCTGATCACCGATAAAAAGTCTTCGTGTAACGCTGGTCGTATAACGCTGAATAATATCGTTTAGTTTCTGATGGACATTTCGTCACGACTTACTGCCTTCCAATTTACTGGCAACCGAGCTTACTCCCCAACTCGGACTTTGTTTCCCCTCACAAGTATGTCAGGCTGTAGACGTTTAGAGTTTCGCGTAATTTCGCTGCGGAGATATTTCCCGGTGTGCGATAAGTAGGTTCAAGTATGCGGAAGTATTTGGAGGACACCCTCGGCGGCCGGTGCGGGGGGGGGGGTGCTTTACCTTTAACTAATTCTGTCTGTTTGTGCTCTCGGAAATTAAGGAATGGCGTTAATTTTCTGCCAATATTAACTCTTATATTACTGTTATTTTCTTGGTTTCTAGTAGGTAAATTCCAAGACCGGAACGTAGTTATAATACTCGTAACTATAATTTATTAGGCCAAAGAACTAGCTAACGTTTAGCTATAATAAACGTTAGAGTAACTATTTGGTCGACATTATTAATATAGCTTTAGTTTTAGTTTTAATATATTTTGTATGCTAAATGCCAACAACTGTTATTTCTTTCTTTCCTTCTAAATCGGAACGACATAGTTAAATACTGAATGTAATATCGTTCAGATTTTCATGCAAATTTCGTCACGATTCCGATTTACTGGCAACGGAGGCTCCGTTGCAATCCCCAACTCGGACTTTGTTTTCCCTCACACGTATGTCAGGTTGTACTGTAGACGTTTAGAGTGTCGCGTAATTTCTCTGCGGAGATATTTCCCGGAGTGCGATGAGTAGGTTCAAGTATGCGGAAGTATTTGGAGGACACCTTCGGCGGCCGGTGCGGGGGTACCTTTAACTAATACTGTCTGTGCTATCAGATATTAGGGGAATTGTGTTAATTTTCTGACAAAGTTAACTCTTATATTACTGTTAATTTTTTTTCCGGTATTAATCGGGATTTAATATTGTCGAAATTAAGAATAATTAATAATATTAAGAGCTTCTCCACGATCAAAAATGTATCATCTCAACCTCCTTCACGGAAGGCACGTAAAGCCGTTGGTCCCGGCTGCATTAGCAGTCGTTAACAACCACCAATCCACTGGACCCGCGTGGTGGTTTATGGCCCGTTCTCCCTATCATTCACAGGGAAGGCTCGTACCCCAGCAGTGGGGACATAAAATGAGCTGGCGATGGTGATAGATGACTATGATTATGAAAACGTCAGAATTAAATCGAATGTGAATTAAAGGCGATTAGATCCGTAAAAGTTACGTTCAATCGTCATCATCTTAATTTTAACCACTTAACCACTCACTGCTGGACATAATGCCACCTCCATGTTACCTATTCCATTCATTTCAATGGATCATTTTTTTATTTTTATTTTAGTATGAAAAGAGACAAAGTTATGTCAACTTGTGGAAGCAATCTTTTTTTTTAAATATTATGTTGTTCCTAAATTGCTTTACGAACTTAGCACTTTGCAATATAAACATTCAGCGTAACTTGACACTGTGGGTCGTATAACGAAATCCACCGTTTCCATTATAATCTGGAATGCAAAGAAAAGGTAATAATTGAAAAACTTCAGGTGGTCCCAACCCAAGGCGGTTTTTGAAGTACAAACAAAAGATATTAAGGGTTGATTGCTATACTGTGGTGGATTTGAATTTAGGGATCATTATGAGAACGAAGTGTCTTAGTCTCGGGAGGCTATTAACAAGAATTTGAGTGATTAAGGCATGATATATCAAAAAGATGATTGCTGTTACAGGATTTTGTTTAAATATTATAACTTTATTGCGTATAATATAAGGATACAGAAGCAATGTTGGACCGTTCGGTAGATGAACGAACGTAAGCTTCAATCCCAATAGCTCTATTAGACAATTATTCGTACTACTGACAATAACCCATACCTTACACAAGCGTTTTCGATTCTTGGATGGGTTAACACTAATCACAACAATCTTTATAACAAAAAAAATTGAGAAACTATATACTTTAGCAATGTATATTAAAAAGTTGATATAATAATGACTAAATGATAACCCTGTCAAGTCACTAAAAGAGAGAAGCGACACATTTACTTCGCAAAAATGAAAATAATCATTAAAAGTTACCCAAATCTGAAAGGCCAATTTAAAATTCAAAAGCATATCGAAAAAGATAACAAATATTACATGTAACCCTTGGACCGTACCGAACGATTCTTGACAGTATTTTTGTTTTCTTAATTATCATGGGAAATTCGGGATCGGGTAGGCTTCGAAGCAATTATGACATGCTTTGTGAAGGTAATGCTATTCAAGGGTTGCCGATCTGGGAGTTGAGTGTTGACGCTATAGCTTGTTTGCAGTGACAAACATGTTTGCCCTTTATTGGGGTTGGAAAACCTTTTTTGTATGTATTAAAAAACTTTTTAATATGCATAAGAACTCTTTGTTCTTTCCAACATGTAAATGAGTTGAATTGGGTTTACCAGCGTTAGGTTATCCATTTAGGTGGCCTGACATAATGCTTAGTACCTAGATACTTTTTAGAATCATCATCATCATCAGCTCATTTTATGTCCCCACTTCTGCGGCACGAGCCATCCCTATGGATGGAAGGGAGAACGGGTCATAAACCACCACGCGAGCGCAGTGCGGGTTGGTGGTTATAAACGACTGCTAATGCAGCGGGGACCAATGGCTTTACGAGCCTTGCGAAGCACGGAGGTGCTCGATAATAAGTAAATAAATTTTTAATGTAGGTATACTTTGTAGTTTCGATTGAATGACACAACTTTTACGGATCTACTCGCGTTTATTTTACACATTAGTTTTAATTAATGTTTACCCTGACGTTTTGAACCCTTTGCAGGGTCCGTGGTCACAGGGAGACTGAGGTGTTGGTCGTCTCATAATTAGTTAGTAGCTTGTATACCCTCATTTAAATTTAATCAGGCGCGTTCCGTTTTACGCAGAAAGAGCTTACAGTATGTTTTGGTCTGGCAGTATGGTGTTGGGGCTGGGATTTAATATTTTGTATGATGGGATCTCAGGCTGGTGGTAGATTCCAACCATCTTCTCTATTAAAATTAGGATGTTTTTTAGTTTAAATAGCCTCGCGTATCATCCTAGGGATGAATCGTTGTTCTCTAGCGAGTATTTGTGGTTTATCAAATCTGATGTAATGGTTGGGTCCCTCTAGGGAATGTTCGCATACTGCAAACTTATTTTCACGGCTATACTTGACGTTGGCTATACGTTCTTTAACACGGGTTCCTACACTTTTCTTTGTTTGCCCGATGTAAGAGAGCCCACAGTCGCAGTCCAGTTTGTACACGCCTGCATCTTGAAGGTGTATGTTGCACTTGATAGGTCGTAAAAATTGGTTGATCTTCTTCGGCGGCTTGAAGTAAGTGTTGATTGAAGCTCGCTTTAAGATATGTCCAATCTTGTCAGTGACACCTTTCATATATGGAAGTACAGCAGGTTGGTGCTCGACTGTGGTTGGTTTATTGCGTTTTCTGTGACGAAGCCGTGGTATTTTCAGTTTATTGTCCTGTAGTACGTGCTTGGCATGCTGAAGCTCAGCAGCCAGGTGTTGGGTGTCACAGATGCCGCTTGCTCTCTGAAACAAAGATTTCCCTACAACAGCCAACTGTCTAGGATGGTGGTAAGAATCACCATTGAGGTATCTGTATGGGTTACTTTACGATACACAGTGTGACTCAAACTATGGTCCGGATTCGTGATGATTGAAGTATCCAAGAAAGCTAGCTTACTATCTGCCTCTAACTCCATTGTGAATTGTATTTTTGATGTATGGAGTTAAGATGATCTAGAAAAGCAGATACTTAAGCAGATACAGATACAGACCCGGTATGTCAGAAGGGTGCGCAGGTTCAAATCCTGCTCGTGGAAAAGTTTTCAACATTTGTGTTTTTGTAATTTGTTTCGCAACAAAATTTGCGTTAAAATTATATAAACAAAACAAAAACATTCAAAATTAAAGCAAACACTTAATCTTACATTACAAGGATATGATTAATTTCCTACTCGCTCTTTCTCTTCTTAAACGTTGAGGTCCAGTGTTCAATGTCACTTACTGACCTGATAGGATGAGTTTTGCTCGTGTCATCGTTCTTCACTAAGATCCATCCTCTCCTGCACCATACATATTTGCATATATTTGTTGCCTTAAGTTCCGATTCCGCTTTCCACAGTAGGAACGCATTTGATGGAGTCAGCGCCTCACGCAGGATATTTTCCTGCCCGCTTCCTCTAAGTCTATGTCTTGCCTCGTTATGGTAACTGTCTTCGCACTGTCCAGCCATCACGTCCAGGAATCACGGCGTCCCTCACGTGGTGTAACATCCAGGGTAGATGCGTTTCCCTTTCTGTCCTGCACGAGCCTTACTTTCCTTCCTGTACACCATTAGAATGTATTTGTTATCTTGATATATTTTCCAGCTATTTTCTTAAAGATTTCCCGCAGATTCTTGTCTTCAGTTTTTGGAATTCCACTCACCTCCAGGAGCCACCCCATTTGTGTTTGTTCAATAGTCTGTAATTTTTGTTCGAGTAATTCTACTTTATTTTTTATGGGAGTATATTTAATATTCATATTAATAACCAGTGCGTCCTACCTGTTATAACATACGGAGCCGAGACGTGGACACTCACAGTACGACTGGTCCACAAATTTAAAGTCAGTCAGCGAGCTATGGAGAGAGCTATGCTAGGTGTAACTCTATGGGATCGAATTTGGAACGAAGTAATTCGCCAAATAACCAAAATTACTGACTGGCAAGCTGAACTGGCAATGGGCTGGTCATATAAGCCGCAGCGGCAGGACCACTAACCGTTGGGGTAGACGTGTTCTAGAGTGGAGACCGCGACTCGGTGTAAGACGCCCTTCGGCGCGGTGGAGCGACGTCATACGCAAAGTGGCTGGCAGCGGTTGGATGAGAATAGCCGAAATTTGCGCTCAGTGGCATGCATTGGGTGAGGCCTATGTCCAGCAGTGGACTGATGTGGGCTAATTTTGATGATGATGAATATTCAGAAATGGCTGTCACAGCTGAAAATCAATGTATATTTCGTTACGTTTTTTTAGAGTTGAAATGATCTGATGTTCAGCAAAATCTGAGTCCTGTTCCATACAAATATAAACGCAATGATGCAATTCACTATACGTATAACCATTCACCGAATTTAATACACTAATGTGAATTCTACATTGTATTATATGCTTGGAACATCGTAGTATCGCTGAAATGTGTTTAGGGATAATTTCACAGATTCTGCTCACGGCACATGTCGGGCAGTCCCGAGCCACGGCTCAGAATCCGTACGGGAATTTGGCGTGCGTGTGCACGATATTGTGCTATAGTAAATTATTGATTGTGGAAACGCTTTGGAGTTCAATAATGCATGAGTCGCTTTTGGACTTTGTCACAGCAAATTGTCTATAGCATTAGTGACGTCCGACGATGAGGTATTTCGGGAATATTTAGGCGCTTCACAGACAGAGCAACTATGATCTTAACTGCCTCTGTGGTCTAGTAGCTAAGACCAATGGTTTCAGACCATGAGACCCCAGGATCGATGTCCAGCAAATAGTACAGTACAAAAAACCAGCGCTTCTGTGGCATTATTTGTATTGCCACAAAAGCATTGCGGAGGCAGTTATCCGTTGGCCTTGCACGTCGTAGTTATTTTATTATTATTATTATTTTATTTTTTGTGATAGTGTTAGTTATTTTAAGATGTTGTTTTTTTTTGTTATTTTTATTTTTATTTTAGTTTACCTCATCTCATCATGTGTTTGTTTTTGTGCAGGTCAATAAATGTTTTTTATTCTTATTCTTACAGTCACGAGCATTAAAAGTGTGTACACTTTTGACTAGTTTTGTCTCTTATGCCATTTTGTTTAGAGTTACATTATTTACTGTTAATGCTTGTAGTGACGATAGTCAGTGCCTCAGTAATTGAGGATTCCGGGTGAAAGGCGCTTCCACCACCATTGGCCTTAGGTTTAAAGACATTTATTTCCCATAAGAACTTACAAATAGTTCACTTAAAATGAGATAACACTATAAATTTACATGTGGGCGCAGCGCAGTTAATTTTGTTAACAATGATTTTCACTTTAAGTAATTACTCACTTATTTATTACCATTAACAAGTTGCAAGTAGTTAACTAGGTACTTTCCCGACTCAATGACAAACTATTTTGAATTTAAGAAGCAAGCATCATGACAAACACAAAACACTTCTACCTTAACTTGGCATAGAAACGGCGCGTAGCCGTGTGCGAGTCAAAGAATAACCTTCCTTCCTTCTGGCCTTCAGGTAAGAAATAGTGCTTCAACCGTAAGAATAACACAATAAAAAATCTCCGTTTTGCGGCAACAGGCAACTCGCAAATAGCTTTTCCATACAGCAACTCTAGTTGCGAGTTTCGATTATCAACACCAGTTTTCAGTTTCTGCACTAGATATTAGAATCAGTTTCAAATTTATCAACTCGATGCTTCGGAAGGCACGCCTAACTACGCAAAGCCCAACGGCTTTACGTGTCTTCCAGGCAACTGCAGGCAGTTAACAATCACCAATCCGCACTGGGCCCGCGTGGTGGTTTGGCCCTTTCTCTCTATCCATCCATAGGGTCGGATCCGTGCCTCAGCGGCGGGGACACAAAATAAGTTGCTGGTGAGGCGATTTAAAGTATAATATAGATAGTGTACAAATATCATAAAATTTAAGCGTACGCCGCGCCGCGCCGCCTAATATATTATTTGTTATAATTATAGACATTATTATAGTAATTGTGTCATGTATTTATCATTGTTTTTCTTTTTATTACAGGTAAGAAACACCATGGTAATCGCAAAAATTTTTGGTAAGTACTTATGAAGGTGCTAGTTTCATTGTGACTAGTGGTCGCCCAGTGGTCGAAATTCAACCGTAATTTTAGTTTCCTCCGATTTCATTTTTGAAACAATATTTTATTAAGGCTGCACGGATTGTATCCTTAGCAATGAAAAATTAAAAAAGATAGAATGTGAGCTTCGATTGGTATTGACAGATTTCGGCTGCTCCCCTTCCTTTTTTGAAACTTTTGAAAAATGTATGAAACATTGTTTATTTAATTTAATGTATTTAATAAGCATAATTTAAAAAAAAATTAGCATTCTGCACTCCTTCTCTATATAAACTATAAGTGTGCAAAATTTCATACTCCTCCGTCCACGCAATTTTCGTAAAAAGGGGTACAAAGTTTTTGCTTCACGTATTAATATATAGATTTATAAATATCGGATAGTTTAATCATTGAAACTGAAAAATATCCTTTATCTTCAAATAAAATATCAGACAACATCACATACATTGTGCTGATCCCAAGGTAAGTAGCTAAAGCACTCGTATAATGGAAATCAGAAACAACGACGGTACCACAACCACCCAGACCCGACGCAATTAAGAAAAGTTCGTTTTCGACATTGATCCAACTGGGAATCAAACCCGGGACCTCAAAGTTAGCACCACCCAAAGTTCGGCGCGGCGTGCAAACCACTCGGCTACGGAGGTCGTCAAAGATTCGTCATAAATACTTAAAATTATTATTTTTCATAATAGTCTTTGAACCTAAAGAGAAATCTTATGATAGATATTCCCTCCAGCCACACTAAACGATGGAATCACAAACGGCGAAGTTTGTATCCATCGGCTAATGAAGTTGCCGATGATATTAATATTTATGCACCAACAAACGGACGGATGAGCGATAACAGGGCGAAACAATCTGTTTAATATTCCAAACAAAGATCTTACTTTTGGTATCCGATTTTGATAAGGCGGCCGGTGTGTTGGGAGCAAACCTATTTTGCTCTTATTTATTTTTTATTTTTTTTTAAATATGAGACAACATCACATACATTGTTCTGATCCCAAAGTAAGTAGTTAAAGCACTAGTTTCATGAAAATCAGAAACAACGACGGTACCGCAACCACCCAGACCCGACACAATATCGAAAAGTTCGTTTTAGACACTGACCCGACCGGGAATCGAACCCGGGACCTCAGAGTTACCGCCGCCCAAAGTCCGGCGTGCAAGCCACTCGGCTACGGAGGTCGTCAACTTACTTAACACTCTAACAAATAAACTGAGTATAAGCTGGGAATAGATATTCTGAGTTTTGTTACCATCATGTAAATTTTATTTCAAATTAGAGTAAAAAAGACAAACATGGAAAAACTATTCAAATTCAATTCAAATTCGTTTAATTTGAGAAACACATATATGGTAAGTGGTCCAAATCTAAGCCTCTCTGAATTCGAAGCTTATACTTAGTATGGAAATGCAAACGAGTAATAACACGACCCGCCTGATGGAAAGCGACCATCGCAGCCCATATGAGTGCTCTTGAGGTCATGCCTGAAGACCTTCATTGCTAATGCTACTATGATGTCCTGTAAGTTTAATACATGGCGATGACATGACGATCTTGACATCTGTAAAATATGGTGGAAGACCGCCAAACGTCGAGACGAATAGATTGATTTGAAATAGGTTAGTATAAACGTAGCAAAAACATCGACAATTTAAAGCGCGCATACTATTCGCGCCCGGTGTATCCCCACCGAAAGCTCCAAGATTTCCTTTCCCCTAATTTAATGCGAAGTTAAACCAAACAATCCTACGGAATACCTAATTACTTTATTTCGCGTTTTTCATATTGATGAAGACTGTTTAATATTGTTTAAGCTAATATTTTATGTTATGCTTGAGATTTCACTTCAAACGTGTGAGCAAAATTTAATTGATATTATTTTTTACATACATATACATACAAACATACATGTATGGGCTATGTAACGGTTATTTTAACCGCATATATCTTATAATATACTTTTGGTAATAAATCCGAGCATTTGTAAGTATTATCTTATCTCTATATTAATGAGCTCGATGGCGCGGTGGTTAACGTGCTCAGTCTGCGATTCCTGAAGTTAAGCAATTTTCGCCAAATCCTGCTATCAGATGGGTGACCAAAATTTTTGATATCTCGAGCTCCTCCGTGCTTCAGAAGGCACGTAAAGTCGTTAGTCCCGTCTGCATTAGCGTTAGCAGTCGTTAACAACCACCAATCCCACTGGGACTGCGTGGTGGTGTATGGCCTGTCTCCTTGTGGTATTTACTTCCATAGGGAAGGCTCTTGTCCAGCAGTGGAGACAAAATGAGCTGGTGAATGACGATGATCTTATCTTATCTCAGTCTGCAGAGATTTCTCTCTCTCTCTCTTTCTAGTGAGCTTATTGTGAAGCTGAAATGCCCAGTGGCAATCAGCAAACTTTCTTAATAGAACAGAGACCTTATAGTACCATCCCCTTATACCACAATTTCCTTGCATAAAGATGCTATGATACGCGTTTAAAAATATAACTATAGCGGTTATCAATTTTATGTTAGGTAATAAATGTGGTAATAATGCATGTTTTATGTTGGCGCCGTTAAAGAATCTAAAGTTAGAGCTTCCGCACATGACCCTGGCATAGTTCGGAGCTGGGGTCCACCATTTCATCTTACAACCAGGCTATTATAGCCTTGACTACAAAAATGGCAGAAATGTTGTTAAACATTTTATTACGAAAACGGTTTACGGTTTTACGGTTTTACGGTTTAGGAAATAGTGTAGTTTTTTTTTTTTTTTTGTTGCACTTTGTGTCACCCTTGCTACATTTATCTCGCTCTCTCTCTGGGTTGACTGGAAGAGATCTCTTCTAGAGATAAGTCCGCCTTTGCATTCAATGTCTCTGTTGTAATTTTTTTTTTGTTACTATGTTTCTGTGCAATAAAGAATATTATTATTATTATTATTACCTATGCTTATTTTCGATAAAAATTATGACGCCATATTTAGATTTGATATGTCACCTCTTTATGTATATCTTATTCCTAATTAATATACAAAATAATATTTGATTTGATTACTATTTGTTTTGATTTGATTTTTAATTGATAAGGTATTAAATTAAATATTGTATAAAATGTTTTTGTTTTGTTTATATAATTTTAACGCAAATTTTTGTTGCGAAACAAATTACAAAAACACAATGTTGAAAAAATTCCCACGAGCAGGATTTGAACCTGCACCCTTCTGACATACCGGGTCAGGTGCTCTTCCAATTGAGCTATCGTGGTTCTAACCAGCCCGCCGAAATTATTCAACACTATTTACTTTTTACTTTGAAAGCCAAAGGCACCCATTCAATGTCAACAACTACCGTCATTAACACCCGATCATAATATTTTTACAAATATTTTATTAAATATTGTATTGGTAGCAGCATCCTTTTTTTTTTGTAAATGTCGTTATTTCTATTAAAGCTGTGGAGTTCCTTGCGCCCATTCTTGTCCTCAGCTAAAAAAATAAACGTAATGGGAAGTAGGTAAAAAATGTTTGGACGACTCAAAAGCACTTTTCTTAAGTTTATTTGAATAAAAAAAAATTACTTTGACTTTGACACATACCAAAAAAGTAGAAAGAAATCCACCTTCCCGAGTTACGGCTTCTTCTAAGCATAGACTAGAGTCTAGTCGATAGTCAACAAATTAAAGTAAACAAACGTGTCTAGTCACTCATGTAATATTGTTAATCTAATATTTATATTATTTGGGTCTTTTCAATATGGCCTACAATCTACCTACAATCTACCTACAATCTACCTACAATCTACCTACAATCTACCTACAATCTACCTACAATCTACCTACAATCTACCTACAATCTACCTACTATCTACCTACAATTTACCTACAATCTACCTACAATCTACCCACAATCTACCTACAATATACCTTTCAATACGCTTATCTGATATACGTTGAAAGATTGAAAGATTTACTAATGACAGAATATTTCATCTGAGTTTCCTGTTTGTATTTGTTATTGTGCAGGTCAATAAATGTTTCTTATTGTGATTCCACACATATACACTGATGAAAGAATATTTCATAATATAATTATCGTTAAAACCCGTAATTTCCAACTTATCACCGTAATTTCCAACTTATCATACCAGACTATGAACTATAACTTTCATTTACCTCAAAGATATATCTTACATACCTACGAGCCTTGACATATTTGACAACCAACCCAAAACGCTTACAGTAGGTACAGTACGCTTCAAAACGTAAAGGTAATCTGTGGATACCGTTGTTGGTTACACAATTAAAAATAAGTTAGTTTATAAAACCCATTGTATACTTATTTATATTGTATAACCGTTTGTTCTCCCAAATAAAATAAAATAAAAATAAAATAAAATAAAAATAAAAATATATTTATGTGTTCTTGTGTCAATAAATGTTTCTTATTGTTATTTCACACACATGCACTGATGAAAGAATATTTCATTTGTGTATCCTGCGTGTATGTGTTATTATTGTGCAGGTCAATAAATGTTTCTTATTATTATTCCACACATATACACTGATGAAAGAACATTTCATCTGTGTATCCTGTTTGTATTTGTTATTGTGCATGTCAATGAATGTTTCTTATTCTTATTGTTATATTGGACAAAAAACAAATCGATCGAGAACCACTTGACACCAGATGACTTACCTTACTTCTCCATAATTTGACAGAAATATTAAACTCCCGCATTCTACCAAATCTTCCCCGCTGTTCGTCTCAGGCGAATCTCCATTTGTGCTCGTACAAATTCAATTACTGGGAATCTTCCGATTTTCTAAATTATGATAACGAATGTAATCGTATAATATATTATTTGGATCGGTTACAGACGTAAAAGGTTTTTTTTCCTTTAGTTGTTGGCTTCGTGCGATTAGCACATTTAGCCAGGGTCTAAGTAATTATTCTTACAAGATATATATGTAAATAAACAATTTTTCCTTCCTGTATAATGATGATGATGAATGTCATTAGGAAATGAGAAGTGAGAAACGATATACCCCCCAACCCCTTGAGTATCAAGCCTCACAATTCACATCTTTCACACACAATTCACACACTGATACCTCACGCGGACTTCTTGAGAGAATTAAAAAAAGTGACGTTGCATTGTTTTGTTTCATTTGCCAAAACCATTATTACACATTAATTTTCGAAAATACACAACTGCAGACATGACTCTTCACTTTCCCGCTAAAAAGTTAAAAGATATTTTTTGTTGTTCGGAAATGTCCTTCATACACATCTGTTACCTGATACGTACAATCTGGACATTTTCAAGGCAAGGAACAGGCACTGTGGGCAAGTATGCTACATCCTAGGTCGCATCACCACGTATCATATGGTGAGATCGTGGTCAAAAACAGGCAACTACAGAGATTTTTTTTTAGAAACATTCTTTCAGCGAGTTTGGAGCATGTCAGGTTCATTTTTAAAATTTGCGTAAATTCATATGCGAGATGCTGGTCTGGGAATTGAAAATAATGTATCATCTGCCTAACTTCCCATGGATGTCGTAAGAGCCGTCTAAGGGACAAGGTTACAAAGATACTTGCACATCAGGCGACCGGCTAGCAACGCATCACTGATGTTATCAGTTCCGCCTCGGACTTTGACTTTGGACTTTGTTCATGCCAAATGTGGCGTCGAGGTCACTACCAGCGATTTTACTCAACATCTGTGACTTTGAAGCTCTGGTCTACCCCTGCTTTGGAGACGGGAGAGTATATATGTATGACCATTATGAGATTTGTTACCTTAACACTTCCTACCAGATTGACTTGCGCGTTTGAGATATTGTGATTTTTAGATTTTTTAGATTTAGATTTTTTAGAATAAAGTGTAATGTTAGATAAATGTATAGAGGTAAGCATTATTTGTAATTCCGGGCTTTCGAAAGTTTTTAATTGTAAATGTATTAAATTATATTTTGTATGATTTTTTTTTGTAAATGTCGTTACTTCTATTAAAGCTGTGGAGTTACTTGTGCCCATTCTTCTCCACACCTAAAAAATAGACGTCCTGAATAGGTGGTAGGTAAAAAATTAATGGACGATTCAAAAGAACTTTTAGTAAGTTTATTTGATTAAAAAATTTTGATTTTGTAATGTGGGCCACAAGATAGGTGATCTTATTAAAATTTCAGCACTCCTTAGTGCTTCCGAAGGCACGTTAGGTCGTTTGTTCCGGTTGTTGCCGTAAAATAATAGTCATTAAAACCCACCAACCAGCGTTCCCCTTTTCACCAAACCACATTTTCACCATAGTCCCAATGTCATAATCAAGTTATATAGACGCGTTTCATCATCATCACCATCACCAGCTTATTTTATTTCCCACCGCTGAGGCGTGAGCCTCCTTTGACGACCTCCTTGGTCGAGTGGTTTGTACACCGGTTTTCGTGGTGTCGCCATCTCTGAGGTCCCGGGTTCGATCCCCGGTCGGGTCAATTTAAAAATTATTGTTTTCCTAAATTGTCTCGGGTCTGGGTGTTTTCTATGTGTAATTCTATGTATAATAAGATAAGTATGTATTTTAGTATTTTAAGATTTTTTATCCGTTGTCTAGTAACCATTTAACGAGTTTCATAACGAAGCTTCTCTTGGGCTAGATAAATGGTGTGAGTGTAGGATTTTTTTTTATTATTTATGAGCCTTCCCTTTGGATGGAAACACCACAAGGAGAACGGGTCATAAATCTCCACGCGGTCCCAGTACGGATTGGTGTTTGTTAACGACACAATAATATATTAATAAACTAGCTGACCCGACAGACGTTGTCTTGTTTAAATTTTATTATATATGTATATATAATATACATGTATTATACATATATACCTTCTTCTTGAATCACTCTATCTATTGCTGACCACTGCATCAAAATCCGTTGCGTAGTTTATAAGATCTAAGAGTACAGACAGCAGGAGCGACTCTTTTTTATACGAGTAGGTACTATAACGACGAATTGTTAGCTTGTTGTTGAGTTAGCTACAGAACTGGTTAAAAGCAAGTTAAAAGCTGATTTACTCATTTGTTTTTATCAAAAACACTCCAAAGAGCTTATAACTTGTTTACGAAACTTCATCCCCCGAAAATTTTAAAAACTTTGTTATGGCGAAACGCTGAATGCTTACAATAAAATTTAATTTAAATAATTTTCTCTTTACAAAATATAACGAGATCTGGTCAACTCAATACCAGAAAAACGTCTTTGGAACACTTCTTCTCAAATTCCAACAATAGAGCTATTGTGACGTAGTAAATGGGATTAATTTTGACAAAAAGTGGAATGAAATGAGACATTTTTCCCCTCGAGCACTGTTTTATATAAATCAGCGTTCTCTTGTTTTTCATTTGTCCATTGGAATGCCTAATTCGTGGGCATTTGTCGAATACTTGCTGGATATTAATAAGTACTCGATGATAGATGATGATACCTATGTGTAGATATTATTTAGGTTTTTTTTATATAATTCCCCCCCCCCCCCCCCCCACACACACACAAGTAGATAACACAGTAAAGCAGCTGTTTTTGTATATTAGTATACTTATACCTGTTGTAAAATAAAAGTAGTAAAAAGCCTATATCTGCCCCATAGCTGGGCTCCATTATTGAAATCAGTACCATTTATGGGTAATGGCTTAACCAACACCCTTCCCAAATGCGGGTAGCTGATCAAAAACCTAGTCTATAAATGTTGTGTTTTGAAAAAATCAAAACACACAAACATACACAAAAAAAAGAAAGTCTTTTACGCACAAGTGTCTCCACTCCGCCGACATCAGCCCCAAAGAAACAGCAATTTATTGTAGTAGCAAAATGTTTTTACCAAACACCAATATGACTTCCCAAAGTGGCGGTCAAAGTATCTGACGCCAGAGTTTTCGTATGAAAAAGCGTATTTTATGACTCACGTTCACATCTCTCGATGCGGGGCTTGTGTGCGGCGAAACTTTCTCAATGCGAGCGATATTTGATTTGGAAATGATTTTTCATGCATTTTATTAGATGTTGCTTGGTTCGCTTTCTTACTTCCCGGCGCCGGCGTTAAAGTGTCATCAGGTGGTTTTATATGTGTTTCTATGTTTAAGAGCCTAATATGATTATTTCGATATATCATAATATAAAGTTCGAAGATCCGTTTGAAAAACCATACAAAGATCAAAGTTCCAATTTTTTGTTTCAACAAGTTTAATGTAATTTTTGACGCTTTAGGAAAATACAGATATTGAAATAGTTAGAGAAAACATAAAAAAACATGTTTAGTAAAATAATTTCAAATAAAAAAATGCTGTTAGTTAAGTGTTTTTATACTAACTGTTTTTTTAATATAGTTCTTTTTTTCGTTTTTTGTAGGTAAGTTTTTTCTAAAGCAATTCTGTATCCCGAGTAACGGGTTTTTAGATAACTATTGCATTATTATTTTTAAATTGAACCATTCAGCATTCTAAAGTGGCAAGTTGCTTACAAGCCAATTAACATAACTTTGACTAAATTTGACAGGATTGAATAATTGAGGGCCAAAGTCAGATCCTTGTAGAACTCCTAACTTGATTTATTAATACAATTTATCATTGAGAGGTATGCTATTTGAGCGAGTACAATATTAATAACAGAGTGACCCATTTCAGAATCCACCGATACTGAAGTCCCTTTGCTTGCCAATACTTAGGTGTAGACTTCAGTAGAGCCTTTACGCTGTGGTCTAAGTTTTAGAATGTTGCGGTAATCGCAAAGGCCGGGCATCTATTAAATAACCAAAAATGTATAATTTTGAGCTCCTTCTTGCTTCGGATTTCACGTAAAGTCGTTGATCCCAATGCAGTTGTTAACAACCACTAATCTGCACTGAGTCCTCGCGGTGGTTTTGGTCCGTTCTTCCTGTGGTTTTTCTATTCATAGGGAAGGTGCCCCAGCAGTGGGGACATAAAATGAGCTGGTGATGACAGTGTGTTCATAGGTAGTTATGATCTCCCATGAAGCGTTACAGTATTTACCTTGAGACCTTAAGAGCGCCCTTATTCCGCATGTAATAGAAACACTGTTCCTTAAAACGATGAACGTGAATAAAAAACATTACGAATAGTAAGGCCAAAGAATTAAGAATAGTGAGGTCAAAGAGCAGACTAGACGATAAAGACAGAAGAGAACCAGTAAGTTGTCGACTAAGAAGCTTTGACTTGACAAAACTGAAAGTAAATCGCTTATGAATTGGAGCAGTTCTGGTCGTAACCTTATGGTAGGTATTATTCCCCACAGTAAGACCGTGGGTAAGGCTAGGAACCCTTAGATGACTTTATAGGACGTCTGGAAGATGTCCATTATCTTCCTGGGTATTTCTGTCTGTACTAGAATTTATATTTCCTTCGGCTCATTTATATAAAAAAAGTTATGCTAGCTTTAAATGTAACTTTGTTTTGACTAGGTTGCCTCAATCAGATCTAAACTGCACCAAATAAAATGTTTTCCTAGCTAAAACTTGTTCAGCTCTACTGAAATTCAATTATTTCCAACAAACATTTGTAAGCTATCGTTATTTTTTAACAACAATATTAAAAATTTGTCCACCAATTAATCGGTAAAACAAGCTTGACCATACCTTGATCTTCTCCGGCATGTCATGGGTTCAAAGAAGATTTTTCAACACTGTTTTATCTTGTTTAAGTTCCCACCATAGTAGTTTTAACTTTCGCATCTAATTGTTTCTCATTCCTTCCTTTTACCAAGCACACCTGGCTTAAATTCTACATTTAATTAAAGACGAGAAAGTGTGGTTAGTGCCTCTGTCTGACTCTAAAACCTGGAATTCTCAAATTGGTTTCTAAACGTAAATCTTTTAGAACGTATAGAGATGAAACAGCTCTTTACACACTCCTTGCGTTGGTTTTACGGTGGTAATGTATAATGTATTTTAATTAATTAATTTTATTAACCATGTTATGCGCTCTGGCAAGGAATCATGCAAATCGTAGTATGTGCGAAAGCAAGCACAGCTTTTTAATGTAGTCTTTAGCTTTGTCTATCAATAAATACTTTGATATTTTGGATTTTGCATAATTATTTGTGAACGTTTCGAATTATTTACAGTGCCTGTGGTCGGAAGAAAGTATGTTGTGTTGCCCGTAAGTTTAGCAAATTGTAAAGTTCTTCTAAAATCCTTTTTAAAAGCCTCCTTTACTTTTTTGGAGAGAATTAAATTTTTTTGAGAACGGAAAAGTTTTCTTTCTGGCATCACGCACTATTGCGTGTCCCCGTTCCCTACTAGATGCTCTAAGAGGTTCGCATTGGATCGGGAGCGGAGCAACCCGAGGGCGCTTCTTAAGACTAGGGCCTCGGCTCGGGTTGACCGGGTCGTCGTTTCTTGCGCGCTTAGTCTTAAGATTTTCCAACAGACGCACTAGATTTTATGTTAAAGGAATATTCCAAAGTCGACAGATTATCACCGCAAACTCACTAAATCGCGTTATTGTAATTCTAAAGTAGCACTAGGCTTATCAAAGCTGTAGGGATAATTGTAGAATTATACGAGCAAAATGCTCCTTTCAATATTAATGTTGGAATTGCTGTTGCTAAAATAACAATGAGATTGGAGTATATATAATACTAAGTGCCTTCATTTATATTGAATACTTTATATACATAAAAAAGGATTATAATGTAATTTTATGCATTTTTTAAAATTGCACAACAATTATTATGATAAAAATTTTACATTTAAAAATCGAACTGAACTAATGACCAATGAAAAAAAACCGATGAAATGAAGAACACAAGTGATTTGTGGGGCATCTCTATCCTACTAATATTATAAACGCGAAAGTTTGTAAGTATGGATGGATGTTTGTTACTCTTTCACGTAAAAACTACTGAATGGATTTTAATGAAACTTTCCTCATATACGGACCATTTTTTTTTTACTGTAGTCTTCGCGAATGAAGTCGCGAGCAACAACTACTATTATATATTCCATTGCACCATATCTTGCTGATTTTTTTAATAACTGTGTGAACAAAGGTATCTTTCCCGATCTTATTTTGTAGCCTAAACTGACCCAGCGGTCTCAGCGCTCAGAGCATTGGACCGGTTATCCAAGTTGTCTAATATTTATTTATTTATTTACTATTATTATTTATTTTGGTACTTTGGTAAATATAAAAACGCCACAGGGAGAACGGAGCATAAACCACCAGACGAGTCCAGTAACGATTGGTGGTTGTTAACGACTGTTAATGCAGTCGGGACTAACGGCTACGTCCCTTTCGAAGCACGGAGGTGCTCGAGATGACAAGTCTTTGGTCACCCATATAATGACCGGCATTTACGAAATATGCACTTCTTCTATCACTATCGAGCTCCTCAAGCTACTCTCAAGTCCATCAAACCTGGCTATGACCTCGACAGCGCTGAATAGTAAAATCGCATTAAAATCGGTTTATCGGTTCGAGAGCTATGAGGCTACAGACTAATAGACAGACAGAGGCATCAAAATTTTAGCATTGTAAAAAATTTTAACACAACAGTTCTGAAATAGTAACATCGCATTAAAATCGATAAAGACGAATAGACAGACAGAGGAATCAAATTTATAGCTTCCTTCTTATTGCGTCGGGAAGGTTTAGTAGACAGTCAAAGTTTATGACTGGGTCGACTAATGTATGTAGTATAAATACGTCTCAAAGCGACCTCAACCCACACGATGACAGGCATTTAAGAACGTTTCTTAACTTCATCAATCGCCATCAAGCTTCTCAAGCTAAGCTACCTACTCAATTATATCAAACCTTGCTATGGACCTGACAGCTCTAAAATAGTAAAATCGCATTAAAATCGATTTATCGGTTCTAGAGTGCTGATGCCATTGACAAAAAGACACATATAGGCATCAATTTTATGGCATCCTTCTTATTGTGATGGGAAGGTTTAGTAGACTGTCATCGTTTTATGTCTGAGTCCACCATTCTTAGTAGTCTGAAATCGTCTCAAAGCGACCTCTACCCATCCGATTACCAGCATTTAAAAAAGTTTCTTATCTTCATCAATTTTCATCGAGCTACTCTCAAGTCCATGATCTCGATAGCTCTGAAATAGTAAAATCGCTTTATCGGTTCAAAAGCTACGATGCCACAGACTAATAGACAAACAGAGGCATCAACTTTATAGCTTCCTTCTTATTGTGTCGGGAAGGTTTACTAGACAGACAGTCATTGTTTTATGACTGAGACCAATCTTTGTAGTATAAAAACTACTCAAAGCGATATCTACCAGTCAGGCTATAAACTGGTCGGATTTTAGCAGCGGAGCAAATCTTTTCAATCAAGATTCTATTATGATTTAACAAATTTATTTATTTATGTGTCTGCATTAGCATTGACAACCACCGCACTGGGCCCGCGTGGTGGTTTATGGCCCGTTCTCCCTGTGGTGGTATGGTGATACCAACGAACAAGACAAACTTGTACATATTTTTTTTCGTTCAATCTAGGCAAGTATTTGACCGTAATCTTACCTGTCGGTAAGTGATGATGCGGCGTGAGATGTAACATACTTGCCCAGAAAATATTTTTCTACTCTTGCCTTGAAGATGTCCAGGTTATACGTAGCAGGAAGCAAATAGCCTTAGCAATCGTAGACCAGGGGCGTTAACCACTGCACCATCAAACTCCTCGTAAAAAGTACACATTTTAAAACTAAATGTCGTCTCTGTTGGAGGCTGCCATTGCTTGTGACAAAAGTTTAAATACTTGCGCCACATTACGCATTCTCCTACAATCCTTTTGTGTCTTGCATTATTATTTAGCGAAGCATAATCGCAGAACATCTGCTGGGGTCTTAGCTACAGCCTCTAAGTTGAACGAGTAAAATATGGAAACTGAATTGTCAAAATCGTAGTCCTCACCACTACTTACTTTATCCAGCCAGCAAGACCACTTGCTGTATGTTTAAGGATCTTTAATGATTAATAATGATTATTAAGGAGGCATGCAGTGTAGGCAGGCCTCCAGTAAGGTGTATCAACGATTTGGGGAAGGTCGCGGGTAGCCGCTGGGTGCGAGTAGCACAAAACCGGTCGTTGTGGAGATCCTTGGAGGAGGCCTTAGTCCAGCAGTGGACGTCATTTGGCTGAGATGATGATGAGGAAGATGACGATTAAGGATTGTGATGAATTATTAGGGAGTATCAACGATGGTATAAATATTACCATTAATATGCTCTAGACACATTCAAATAGTCAGGTAAACTTCGTATATAAAAAAAAGTTGTCCGAGTTCAACGAAATGGATTGACAACGTAACTGTTCCGTGAAACGGTGTTGCCCCCCATCCGTTCAGCAACACTGTCCGCTTCCAGGCGATTACACCCTTTCAGCTGTAAACGGCGCTGACGCTGTGTCCATTCGCAATGTTGCCTACAGTCAATTGCTTAATGTTGTTAATGTACCTGGTTGCAATACTCCCCGCTCGATCCTAGGCCACTACACTTTCTCATGACACACTAAACATGCACACTTGCATATGCTCACAGTACTCGTAGAGCAAGAGTACCGTAGACCTACAGACACGTACAGACCTAGGCACTTCACCCCACCCCCACGACCCGGTCAACCCGAGCCGAGGTCCTAGCTTTTAGAGGCGCCCTCGGATTTTTCGATCCGAACCCTTCGGAGAATCTAATACACGGATGCGCTTGCATTATGCTATTAGCTTTAGAATCCTTCTGACGGTGTTTTGATCACAAGGCTTGAGGAACCCTTTAAGTTTTTTCCCCCCCAAAAAAGTCTGGTGAAGTCTTAGGAGACCAAAAGAAGAATCTCTCTCTAAAACCTCACTAGTTCAGGATCCCGGGTGAAGTGCGCTTCCATCATTGGCCTTATTATCACTTAACATCAGGTGAGATCAAGGCACTGTGCTTACCCGTTAATATAAAAAAAAAAATCCACCAAAATATCTCTCTAAAAAAATTGCTTCATCATCATTATCTTTATCATCATCCTGAAAAGTGAAAGCCAAAGAATCCATTGAGAGCACTGTGTGAAGAAGCATAATAACAGTTGGTTGTACCTGCTTATCAATATTTATTATTGATAAGCACCTCATTTCTACAATCTTTGATCCTTTGTTACCAAAAAGAAAGGAATAGCATTCGTTACATAACGAATATAATCTACAAAAAAGATACTTTAGCTCGGAGTACACCCATATCATGAGCGCCACGAGCAACATAAATGTATGTATGATACCGTTCCTTATTCTGAACGGAGGTGTTTGCATATATTCCACTAAATAAGCAGCAAATTTAGAGACGGCGACACAGAATAAATAGGTACAGATGCGCGGCTCCATACAAATAAGCGATCCAGGCGCACGCTCATATAAACCCGCGACCTGGTCAACTCGAGCCGAGGTCTTAGCCTTTAGAGGCGCCCACACGGCGTTGTATTGAATTACACAAAAGTCTGTAAAGGCCACTTGCGGCCAAAACTCAAAAAATCGGGCTAGAGTAAGCCGTTAGAATGAGTCCATAACATTGTTTAAGTAACTACAATAAATAGAGATGTCTTAACGTTTTTGTTTTTGTTTCAAATGCTAGAATCATTTTACTAAAGGTAGGCGTTGATTCTAACTGCTTGGCCACGAGTCGTGGCAACCGGCGGCTGTGCGACTAGTGAATTCCAACTATATGACGCGTGATGGCAATTAACCACAGTGAAGTAAGCGTTTCGACCGCGCAATAAAGAGAGAATTCGCTAGTCGCGTCCCCACCAGTCGCCTCGACTCGTGGCCGAGCGGTGACGCTACGACTGACGACGTAGCGCGTAGGTAATTAAAATCGGGGGTCCGGAGTCGCACTTCTCTATCTATTTATTCTGTGACAGCGATGCGGTCGTACTTTCGTACGAGGCGCGTTACAAATGACGCTTTGTTCTGAGATTTTGAGAGCTTATCTTCTCTGATGCACAGACGTATTAGTATGTACGAATGAACAAATGGAAGATTTATATTATATACCTATATAAATCAATTTTATTCTTGCTGCTATGAGTACCGCGCTACATTTTGTTTATGTTAACCATTTGGTAGACTATTATTCACTATGTATACTTTAGGTGCCCTACAAATAAACAAAGAATAAGGCCCGAATAGTTATTCCGTGTTTTGTCTCTTTTTCTCTAATTTGAAATGACGTTTACATGTCAGTAACAAAACACGGAATAACTATTCGGACCTTTGTTTATTTGTAAGGCACTATAAGTATAGTCAATTTGTTTAGTTAACTACACTATTAATTGTATTACGAAAATTCGTGTTATGATAGCTATATATGATGATAAATAAATAACCACTGAAAGCCGAGTATCACCGCCTCTGTGGTGTAGTTAGACCACTGACCACATCCAGAGGTTCTCGGTTCGATCCCAGCGGGAGATATATGTTTGTTTTCGGTTTAGTTGCTGGTAGGGCTTGTTTTAAATTCACATTGCCGTAACATCAATTTAATAGTATTGTTCTGATATTTGTGGTAAAATAGTCAGTTCCGTTGAGGATTCCGGGTGAAGTGTGCTTCCACCATCGGCCTTATCATCACTTGTTGACAAAAACCAAGTGCTTACTAGCTACAGCTTTAATAACATAATATTTTTCTGAACACTTTTTAAATTGTATTTTTTTTTAAATTACCGCAATCCTAATAAAAATATTATGTCCGGACGCATTAATAACCCCCGAAAAATCACCTATTTCCAAAATCTTTTATGTGTGGTAGGCTAGTTTATAATTATATTAACTTCGTTCAACACCTTTGACTATCTTGAAATGAAACAACTTTTACGGATCTATTCGCGTTTATTTTATACATTACTTTTAATTAATGTTTACCCTGACGTTTCGAACCCTTTGCAGGGTCCGTGGTCACAGGGAGACTGAGGGGTTTGGTCGTCTCATAATTAGTTAGTAGCTTGTCTAGCCTCATTTAAATTTAATCAGGTACGTTCCGTTTTATTCAGAAAAAGCTTACAGTATCTTTTGGTCTGGCAGTATGGTGTTGGGGCTGGGATTTAATATTTTGTATGATGGGATCCCAGACTGGTGGTAAATTCCAACAAACTTCTGTATTGAAATTAGGATTTTTTTTTAAATTTCAATAGCCTGTAGTAAACCTGCGTAAACTTTAGAAAACAATACCCTTGACTGTCCACTAACGATCGTAAAATCAACATTGATTCACTGTTGGTCGGTTGGTTGATCGAAGTGATGTATATTAATTACGTGAAGAAAAAACGGTGTTATATAGGTATATAGGTTTTATAGGCACATTTCTATTAACAAATTCGACGTAAAATTATAAAATGCGTATGGTTCAGTCATAATCATAATTATTTATTGCATCATGTTGGTATGGTACAGAAAAAACTAAAAAAAAACGGTCAACGTCAAACACATACTTTTTTTTAAATTATTATTATTATATTATATAGGTTTGCATTTGACTACTATCTCACCAGCCGATGGTTAGTGATGATGTTGCCTACAGTGTAACATGCTTGCCTAAAAGGTACCTAGATTTTTTTTTGAGAGAGATTGCTGATTGATTGATTTTCAGCTTCACCGGGCTTTTTGGGGGCGGCGAGGAACGTAAAGGGTCCCTCAAGCCGTGTGAAACGAATCACCTTCAGAGGTTATCTAGAGGGAACGGCATCGTGCACAAGTGCGCGTCCCCGTGCCCTACTAGATTCTCCGAAGGGTTCGGATCGGATCGGGGGGCGGAGCAACCCGAGGGCGCCTCTAAAGGCACGGACCTCGGCTCGGGTTGACCGGGCCGTGGAGGAGGAGAGAAGCGCCCAGGTACATGTCTGTACCTGGTGTAGAGCGAGTGTGAACCGGTTCTTCGTACCCTTGTTCTACGAGTACGGTGTCTTGGGCCTAAACTGGTGTGCATGTTTAGTGTATTCTGTAAATGTGTGCTGTCATTTAGAGGATCGGGCGGGGGTACCTAGGTTGGGCCACTGGGCGTCCACTAGTGTTTAAATAAATAAACTAATTTCGTGCGACATCATATAATAGGTACCATACAAACCATATATTAAACAAAATCTTCAAACTAAACTACAAAATGCCGACGATTTAAATCTGTCAATATTAAACATGCGTTTGACATTAACAGATTAACAGACATTGACATTGACAGTGGCATTAACTAGTGTTTAAAAATAAACTAATTGCATGCGACACCTTTGCGTGAACCCTAATGGTTGTTAAATTAAGATTGATTCATAGTTGATCAGTTCACTGGCGGACCGAAGTGACCGAAACTCTTTGCGGACGAACACGTTCAAAGAACGGTCAATGCTCATTGGCTGTGCAGTTTGAGCGGTCTCCAATAGGGAGGTATTTAATATTAATAGAGATTCGCTTTACGTTGATAGTAACTATTCAGTGAGTCGTTTGAATAGTAACCCATCAAAAACATAAATGTGAAATGAGAGCCAAGTTCAATATTATGATATATGCCTTGGTTGTTGACTTCAACGGCAAAAGATGTGAGATCTAAATGGGTGCCAAGTTCAAAGATCAGTCCTGAAATTTATTTATAACAACATAAAATATTTTATAACAACTTAAAATATCCTTTCTTCTTATAACTTAGGATAATATATTGAAGCCTAAGGTCTGACTTGGCTAGTTTTCATATACATTGTACAGAAATTATTAGTAGGTACTTATTCATAACAAAATTAATACCAAATGGTTTTTGTTAATCTACTGTATTTTCCTAGGTTTATTTTTTTAGTATTTACTATTCGATTGCGATATAAATTTACATCGAGCCATCGGATTGTTGTCTGTGCATCGGTACCATAAAGAGAAGTTCCTAACAATATCATCATCAGCTCATTTTATGTCCCCACTGCTGGGGCACGAGCCTTCCCTATGGATGGATAGGGAGAACGGGCCATAAACCACCACGCGGGCCCAGTGCGGTTGTTAACGACTGCTAGTGCAGCCGGGACCAACGGCTATACGTGTCTTCCGAAGCACGGAGGAGCTCGATATGATAAATGTTTGATCACCCATCCGATGACAGACCTTTGCGAAAGTTGCTTAACCTCAGCACTCGCAGACTGAGCGCGTTAACCACTGTGCCATCGAGCTCCTCATGCATAACAGTGTATCGCTTGCAAAATATAAATAGATCTGGAACTGGGTTAGAATTTTGATCTATAGATCAATCAGTGATAAAAATGACGATTTTTGGACGTTAATATTTAAATAACCGTTTGAAGTGTGTTTAGGAAATTTTGAGCACATATGTATCTGGCAAGTCTCAATATCTTAGCCAAATTTGACATGTTTATGTGAAATAATTTTTGAGTTATGAGGGGGTCAACAGTAGTTCAAAATGGTTCGTGTAACCGTGTATTAGACACGGTGCTGCTCGCCAGTTCTGTTAGTGTATCCCAGTCATCCTAGCGGCACGTGCAGGGGATGTAAGTACAGTGTTTTTTAGTGGGTAGACCCTTCCTCCTTTCGAAACCCTGTCGAAACCCTCGGGTCTCGGCAGGGAGGCGGAAGCTAGAGGGGAGAACCCCACATAACCATCCACGCCTCCCCGGGCGCGGTGGTACTCGACCGACGAGATTTCCACTGACAAAAAAAAAGGGAGAATAGACCACAAACCACCACCCGGGCCCAGTGCAGTGCGATGGTTGTTTACGACTGCTAATGCAGCCGAGGCCAACGGCTATAAGTGCCTTCAAAAGCATTCCTTCAACTTGAGCTATTTAACGTTTTTGGTTCGTCAACTTTCTATAAAACGCCTCGGTGGTCGAGTGGGTAAGCGATTGGCCTGATATCTGAAAGTCAAAGGCGCGATTCCCAGGTTGAGTCGTGTGTGTGTGTGTCAGATTTTTATGTTTACGTACTCCGGCTTTGTTATCACCAACCCGCATTTGAAAAAGCATGGTGATAACTGATACCCATTTAACAGTTCATTAGCTCTTCGAAATAATTTTAAATTAATGTATGTTTATGTATTCCATTAATCTATCTACAGATTACAGTTAACCTTCATCACCCCATTGTTGGACAAAGACCCACTTTCCCGTAACTCCTAACAATGTTGTGCCAGCGTCTCTCAATGGCGTCTAGCTCGTCCCGCCACCGCCAGCGTGGTCTATCGCGACCCTTGCAGTCTCCGAGCTCCACATCAATCAATCTATCTGTCTAAGACAAACAAATACGAATCATTCCGCAAAAAGTTGTTAATTCAATCGTTCGTTACGTTTCACTTGTTTTTTAGTAAGTCTGCTCCACAATAAATTGAATCGATTAATTCTTAAGCAACAGAATGGATCGCGACTCGATCCTCGCTGAGGCCCCGGGCTAGAGCCACAGGTAACGATTTAATAAAGGTGCGGGCTAGCAGGCTAGCCAGCTAAACATTAAGTCCGCGTGCATTATGTATTGTTCGGGTAAGGGACACACGGAGGTGCGGGACGGCAAACAAGTTTGTACTTGGCTGATAGTTTTTTTTTAAATATTTTACAAGAGCTGGATGAGAGTAGCCACGGGTCATTCTCAGTGGCGTGCACTTGGAGAGGCCTATGTCCAGCAGTGGACGTGTGTATGCTAATGATGTGAATGATGGAAGAGTTTGGCCTTATATCATCTAAAGGTAGGTAGCGATAAGGTCGAAGCTGGAAGCTCACTTCGTCCAAAACCCTGAACTAATAAGAGTTATAATCAAGGTTTATAACGACTTAGGTACTTACTTAAATCATTTAACAGTAAAATTATGTGTAGGTAAATGAAAACTGAAAATAATTACCACGTTAATTAGTGGTATCAAGCAAGCATATCGGTGAAAAATTAGCAGTCTTCTGTACATATATATTCAAATATCTTTATCTTAGTTGAAATGACAACACTTTTTGTTATCAAAAGTTAACACGAGCCTGACTACTCGCGTCTACGAATCTACAATTGCTTTTTGATTTTATCCCGACGTTTCAAACCCTTAGTGAATCTCAAAAATAGAACAATGGTTTTGAGCTTTGCCAGTCGTTGATTTATATATACAAATATTATTGGAACATAATTACAAAATAAAATAATAAACAAAAATAACAATAGTCAATGGATCAACAGATAGCTATTGCTATTGCATGTCCGTGTGTCCCCGTAACCTGCAACAGCTGAATTCAATCACTGCAACTAAGACCAAGAAACCTCACGTAACAAATTGGAAACGTCATTTAAAACAGTTAATTCCTTAGGAATTGAGTTACGGTACAATCTCACTGCAATGTTTAGAGTTGAAAGAGACACAATGAGCAACAGATAACAGTAAAATAGATTTGTATTTGTCTTGGCCTTGAAATAAAGTTATCGATAAAATTTATGGGTTGGCTGGATCACCACGCTTGTCAAATCCGAATTGATGATTACAAACCCGGGCTAATAATTTGGGAATTTTGAAGTTGAAATAAGAACAAATTGAAATTCAATATAATTCAATATAATTAGTATAGGTAAAATGTTTTTGTTTTGTTTATATAATTTTAACGCAAATTTTGTTGCGAAACAAATTACAAAAACACAAATGTTGAAAAAATTTCCACGAGCAGGATTTGAACCTGCACCCTTCTGGCATACCGGGTCAGGTGCTCTTCCAATTGAGCTATCGTGGTTCTCAACAACATTTTCAACATTTGTGTTTTGCAATTAGTATAGGTAACTAGTACTAGTTTGCGTTTTAACGAGTTTCACCACTCGAGCTTCCTAAGCCCGGTTGACTTTTTCTAGTAATTCTAAATAATAGACTAATAACAGTTTATCTTGAAAAATGTTACCTATCTAATTTAAATTTTATTTTATCTTTTACCCCGTTTTGATGTAGTTTGTCGAATAGGGCTTTTTTGGCTTACAAAGTAAGGGTAAATATTATTGATAGCATAATTGTGCACTTGACCCGGTATGTCATGAGGTGTGGGTTCCAATCTCTATCGCAAAAAAAAAAAATTCAACGGCACAACTGCTTTGCTGCACGAACTGTTAGCCCGTGTGTCTCGCCCACCCGTCCGCTGGTATACAGTTGACTTATTACGCCAGCGCCAGTCCATTGTGCATTCCGGGCGCAAGGCGCGCTAGAAATATTGTTCTGGTTCACATCTTCCATTAGAGTTAGCAGCATTTTGGCTTTTCCCACCGGCTTATATTTGGAGTATTTTATCAAGGTATACTCGTTATATCACATGGCGGTTTGCGAGCGTTGTTAGTTGAAAATGCAATGTAATGTTTTACAATTAGTGCTTCTATTTTCTTATGTCTATCGGTATTCATCGCATTTCCGAATGCAATCAAATATTAATTTCCATGTCCATTTATTAACTAAGTAACTCTATATAGGTAATGGATTGTAAGTAGTTATCAAAGCAAATCAAACCACCATGTGGATTGGTGATTGTTGACGACCGCAGCCGGAACCAAAGGCTTTACGTGCCTTCTGAAGCACGGAAAGTTCGAGGTGACACATTTTTGGTAACCCATTCAATGACCGACCTTAACGAAAGTTATCGTAGACCAAAACCATAAGACCACGCCAAAGGATAGTATTATTAATGCTTTAAAATGAAAACGAATTAAAACAACTAAAAAGTATGTTAAAGTACTAAGAAAACGTCGATTTAAACGACAGTTCACATTGTCATTTCTCACTGTCGATTCATATTTGAATACAACTAGCGTCTGCACTCAACCTCTGCATTTTATTGGCGGTTTATGAAGTAAGTTTTTCACGTCACATCGCGTCGGAGGCCGGATTTATTGGAAAATCGGCGGCGCAAGGAAATCCGACCGCCACGCCAGCGCATTCGCGACGACGACAACTTAAAATGGAATAAGTGTCAAACAAACTGATTTGATTTGGTGAACACTTAGGTACCTACTGGTATTTATAGTGATTTGTGTTTTTTTTTATTTGAGATATTCTTTAGGCTCGATGACGCAGTAGTTAACGCGCCCTGTCTGCGACTGCTGAGGTTAAGCAACTTTTGCAAAGGCCAACCGGCCTCGGATCGGATGGGTGACCAAAAATTTCTCAACTCGAGCTCCTCCGTGCTTCGGAAGGCACGTAAAGCCGTTGGTCCCGGCTGCATTAGCAGTCGTTAACAACTACCAATCCGCACTGGGCCCATATGGTGGTTTATGGCCCGTTCTCCCTATCTATCCATAGTGAAAGTTCGTGCCCCAACAGTGGGGTTCATAAAATAAGCTGATGATGATGATGATGATTGTTTTGGAAGCATGTTCGGTAGGGTTTAATAGCAGAAAACCTCAGGTCTTCCAACGTTTTATATTTGAATACTTACTAGCGAAACGCTCGCGACTCAGTCTGCTTGAGTGAAAACCCGTATCACATTATAGTTAAAAAAAAAAACTTAGCACCCTATTGCAAAGTCAAAATTTTTTATTTAAATAAACTTAAGAAAAGTGCTTTTGAATTGTCCACACATTTTTTACCTACCACCTATTCAGGATGTCTATTTTTTAGCTGTGGAGAAGAATGGGAGCAAGAAACTCCAAAGCGGTAATAGAATTAACGAAATTTAAAAAAAAAGTATGTCGTTACCAAATATTTATTCTTCAATCTACTTATTTTAATGATTGGGTACGGTGACACTTTCACTTTTACCAATAAACTATTTATTTATGGGTGTTATTTAAACGGTTAGCAAAGTATTGGTCAGCAAATAATTTTCTAAATCAGTCTACAACTTATATCATTCTGAACAGCAATCTTATGCCGCTCCCCCCTTCCGTGACTGGCCTTCGCTACGCTGCGCTTCGCTCGGGAAAAAAATAACTTAACCGGTAGAAACCGGTTAAATAACTTAATCAGTAAGGATTTCTTATGCTGACCGATTGTATAATTCTGCTGACCAAATAATAATTTTGCTGACCAAATATTTATTTTGTGGTAATACACATAAATTATTTCCCTTTATTTATTATTTATTTACACACTAAGATTGTCTTTTAATTATTAAAAAAAATTTTTTTTTTGCACCATTCTTAAGTTCATATTTTATCTGTTTAATTCACTTATGTCTTTAATTATTATTATTTTCTCAATTGACGATTTGGCACTCTCCAAACCATCCACAGCGCCCCCGAGACCGGGAGACGCTTCAAAGGAAACGAGTGTAGTCTTTGATGTGTGATTTAATACTAAATAAATCATGCCTAGCAATAGACTAAGGGGCAAGTGACTCATTATCATACGCTACAATACCATATTAATTTTACATTTGGGATGATACAGATAAGATAAAATAAGTTAAATTTTTATTACCATAAATTTGTGTAAATACATAGCAGGTGTTAAGCATATATTAATGGGAACAAACAGGTACAGGTAGGTACATGTTACATAGAAACAGCCACTATGCTGTTTTTGTACCGAAATATTCAGTCAAACTGTAGAACGCCTTATCTATAAGCCATCTCTTTAATTTAATTTTAAAACAGCTCAAATTTACTGAGGCATTTTGATCTGTGGGCAGATAATTGAATACTTGGATTCCAGTTACAGAGGCACTCTGGTGATACAGGGCATTGTTAATATTTGGTATAGACAAGTCATACGCATATCTCTTCCGCAAATTACAATTATTTGTGGTTATACTTAAAAACAGCCATCTCTAACACATAAATACCCGTCAGTGTCAAATAACCCATTTCTCTAAAAATATTTCTCAAGAGTCTCATCAAAAAACATACTGTAAATAGTTCTCAAGCAGTTAGTATAAAAGAGAAAATAACTGCATCAGTAAGAAGAGGATAAACTTGGCCAAAGTAGGCGGCTCTGGCTACATCTACAGATGATGTTTCCAAACATCTTATGACACAAAAAGGGCCAAAATGAACTCTATCGAATGGTAAAAAAGCTTAAGTGACAACCGAAAGAGTTTACTTATAAAATCCCCTAAAAAACCGCATGAAACTGCTCGCACTGCTTGTTCGAGACGACGTGCTAATGCCAAAGCTCCGCAAATGCAGTGCTTTCAGTTTTATTTCAGTTTCCTTTAAAAGCTCTCCTTTGAAGGCTTAAAGAAATATGTAGACCGTTGGGTAACGTGTTTTAATCAGATATTTGCTAACCCATTTGCACGTTGCTTGAATTTTACTGGTAAGTTAAGAGTTACGTAAGTGACATTTAACATGATAATACACCGTTAGACAAATACTCCCCTAAACGCACGCACCGACACACGCAAACACGCACGCACGAACGCACGCACACACACACACGCACGCACGCACATTTTAATGGTGTTTCGATAGTAAGTGTTAGACAAATACTCTCCTAAACGCACCGCACCGACACTCGCAAACACGCACGCATGAACGCACGCACACATACACACGCACGCTCGCACGCACAACTTAATGGTATTTCGATAGTAAATGTTTAAGGGTTTACGCTTTAATAATTTTCCCCCTTTAACTATCAATCTTTACAAAATGAGATGAAAGCCATGTAGTTATTCGTTGGGGAGTTGAGCTTCCTTAGTCGTTTTTTGCGCTCGATACTCGGTAATAATCCCGGTAATAATAATTATTCTAATGTAAGTGCCCATTGTTAACAATGATAGTGTTAGTTAGTTTTTATTCTAAACGTATTTGTTGTATAAGGTTTGATTTTATAGGAACTTCGCGATAAATGTGACCGTTCGCTCGCTTCGATCAGTTGACGCTGATCGAATGTTACATGGGTGAGACAAAAAACAATTTACAAGTCAAATCCTGCACATATGCCGTCTATTAAACTGACATCTTGGACACGGTCCCAGAAATATATTGGAAACGGCCGACAAGGCGGTTTTTCCCAGAAAATGATCTACCGATGTTAAGGGTTGGTTCGGGACCGCGAACATTACGAAGTCCTGTTCCAAGATTTATGTAAATTGCAACAGTTGTCGCATCTGGTGAGTTGTGAGATAATGTGACGGATTGGAACACTGTCCTATTGGATGCCGCTGACCAGTTTGCTTAAAGCGATTTTATTCTATATTGAAACACCTTCACGAGAACGATAATTTGTATTGCTGTCACTAGGAGGCAATGCTTCAATGTCAATGTCATCGAATGGAGAATAAAACAAGCTCATCATCATCTTTAGCCTACATAAGTCGACAACTGGACATATACCTCTAGGTACAGTGGCGGAAGTTCACGGTAGTACACTTTGCACTCAAAACGCTTTGAACGTGTCTCAGCGAGTGACGTCACGCGCCCCGCCCCTTCACTGATAGACATCCAATAAGAGCAAACGGCACGTGCTGTTTGTTTATGTTTACTTGCATTATCTATCAGTTGCAATTTGCATTTCGTGAAGTGTCAACGCGTTCGTTCCCGATTTTCGTTTTATCTCTCATTGCGACAGTGTTTTGTTCCTGGACTCTGATTATCTCGCCATAACGTTGACCATTGCTTGTTTTACTGGACTGTTGATTGCTCCATTGTTGATCTGTGCTGTGCCTTACGGACTCTAAAGATGCCCCGCAATTTATTACCGGAAGAAAGAAACCAAATTCTGCTTCTCTACAGGCAAGGACGAAACATTTCTCAAATTTCTCGAGAGTTGAATGTTACGGTAAGAATAAATTTTCTTTTATGCTTAAATTTATAAACAGCGTAAATATAGTATTGTATTTAAATATACTGAACTGAAATATCGTAAAAAAATACTATTCTGTAATGTAATAAACTTACTGATGGGAGGTTTATAATTTATTTACACACATTTTTTAATTTATTTAACTATAAACTCACAAAACTATACTTTCTTAGGAATAAAAAAAAACGCAGTAAAAATGCAATATTCTATTACACCTATAAAGTAAAACGCAAACATGTTAATTAAAGTTTATTATTTTAAATTCAGGCACGGCGGCAGGGGTGCCACGGTCTTTATAAATCCTGTCGCTGCATTATTAAATTATGCACTTTATCTCTTAAGAAATATTTTTTATAGTCTTATTTATTTATTTTAAAATACTGTATACTTTAAAATACTTATTGTTTACTTAGGTATTAAAAAGTGAACTATGGAAAACAAAATTAACAATAAAATTATAATTAGAATTATTAATAAACGAAAATTAAACAATCGACAGTGGACTTAAAACCGTATAAACTTAGTTATACAACCTTTTTTTATTAATGTTTTCTAATCATTTTAATGTATATTATAAGTTTCATTAAAACTGGCTTGCAACTTTGCAAATGGCTCTTAAATTAAATGAAAGCCTTGTGAATGTTTGCTTAAGCAAAACATTATTATTTATTTATTAAGGCTTAAAATTAGAGATTAAACTCTTTTGCTACTTAAAGTAAGCGTTTACAAAAAAATCTTATTTTTCTTATTATAAGAGATGACAAAGCTTACTATGTGTGATAATAAGGCGCAGGAGCAGGACATTTAGGCCATATTACGAGACGTTGCCAGCCCGCTGACACACTGCGTCGCCGCGCGGTAATCGCGATGCGGTGTTGATTGCAGCGCGGACTGGCAACGTAGCGTAGAGAGAGCGGCGCGCCGTGACGAGCGAGCGGCGCGCGTTGTTCGGGCTGGCAGCGACTTGATTCACAATTATTCGTTCTTTCATTTTCATTTTTATACAACGAAACAATTTAAGACCAAAAGTGGGCAATCTTCTGTGAAATAAGGATACAGAAGCAAAACTAATAGTAATTAATAACAAACCAAATATATTTGATTTATAAGGTCCCCGTAAATGTTATTAAAATAATCAAAAGTTTGTTCTTATTTTAAAATAACTATAATATTGTCAACTGAAATGGCCATGATGCGCTCCCACCAGTGATACAGTTTAAAAAGCGAATTAAGCTGTTGATTGTTGTTACTGTTAAATAATGTTTGCATTTTTTTTTTGGTGTAGAGAGCCACCGTGAGGCGATGGGTTCAGCGCGACGGTGACGAGGGATCGATCGCCGACCGTCCACGAACTCAACCTGCAAGAATTTTAACGGAAGACAGAGTTCATTACATGAAGAATGTATACGAGCGTGAACCATTCACGAAAACTTCAAGGTTCGCAATTGAATTTCATTGCTCGATGAGGGCGATCAGAAATGCCCTACATCGCGTCGGGATACACCATAGGCGTCCGGCCAAAAAAATTATATTAACAGAGACTCAAAAGCAGGAAAGAGTCCGATTCGCCCGCGATTACCGTGATTTAGATTTTTCACACGCCATATTTCCTGACGAAAAATCTTTTAAATCCTGTGAGCATGGTCGTCAGAATTTATGGCGTGTGAATAATACGCGATATATTCCGCGCAACGTGAGGCCCAACAATAACTCGGGAAGAATTATTGTAAATATGTGGGGGTGGATGAGTGCTGACGGTCCAGGGGAACTGGCCCACATTGACGGGAGGGCCACTGGACAGTCCCATCGAGAGTTGCTGGAACAGGTGATGCTGCCTACAGTGCGTACAGTGTATCCCAGGGAAGAAGTCCCGACTTTTTTGTTTTTCCAAGACAATTGTTCGATACACCGTGCGCGCGTTGTGCAGGATTGGTTGAGCCAGCAATCCGAAATAAGGTGTGTTTCATGGCCTTCTCGATCCCCAGACCTAAACCCCATAGAAAACTTATGGGCAGTAATGGTCCAAAGATGGGACTTTAGAAATGAAAGGTCTAGGGAAGCACTCATCACCCACTGCGACGAAGTTTGGGACTCTCTCCGAGGATCAGACCTTTGCCAAGTACTCGTCCGATCCATGCGCAATCGCTGCGATGCAGTAATAGATGCGGGCGGAGCCTCTACTAAATATTAAAAATATTAAAAACATTTTTTATATTACAAAAACACAATGTTGAAAAAATTTCCACGAGCAGGATTTGAACCTGCACCCTTCTGACATACCGGGTCAGGTGCTCTTCCAATTGAGCTATCGTGGTTCTAACCAGCCCGCCGAAATTATAAAACACTATTTACTTTTTTACTTTGAAAGCCAAAGGCGCTAATTCAATGTCAACAACTACCGTCATTAACATCTGATCATAATATTTTTACAAATACTAAAGATCAGTTAATAAATAGGCAAGCTATTTATAAAATGTTTTTGTTTTGTTTATATAATAGCGATACAAATTACAAAAACACAATGTTGAAAAAATTTTTTTTCATTGTTTTTTTGTAATTTGTATCGCAACAAAATTTGCGTTAAAAATTATATAAACAAAACAAAAACTTTTGTTTTGTTTATATAATTTTATTTTAATTAAGAAGTTTATTTTTTATATTAATTAAGAATTTAATTTGATTAAGAAAATAAAAAACTCTAAATGGTTTCAAAAAAATAAGCAATTTTAAATAAAACTTTCTATGCGTAAAAGGGGGAAATACAGAAATGTTAACATGTTAAAGAAAACATTAAAAAAACTTTCCGAAATTGAATTTGAGCGATTTAAAGTCCACTGTAGAATGTTTAGAATCGCTCAAAATCAGTTGAAAAAACGTTTTGTAATTTTTATACTATCTATCAACTATCAAAATCTCTGTATTTCTCTTAAGAAGCATAAAAAAATTAATAAAAATTAGCTCATTGGTTCAAAGGATTAGCTTTGATGTTTGTATGAGCCAATGTAAAATGTCTCTAAATTATGTAAATTTACCAATTTGTCAATTGGTTAATTTTTGATACTTTAGCATTTTATGACGCTGAAATATACTTAGGTAAGTTTTAAACACTGAAAAAAGACGTCACCTCAGGCGGGAATCGAACCCAGCACCTTCCGCTATCCGGGCGGACAAATTTTTAAATTATGATATTTACTTACCAAAATTTATAATGGTTAGTGTGGTAGCTATTTGTAATTTGTAGTTTATTCCATAAAACAATTCTACGGCTCGGGTTATTGACTAAATATTTTATAGTTGTTGTTAAACGTATTAAAACTTTTAAATGTGATATTTACCAATGTTTATATTTTGAGTGTGTTGATTAATTTTAATTAGTATTTACCAAATACCAAATGTTCGTTATTTGAAGTTTATATCCCATGAACGTATATGTGACTTGGGAAATTTATAATTGTTGTTTTATTAATTTGCGTGTGCTTCTACTGGCAAAGTCTATTTGACGATTAATTTGTTTGATTATTCTGAAACAATATTTGTAATAGCAAATCCAATAAGTAGTAGTAGTAGTAGTAGTAGTGATTTTTAAAATGTGATATTTACCAATGTTTATGTTTTGAGTGTGTTGATTAATTTTAATTAGTTTATTTACCAAATACCAAATGTCGTTTATTTGAAGTTTATATCCCATGAACGTTTGTGTGACTTGGGAAATTTATAATTGTTGTTTTATTAATTTGCGTGTGCTTCCACTGGCAAAGTCTATTTGACGATTAATTTGTTTGTGAATGTTTGCTTAAGCAAAACATTATTATTTATTAAGGCTTAAAATTAGAAATCAAACTCTTTTACTACTTAAAGTGAACGTTTACAAAAAATCTAATTTTTTTTAATAGGTATAACAGATGACAAAACTTGCTCAGAGATAGGACTTTTATGCCATATTACGCGACGTTGCCAGTCCGCCGCGACACACCGCGTCGCCGCGCGGTAAGGTGTGTTGGTTGGCAGTTGGCACACCGTATAACCGCGCGATGCGGTGTTGTGTTTGTGACTCGAAAAATTTATAATTGTTGTTTATTATTAATTTGCGTGTGCTTCCACTGGCAAAGTCTATTTGACGATTAATTTGTTTGTGAATGTTTGCTTAAGCAAAACATTATTATTTATTAAGGCTTAAAATTAGAAATCAAACTCTTTTACTACTTAAAGTGAACGTTTACAAAAAATCTAATTTTTTTAAATAGGTATAACAGATGACAAAACTTGCTCAGAGATAGGACTTTTATGCCATATTACGCGACGTTGCCAGTCCGCCGCGACACACCGCGTCGCCGCGCGGTAAGGTGTGTTGGTTGGCAGTTGGCACACCGTATAACCGCGCGATGCGGTGTTGTGTTTGTGACTCGAAAAATTTATAATTGTTGTTTATTATTAATTTGCGTGTGCTTCCACTGGCAAAGTCTATTTGACGACTAATTTGTTTGATTCTTCTGAAACAATATTTGCAATAGCAAATCCAATGAGTAGTTATAAAAACGTAGTAAGACTGATTTTTAAAATGTGATATTCACAAATATTTTTAGTTTTAGTGTGTTGATTAATATTTATTTGTATTTTATCCCTTAAAATAATTGTGTATCAACCATAGTTGATTATCAGAAAATTAATCATTACCACAATTTTAAAAAATGTTGTTCGGAATTTTTATTGTTTTACCTCAGATTTTTGTTGTTGCTGGTGGTATCAAAGACACAAATTTTATGAATATTATTAAAACTTTTAACAATCTTTGCTTTTATTATTTTAACCCCTCAATTATCACATTTGTCCGCAGCAGTATTATATTTAATATTTATAAGAGCGCGGGACGAGTTACTGAATGGCTTTTTTTTTAATTTAGCAACTTCTGATATATATATTTAGGTCATATTAAATTCTGTATTTTTAAGAAAAGTTTTCCACTTTTTCTTTATTTATCGTAACTTATGTTTAATACATTTAACATAATTTTTTTGAATATTACACACACACACACACTTTGCCTTAAATTGCCTGCCCTATGGATGGATAGGGAGAACAAGCCATTAACAACTACGCGGGCCCAGTGTGGATTATAATTGTTAACGATTGCTAATGCAGACATGAAAAATAGGTTTTCGTGCCTTCCGAAGCACGGAGGAACTTGATATGATAGATCCTTAGTCACCCATCCGATGACCGGCCTTTCCAAGACTTGCTTAACCTTAGTAATCGCAGACCAGGCGCGTTTACCACTGAGCCATTGAGCTCCTCGAAAATATTACAACCAATAAAGATAAAACTTAATAATCACACCATACGTTTATGTGATTATTAAAGTTTATCTTTTCTATCATACAAATTTTATTATTCTTATTACCTACTCTTATACTTATCTAACCCCCACCTAAAACTGAGCCCCCGCCTATATAACATTAACTGAACAACTATTTACGAAGAACCCTGTATAAAATTAGTGATTTAATAATAATATTGATTTTTGGTGCAAAAATAAAAGTAGCAATAGCATGAAATCCGTTTTTTTTTATATTTAGTTATAATCTAGGTAGTATGTATTTATACGGCTGTAATTGACAATGTAGAACACAACCTATACAGCAAGTAGTAAATTTTTATTTTTTACTTCACTTAATTAACGCACGTTTTTTGCAACAGTGCGAAATACAAAAAATTATTTAGCTTTTATTAAATAAAATAGAATATTTGAGTAAACAGTCTGCACCAATATTATATCTATATATAGCTCGCACGGTCGCGCCCATCACTGCAGCGAAAACACAACGCAAATATTTCCTACGAAAGAAAGGGGGCGCCTTTGGGGTGTGAAAATGTTATTGTTTTTATGAATGAAACGAGAGCTACCGTGTGTACGCGCGGTGGGCGGAGCCCACTCGAACTGCCGGAATCGAGCGCAAGCGACTATCGCCTAAAGGTGGTCGACCGGGAACTTCTTCGACTGTACATAGGCCTCTCCAAGCGCGTCACTGAGCATGATATGCGGCTATTTTCATTCAACTATCAAAAATAAAAAAACGAGCGAGCGTTGCAGTAGTCGCTTAGGATGTGTGACATTTGACATCTCACCTTAGTAATAAGCAATTATAACATTAAATTCAGAAAAAAATGGGTCAGGTATTATGAAATGATTTTTCATAACAAAGAATAATTATTTTTAATGAAATTGAATTGAATTGAATATTTTATTTATTTGACACTAAGAGTAATGCAATACCGCGCGCTCATTCGTCAATTCAAATCCCCGACTTCCTGTTACACACTTCCGTCCCATTTCACGAAATCACTCCCGCAAATTGCAAGAAAGCGAGAGGAATGATGTTACACATCAACAAACTTGCAATCTATGAAATTAATAGTTGTTGTATAATTTTTCATACAATATTCCGTATTTCCGCTAATGATTTTAAAATCATATATTCGATAATTCTTCGTGCTAGACCCATAGAACGCATTAGTATTATAAACGGGGTTATTCGACAAATACTAACACCCGTTTGCACTGAACTTATGAATCGCCTAACATCTTGCCTAATTTGTTTAGGCTACTCCTAGCGAAAAATTTGCTTGCACTAACCTTAGGCAATTCCTAACTCCACTTAGGAGATTCATAACTTTATGAGCCCGAATAGGAAGCGCCCAACGAGTAAGCCGATACTTAAGTAGTGTGAGATTTCCTTAGCCTGTCCAACTTCGGTTGGCAAACGACAAAATAAAAAAGTATTTTATGTCATTTTCTGTCTGTCATAATCAAAACAATCAATCAGGCACTTTATGATGTGTTTTTTTTCCTCCGCCGTGAAGTTCGGAGTTCGTTTACGTTTTGTGCTTTCCATTTTAATAAAAAACTCACGAAAATACCACGAAAGGCACGACAACAAAGTCCGCAAATTAGATTGTCAAGACAAGACGTTGACAAATTCAAACAGGTTTGTTTTTTAAAATAATAGACCATAAACAATCTATCATTCCAATCGTTCTTTATTCTTTCATCATTCACTTTGCTAGGCAATCCCTTAGTTTCGCCACAGCTGAGACACAACTGTTAGTGCAAACCATTTTTGTTTTGTTAGGCTGCTCCTAAGCTTAGGTGTATCTTAACTAGGACAAGCCTAACCCAAGTTTAGTGCAAACGGGCACAAGTATTCCTGGGTGTGGTCGGACCGTGCCAATGAAACAGTCAAGAAATGCAAACCATTTTATGACAAACCCAAATTCGCGAGCGCAGCCGTGGTAAAAGCTGGCAGAGATGATTACTAAAGCATCTTGTTACACTGCCTGTTTGAACACACTTAAGTTGAAGCATTACCCGAATGGTTTCTTACTTATGACCTTACATTACTCTTTTCAACTAAGCAACCCCATGCTTACCACTAAATGTTTGTCCATTTTAGAACGTTTGAACAAAGACAATTTTCACATAGACTTTTTCCAGAGTGCAACAATCTATCGATTCTCAGGGTAACCCAGGTCGATACGTTAGTTCTAAGAAAACAGTTGCGTATCGATTCAGTTCCCAATAAACCTAGGGAAGACCTGACACAGTAGGACACACAGCAGTAGAACGCCTCAAAAAAAGGTTTGTTTGACAACCTCGTAACCATGACGTATTTACTACTCGCCTTTGTGACTTGAGTCCCGGGCCGTCGCTCCATCTCCCAATTAGAAGACCAATGCCCAGCTGCGGGACGTTTATAAATATAATGTAACGCAGTTATAACGTTATTATGACACAGACTTCACGTGGCCGGCATTTTGACCGAAACATCGAGTATGTTATATTATATTATATTATTATTTATAGCTATGACTGCCAATGCCGATGACTTTTCATTGTGCATTAAATCACGTTACACATTTTGTGAATTATGGAACAATAAAGTTTTAAAATACTAAGTAGATATATAGGGTGTATAGGCTGAAGATGATGATGATGATGATGATGATGATGATACAGGGTGTCCCAAAATTTGCACGTAAGACTGACACCGGAGGTGGGCCTCAGATGCGTCGAACAAGTCTAACTTGTCCATTGAAAAGTTTGAAGTAAATTCTTTTCACGGTTGCTGCTCAAAGTCGAAACAATTGTTTTTGTGTGATATAAAGTGGCGAAACAATTGTTTTTGTGTGATATTAACTAAAAATTTTTCGTATTTGCACATGACTTTTCTACTAAATAATGTTGTTTTATCATTAAGTCTCAAATACGTAGACATAAAAATAAAAGGGCTCTCTAAAAATCCTGATACAAAAATTATCTAAAATTAGTGATTCTTAAAAAATACTTTAAATTGATCTTATCTCTAAACTCAAGAAATGTACAAGTTAGGCTTCTTCGACGCATCTAAGGCCATCTTACCTCCGGTGTCAGTGTGACGTGCTAATTTTGGGACAGCCTGTAGGTATCGCAGGCACACATTTTTATACCCGACGTTGACACAGTTTGTAACCACCGCAGTGCATTTCGGGCGAAACATCGGCGTCGGGTAAAAAATAATGCCTAAAATACCTAACAAGTTTATTTGTTTAATATTTTTATATTTGGTGGGTAGGCCTTTAGTATGGGATGCAACTTGTGTCGATACTCTAGCACCATCCCATCTTCCTAGCACAGCGTGCTGTGGTGGTGCTGCTGCTGCGGCTGCAGAAACCCTCAAGCGGCGAAAGTATAATAACCTTATCGGCAATTATATTTTCGAGCCGTTTGGGGTTGAAACCCTCGGGCCATGGGGTCCGAGTGCTCATGTTTTATTTACTGACATCTCCAAACGGCTGGTTGACACTTCCCATGACCCAAGGGCTGGCTTTTACCTTGGCCAGAGGCTAAGCATTGCCATACAACGTGGCGATGCCGCCAGTCTCTTGGGTACATTACCAGTCAACAGCGACGCGGAGGAATTTTTTGACGCCATATTTTAGTTTCGTAATAGTTTTAGTTAGTTTAGGTTATTATATTAAAGAAAAAAAGAAAGTGGAAAGAAGTGGTCTCTGCCTACCCCTACGGGAAAGAGGCGTGATTATATGTATGTATGTATATTATTGTGAATTCTAATATTAAATAAATGTTTTAGTTCCGTAATAATATTGAACGTGTAGATAATGTTAAAGTTACTGAACGTATAGATAATTTTAAAGAGAATATAATGTTGCTGATGTATGGCACTCGAGATATCCAAATCATGATTCCAAATGGAACTTCACAATTTCACATCGCAGCGCTTATGCATGCGGTTAACAGTTAACAAACACGGCGTCACAGCCAGCTGATTGCGAAATGCACCCAATTTGCATATAATACTCATTGAAATTGGGGCTCTTTGGTTAGTGATATTGCGGTATATTTTGCTTTGCAGATTATTTGGAGCTTTGAGCTATTTGCGTATTAGTTCTCAAATGCGACGTTATAGCGATTTATAGCGTTATAGCTATTTAAACGATAACATTAATTTATTTACTGCCACACTCAGAGACGTCAATTAAGTTTAATGACAATTAAATGTCTTTCCTTCTCTATTTAGCACTATACATAAGAAAGTGACGCAAGAGACTTAATTGTCATTAAAACTTAATTGACGTCTCTGAGTACGGCAGTTAGTAATACATCATAATCATTGTGTCAGCCAAAAGACGTGCACTGCTGGACAAAGGCACGAAATAAATGCCTCTCCCCCAAGGATCTCCACAATGACCGGTTTGATTGAAGATTTGTGATTAATTTAATTTAAATTTAAAAAATATGAATGCTTTCATATAATGTACTATCTCTTTAATTAAAGAGAAACAAGTATTAAGTAAAACTGTATTATAATTTAATAATGTTTTGTGTATCTTCAAAAAAAATATTAAAAAAGTGTAATAAGTACCTACAATAATAAAATGTGGGGGAAAAGATTTTATTAGACTAAAAATAAAGAGAAACAGCGTAACAAAGTAATTAGTTAATAAATTAACTTTTATTGTAGAGAAATTAAAAAATTGTTGTCGAGTGCGCCTCTGTATTATAACACATTTTTTATCTCTCGAAAAAAGTAAGTACTTAGTACTTACGTATCTTATCAATATCTTATTATCGCTGTTAATAAGAAAATATCTGTACCCATATATTTTTTATATTGTTGGAGTTAATTATATTTCTCATAACAACGAATTTAGTTCAATGCTCAATAAAATAACAAGCGAACTAAGCTGTTGATCACTGATTCGATTAGAACTCGTGACTCATCCGCAATTTCCATTTCATGTGTTGACAGTTTACGAGATTGGATGATTATATACCGAAATCTGAAAGTTTCCTTACAATTAATACGGATTAAATTCTAATAATATTTAATGAACTTTATTTATATTCTTTGTATTGACATTGCTTTTAATCTATGTATAGACATTACAGCTTACAGCTTAACTGGATTGAGGCGAGAAACTCAAGTTTCTGAAAATGTAAGGTTTGTGAACGCGAACACTACACGTAATATAAGTAAAACAACTTTTACGGATCTACTCGCGTTCGTGACTGTGACCACAGACCCTGCAAAGGGTTCGAAACGTCAAGAGAAAATACAATCAAATCAATGTGTTAAACAAACGCAAGTAGATCCGTAAAAATTGTTTTACTCAAATGTATAAGTTTGCCCAAGAGGTATATTTATTAATTCATTATAATGTTTTAAAGTTTTATTTCGTTTATTTTGTTTCCTCGCATCACCATCATCATCTCAGCCAAAAGACGTCCACTGCTGGTGAAGGTCGCGGGAAGCCACTGGATGCGAGACGCACAAAACTGGTCGTTGTGGAGGTCCTTGGGCGAGGCCTTTGTCATTTTGTTTTTTAATATAGAATTATAGAAAATCTCCTCCGCTTCCTGTCACCCTATCCACACTCCTAAGGCTAGGACCCCGACGCGGGTCGCCCGTGTCCGTGTAGAATCAAGTGTGGAAATAGTTCCCGTATAGTCCTGATTACTTGATACGTGTGTAGGGCACAGTCAATAAAAACAACAACTCACGTTAAGTAGTGTAATAATCCCAGACGCACGATACAGAAGGCACAAAGATAGCAATGACAAAGCACAGTTTAGCACAGTAAACAATTTAGGAAGGAAGAAAGATAGTTCAATAGTAAGCACAAATAAGTCTAAACACATAGGCACTAGAAAGTCTGAACATATAAGCAAAAGCGGCAAGTATATAAGCGGAAGCAGAGAAGCGCGCGCTTCGCGTCGTGAATGAGTCTCGACTGGTCGCACGCGCAGTGCGCCCGGCGGCCGCGCATCTAGTACATGGATGTTATGTACTGCGTTGACACTGTGCGTCCAAGTGTCGATAATCTTTATCGATATCGACAAACTGATACGCATCAAAAGTGTTAATGTTAAATAGATATTAATATATGTAAATATAAATATTAGATATTTGGATAGTGTCATTAATGTAATTTGTAATATTATAATAAGTGTCTAGGTGTAAGTGTAATTGTGTAAATATATATTTTATTTGTAAATAGTTATTTTATCATACTCGTAATTTAGAAATAAGTGATATGATAATTACTTGTATTTCACCTGAGTGTAGGAAGGTTCCCTACATCCGCATGAGCCCCGAGCGTTGCATGAACGGCGCGCACTGCTGTGTCCTCGATCCATGCGTTGCAAGATTAGCATAAATGCACGCTAGAACAGGTATTCATGTGCTCGTTAACTAAGATAGTGTGGATGTTATCGTTAGATCGGTTAGTTCGAACCATTTGGAATGCGAATTGATGGTAGACGGGGGATATACAAGAGATAACAAGAGTATCTGACACAGTTCAAAGGATCAGCAAGCTGAAGTGGCGATGAGCTTTTTTTTATCGGTGTGCCATAAATCGTCTTTATAGCGTAACCGGACTTTTAGGGGAGTCGAGAAACTAAGGATCCTAAACGTTCTGGTTAGTGCTTCGGAAGGCATGCAAAGCCGTGTGGTTGTTCCGTTCCCTCTGCGGTGTTTCCATCCATAGGGAAGGCTCGTGCTCTACCAGTTGGGACATAAAATGATCTGGTGATTATGTAATGAAATGCAAGTAGATATCAGCTTTATTCTGTGTCCGTGAGAGTTTGTCTTTGTGCGTTCACCGCTCCCACCTCGCTCACTGCGGACGCTAAGGACTCAGCCATACAGTTACAGGCGGAGCTTAATCCCACTGAACTTAGAATCAATGGCCCAACGCCCTCACTCCAACCAACGGTGATTAGGCTTGACCGCAATGTGACTGGCCACTGTGACATCGATCTACCACAGTCGTTGCAAGATTAAATGCAAATGTGGCACAATCAGGGCCCTGAAACTGGCTTGTTTATAGAATAGAGCCATTGTTTCATAAGTTCTATTACGTAGAATGCAAAAAAGGAAAAATTAAATTTTCAGCAAAGTGTGTTTCGGATTTGTGACCACCAACCCGCATTTGGTAAGCGTGGTGATTAAGCCAATACCCATCAATTGTAGGGATGACTGGATGGAGGCCTTTGCCCAGCAGTGTAGCACCACTGCAGCAGTACCACTGTTTGGCAAAAGCATCCAACACTGAAATCAAGGGTGATTAGATTAACTATATAATGTCCTACTACTGTTGCCCAGACCTCAATCATTGAAATCAAGTCATCGCTATAATTGATGAGTTACTGAGTTTCTTGCCAGCTCTTCTCGGTCGAAGGCTCTCCCAAAATCCGAACTGGTGGTAGATTCAGTAGTATAGTCTAAACATTTTTTTTAGTTTTTACATTTTATAGTTTATACGTCGTAATGTTGAATAAATGATTTGGCTTCCATCATTAAAATCAAGTCATCGCTACAGCTGATGATTGATAATGACACTTACAGATTTAGTAAAAAGCCTGAAAAATATGAAACACCTGATGATAGAGAAAAACGTTTAATGATGCGTAGAAGGGACTTACACAATTCTTTTGCGCCCAAACTCGATATATATAGGCGCGAAAATAAGTCTGCGGTATGCGAACATTCCCTTGAGGGACCCAACCATTACATCAGATTTGATAAACCACAAATACTCGCTAGAGAACAACGATTCATCCCTAGGATGATACGCGAGGCTATTGAAATTAAAAAACATCCTAATTTTAATAGAGAAGATGGTTGGAATCTACCACCAGCCTCCCATCCCATCATACAGAATATTAAATCCCAGCCCCAACACCATACTGCCAGACTAAAAGATACTGTAAGCTCTTTCTGCGTAAAACGGAACGCGCCTGATTAAATTTAAATGCTCTGCCTATGTAAATTTATTTCGAAAAATTTTAAGGAGCTTCTTGTTAGAAAAATGTTTGTATAGTATTGATGAATTTACTTGATTGATTTTATTGTCTGTGATCATTTAATGATGTTTATTTTAATTAATGAAGTTATTTATAATCTGTACATTTTGATTTTATTACTTTTATTGAATGTTTGAATTTTAATTAATTAATTTATGATGTTTTCTGCACAAAGTTGTTTGTTCTTGAATGAATGAAATAAAATGATGGCGCTAGTTGGTAAGTGGTCACAAAAAACCAAGCTACGCATCGGAAAAAACAAACTTCGCCAGATCTGGGAATTCAACACAGAACCTCCTTATATCGACTGAGCGCTTTGCCACTTGGCTACCGAGGCGTTACATTATTTTATTATTATTATGTTTAAAAAGATATTTAAATTTGGTGACCCATCCGGCGACCCGGGCTACGTAAGTTTCTCAACATGAACCACTAGCCTTGCTTGAACAAGCTCGAGGGTTGTTTAGCTATCGCAAATTGTAACCTGAGCCGTAATACCACGTAATATCACATAGCGCCTCATATCCTTTTTAGATATAGTATCGATGTTTTGTTTTCTCTCGAGTAGTCCTAAGTCAACATTACAATGTTTAAGCTTCCCAAAGGGTTCACTGTTGTTTAACCGAAATATATTGAGCCAATTCTCATTTAGCCAAAAAACAATTGCCCCTTGTCATTATGCTGTAAATGTAAAACAACTAATAGGCATCCCAAGGCGCAAATTATAGCAGGCGCTTTATCCGCAACCGCCTTAAAGCGTCTGGCGCTTGTAACCGCCCACGGAAAGTGTCTGGCAGTATCGATTATACATTTTTAACAATATTTTCTAAAACATAAATGAAAATCAGCAATGACTCTAGAAAAGTGAGTAATGTTTTTGCGTACTCGTCGAACCAAGCTAGCAGCTATGAATACACGCAAAGTACATACTATCACGTCTTAATTCAAAACATTTGGTCTTTGAGTAAATAAATAACGCCTTGCGCCCTTGAGATTTTGGCCTAAAAGGACCATTTTACATATCCGTATCACATACAAACTTTTTTTAAATTAGTCAATTCGAAAATGATGATGATAATGAAGTCAGTCAAATCTCTGTATTTCACTTAGGCATGACAAATGCCACACGCGTGACAGAAACTTTCTGCCTTTTTTATTGGCCTCTATCTAAAGATAATATTAAAATATTAATGTATAATATTGGCTAACATACACAGTTGCAAATAAGGAAGCACATTTAAAAATCCCACACATAAGGGAAAAATAATTAACTTTCGGCGGAATTAAAGTCTTTTTTATAAAAATGAGATCACGGGAAATGTTACATGGGCCAGCACCAGTTCGGCAAATTGTTGTACGCCAAAGTTAATTCGATGAAAGATCCTTCGGACAAACAACAGTACGGGCTTCATGTTAGTTAGTCCCTTAGATATAGAGTTACAGATGCTCCGCAGTTTGCTTAGTCGGCGTATGTTGGGACAACCGTTTTTACTTGCATACTTGATCCGATACCGATCAAACGTAGATCAATAGTTACATGGGTTGATATTGTGTAACCTATAAATTAAATTATATTTATATATAATTTCGTGAACAACTTTGGTTTGACCGAAAATTGTTACTGGTTGTGTGTAAGAGATAACTTTACTTAAAAACTGACGTCGTAGTTTATATATATATATACAACAACACATACATTGTTATGATCCCAAGGTAAGTAGCTAAAGCACTCGTTTCATAGAAATCAGAAACAACGACGGATATCGAAAAGTTCGTTTTCGACATTGACGCGACCGGGAATCGAACCCGGGACCTCAGAATTAGCGCCGCCCAATGTCCGGCGTGCAGGCCACTCGGCTACGGAGGTCGTTCCTTATAAATATACCCCTACTTCTTTTCTTTCTATTTTTTTTTCTATGGCGCACTATTTGTGGGTCAGCAAGGTGAAATTGACGATGGCTAACGAGACACAATCCTGCTTCACTTTGCTTCTACATAACATCAGATGGTAAAAATATTATGACCGGGTGTTATTGACGGTAGTTGTTGACATTGAATGGGCGCCTGTGGCTTTCAAAGTAAAAAAGTATAGTGTTGAATAATTTCGGCGGGCTGGTTAGAACCACGATAGCTCAATTGGGAGAGCACCTGACTCGGTATGTCAGAAAGGTGCAGGTTCAAATCCTGCTCGTGGAAATTTTTTCAACATTTGTGTTACAAAATTTGCGTTAAAATTATATAAACAAAGCAAAAACATTTTAAAGAAATATAATACTATATTGGCACAACTAGAAAAAATTACAAAGAACCAGTTACAATAAATCCCTATTCCCTCAATGATCTACCTATTTGAATCTTACACCTTGTTTGTAGTATTAAAATTTCCGAAACATTGTCTTCTTACCCTCTATATGGTAAACACAGTTAATTCGGCAATAGTTTTAACAGACAATACAACACAAAGCGCTCCGTATTTATAAATGCAAATTAAAATGTATAAATTGTACATTAAAAAGAAAGGGTTCTAGGTGGCTTTGACAATTCAGTGGGTAATGAATGTTCTCTTATTGATTAAGGTCGGCGATTGATCAACGTCATTCCACTAGCATTTAGGTCAATGTTTTACAGTAGGCTGCGTCTTGACCATATTATTTTACTCTTTTTATATTTTGTAACGGGAAATGACCTTATATTAATTAGTTTAGAAGAAGAATGAATAAGAAGAATAAAACACATTTATTAACAACACACACATACATAATATACAAAAAAATTAGGCAGACATATACACAAGAGAAAAAATAAGGTGAAACCAAAAGAGTAGGTAATAAAAAAGAAAACAAAGAGTTGTGAGTGAAGTGGAATACTGTTCCCATCTTTGGGCTGGAGTGCCCTAGTACCAACTCCTCCCATTTGACCGCATTCAACGCAGAGGTGCTCGAGTTGTCGACGACGTGGTAACCCCTGGTCGGCTCGATCCACTGGCCATTCGGAGAGACTTTGCGTCTCTCTGTATATTTTATCGCCTTAATCATGGGGAGTGCTCTGAGGAATTGTTCGGTTTGATCCCTGCCGCTGATTTCCTTCACCGCACTTCACGCAATCGACTATCCTTCCATCCACACCATCTTGATGGCTGGCGGTCTACTACTGTGCGTTTCTCGCGTAATTTTTTACCACGAACTACAGTGCTGTGGAACCAGCTCTCAGCGGCGGTATTTCCGGACCATTACGACTTAGGGATCTTCAAGAAACGAGCCTCAGCCTATTCCTTCCTTAAAGGCCGGCAACGCATTCCTCTGGTTTGCGGGTACATGGGTGTACAATGGAATTGACATCTTAGTTAGTGACATCTTAAATTTGACATGTAAATTTCTAACATACGTCACATCTTATTGCAAAAATGTGTTTATTGATTGAGATATTGATACTATTGATTGACATGGTGAAAGATTATTATTTGTGTTGTTTTCTTGTATTATAATTGATATTTAAAATATTGACCTGTAGTAGCAATTTTTTTTTTTCTTTTTGTTTTAAATTTTTATAATTTTATAATTTGATTGTATTTGAAGAGATATGTTATGTTATATTTTATTTTAGAGCATGACGAGATTGTATGTTTGCTTATCGATATGTCGGTAAAACACGCATGTACGTAGTAGAATCATGTAACAACTGAAATGTACCGTGTTTTATGCAAATAAATATTACTATTACTATTACTATTACTCGGTGATTGCTTCCCATTAGGTGACCCACCTGCTCGTTTGCCTCCTTCTAATATAAAAATAAAAGTTAATGGGCCCAGTCTCTTAAAGAATATAAGTATGTAAACTGATGGTGTACTTTAAAATGCATACCATACTCTCACGTCTTCTCCCAAAAAAGGATAAAGAGAGCAGCAAAACCACAAATTTAGAATAAACTCGCCGCTAGTGACCTCGACGCCACATTTAGCCTAATTAAAGTAGGACTCCGATAAATAGATAACATCAGTGATGGGTTACTAACCGATCGCCTGATGTGTGAGCATCATAGAACCCTTATCTCTTAGTCGGTTCTAACGACATGCGCGGAAAGTTAGGCAGCTGATATATTCTTTCACTTCCCAGACCAGCATAATATCTTGAAATAAATAAATTGATAATCTCTTTAGCTAACTCCATCTTCCCTGTCTTAGTAGATCTTCCCCCTATAATTAGCATTTTACCGACTCTGTGACCTATTGGTGAGATGACCAGTGTCAGTCTTAGAGGTCGCCTTAACAACAATGTTCTTATCTTATCTTATATAAAATAAGATAACATCAATGTTACTAACATTGTTGGTAGCCAGTTCTTTAGTAGTAATTGATTCTGAGTGAAGTGCGCTTCCACCTTTGGCCTCATCATCACTTAACATCAGGTGAGATGAAAGCCTAACACTTTCGTAGATAAATCTTATCTTATCTTATTAATGCATCTTAAAGTATGTATGTAGCTATAATATTAGTCTAACTAACATGTCTGGTACTGTCACAAACACATGGGAGAAGTTGATGTCACATAAAGATGTCATATAAGGAATTAGCAAATCAAATTGAGCTATTCGACTTCCCACCACGGCTTAGCACTTTAACCACTAACACCTGGTGATAAGACTCAAATTCCAAACGCAAATTGAACAGTTGTCGAGTCTCCAAAATCTGAATATCAAACTATCTGAGTTGTACTTTGAATGTTTGTTTGTAACTGTGAGAAGGGTTTGTCGAAATATTTCGTTAGCTATCAACGGATAAGTTTTATATGAGGACCTTGTTGCATGCACCGATGGTATAACGTTGTTCAAAAACGCTATTTGTATTTATTTTGTAGTTTATTTCTGAATTAATGATTTTGAGTTCTGTTATTTCTAATTTTATTACGGAGGAGACAAAAATAAATCTTTATTATGGTTCAAACTTGAACATACTGACCTATTACGATTCCTTACCGCATTCATTCTTTTAACTGACAAAGCAAAATGGCGCAAAATACCTTTCTATCATGAGCGAAAAAAATTTTTTTTGTTGCATTTATTGAGACGACTATTTTACTTATAAGTATAGAGGTAAGTCAACTAGCCTGCATAGTCTAACATTCCATTATCGCAGGCACATTCAAAAGCTGATCTGTGCATAAATAATAAGCAGTCGGTCTCCAATTCCTCACGACTCAGTCAAATATTAATCCTGGATTACGTGGATATAGTCACTGCGTCAGCTCTGTGGGCACGCCGCGTAATTAGTTCCTATGAATTGGTAATGTGAAGTGGAAGTTATGTCATGTCTAAGATAGAGAATGTAGGTATGTCTTTTTTGTTAAATTAATACAAACGCTTCGGTGGCCGAATGACAAAGCGCTCGACCCGATACCCGAAGGTCCCGGGTTCAATTCCCAGGTCGGGCAAAAGTGTGTTTCGGATTTTTCGATGCATAGCCCGGGTGTGATCACAAACCCAGCGTATTGATTCAGCGATTACCCATCAGTTGTAATGATGACTTGATTTCAATGATGAATATATGTTTGGAGTTGTGAGACAGTAGACTTGACAGTAGACAGTAGACAGTTGTAGACTTTTATTTACTTACTTTTATTTTATGTCCCCACTGTTGGGGCACGAGCCTTTCAGAACAGGCCATAAACCACAACGTGGGCCCGGTGCGGATTGGTGCTTGTAAAAAACTGCTAATGCAGCCGCCAACGGCTTTACGTGCCTTCCGAAGCACGGAGGAGCTCGAGATGATACATTTTGTGTCACCCATCCGTTGACCGGCCTTTGCGAAAGTTGCTTTGCGCAGACAGGGCGCGTTAACCACTGCGCCATCGTGCTCCTCTTTACATAATTACTTTATACAAGTGGGTAAGCGCAGTGCCTTCATCTCACCTGATGTTAAGTGATGATAAGGCTAATAGTGGAAGTGTACTTCACCCGGAACTCTCAACTGTCTGTGTCAACCACCGGTGACAGACCCAGAGGGCATGTTTATGGACTTGGTTAGGTTGGTGGCCCTACCACTTGTTATATCTAAATGTTATCTAAATTTGTCGCCATAACATCAATGTTTGTAGTATTGTTGTGTTTTCGTAACAGAGATAATATAGCCAGCGCCTCAGTAGTTGAGGATTCCGGGTGAAGTAAGGCCTTATCGTCACTTAACATCACGCGAGATAAGTGCGTTTGTGTGTCCAAGTGCTTACCCGTAAGCTTCGATCAATAATGTACTAGCTAAAGGATCCGAAATGAAATGCATCTCGATAATGGTCCTGTTTGCTCATCATACCTATAAATTTACTCTTCGATTAAAAAAACTGATAAAATTGGACAGCATCAATAACTCAGCTTCTTTTGAATCTTAACTCTTAAAAATAAAGATTAAATTAAGGTTGCAAAATATATTTTGTACTTAATATTAATTGTCATCGCCAGAAACGTCGTTGTGGATCCGTGGCCCCAAATTTGCGCACCGTTTTTCAAGCGCTCATCGGGAATCTAGTACATAGCTACATACATACCTTACAAAGGTCATCTCCTCTCTGCGGGTCTCCTGCAGTACGTTTGCTGATACGCAGCCTCCAATACCTTATCATCGCCATCATCATCTTTGTCAGCCTACATAGTCCTCTGCTGGACATAGGCCCCTCCACCACATACTCGTATTAACATATAAAAAGAGAAGTCCTTACTAAAAGAGGATAAGCCAAGCACAGCCTAAACTGCAAAATCTGGAACGCTGAAATTTTGTAGGCAGGTCCTAGGCATAATAAAGTACGGGATTTTTTTGGGAAATATCCCGGGATCACGGGATTTGTATGTTTACCGGGACGAAGCCACGGCCGGTCGCTAGCGTCCATTATAATTGTGTAAAAGAGACCTTCTCCTTTATACCTTTTTATACATTTCCACCCTTTCCATGTCGTGGACAGTACATAGCTATATACCTAGGTATATTAAGTACAGTAGCAAATAAATAAAATTCCTTTGTCCGATGTTACGCGATACTGATAACCGGTTGCCGGAATGTATGGATAAGAATCGAGGGACAAGAAATATTCTTGTTAACATTTCTTAGGAAAAGAATGCTTTTGGGTTAATATAAAGTGAAGGAATTTTGTTGCGAAAATAAATATGTAGCAGCAAAAAAGGTTTAGAAACCTTCTTACACGGCGCTACTCAAAACAAACCAGTTACAAATTATTATCACCAATGAGTGTCTAGAATGTTACAGCACTTATATTTCAGTACCTAAGTAAAACGTATATTGCCTCTTTTTAACCAACATAAACATATAAAATAATAGACAAATAAACATAGAGACAAAAAAAAACAAGATAGTGCTCTAAAGAATGTCTTTTAAAAGTAGATGATTGAACCAAAATGTCTGGATTTGTTTGGATTTTATTGGTCAAAGTAAACAAATCATTTACTAAAACAAATCGATTATAAATTTAATTGGGCACATGTACATAAGGGTCCGTAGGTTTACCCTTAAGACACTACACGTGACCCCCACCCCTGGGTGGTGCTAAATGAGTGACACTGTCTGAGTGATAGAGCCACGCTACGTTGCAGCACGAAATGGGCCGGCTCGCCCGGCGTATACCACAGAATAATACATACCACCCTCTCACAGAATATCGGCGTGAAACAATCACACTCGTTGCTGTTGTGTTTCATCCGGTGAGTGAAAGTACCGGAGGCCCGTCTCTCACCCTTCCCCCCTCCCAATTCCTACTCCCTCCTCAAGATCCAACTCCTTCCTTAAGGCCGGCAACGCATCTGCGATTACTTTGGTTTTGCGGGTGGGTGTCCATGGGCGGCGGTGATTACTTTCCATCAGGTGAACCGCCTGCTCGTTTGCCTCCATTAAACATAAAAAAAAGATCCTCCACAGTAACAAACAAAATAAAAGTATTTCGTTACCAAATCATACAATATTTAATTTAATACATTTGATAACTTAAATATTATAAACGATTATCGATTGCATCTACCATAAATAAAGGTGTTATATATCTTATCACCGCAAATCGTTTATGTCCAGAAAAAAAATAGCAGCGTCTCTTTGTCCATTAATACCATTTTTCGACAAAACGAGGTGATACATCTCAATGATTGATGTATGCTATCGCAACTGTGCGATGTGTATGAGAAAATGTCCTTTCAATAGATGAGACTGGTGTTATAACACAGGTCATTATTATGATTTATTTTGAAAAATGTGTCAGAGATATTTATTATAATACTTTTTGGGGTATTTATCTATGAATAGGAAGTTTCTTTCACACTTTTCAATAAACCTAATGTTAAAAGTAAAGTAAATAGCCTATGACTGTCCCGCTGCTGGCCATATAGGCCTCCATCATTGAAATCATGTCATCACTGCAACTGATGGGTATTGGCTTAATCACCACGCATGCCATATGCGGGTCACAATATTACAAACCCAGGAAAGGCATCGAAAAAATCCGAAAGACACTTCGAAAGACACTTGTATAATGTTACTATTACGTGTCGCTAGATGGCGTTACTTGTAAACGCGCTGAATCGCGCTATAGACATTTTTGCGTCGATACGTATAAGGTGTTGGTTACTTTTTTTATTGAGCAATACATTGACTTCCATTCATTTGTTTCATTATTAGACCATACAAGTTATATATTTATTTATATATATATATATCATATTAGTTCGTACAACACTGCTCGACTTGGGAATTGAACCCAAGACCTTCGGGTATCGGGCCGAGTGCTATGCGACTCGGCCATCGAGGCTTTATTTCATTAACAACAGTTATAAACGTTATATTTATTTATTTTACATACTTATTTGTAATTAAGTCTTTAATCGCCGTGGTGGTCACCGGTGACCGACAAACAAAAAATTTTCTATTGTGTCTGGTTTTGCGGCAGTCAACGTGTTAAAATTGTTACAAAGTTATACAATAAAATAGTGGTTGTAATCTAGATCGTAATTAAAAAATGTGTGTACACATAAAAACTAAATTGAAAACGAACTGGACGTTAACATAATTTAAAGTTAATTATTACTAATTGTAGGTTATACTCGTATACTTAAACTTTGTTTATTGTTTTCTAAAGTTGAAATGAAACAACTTTTACGGATCTACTCGCGTTTATTTTACACATTAGTTTTAATTAATGTTTATCCTGACGTTTCGAACCCTTTGCAGGGTCCGTGGTCACAGGGAGACTTAAACTTTGTTTTTCTTAGACAATTTTTGACTATGACATTGTGAACCTGATGTATTTTTTACAAACTTAATTTTTTTTTATTTTGTTGTTTTTTTGTTTATTGCGATTTTCCTAAGAGCCAATTGTAGCCTAAACTGAATAAATGATTTTGAGTTTTGAATTTTTTGAAGTTTACAAAACAACAGCGAAAAAAAAGCGAAAAAAAGCGTTTATTTTACAAATTTGTAAAATAAACGCGAGTAGATCCGTAAAAGTTGTTTCATTTCAACATTGGTGAATGTATAGACATAATTAGAGGTATAATAATTTAGATAACCTATAACATATCAACTAAACGTCGCCACTCGTTTTCATAATTTCTGCCAAACTCTAATGATATTGTAGAAAAAACTACTGTGTTGTGAATTTATGGGTCGGACTAATTGTAAACACGTTCCCTTTGATACTAAATATATATTTTGTTTATGTAATACGATAGTTTTTTTATCATAATTATAGCAATTTAACCGTGACTACACTGTTGGCTTTTTTTGGTCGGCGCACCCTTAAGCTCACCTCCCGGGTCTCCTAGGATTCAAACTCCCCTGTGTTTACAATGTTAAGTTTCTCGCAAACTTCACTAAATGCAGGCGAAACGTTGCATTCAACTTTGAGCTTAAACAATATCGAGTTTGTAGTTCCTTACAAAATATTTGCTAACTATGTTTCTGAGGATACGAAGATTAAGCAAGGAATATTTTGCAGGAACCAAGTTTGTTCTGTTATTTAAATAACTAATTACGCTAATTAGAATACTTACTTTGTGTAAGGCATTTAAATAAAAAACTGCTGAAAGTTTGACACTTTGAAATAAGCAGCGTTTTTGTATTTGTCTTGAGCCCATTGTATTTTCTTGCTATGTTGTTCATTTTATTGGTTTGTATGTATAAATAAACTTTCAATTTTAAAATTATTTTGTGATTAGTTTAGTGTTTTATCTCTGCCGATTTAGACAATAAATACCATGTAAGTAGATTGTAAAAGGAAAAACAGTATAAGTTCATTATCATCAACTTGCAAGAGTCCCACAGCTGGGATTAGGCGCCTGATGAACAATATAGTATATGTATGTATTATAGTACAAAGAGATAATAGTAGTTTCTTCAATAGACTTGAACTTTAATCCTTAAGTATATAGTTGAAATTGTATTGAAGTATGACAGTTTTGGACAGGTTTTTTTTAAACTATTTTACGGGTCAGCACAGTGCTTTGATCTCACCTGATGTTAAGTGATGATAAGGCCAATGATGGAAGCGCACTTCACCCGGGATCCTCAACTAGTTGGGCACTGGCTATCTTATCTCTAGCTGCCGGAACACAACAATGCTACAAATATTGAACATATTTAGATAAGATGGTGGTAGCTAGCCAGGCGGACAAACAAGCCAACCAAACCGAGTACACAAACATACCTACTTATCCCCCGCTGGGAATCGAACCCAGGTACTCGAGGTCTAAACCGGTGGTCTTAACCACAAGCCCACAGAGGCGTACCAGCCCCCCGACCGCCTAACCTATTGCTTTGGCTACGTGTATAGTTTATGACGTCATCTTGTCATTTCGTACCGCATATGAAAGCAATATCTATAGGCCTAGCTTGAAAAATGAAATGACAAGATGACGTCATAAACTATACACGTAGCCAAAGCATTCTGTTACTTTAAAACTCCGTGCCTGTTCTGACGCTTTCCCCAATATTTCAATTGTCAAATAAGTAATAATTGTCAATTGTATAATAAATAACCATTTTAACAAAAAGTGCGAATGTTTTAAAAAAGCCCAGGACCAACGAGATGACATGCCTTCCGAAGCACCAAAGCTTTAAAGCGATCACCCATCCATTGACAGGGCATTACGAAAGTCGCTTAACATGCAAGATCGCTACCCACGAGAGCTCTCTCTTTCTCGAGAGAGAGACGAGAGAGAACTCGACTCTACAAGTGTATAACAAAGTTTAGTTTAAAACTAATAGTGGAGCACTCCGCTGATTGTGAGCAGGGATTTATAAACTTGTGCCGACTTTATACGTGTGGATTAGAGGTCGTTTGTCTGCAGTCTCGAGAGGGACGCGAAAGCAATGCAGTCTTAACGATCGACGAATGGTAGGGGCTGCAACTCCAGCCTGAACGCTGACCGAGTTAAGTATGGAAACAATACTGTCTTGTCGAAACTGTAGCCTGATATTCTGAATTCTGGAGGGGGTAAGTGCTGAGTTTTAGGTTTCTTGTTTGTTTATTTATTTCTTAAATACACAATTACAGATTACAATCAATGCCTACAATAACATATTAGGTTAATCTTATTAGCTAGACGGTAATCCAAAACGAGTGTACACAACATGATATTGTGAATATAGTTTGAAAACCCGATCCGATCCGAACCCTTCGGAGAATCTAGTAGGGCACGGGGACGCGCACTAGTGCGCGATGCCGTTCCCTCTAGAAAACCTCCGAAGGTGATTCGTTTCACACGACTTGAGGGACCCTTTACGTTCCTCGCCGCCCCCAAAAAAGCCCGGTGAAGCTGAAAATACCGTAGAGGCAATCAGCAATCTCTCTCAAAAAAAAAATAGTTTGAAACTTGTTACAACAATACCGGTTCTAAATAAAGTAATACTTAGAACTACATAATACTAAAAATATTAAATAATGCAAAAACTAATAATAATTACAATAATGAACGGAGTAAGGTGGGCGTCTTCTATCTAACTGACTGACTCGACTATGCGCTCCATTGGACAAATGCAGGAGGAGGTTGAGAAACACCTGGCCTTCATTACATTAGTGACCATTATTTTATATTGAGGAAATCTACTAAAACGTATACTTAAATTAAAAAGCATACCGTGATCACTAGTCACTAAATATCCCTATTTACTGACCCTGATAAGTAGGGTATGGCAGTTGGAACTACGGGTCCGGCTGTCTTTTCAAGGGTACCATGGGAGTTCCCGATCCTAGGCCCCCTGCCAGTTATACCTTCGCGGGCGTCTCCGGCAGGTCCCGGGTATGGTTTGGACTCGTGATGGCTATGTGGTTAGCTGTAGAAGTGGGAATGTTCGTCTGCCTGGTTGAGGTCTGGCCAGGCTTCCATTTCGTGCACGGCGAGCGGGTCCGAGTAGCGGTCTTGATGGGGCCCTGAAGCGAAAGGATCTGCGGGGCACGTGAGTTGTCCATAGTTGGTTGTTCTGCTCGGTGGTTTTCATTGAGTAGGCTTCCAACATCTCCGGCACTAGTCTGGAGAACTAGTAGAGCGCCCGCTAGATGCAATGTCTCCGGTTGAATCAGCCGCGTAGGATTTTGAAATTGATGAGGTGCCTGGATGGGTACTGAGAAGTGAGTGAGCTTACAACTCTGCCATCAATGAGGAGATTTGGTAGTCGACTTTAGAGTTGACGACCCGAGCAGTGGAACTGCGAGTTGTGCTGTTGGTGCAACGAGAAGTTAGCAAGCTTACAGCTCCGGTAACCGATCTGGATATTAGGTAGTGGACTATACGTGTCCACGGAGCAACTCGCTCGAGACATTCGTCTAAAAAGTACCGGATGAAAAATGCGCTTCGGCGCGTCCTGATCTGGCGTTATGACCTGACGCAGATGGTTCCTTTTGCTTGCGCAATGATTTCTAACACCTAACTTTATAACCGTAAGGTTGGCGGGGGGTGTCAGTATAAACTTTAAAGTCGTGTGTAGCGGGGTGGTCATTATATATTATGTCTATATTTAGTGACCACGGACTGTGCAACTTGGTCGAAACGTCGGCTGTAAAGGTATGCCTATGACAACAATTAATACATAGCTTTTCTATTTCTTAGTCGGGCACTCTTGTCAGAGTGGTCGTAATTATAGGTTATGCAAATTAATTACGGAATTTGCAATACGCCTCCATTTTGCTCTATTAGAAGCCTTGTAAGAGCAGTCGGTCGTCGTGGATTGAGTGAGGGAGCTAATGAGGTCCGCCCATCTGGTTGGTGAGCGACGGGATCTCTTGCTCTCTATTTTGCCCTGAACCACTAATACTTAGCAGTATGTGTTAAACTCCAGATCTATGTCAGTAAAGTCCCACATCTTGATTGATGAAACTGATTATATCAATTGACCATCATTTCGGTCTCCCCGTGACCACGACCCTTTAAAGAGTTCGAAATATATGAGGATAAAATAATACTTATCTATAATTAAATGTATGTTAATTGGCCAAATATATTATGCAAATTGATGCACAAGGTCATTAAGAAGACACTATGCCCAGCCAGCAAACCAGTCAGCTCACTCGCTATCGTGAGTTGCTAGACGTCAACAGAATGGATCGACAACATAATGATTCCGTGCAGCGTGAGACTACGACCACTGAGCTTGATAACGTAAAATTTGTTGCTGTTGATTGCACGGTCGAATGCAACCATGACAGCTTAATTGGTAGGCGTGCTGATTACAGCATTGCCGTTTTTTATTGGAGAGTTGGCAAACGACTCCGCTGTACCTGAATTTATGCAGAAGTGGAGTCCAGATGCTCCACAGCTAGTGGAGCAGGATTGCGCCTCACCAGCCGCCCTCACGTTCATCATCATCATCATCAGCCTACACACGGTCACTGCTGGACATAGGCCTCTCCTTGTGCACGCCACTGAGCTCGATCCGCGGCTACTCTCATCCAGCCCTTGCCAGCCACCTTGCCGGCCCGCGAGTTGCTTCACATCTCGATTAGAAGACCTCATGTTGTAGGAAGAAGTGTTGTGCGAGCGTTCTTTATAAGGAATATACATTGGAGCAAGATGTGCTTACGTCTAGTAGGTCGCAATGTATACCGTTGCAAACAGTTTTGTAAGTCAAATAAAAAAAAATGTTTGTGATACGACAAAGAAATTATAAAAATTGCGGTCAAATCTTTACAATGTAATTCGTCTTGCTCGATCAATCCTATCTACACTTTTTATATAACTATTTGAAATGCCGGAGTGTTTGTTTAGCCTTTTGTATACGAGTATAATAACTAGCTGACCCGGCGGACAACGTACCGCAGACAGTTTCTATAACAACAAAACAAACCTATCGTTAAATAATTTATTCGTGAAAGCGAATCAAACAAACAAACAAACAAACACATTTTTTTTAAATAATAAGTATCCTATGTCTTTTATTGTACTTACTTTTGAGAATAACCGCCTTAATGAACAAATAATAAGGTCGGAATAGTTATTCCGTGTTTTGTTCCTGTCATGTAAACGCCATTTCAAATTATAGTGAAAGAGACAAAACACGGAATAACTATTCGGACCTTATTCTTTGTTTATTTGTAAAGGTTTTTTTTTCCTTTAGTTGATGGTTTCGCGCGATTAGCACATTTAGCCAGTGTAAAAGTATTTTTTCTTACAAGTAATACATAAATATACAATATGAATGATAATAGAAATGAGTAGTGAGAAATGATATACCCCTTAGTGTACAAAATTTCATGATCGTTTGAATAGTTTACTCTAGAAAAACAAAAAAACAAACAAACAAACTCACTTTCGCATTTATAATACTAGTAAGGATTTATACATTATGTAATTCTAGTTGCTCGTTACAACAAAATGAATACTGTGTACACTTTAAATTGGTAATAGGTATATATAATATTATATATATTTATAATATTATAATAATATATATGAAAAATCCTCATATAATTTGGCATAACTTTGAAACCTAATAAATGCATCTCAACGATAAGCCCCAGAACTAAGTTTGCGCAAGAGTTAAGCCCGCATGCAAATCGGGGAAGTAGTTATGCTGCGGTTTGGGTGTGTACGTGTGTATATACATACCCAAAGTATACAGGCATTATGTATATATGTGTATGCTTGGCTCAAAGATATCGCTCATTTAGCAAAATAAAGATGAATGAAATAAATATATAACGAAGTACACAAGTAAGTACACATTTTTTTTTTTTAATATATTTAAATTGAATGTTGTGCTCGGTTGTTATTGAAATGAAAATTTATAATTGTATGTAAAATTGTATGTAAAAAATTGTATGTAAAAAGTTGTATGTTTGTCGATTTGTATTTTGTTACCGTGCCAAAAATAAATAAATAAATAAATAAGTAACCCAATAAGTATAGTAAATAATAATATTTTTTGTTGTACATATAATATTATGACAGCAGTCGACTAGTAAAGGTTGATGATAATTATGATGATACTAACAATAATTAACATAATTATATAAACGCACACCCTGGAAGCGGTTTTTTTTTAAGAATCGGCTAATTAATTGATTTCAGTTGTCTTACAAATAAACAAAGAATATTAATTCGAACCTTGTTCTTTGTTTATTTGTAAGACCCTTAGTAGATAGTATAACTGTCCTACTGATGGGCAAAGGCCGCCATCATTGAAATCAAGTCATCGCTACAATGGATGGGTAATGGCTTACTCACCACGCTTGCATAGTGCGGGCTGATGATCACAAAAAAAAAATCTGAAACACATTGCCCGACCTGGGAATTGAACCCGGGACCTTCGGTTATCGGGCCAAGCGCTTTGCCACTCGGCCACCTAGGCAAAAAGCTTTTATATAAGACTGTTCACTTAAAAGAAAAACGCAACCAGAATTTGCTATACCTATGTATTTTGGCTGTAATTATTTTAGTGTCTCCCCTAATACCTAAGTTGTCTGACACAGGCGACCCAAGTTACCCGTGTAACGTCAAGGTAGATGAAACTACCCGACTTTGAAGATCAGCCTTAAGTCACAGAATAAGAAAATCCAGAAGGTAAGCTCAATACATACCGCGCTCGAGCAACGCACACATAGACCCTTTGCACGATACGGATCTCGGAACAGCTCGGAACAGTCCGAGGGCTGCTGTTGCGGGATTCCGTGTCCGTGAGAGGCTGTCTATGTGTGCGTTGCTCGAGCGCGTTTGTGTGACGCTTACCTTCTGCTGTCTCGTTATTTTGTGCGTAGGTCGTCAGGTATAACTGTTAAACTATTTATATGTTTCTTTAGCGGATAGTTCCAAGTAAAATGGTCTATAAAACAATTGTTTATATAAACTGTTTCTACAGGAACCAACACCCACGTAAGAGATTCCCGTCATCTTTTATTCTGTTATGTTTAAGTATGTTCATGGTAGTCTATTTTTATTTAAGTTTTTATCACTTAATTTATTAAACTTAATATGTATATTTCAGTTTTTACTCGTATAAATTTATGTAGTATATCGTCGCTTAAGAACCAAGACCATCTATCTACACTTTTGGTGATTTTTTCTTTTTAATGCAGTACTTTTTATAGTAAATCACGCATTGTTTTCTTTAGTCAGTTACCTCAAATTCTAAATAAATAAGGAGTTATGAAAAAATACCAATACCACCGAAATTACGTTACGAATTTTTTTTTTTTTTTATATTAACGGGTAAGCACAGTGCTTTGATCTCACCTGAAGTTAAGTGATGATAAGGCCAATGATGGAAGCCCACTTCACCCGGGATCCTCAACTAGTGAGGCACTGGCTATCTTATCTCTAGCTGCCGGAACACAATAATACTACAAACATTGATGTTATGGCGACATATTTAGATAAGATGGTGGTAGCTAGCCAGGCGGACAAACCAGCCCTACCACCAACCAAACCGAGTACACAAACATGTACCCCCGCTGGGAATCGAACCCGGGACCTCTGGGTCTAAACCGGTGGTCTTAGCCACTAGACCACAGAGGCGGTTAAAAATTTAACTAATACCAGCTATCTACAGTAATTTTGAAACTAATAAAGCTTTCTTGACATACAAGTAAACACCTTATTCCCCATGCCTGTCCAGTAAATGTTTTACTTGAAAATAATATAATCGTTTTAAGAAAAAAAATCAAACGTTTTTTTCGTCTCCTGCGAAGTCGACTTTTTGTAGATAGATGGTCTTGGTTCTTAAGCGTCGATATGTTTCATTTACGTTCTATGTTGCACCGCTTACCAATTTTTCTGGCTAGCCCTTAGGTCAACTGGCAGAGAATGCCATTTGGCATTAATTCCGCCTTTTGTACTTCATTTCATTGTATTATGCAATAAAGATTTTATCTTTAATTTACGGGATGGCTGACGGGAACCTTTTTTTTAAATTTATGATTTGCCTCCTTTTCCTCTTTATAACTGTAAAGGGTTACGAATGGAAAGAGCAGCCGGGTATGAAACACTCCAAATCCTCCCTTGGCGAAAACGCCTTAGGACGGAGTAAGTTCATATGTGGAGGCGGTAGACGGCAGGCCCGACTAACCATCGGTGCCTTGACAGGGCACTATGCCACAAAACAAATGCTTCATAGAATGCACCTTTCAACAAATAGTTTGTGGAGGGCGTGTGGAGAGGAAACGGAGTCGATGCAGCACCTACTGTGTGACTGCGACTCTCTGGCTAGGAAAAGAATGGGACTCCTGGGGTCGGCCTATCCGAAACCGGAGGACTTCAGGCTCTTCGCTCTTAAAGACGTTGCCAAACTTATGGCCTCTATCTTTACAGAGGAGGAAGAGTGAAAGGATGGGGTTGCACAAAAGATCCCGATGGGTCGAGGTGTTACTGCGAGAGGGAAACCTCGGCAGGCCCCACTAAGATAAGATAAGATTGTAAAGGGTTTTTTTAATGCTATATGGAAATAACATAATGCAATAACACAACTTAACCTACCATAAGACAACGGGAAGCTGGTGGTATGTATTCATTTAAAGCTGAAGTTTAAAATCAGTTGCTAAACCCAATTATTAATGGTCAAAAAAAAAACCACTACCCTATTCCGTAATGAAAAAAAAATCGGAAATAAGTTTTCGCATCTCACGTTTCCACATTTGACAGTGATATGAAAACTCCAGTTACTCTTATTTCGCACTTCATACGAATACAACTTTTAATAATGAAATTCATGACATTGATGCGAAGACGGTATTAGGTACCACGTCACTTATGTGCGAGTGACGTCATAAAATATAGTTCTTTGTATGTCATTCACGCTAGCGTTTGTAAGAGAAAAATGGCGTTTATTATTTGAGTAGGAGTAATAAAAATTTGATATCCTTTGTAGCGTTAAATCACCGCTACTAGTTTGTCGCCTTTCGTCACTCAGCATTTTTATATATATTACTAGCTGACTCAGCGGACTTTGTACCACTTTGACAGTTTTTATGACAATTAACAAAACAAACAAATTGTGGAACATTTTGTATTGGAAAGTAACATTTTCTTTTTTTGTGTTTTCTTTTACTTATTATTTATGTTTCTCACCGTTTAAACCTTCCCTGAATTTCCAGAAATATATTACAAAAAAATGTTGAAAATATTTCAAACAAAAAAATGGCGTTAAAATTATATAAACAAATCAAAAACATTCCACAAATATTTCAAAATCAAAATTAGCCAACTCGAGTTTTAGCGAGACAAACGAACAGCAATTTTAAAGAGTTAGAGTATTTGCTTATGTTCTTAAGTGAGTTCAACCTTTTTTGAATAAAATTGGATTGAATTTTCAAACATGTGTTAAAATAAAATGTAATTTAAATCAAAAGCACTAAGGAGTACAGATATCAACAGGTAATAGCTTGATTACCACGCTTGCCAAAGCGGGTTGGTGATCCCAGGACTATTGAAAAATTCGAAATACAGTTGCCTGAACGGGAAAATAAACCCAGGACCTTTTTATATCTGAAATATTTCTTACCGAAAGTTGTGTAATAAAACGAAATAAGTGTACCAATACTATATTGTTTAAATTCTCTTTATATAATGTTAAAGGACACACAATAGTGGGACCGAACAAAGACTTACCTTGTTGTTAAAATTCTCAAGCCTAAATTAATGATGGATGATGCATGGATTTCTGCAAAGTACGCCCTTTTTTTTTTTTTTTTTTTGACGGAGTGGAAATCTGCTAACAGACGCATCAGCGGGCAAAGGGGGGTCCCGCTGTCCCGCTGGCTGTACGAGGCTCTTGCTAAGACTCTGTTCCAGGGCCGAAGCCCTAGAGAAAGCGAGTATAGGCCGACTCGGTAAAACCACTCCGATGTCCTCTCGTCACCTTGGAACCAGCAAACCAGTGATCATCGCGTCGTCCTCATCTGAGGAGGACGCATCGAACGCCGGCATGCCGGAGCCTGACGAGGTCATGGGAACCCTTTCGGACACTTCCACAACCCCGTCGGTTTGCTCGCCCTGTAGATGGGCGAGCCCCTCTCCCGCCCCTGGTGGGGGGCGGGTGACCACCCTCGAAAACGATGGGCGGACACACCTGACCCATCCTTACAGACGGGTCGCCGACGCGCCGGGACATACGGAGCGTCGGCCCTCAGTGGGGACCCGTGCAATGCACGGTCAAAGCCCCCCCTAGAGCTCGGACCGCGCTGGTTCCCCACAGGAGGCGTCTGCGGCGGCACGGATCTGCCAGAGGGCCATGCCCCCCGGCCCGCTCCGCGCCCTCCGCTGACCACCTCCCCAGGACCCCTCGCCACCGAGCATGGACAGAACCACGGTCGGCAGAGAGAGGTCCGCGCCAATCACAGCGACCAATGCGGAGCGCAGGACATCGAACGCAGAGCACACCACTAGGGCGCGCTGTGCCGCGTCCCCCGCCGCCCCGCAACGGTGGCACCGCGGGGTCAGCCCTCTCCCGATCCGGTGCAAACAGCGTCCAAACAAACCATGTCCAGGCAGTATCCGCATCAGATGGTACGCGAGCGACCCATGGCGCCGCTCCGCCCATGCCCGGAGGACGGGACGCAAGGCCTCCAGACCACGAATTCGCGCAGCCGAGACCCCTCGCCCAGACCCCCAAACTATAGGCGGAACATCTCCTCTCGTGCTCCCTCAAGAGCAGAGCGCCTCCCTTGGGGGCCAGGCGACCGCCGCCGGCCCCCTTCTCCGCTCGCTGCCGCTGCTTTCGCTGGTAGACGAAAAGACACAACAAATCGCGAAGCCCGCCTGCCCTTCTTTGGTGACCCGGACCCCGACTCAGCTTCCGACTCCGACCACGAATCTGACCCGACTCGGACTCCGACCCTCACAAACACTTCCCAACCCTCGACACTCGGCACTCGATGCTCGACACTCGACGCTCGACGTTCGATACCCGAAGTCGTGTCCTACAACAAAAACCCACAAAGACGGCGCTCAGAAGGAGCGCCGCCGAGACTCCTCTCAAAGCTGCTCAGAAGGTGCAGCGAGTTGAGCGGCCCAGAGTAGGCACGCACATAGGAGAGGCAGGGCCCCCAAAGGGGGCTCCTGCCTTGCCATATGTTAGCCGACTGGGTCCAACTTTCTCCAACGGAGGCCGTTGGAACCACTCGTTGCCCAGGATGCACCACGTGGAGGTATCTGACTCGCACCCCTGCAAAGTACGCCCTGAGCTCGATGGCGAAGTGGTTAACGGGCGCGGGTTGCGATTGCTAAGGTTAAGCCACTTTCGCAAAGGTCATCGGATGGGTGTTCAAAAATGTATCATCTCGAGCTCCTCTGTGCTTCGGAAGGCACGTAAAGCCGTTGGTCCCGGCTGCATTAGTAGTCGTTAACAACCACCGATCCGCACTGGGCCCGCGTGCTGGTTTATGGTCCATTCTCCCTGTTCATCCATAGGGAAGGCTCATGCTGTCAGCTCAGCAGTCGGGACATAAAGTTGAGCTGGTGATGATGAACGCCTGATTTTATTCTTCTTCTTCTCAGCCGTTCTCAATCCTATGGATGTAGGCCTCTTTAAAGTTTTGCCATTCTTCCCTGTTTTGTACTCTCTTTATCCACCTGGAAGCCACCTTCTTACATCTTATATACCATCTGAGGTCTGCCTGGACTGTTTTTCTCCCCAATTTATTTTTTAAGATTTCATTAATTACAATAATTGAAATGAAACAACTTTTACGGATCTACTCGCGTTTATTTTACACATTAGTTTTAATTAATGTTTATCCTGACGTTTCGAACCTTTTGCAGGGTCCGTGGTCACAGAGAGACTTTAGAAAACAATATAATTAACATAAATTAATGATAAAATATAAATAAACAATAAATTGGGGAAAAATGATAATGTAATCTACAAAGAACTACGTGAAATATTTATGTTTCGATAATTGTCGTATTATAGGCAAACATATCATAATAACAATAATAACGTTTTTGAATTTTTAACAAAGTTTGTCGTGAGTTGCCCGGGTTTTGTACCTACAGTTGACGGAGCACGCAACTTTGGACTTTTGTTTAACTAAGAACAATGTGTACTCTTCGCGAACGTAACATGGAATTCTACTTTGAAACGTATGTACGCTTCGAGTATATTTTGTTTTACAATAAAAATCGTTAAATTGTTGTATGTTAGCTTTGGAACTAGCATTTAACAATTTTCAACAACATACTTACAAATTTTACTTTTTTATTTTTAAGTGCTAATTGCTGCACTGAAGCTAAATTAAATATTCATAAATTTTTATAAAATACAGTGGGTCGGGTGGGCGTTTAATTTTTTCACTGTATTTTATAAAAATTTATGAATATTTAATTTAGCTTCAGTGCAGCAATTAGCACTTAAAAATAAAAAAGTAAAATTTACTATAGCGTTGTGTTATCAAATTTGTGGTATTTCATCTGCAAAGATGAATCTGCATGGCCATCGGTTGCAACAACCGTTTGGATAGATGGCGCTAGTGCCGCTTAAAAGCACTCAAAAATATTAAAATAGCAGTGACAAAATTCAGCGCTTACGTCAGCCTTCCCGGTAGCATAGCGGTCAGTGCAGCCGCCCGGATTGCGGAAGACCCAGGTTCGATTCCTGGCTGGGTCGGGTGGGCGTTTAATTTTTTTCACTGTATTTTATAAAAATTTATGAATATACTTACAAATTATAAGTTTTTATTTAAAGTAGTTTTTACTAATGGAACGCCTTAGTGGTCAAGTGGAAAAGCGACTGTCTTGATACCCGAAGGTTCTGGGTCTAATTCCCAGTTCGGACAAAGTGTGTTTCTAATTTTTCGATACATAGCCCGGCCGGGTTTGTGATCACCGAACCGGATTCGGCAAGCGTGGCGATTAAGCCAGTACCTACCTGTCATTAATAAAGGAGTGTATATAGGCTACTTTATTTACTTTTATTTACTTTATTTGTTTTGCTCTACAAAATTGTAGCCCAATGCGGGTTGGTGGGTTAGACAAGTGCTACGGGACCGTCAACCGGGACCGAAACGGCTTAATGTACCTTCCGAAGCGAGGACGCATGCACTAGGCCATATTCATATCTGAATATCTGTAAACATCTGTCACATTAAGCAGCATTTTAGTGACAATTGACAGATATTGGACATGAAACTTTAATACATTCATATACATAATTATTGATTTATTGATTTTAGGGCTATATTATACTTAGTAGTATTTATAGAAAGAAAAGAAACATAACTTAATTAAAGACGAAATAAAAACTATAAATAAAAAATGTCCTCCAGCTGTGGGCTCATGGGAACAGTCCTAAGAATGCTGGCAACATTACCTCTTAAGATAGCCAAGCAAAAACGTTGGCAGCCAGCCTTCTTGTCACTGAAGGCCTCAACAAGGCGAGCACTCAACTCTTTAACAAGCTACTTGGCCTCCGGCCCCCGTGGACTCAATGTTTCCACCGCAAACGGAACAAATAAATAATTTGGACCCAGGTATATAATATATACATAATCATACAATCCTATACACGCGTATACATTCTTATACAGGTACGCCGGCATACATAGCTATACATCTATCAGCATACTTATGTATTTTTTTTAAATTGAAGCCGAAGGTTGCAGCGCACTTCACCCGGAATCCTCAACTACTGAGGCACTTGGCTATCTTATAACTGCCGGAACACACCAATGCTACAAACATTGATGCTATGGCGACATATTTAGATAAGATGGTGGTAACTAGCCAGGCGGACATACAAGCCCTACCACCAACAAAACCAAATACACAAACATGTATCCTCCACTGGGAATCGAACCCGGGACCTCTAGACCACAGAGGCGGTTTGAACCTTTATCGATATATACATGTACAAGTTATATTAAACCACCAAAAACTTATAACCCGCAAGGTTTCCGAGTAACTTAAAGGTATTTGCAGCTCATATTTTGCGTCACGTAGGTATGTAATATGAAACGTTAAGAGATATATCATAAAAATCGACACCAAATACACGAGGTGTCGCGATGTCGCGGCTGCGCGGCGGTATTCCATATTTCACCCGCCCTGATAGTTTAGAACGCGGATCCTGAACGCTGGATACGTCAAAGTTCGGGGGTGTTGGATGTTGCCAACATTAATAATATAATTAAGTTATATTTGTCACCCATTGTAATGGCAACTATTGCTCTCTCTCTCGGCGTTTGTAGAAGAATAAAGACGACGTGTCATCCAGCAGCCCTGCTATTTATTTTTGCATCTATCAGAACCCAGCAATCCAGTAACCTATCAGCCATACACAACCGCTGCTACAGGGGGTCGGTATCGGTCTTAGGAGAATTTAGTTTTTTAGGATATCGAATCATAGAACAGGATGAACGATCATACATCGGTCAGTATCTGTTTCTTTCTTTTGAGCAACTGAATTATGGGTAAGCCTTTGACCTTCGTCTCACCTGATGGTGATTGACGATAATGATGGGCTGAATGTAGAAGCACTCTTCAGGCGGGGCTTATTAGCATTATTTCTAACTGTCCGAACGCAAAAATGCTACTACATTGATAGATAGATAAATACTTTATTGCTTACACAGTGCTAGTTAATCCAGTGTAAGTTACACTATTATTCAGAAAATAAATAACCTAAGCGGTCTTATCGCTTAAAGCGATCTCTTCCAGACAAATATTGTGGAAAAGGAGCAATAATGAGACAATTAGAGATAGTGTAACAGCAACTATCAAATTATTATTTTTATATCTACTGAAACCAAATAACCAAATAAAAGGTAACAAATCTGGGGTAACCAAATTTATTGCTCAGGTGTGGGTTACGTCGATCGCTGTAGTGCTTAGTGTTGTCGCGCGGGTTGCAAGAGGACTTAGCTTCTAGGTCTTCCCCCCTTGACGCGTGCGCAGTTCGGCGCCTAGGTCAGCTTAGACCCGGGCCTTAGTCTGCGCCAGTGGAGTCAGGAACCCGAAGCTGAATCCGCCTCTGGTCATTATCTCCGAGACGCAGGCGGGTAGGCGCGTGTAGAGAGCCTCCGAAGATGCAGGCGAGTAACGTGTCCCAGGGGTTTTGCTGCCCGGTAGAGGGACTTTGTAATTTATAAAATTGAAAAATAAAATAAAACATAAAAATAATAAATTAATATAAGATACAAGCATAATACCTATTAGAAAATAATAAAACATAGATGTTATGAAGTGAAACAACTTTTACGGATCTACTCGCGTTTTTATTTTACACATTACTTTTAATTAATGTTTAAGAATAAAGTGTACCTAGTGTTCGCGTTAACTTTAGAAAACAATATAGATGTTATGGCTAAATATTCGCTGCTACAGATTGCTTATATGCGTAAGATGTCTTCGCATCTGGACTCCATTTCCACTTAGCATCAGGTGGTGTAGAGTCATTTGCCGTGCTAAGTATAAAAAAAAAAGATGATATTAGCTAGTCAGGCGGACAACAAGCCCTACCACCAACCAAACCGAGTACCCGTAATTTTAACCACACTCGACCAGAAAGACGGTTTAAATAAATATGTCTGTTCCAGTAACTCTATGCCGTAGTTTCAACGAAGTCAACGCTAGGTGGCGCTCGCGTGTGCAATCTGATCAGCCGCTGCCTCCAATGCATAGCAACGTCAGTTGGGTGGGACTCAACTTGTTCCAGCGCTAAGTTATTTTGGAGACGCTCGCTCGTTCGGTCGTAATAGAAAATCACTTCTAGATTTTGGTGACGTTTGACAAATTGATTTCGTGTCCCGATAAAGTCTTTTCTGTGAACCCTCACAGATTAGATATCTATGTTTGTAACTTTGCTACTTAGCCACGGTGACGTATCACATTATAAAAATAAAACTAATTTATTTCGAGGCCTTTTACCTCACAGATGTTAGTAACATTTTTTGACTATAGTTAGTATTTTTTTTACGAGTTACATACACAAAACAAAATAAAAAAGAGACAGAAAAAGACAAGGAGTCCCCACGCTCGGCCTGCCCATTCAACATGTAGTTTGATGAAAGAGATTATAATATCCCTATTATTGTAGCTCCCGCTCGATGGCGCAGTCGTTAACGCACCCGGTCTGCGAGTGCTGAGGTTAAGCAACCTTCGCAAAAGCCGGTCATCGGTTGGGTGACCAAAAATTTATCATCACGAGCTCCTCCGTGCTTCGGAAGGCACGTAAAGCCGTTGGTCCCAGCTACATAAGCAGTCGTTAACAACCACCAATCCGCACTGGGCCCGCGTGGTGGTTTACGGCCGGTTCTCGCTATCCATCCATAGGGAAGGCTCGTGCCCCAGCAGTGGGGACATAAAAATGAGCTGATGATGATAATATTAGATTAGATCTATTATTTATTATTATATTAGATTAGATTATAATAAAAAATGCTTGCTTAATAACTTTTTCCATCTTTGAAAGTCACCTCACTATCACCTGAAACTAAACGCGGAGTAACTCCGCACAATGGCCGCTATCTAAACGAGTGCCGCCAAGTCGATCGCAACTTGCGTCGATCAAACGGAAAGTCGATCTCGCCCAAAGTCGATCAAACGAGTCAACGGTACGTGTTGGAGATATTGAAATGCGCCCGCTGTATTGTCACATGTATTGTTTAAAGGAGTACCGTCTGCAGAATCATCATCAGGTGTTTGAATTTCGAGCGATGTTGTTTTTTTTTATGGTTTATGGATTTGGTCAGTGGCCAGATGAAAAAGTAACGTTTGCAGAATAATGTTTAAATATTTTTTTTATTGCAGGTGGTTTGCAGTGTAAAGTTTGAGTTTCAAATCCTGCTTTCATTTCAAAAGTCGTTAAACCAGGTTGGTTTTATAAGAAGAACGTCGTTAAGACCCACCTACCCGCATTAGGCCACCAAATATCTTTAATTTTTAATTTTAATTTGATAACCAACGGTCCTTTTTTAATTAATTGAATTACAACTACCACACCTTAAATTTTAAATTAATGATAATTATTAAAACCGTACTCAGAATATTAACATAGTTAAAAATATTTCCCAAAATCAAATGTGCCACTTATTGTTATAATACTTGGACAGTGAACCTGCTAAGAAAGCTTACAAAAGATAAAACCATAAACCAAAAACAAACTGCATTTCACGACCGACCAGCATTAGAGCTATGCAAACCTCGTATTGCATCACAAACAACTTTGCATACTACCGCAATTTGCCAAATGAATTTGACTGCGAACATAAATCCTCTTTTTTTGCGTTTTACATAAACCTTTTCCCACCTAGCGGACTGTCGGTATCCAGATTTGTTTGTTGTCGGTACTAGATGACGCTGCACACCGTACTAGCACGAACGGTGTTGAGTCCGCAACTTTGATACGGTCTCACAATGAAGGTAGATTTTTATTTTGGAAATTTTTATTTGTTCGACCTATTTCGAAATATTTGTGTATTTAATTTAATTTTTACAAGATTAAAATATTTTTTCTGCTTTGTTATCCTTTGATTTGTCTGTATAGTAAAATATAATACTGATAGACATATCTCTCGGTATATTAGTGTACAAAGTATTAGCGTAAGCTAATTTTTTAATCCACTACTGACAAGTGCTTAGCCTTTTTTCATCTGATAGTGAGTAAAGGTAGGACCGAAGGTGGAAGCGCACTTCACTCGGAATCTTTGACCACTGAGGAACTGGCTATCTTATCTTTTATTTCATCTGCAAGTAAAATAACCAATACTCCTCAGAAAATGCAAATTACCAAGTTGTGACAACCCAATTTTAATTTTAAGCATTGATTCTCAACTTATTTCAATCACAAATAATGACAGTTCAAAATAATTCATTCTACTAATATTATAAACGCGAAAGTTTGTAAGTGTGGATGGATTTTTGTTACTCTTTCACGTAAAAACTACTGAATGGATTTTAATGAAACTTTCCTCATATACAGACCATGACCCAGACCAGCATATAGGATACTTTTTTTTTTTACTTTTTTCTTTTACTGTAGTCTTCGCGAACGAAGTCGCGGGCAACAACTAGTTATTAATAAAGCAAGTCTTCTTTGCAGACCGTACAACAAAGTCGTGAGCCTGCATCCGCATAGTTTACTTTCCACACTGAACCGACAAGTCAAGCTAATGTCGCGATAGATTCCAGAATTATCTTTATTATTCCATATATTTTAAAGGAACCTTGTTTGCAATTTATTTGCATGTTTTGCTAGTGGTGCGCCATTTTGTTTTCTAGCGTCAGATGGAAGATTTATAAAACTAAATTGAATTGAATATTGATGATGAGTCTTGTTTTATTCTTTTATGTGAGTATTACTGACCCAATGCTGGACAAAGATCTCGATCATTGGAATAAAGTCATCGTCGCTACAATTAATGGGTATTATTAGCTTTATGGCTTTAAATAAACGTGCTTTCATTATGCGGGTTGGTGTTCACAATCCCGGGGTATGCATCGAAAAACCAGGACCATATAAAACTTTTATAAAAACTAAACTTCTAAAAGCGGTCGACTCGATAACCGGAGGTTTCATTTACAGGTCGGGCAAAGCGGGTTTCAGATTACCCGATGCATAGCCCGGGCTTGTGATCACCAACCCGCATTGGGCAAGCGTGATGATTAAGCCAATACCCATCAATATTAGTGATGATGCCCAGCAGTGGTACAATGTTATAAGCCACCACTTTTTACTTATACTTTAAGACGACCTCGAACGACGAACGAACTTTTCGATATTGTGTCGGGTCTGGGTGGTTTTAGTACAGTCGTAGTTTCTGATTTTGATAAAACGAGTGCTTTCGCTTCTTACATTGGGATCAGAACAATGTATGTGATGTTATCTAATATTTTAATTATTTTCGACCAACGAGAGATGAGAGCACAAGGCGTTACCATTCCGTAAACCCACAGAGTATCAAATGTTATATATAGAATAGTTATATCAATTATCGCTTAATTACTGTAACAGGGTCAAGTTGATTGGATACGGTATCACTACCACGTGATTACGTGGTGGGGTGTTAATGCTAACACTTCGGATAATTGGCATAATAATGATATGGAGAGATAAAGATTTAAATTTATATTTTCCCATTTTTGGGGAGCTTTTCTCAGGGAAAATTAATGGGTATTGTAAAAAGTTTTTATTATGACGTATTTTTGGACTTCAAAACTTGCGTAGTTTTGAAGTCCAAAAATACGTCATAATAAAAACTTTTTACAATACCCATTAATTTTCCCAGCTTTGTAAGGTTACAAGAATATCAACAGTTAGAATACAACTGTTTAATTTATCACAGTCACTTGCATTAGATTAATAATAACCATATTTATATTTATGAGTATCCACCCTCAATAATTTCTGGATAGGTACTCATAATAACAAGCATGGTAAGAATCTCGTTAATAATCACTCGAAGGTTTGTATACAACCGTAGGCTTACAAGGTTCGCCCAGCCCCAAGAAATAATTCACCAGCCCCATAAGTCAACGATACGTATAAATGACGTTTATGTCAATCCCGTACAAAAATCATTATATTTAATTTCTATTCTATTGGCGTTATGCCACTTGTCTAGAGGGGCAGATCTCGTATTGAGAAGAAGCCTCAAAAAACGCGGCAAGAGCCTGTAGCGTAAATAGCGCATGACAATGCTAAAATATTTGTATTAATTATTCTTTTGTTATCTATATAAGGTGGTGGTACAAAATTTCGACAGGAACCACAGTGATCGACTTTTTTTTTATAATGTTAAAAGGAGGCAAACGAGCAGGCGGGTTACTTGATGCATAATCACCGCCGCCCATGGACAAGGCAAAACCAAAGTAATCGCAGATGCGTTGCCGGCCTTGAGGAAGGAGTTGGATCTTGAGCAGGGAGTAGGAATTGGGAGGGCCTCTCCCCCCTGTATATGTAAGGAACTTAGTGTCTAACAAATAAACAAAGAATAAGGTCCGAATAATTAATAAATTCACATTCTATCTTTTTAAATTTTTCATTGCTTAGGATACAATCCGTGCAGCCCTAATAAAATTACGGCTGAATTTCGACCACTGGGCGACCATTAGTATATGTTAATACACATCAAAGGTGAGAGACTTAGTAACTGCTGCACACAATAAACCGGAACGGTTCTACTCCACAAACTGGAACTTCGGATAGTAAACTCTCCATCCACTAGTAAAGGTCGACAATTGCTTACCACTTCATCTATAGGTGATTGTCAATTGCGAAACTATGTCAAAGTGTATTTCTAACTCTAAGGCAGCCATTATGTAAATCGACTAGATAGTGCTACGCAAACTGACGTCATAGAGTACACAGCAAACAGAATAACCACTCCATGTGCTACGGTTAGCACTTAGCTTCGTAGAATGTAGGCAATTGGTGTTAATTAAACATCTGTACATGTTGAAATAACTTTATGTGTTGCGGTATCGCGAATGGATGGATGGAATGGAATAAATGGATGGAGACAAACAACTTATAGTGAGCTTTAATGTATCCGTTATTGAGTTCGTTCGAGTGTTGTTATAAGTTATAGATATTTGAATAGGATATAATTTGTGCTTAAAATTAATAATAACAGCTTTGTTCTCGTACTGAAATAGTCACTGCGACATCCAATAAAGTAAATATGGTATAAATATGGTGTTATAGTTCAAAATTAATTGTTATTTCATTAATTTCATATGTTCATGTTTTTCTTAACTTTACCGCTTAGTACTGTTTTTACTTGTATGTTATATAAACGGCCCGCTCGAAAACTACCGGGTCCAATTATAAATCAAAAACCATTTAGAGACGCTCCAAAAATCACACAAAAAGTTCACACAAAAAATCAAAATCGGTTTAGTTTAGGAGAATTTAGATTTTTTCTATAATATTTAAAAGTATGTAATGTTAATGCATTGCAATGCATATTTATATATACAAAAAATAACAAAAAGAAAAAGAAACTGGGTATCATAATAAGGTATCTATAAAAAAATTTGGCAAAAATACAATTTGTCCAAACATGAAAGCCGCATGCATTCTATAATTCTGCTCTGTACTCTCTTTGCTACGAGTAGCGCTGGAGCTCTCGCAGCACTACGTCGTAGTTTTGTAGCGCCCGCTACGAATATTTTACGTAGACACAAATAGTATGTCCCAGTTTTTTTTATTCCGACGAGCTAAAATGGCTGCTCTATTGCTGTGAGGGCGACAGCGTTCACATTGTTTTTCAGCTTTCATACGTTTATGAAGAATTAAAAATGGCTCTTTTAGCCTTTTGTTGAGGTGACTGGCCTGTGACGGATTTAAATGAATTCAATGTGCAGGTACTTTTGAAATTGTTCTGTGATTCTCATGTTACGATTATTTCTGTGTGCAAAACGTTTATTTATGCGTTTAAAAATTGTATTCTTAATTAACTCGATTGATGATGGAGATGAAGAAGATTGATGGCGCAGTGGTTGACGCACCCGGTCTGCGATTGCTAAGGTCAACCAACTTTTACAAAGGCCGGTCATCGGATAGGTGACCAAAATTGTATCATCTCGAGCTCACCCGTGCTTCAGAAGGCACGTTAAGCTGTTGGTCCCGGTTGCATTAGCAATCGGTAACAACCACCAATCCGCACTGGGCTCGCATGGTGGTCTATGGCCCGTTCCCCCTATCCATCCATAGGGAAAGCTCGAGCCCCAGCAGTGGGGACGTAAAATGAGCTGATGATGCGTATCGGTCGGATCCAGTTGCTTTTAACCTGTCGTCTGCTGTGAATACAGATACAATAGACTTTGAATAGTTCGTAGTAAGTAAAAAATAGACGAAAGCTAGCCACCCAATTTACCAACAAAACTGACTAAATAAATAAACTCAGTCAAACAGAGTCAAAGGTAGCACCTGATGACGTACCTACGTCTTTGGGGAAGATCAGTTTAGAATTTAACGTTTTAAATAAAGTCGTTTCAATTGTTGGTGTCTATGGAAACGTACTTGTTTAAGTTGTTCATACTTAGTCATAATTGAAACGCGAAATGCTGCAAAACCGCTCAATTCTAAATGGGTATTAGTTACCTAATATAATTTTGGACAAACATATAAAAGTGAACGACAATCCCGTTTCCGCGTCGAAATGAAACTTTGCTAAGTAAATTGGATTTAGAAAAAGTGTGTTATTTATGGCGCAAATATTTCGCAAATGACAGCTCTAGTTATATCCGGGCCCAAGATTGCATTCCATATGATGCATTCGTAATGGACATTACAGATGCGATAGCCGATAACTACCGATAGATGTCGCTCTAAAACTAATTGAAAACTCATTTCAGCTTTCAGCGCAAACTTTGGAATAGATGGATGTATTTTTTTGATGGAACAGTTTATCGTTATTATTACTCATAAGAGCTTATTTGGATTATGATGATATATAAATTTACGCAAATTGAATTGCGAATAAAATTACGATGTGAAAAATTATGAATTTTGAATAGAGCTAGCTCCTTTCGCTTTTAGATTAATAGTAGATAGAGTTGATTAATTTCGGCGAGTTGGATTGAGCCACGATAGCAAAGTTGGTAGAGCACCTGACCCGGCATGTCATGGGGCGCGGGTTCTTATCCTACTCGTGATTTTTTTTCAACGCTTTGTCTTTTTTTTAAGCTTATTTGGATTAAATTAAAGAGAAAGCGAACGTCGCGTCGTGCCTTATAAAGGAGTGACAGAATTAGCATGAAATAGAGATGAATGGAAAACGTTACGCTGACAAAACCGGGCTCTTAATACTCTTTGTCTACTTATTTTAATGAACGCCTCGGTGGCTGAGTGGCTAAGCGTTCGGTACGGTATCTAGAGGTCCTGGCTTCATTTCCCGGGTCCGGCAAAGTGTGCTCGGATTTTTCGATACATAGCCCGGGTTTTAGTAGAGTAAATTGGAATTGGAAAAAGTGTTAATTCGTTTTTCGTTTTTTTTTGTCATCCGCTACAAATGATTGTAGGTCATAACAATTAATAATAATAATAAAATTTATTTATTTTCTCTCCACAAAAATACAATAAACAATGTGCTTAACCTATAAGAACAGTTTAATATTTGTGGGAGACTGGAGTCTAAACTAGGCAGTGGCCTGCCGGTTTTATAGAGCTCCAGGCCTCCGACCCTCGTAATACATGGATTTAACTTATAGGTACATCATAGCATCTAAATGATACATTTGGAAGAGAACTATTTACTGTAAAAATAAACGAAATATAACAAATTATATAAGTGTTTGTGTGTGAGAGGGTGTGTGTGAGGGTGTGGGTGTGTGTATGTGTGTGTTGTTTGAGAGTGCTCAACAGTATGAACATTTGCCTCACGGTTAGTACCTCAGCCTCACGATATAGAGCTGTAGTTGCAAATAGCCTGGGTTTAAAAAGGCAAACTTTCAGAATTAGTCTCTGGGCTCTTTCCAGTTCAATCAGCCTAGTTTTGTCCGCACCACCCCAAGAGGTTAAGCAATATGATAAAACTGATTGAGCTAAGGCCGTGTACACAGATTTCATAGTTTTACCATCCGCAACATGTCTCAGTTGTTTAAATACGAATACTAACTTCCTGAGTCTCTGCGAGATGTTATGGATGTGCTCAGTAAATGTTAGATTTCGGTCAATAGTTATACCAAGATATTTGTAACTATTTGTTATGTTAATAGCCGGACAAAAGCAAGTTGTTGATGGAGAAACCAAGCATTGGTGAGCGTATATTTTGAAGTTCTCAGATAAATTCATATTGCGGATGGAAAAACAAACATAAACCGTTTTTTCAGTATTCAATGTGAGACTGTTAGCGACAAGCCATTGAGACACAGTGTTAAAGCCATTTTGTGCCAATGCGAAAACTTCTTCCCAGGTGGCTCCAGAGAAAGTAAGTGCGGTGTCATCTGCATAAGATGTTATTTTACAATTCTTGATATTTAATTGACACAGATCGTTAATGTAACATAAAAATAGAGTCGGCCCAGTAATACTTCCTTGCGGAATGCCGTAGTTAATTGGTTGTTCACTACTAACACTATCACCAATCCTCACATGTTGAGTACGGTTGGATAAATAGTCTTCAAAGAGCCTCAGCTGGGTATCGCGTATACCAAGTTTTTCTAGTTTACTTAGAAGGACCGATGATGAAACTGTATCGAACGCCTTTCTAAGGTCTATGAATATGGTCAGGCACTTTTTATTGCTATCTAACTCCTTCGCTAAGTGCTGTACGAAATTATGAACAGCCTCATCCGTCGATCTGCCCTTCCGGAAGCCAAATTGAGTGTCGGCAAGAAGGTTTTTCGATTCGAGGTAGTTTACAAGCCGCGTATTTATGACACGTTCAAAGATCTTAGAAAACGACGTTAGGATGGATATAGGACGGTAGTTATTGATAGAATCCTTCTTGCCAGTCTTATGAATTGGTAGTACGGTAGATCTCTTAAGTGCATTTGGGAAGAGTCCAGCATTCAAACATATACATATACAATTAAGGGGGTGCCGCGCGGAATTATGAAAATTTACGTGTTTTTATGTAACTGGTGCTAGGCACTGAATAGGTCATTATGCATTAAAAGGACTAGTGCAGGTTAGCTTGATCCTATCACAAGGCCATGGTTGTCTTGGAATTTGAATCTAATACCCAGAAACTGCATGAACAATACGTAAAAGTAATGATATCTAAAAACTTATTTCCTCAGAAACTTTGTAATATAGCACATGAAACAATAATCCGACATCAAAATGTTTGTTTTGATATTCCGCAGGCTACTGTTGTCTAATTTTTCATTTAAAAAATATGAATATGAAAATATTAAGACTTTTATAATTTTTTACCCAAACTCCTATGATTTTACGAAAGTAAACATTGCTCCAATTAAATCACCAGCCTACTTTGTACAGTTATAAGTGTGTACAGTAAAAAAGTAAAGATTATATTTTGTATTTTGTTATTTAAACAATCGATGCAGTAATGACAGCGAGCTCTTTAACCGCCTCTGTGGTATAGTGGTTAAGAACACCGGCCACAGACCCAGAGGTACCGAGTTCGATTCCCTGTGGGGGCAAGTGCTTACCCGTAAGATATTAAAAAAATCTGAGTCTCTAAGTCATTAGCAATCGAAGAGATACGCACATGCGTGCGGTAATCTTAGATTATTCGGTAATTACTCTCTGTTGATCGAATATAGTAAACAATTAGGGCAATGTTTTGTTATCATCCATTGATATAACCTTCTTTTTTAAGTAGCTCATATTGTGTCCCACTGCTGGACATAGGCCTTCCCTCTGCGTTTCCACTCTTCTCTATCCTGGGCCACCTCGTACCACCCCATTGATTATTATCTATGAATTATTATCATGTTGGAACCCAGTTGGATTCTGATATATCCACTATAGTCCAATTGTAGAAGGAGGAGAAAGGTCACTGAGAGACGTTTGTGAGGACGCGACGATTTGAAACGTTAAATCGGACTTATGACAAGATAAAATTTTCACTAGATACCATTTTACTAGAATATATCAACCAGCCTCAGGTAGATCGGGACCTCTGGGCGGTAAAAATAATGACCACCTATAGGATCTCTCACAAATTATACACCACAGATTCAGTTTTCAAAACTTATTTTATTTTTCTAAACTTATTCTCACTTTTAACCTCTAATCAAAACTTATAAACAATTTCAAATCAATACTTATTATAACTTCAAATCTTATTTCAGCTAACCGCAATCACTCTCTCGACTAGTTACGTCTGCCGTCTTCGGCTGCCAACAACATAATGAACGCTCCGCTTCCCCGAGTGAACCAACCAGATTGCTGCCACTAGTGTGGCCAGTGTCCAAAATAAAAATACCTGCGCTAGTGTTGTCAGGATAATAAATTTAAATTCTTTTTTTTTTAAATTCAAAGGAAACCTTACACACCATTGTTATATCATTTAAATACAGTACCATTAATAAACATGCATGAATTGTTGCGTCAAATTAGTTGCGCCAGTAACGAGCATACTTTGGCTTCCGAGTAAATTCTTTATTCGGCGGAGTCCATCTTTCACGAGTCGTTAGCAGGATGACGTCGCTCGCTAGTTAATGTTTGCACAACGGTAGGGTCAAGTTGCTTTGGAAAACTACGTGTTATGTTTAAAGTGTACTCTCCTATAAATTAATAACAATGTTGGTACCTATGTACCAACATTAACAATACTACATTAATAAAAGAAAGGGTAAACAATGTTTTAACTTGAACAATATATTGAAATAAAACAACTTTTACGGATCTAATCGCGTTTATTTTACACATTAGTTTTAATTAATGTTTATCCTGACGTAAAACGGAACGCACCTGATTAAATTTAAATAAGGGTATACAAGCTACTAACTAATTATGAGACGACCAACACCTCTCCCTGCGACCACGGACCCTGCAAAGGGTTCGAAACGTCAGGATAAATATTAATTAAAACTAATGTGTAAAATAAACGCGAGTAGATCCGTAAAAGTTGTTTCATTTCAATGTGTAGTGTTCGCGTAAACTTTAGAAAACAATATTAAACAATATAGTTGAACTATGTGCGTCAATATAGAAACTTTTCTTCTTCTTCTTAGGGTGCCTCTCCAACTAATGGAGGTTGGCAGTCAGCTCTGCATACTAGGTCCTGTCTTTGGCCTGGCGAAAAAGTTCAGTGCCACTCGCTTTTCCCGTCCACTCCCGAATATTCCGCAACCACGACTTTCTTCTGCGACCAGGTCTCCTCTTTCCAGCCACTTTTCCCATCATAATAAGTTGCAAGAGTTCGTGTCTGTCGTGCCGAAGCACATGACCCAAATATACAACTTTTCTCTGCTTAACAGTGTGCAAAAGCTTACGTTTCTGGCTGACTCGTCGCAGAACTTCCTCATTAGTAATTTTCTGAGTCCAGGATATAGACATCATGCGTCTGTATGCCCACATTTCGAAAGCTTATTTACGTTTCCTGAGATCTTATATTCCTTAATAGTCCAAGCCTCGCATCCGTATAGAAGTATAGGCCAGATGTAACACTGAAGAAGACATATTCGATGTGGGATTGTAAGGCCTCGGTTGCTTTTCCAACGGCACTGCGGGCGATTTCAATGCGTGTTTTAATTTCTAGGTACATCGCTGTCCCAGTTTTGTGTAAGCCAGGTGCCAAGGTACTTATATTTGGTCATCTGTTCCAGTTTTTGTCCCGAGAAACTTTTAAGCAACAGTTAAAACTGTTTTTTATAATAGAAATTGTATGGGAACGGTAAAATATGATGATTGTGTTCCGCGAATAGGGATGTTGACAACAACAATAATCAATTCCAGAACATTAAAGGTATAAACCAAATCACGGTACAGTTCTTTAAAACATAATAACAACTTTTTTATATCACCTAAGCATGAATTTCTGTAACCCAAAAAAAAGTTATTAATAAACACTCAATTGACGGCAAATAATTGTGACGTGTATGACGTAATTTCCATTCCCATATAATTTTTATTAAAAAAATCGTTACTCTAGAAGCTTACTGCACAGTTAAAAGACGTCCAGAATAGGTAGTAGGTAAAAATGGTTTTGGAGGATTCAAAATTGCTTATTTAATAATTCCGACTTTGACTAGAAAACTGTTAAAATAAATAAGGGTATTCTAAGTCAACTCGAGATCTAGCCAACTCCCTCAGACGTAACAGGTGTCATTAATATTGAAGGGCTCAGGAAGCGACGAAGACGTCGGGATGAACAGGGTGACTATGCTTAGTCAGAGCCGGGACAACAGTTTTGTTTCTAAATCATTTTATTAGGTACATTAAGAATATTTGAAAGTCGTGGTTTGTGTGACTTATCATCATCATCATCATCATCATCATCATCATTAGTGGACTAGTATAGCTAGTTCACTGCTGGACATAGGCCTCTCCAAGTGCACGCCACCGAGCACGATCCGCGGCTACTCTCATCCAGCTCTTGCCAGCCACCTTGCGAAGATCGTCGCTCCACCTAGTCTGAGGGCGTCCTACACTTAACAGTGTGTGACTTAAAGGGCTTTACTAATAATAATAAACAGTGTATAAGCTTAGCATAGATATTTCGTGTTTTGTGTCTGTCACGTATACTTAATTTCAAATAAGAGGAAAAGAGACAAAATACGTAAAAACTATTCGAAGTTTTATTAGTGCGGAGTACATGGTGGTCAATCAGTCCACAGAGGCGGCAACTTTTAAAAAACACCCAGTCAGCTGGTCCGAACTTTGTCGATGCTGCCCCCCAATTCTGCTTTTTGTTTTGATCTGAAACGCATCTGAAACGCTATAGTTTCACCGTTTTCGTATTCTGCTAACTACGAAATCAACTCTATAAAGTTAAAATAAAATAAAATAAACACTGACAGAAAAAACGCAATAGTATTTGGCGTTTCAGATCAAAATAAATAGCAGAAGGGGGGGGGGGGCAGATGTGTTTATAATTAAATATTTACGAGACGTGACAGTGACTGATGGATACGCGCGCTGCTTCACTGTCGAGAGTTTATTTTTTGTGTCCTTTACGTTTTGTAATTTTAAAATATAAAATGACATAGTCCCAAACATACTTCTTTTTTAACTTTGTAACGGGAAAAGTCCTTTTTAAGTAAATTATGTGGTCACACGCAACCTTTGAGTAATCTGCCGAAACGAGGTACCGCTGTTTAAGTTAACACCAACAAATAAATATTCTTTTTTGACATTTAAAAATAGTAGTAGCAGTAATAATAATGGGCGTTAGTACTTATCCTTTTTTAGGGTTCCGTAGTCAACAAGGAACCCTTATAGTTTCGCCATGTCCTTCTGTCTGTCCGTCTGTCTGTCCCCAGCCTAGCTCATAGACTCTTAGTACTAGAAAGCTGTAATTTGGCATGGATATACATATTAATGACGCCAACAAAGTGGTCAATTAAATTTTGAATAATATTTTTTTTAGGTTACCTCCTGCACGTGAAGTGGGGATGTAATTTTTTTCCCTGTCTACCCTATAGTGTGGGGTGTCGTTGGATAGAAATTTCAAGTATATTGCGGGTTTGTGATAACAGATTTTTGATTGAGGCATCCGTTTGTAAACTGTTAATTAAGCTTTAAAATGCAAAATTTTGTTAGAAACAAGTGTGAACAATTTTTTCAACACTGTCTTTTTTCAAACCGATAAATGATCGATAATAATTAAGTTATTTAATTTGATTTTCATATATTCATAGCAAACCTCGTCGTATTCGCCTTTGCGTGTGGCGTGGTTTACACTCATCAAATTATATTAATTATATGCACGACCATGCAATTCGTTGTCCTATAAATTATTTTTGTAGTTTCGAGTATACCCAAATCTTTCAACTAATTTAAGTATATAGCTTTCGATATAAATACTGCATTGTATATAAAAATAAAAAATTCAAATAAAAATACTCTAAAGATATCAGCGCCAGAATTTATTACGGCGTAAAATAAACGAGTGTGCGAATAGTAGACAACCCAAAATACTCTTACGCCAAAGAGAATTGGCAACGAGTCCAGTCTTTAATGGAAACACTACATCGGAGTCATTACCTTGTTTCCAAGATTTATAGCGGTTTTATACGTCACTAGCTGCCGGGCGCGACTTTGTCCGCAGGAAATTTTGTTGTATAGTAGTTTTTAGAAGGAATGACATTATTTCCTTTATAAAAAAGTAGCCTATGATAATAAGGGATTGTTCAAATATCTCTGTGCACAAAATCACGTAGATCCGTTGCTCCGTTTAGACGTGATAGACACACATACATACAAGAATTTCTGATATTTCTAGGTTGAGTGTGTGCAAGATTTATAGAACACCCGTTAAGGAGTTTCAAATGGCTTGTTATTATTGATGTATTGGCGCGGTAGCGCGCCGGCTAGATCATAATCGCGAAAGCTAAGCGAATTATGCCACGGTCCAATTGGAAGATTGGTGATAAAATTTTGTGTTTCGTTTTCTCGTGTTTTCAATGTAGTCACGAGCTTTAACATATTATCTTTTGACTAGTTTTGACTCTTATTCCATTGTATTAAGAGATACATTGCTTACATGTTATTCCTCGTGCTTGTGCCTACTACGAGTATATAACAACAGTGTAAGTAAGAAACTGTTGTAAGTTTATTTAACATATATTTTCCAAACACATACCTTAAATAACTGACAACCTCCGTAGCCGAGTGGCTTGCACGCCGGACTTTGGGCGGCGCTAGGTCCCGGGTTCGATTCCCGGTCGGGTCAATGTCGAAAAAAACGAAGTTTTCGATATTGTGTCGGGTCTGGGTGGTTGTGGTACCGCGTTGTTTCTGATTTTCATGAAACAAGTGCTTTAGCTACTTACCTTGGGATCAGAACAATGTAGGTGATGTTGTCTCATATATTATTTATTTATACTTTATTTATAAATGTTTTAAATATTAAGTAATAATTGATATCCCGTTTCGTCTCACTGCAGAGAAAAGCCTCCTTTCTTTCTTTCCACTCCGTTCTAGTAGGTAACTACAATAAAAATCTATTCTATTCCATTATTTTCTTTGGTTTGGTGTACGTCCAGTTCGTGGGATTCATTTGACTTGCTTTTTTTAAATTCCTGAGATACTTAATTGTAATAAGTTAGGCATAACTTTTAAGGGTATATATTATTTTGACATATTTTTTGTATACTCTTTAGATAGGCATAACTATCATTGAGGATAGTTTGTCGGTGTAATTTTGAGTCGCAAAAGGTCATAAGACATAATCATCATCAGCAAATTTTTATGTCCCCACTGCTAGGGATAAGACATAGTTAATTATAATTTATTTACAAAAACACAAATGTTGAAAAAATTTCCACGAGCAGGATTTGAACCTGCACCCTTCTGACATACCGGGTCAGGTGCTCTTCCAATTGAGCTATCGTGGTTCTATCCAGCCCGCCGAAATTATTCAACACTATTTACTTTTATACTTTGAAAGCTTAAGGCGCCCATTCAATGTCAACAACTAGCGTCATTAACATTTGTGTTTTTGTAAATTTGTTTCGCAACAAAATTTGCGTTAAAATTATAACAAAACAAAAACATTTTATAATTTATTTGTCTAACCGTTATAAGACATTTTAGTTTTGTTTTTTTAATACTGCATAATAACTCTATAACAGGCCAGGTGTGCCGGAGTGGCCCCAGGGCCTAAATCGCGAACATGTTTATTTTACAAACAGTAAATTTAATTAGATCAACATTTAACTATTATTCGGGTGTACTACTTGGTTGCCCATGAATAAACGGCAATGCTTTAAAATAATACCTATGCCTTGTAATCGTTATGCTAACAGTAGTTTGGGTTAAAAATATTATGCAGAATTAATATTAAAGGTATGGATCATTACGAAAAGTAAAAGTATGCCGCTATAATAGTAAGACATAAAATTGTATACGAGTGAGCCCAAAATCATCACGCCGCTAGTCGTTTTCGCTTCAATCGCAATTCAAATGGCAGATGCCAAAACAAAAGCATACACAAAAAATCTCCTAAAATAAAATTCGTTTCGACCGTGACACTGACACGTGTTTTAGCATACCTACACGTACAGAAGTCAAACAACATTACTCTAAAATCGGACCCGCTATTGCAAATCGTTAGCAACTAATCAAATCTGTCTATACATAAAACTGATGCGAGTGATTCGGCTTTTGATCGTTACTCAGCCGCGCTCGTTCGAATGATCCCGCTGCTTAGAGCGGTGGTCCAAAATGAGAACTGTAGCGATTCTACATTGTCATTTGTTTTGAAGAGTTAGCAAATGACTCATCACTACCTGATGTTAAGCTGAAGCAAAGTCCTGGACAGCTAGCAGAGCATTGTCACAATAGCCAATCTCACCTTGCCGACCCGCATTTTGCTTTTTCACATCTAGGTGATTTGAAGTTTGAGATATTTTTTGTTGTTTTGGGAGTGGCAAGAAATTTGAAGGGTTTCTAAAACAATGTGATCGAAACACCGTCAGAGGGTTTCTTGAGGAAATGTCATCACGCAATCGTTTTCCCACTTCCTACTGGACATGTTATGCAAGGTCGGGTCACCGAATGGGTAAACAAATTCAAATATTTCCAATCAAAAAAAAAATCAACCAAGAATAACGTAAACCAGTGGTTAAAATTCGACCGTAATTTGATTAAGGCTGCACGGATTGCATCCTAAGCAATGAAAAATTTAAAAAGATGGAATGTGAGTTTGGATTGGCATTGACAGATTTCGGCCGCTACTCTTTCTTTTTTAATTTTTGAAAAGTGTATGGTCAATACTTATTTAATTTAATGTATTTTTTATGCATAATTTTAAAAAAATATTAGCATTCTGCACTTCTTCTCTATATAAACTATAATTGTGCGAAATTGCATACTCCTCCGTCCGCGCAATTTTCGTAAAAAGGGATACAAAGTTTTTACTTAACGTATTAATATAATAGATAAGAGATAAATAGAGGATATATATAGTACACCATCCCATTTTATGTCCCAACTGCTGCGAAAGATGCTTTACTCCAGCAATCTGACAGGATGCGTTAGCTACTGCGCCATCGAGGCATATAGGTATACCTTTTTAAATCCAACGTTTCGACCGAGTTGTACCGACCATCGAATCGTGCTGACTGTCACGATGTAAAATTTCAAATATTTTTTATTTCCAACATTAGTACTTTGAAAGAATGTTCCGCCTTTCGCTTGGCACACTCACCACAATAAACAGTAATTCAATAGGACGTCAGCTGTACGCGGTCATGGCAGCTCATACTTGCTGCATGCCCCAAAATATTGCATAGATTACCAACGTTTGTTGCTGTTGCAAATACCAAACTAGCAATAAACTTATTGGGTATTACGATTTACCTATGAAACCGGGATCCTCACTGCCCAATACTGAATATGATGGAGTCAAAAAGAGAATGTATTGTTGAGACAGTCACGCTTATGGCTGGGATTCCTAGCCATGAAAAGATCAGCAAAAGGAGCAAAGATCAACCTACTACAAGGCCATGTGGATCCTTCTCTCTTCTCTTCTCTTGGGCCATGGCTTCGAGATGGCCCAAGAGTTGGCAATAAGACTGCGATTTCCTCAGAAGTCGTGGATATCGGATGAAATGTGCAGCCTTATTAGGCCTTACTTACTATCATGTCAGATAAAGCTAACCACTTCCCCGTAAATAAAAATCATAAAAACATAGATTGTAATGTCCACTAGCAATCGCCAGTGATTTTGTCCGCGTAAAAACCCGTTATCCCTGGAAAATTGCAAAAAATACCGTAATATCTATTGTTTACGTCATGAAAGGGACCTGCTTGCCAAATTTCAGCGTTCTAAGTCCATATCAGTTCTATCCATGGCAGTGGGGAGGGCACATTGCTCGCAGGACTGATGGCCGCTGGAGCGGAACAGTCCTTGAGTGGCGACCTCGTACCAGAAAGCGCAGTGTGGGCAGACCTCCAACAAGGTGGACCGACGATCTGGTGAAGGTCGCGGGAAGCAGTACAAAACCGGTCGTTGTGGAGATTCTTGGGGGAGGCCTTTGTCCAGCAGTTGACGTCTTTTGGCTGAGATGATAATGATGATGAAGTCCGATTTTGGCTGTGTGATGTTAGTCAACCCTTTAATGACGGTAGAGCGATCTCCTCAAAATAACTTCGCTCTCCCTGATGTTAAGCAAAAGTGATGTCCATATGCTCCACAGATAGTGGAACAGGATTGTGCCTGTACTTCACTAGCCGTCCTCACATTGCCGACTCGCAAGTTGTTTTTTCACACCTCATTTGAAGTACCTTCGTTGACTTCAACGCCAAACGCTCTCTCATTAAAATACGGATACCAATCTCATAACGCACACAATGCTATACATAGAATATCTATGAAACTATCCCTTCATAAGGCAAGAGAGCTAAGTTTTGCATTGTAGGTGTATCTGATGAAATTAAATTGTTGTATCGGGATGGGGGAAGGCGCTCCGATAAAGCGGGGAAAATGCATGCGCTCATTTTTTAATCAAAATTAAAATTGATTGGATTGGATTGAAAGTTTCATAGAAGTGTATTTTGGCAAAATGAGACGAGGAGCCGATGATCGGGCTCAATGTCCAGGGCTACATCCAGCAGTTGATTGTGATACTGACGCTGATGATGACATATAGTGTGACTGTAGCCTGATTTCACAATTTTCCCAAAGTCCCGATGAAGCTACCAATAAACTATTCAGACCTTATTGACTTGGCAAACACGAACCCAAAAACAAATGGCAATCGAATTTAAAAACAGAACACAAACGTTTCAAATTCTAGTGTATCAAGAATAACACAGTCATTATTCGGCTGCAATTAGGCCGTGCAAAAAAGGCGGTAACCACGGTTGTTGTTGTTAATTAAGCGCAATGTAAACAGGCCCTTAAATTTGTATATTTCTAAGCAACAGTCCGGTGCGAGTTTATGGGTGTTCCGTGACCACTCGTGTTTGCGTTAGTTAAACGTTATGTTGTTATTATATAAAGTTATTACGTGTTTTCACGGGAATGTTTACAAATTTTTTCGTTAGTTAGGTACTGTTTTATATATAATAGTAGCTGTTTTTTCCAAAGTGGGATCGCTTGGATTAATTAATTGATGGTATGCGATGATGTATAGAAACGGACGTCAACTGGAACCTTCAACTAGGTACTAAAGAATTGGCCATTTTTGAGTGTCTATACTATTAATGAGAAGCTCGATGGCGCAGTGGATAACGCGCCCGGTCTGCGAGTGCTGAGGTTAAGCAACTTCTGCAAAGGCCGGTCATCGGATGGGTGACCAAACATTTATCAGCTCGTGCTCCTTCGTGCTTCGGAAGGCACGTAAAGCCGTTGGTCCCACCACCAATCCGCACTGGGCCTGCGTGGTGGTTTATGGCCCGTTCTCCATATCCACCCATAGGGAAGGCTCGTGCCCCAGCAGTGGGGACATAAAATGAGCTACTACTAATAGTAAAAAGGTAAAGTTTGTAAGTTTGTTTATTTGAGGAAAATTCTTTCAGTGAAAGAATGCTACGTTCAATGCTGGTTATATAGGTTATATTTTATTTTGATAAAAAAAACTACGCTATAAAGTAATTTTAATAAAAAAAAAATCTATCATGTTTCTATTTTTTATTCATCAATTAGGCAATTATTTTATCAAAAACAATTAAAAAACCATCCAAATAATAATAGAACTAAACACCAGGGGCCCGACCGCCTAACCGATCGCTTTGGCTACGTGTGTAGTTTATGACGTCATCTTGTCATCTAGCTAATAGGTATAGGCATATATCTATAGCTATAGCCTATAGCTTTCGATATTGCTTTCATAGGCGGTACGAAATTACAAGATGACGTCATAAACTATACACGTAGCCAAAGTGATCGGTTAGGCGGTCGGGGGGCAGGTCGGGTTTTGCGAGAGCCTTCAATCGAGAAAAGCGGGCAAGAAACTCAGGCATTTCAGAGTGTATAAAATGTCTGTATCTGTGTATTATTTATCTATGTTTATTTATCATACTATGTTCGCCAGTAATTTTCTCAGTTAGTCTTAGACTTTGATTTCATTTTAGAGCTATAAATGTTGCCAGAATCGTATAACAAAAAAAATCACCGCGAAAACACTATATAGTGTGGTGCCAACTCTCTGTTATAATGCTCCTGGAATTTTGTCAAGTCTTTAACGGAATCGCGATCAGATTTAAATATATTGTTCCAAGTTAAAGTTGAATTTGTTTATGCACTTACTTTTAGTGTAGCTGAATTGTGCAAGTTAGAACCTCAAGCAGGTTTAATAACAATGTATGGTTATAAGTTCAACATTCATCTTCTTTTTATTTTCTTTGGTTTAATTAGCACGGCAAATATCTTCTTTTTTTATTTAAATAAAAAAATAAAACACCTACTATCCAATTATCTATTAACTATTTACCAATTATCTAGCCCAAGAGAAGCTTCGTTATGAAACTCGTTAAACGGTTACTAGACAACGGATAAACACATTTAAAATATTTAAATACATACTTATTATACATAGAAAACACCCAGACCCGAGACAATTTAGAAAAACAATCATTTCTTAATTAACCCGACTGGGGATCGAACCCAGGACCTCAGAGATGGCGACACCATGAAAACCGGTGTACAAACCACTCAACCAAGGAGGTCGTCAAAGATATCTCCATTCCACCTGATGTTAAGTGGAAATGGAGTCCAGACGCAAAGACAACTGGTGCAGCGTGAAAACAACACAGCATCAGTCACCCTCACCCTGCCGGCCCACAAGGTGCCTTCACGCCTCGTTTGAAAGACCCCATGTTATAGGAAGGAGGGAAACTGTGTGCTAGTAGACTTCTCCATCTTTTGAAAGTGCGACAAAGAAACGAGTCACCAAATTTCTTCGTGTGCGATGGAATATTTGAGACATTGAAGTGGTGACTCCGGAGAGCAGCAAGCGTACTCCTATGGAGGAAGGGAGAAGGTGGGACGAGGACAAAGAGCACTTTAGAGCACTTGCCGTGGTATACACGGTAGAACACGGTATATAGAATTCGTTCGAAGAACGTGTTTTTGTGTTCGTTTACTTGATTATTGAGATCTTTTATAAAAATAACATTGTTTATTTAATTCTGAAACTTCCAATGAATCAAACGAAAATTAACAAAGTCATGCATGCAGCGACGGACGGTGCGGTAACCGAATGACATTAAATTACATTTGTAATAAACTAAAGCCGGTGCGGTGCGATTCGCAAAACAACCGCACAGCCATACGATACAATAAATCGTGGTTAACTGTCAACAGATTAGTTGCAGCACACAAAATTTAATACCTATTTGTGCCGCCTAGCAGCATAATTTAGTATTGCTGTGTTTCGGTTTGAAGGTCACTATCATTACATCACCCAGCTGGGGCACGAGCCTTCCCTATGGATGGGTAGGGAGAATTTGCATACTTATCTTATTTTTAATATTATTTACTGTAGTTTGACTTGGTTTTTCTTAACCAATTTTTTTTTTAGAATACTGTAGTGGTACTGTATGACATTGTGGAAATTGAAACTTTTACCTGATGTAAATTTGTTAACTTAGTTTTTTTTTTATTTTGTGATATTTTTTTTTTATTTACATGTTGTAGTTGTCTTCAATAATTTTGTGTTTATTTGTGATGGAAAGTGTCCTGCACCGCGAGTAGATCCGTAAAAGTTGTTTCATTTCTACAAGTTATATACATATCAAAATACCTGCACTATTGACTAACCAATAATCTACTCAATTGCAGTATTAAACATACTAATCTAGATTTGATGATAAGCTGAGGGAATCACGGTTCAATGGCAACTAACAATAGAACCGCATGATCTGCTTAATATGGGCGGTTTGGTATTCAATTAGATTTACGATTTGGATTACCTAGAGTGGAGAGTTTGTATAATGCGCTGAAAGTAATCCACTGTTTATTGTGAATCATTTATTTGTGCTAACAATACTTTAACGATCTTTACGGCCATTTGTTTTTAGTTCAACTATTAATTTGAAAATCTTTATCCATTTAAGGACACTTTTGAGCACTTATAATGAATACTTTGTATGTGGTATTTAAGAAAGTATACTAAGAACAAAATATGGTAGCGATATATAAAAACTGCCTGGTGTCTAGTGTTTTACATGTTTGTTTACGCAGTTCGTTTGGTGGTAGGGCTTGCCTGACTAGCTACCATAATCTAATCGAAATATGTCGCCATAACATCAATGTTGATAGCATTGTTGTGTCCCGGCAGCTAGAGATAAGATGGCTACCTTGTGTAGGTGAAGGTTCCAAGTGAAGACTTTCGGCCTTATCATAACTTAACGTCAAGTGAGATAAAGGCAAAGTGTTTTAAAGCAACACATAAAAAAACAGTTAATAATTATTCCATACCAAGTCGCAACCCAGTTTCTTTCAATACGACAGCGTATAGGTACAGTTCGCTACATAAAATCCACAAACTATAAATAAACTTGTGAGAAGCTTCATGCGATATTAAAACTTGGCAATAAATCTCAACATTGTACGGCAGATTTATGTGGAAACTAAATCTACACTTACCCCGTATTTGAGTGCTTATGTTAATTCGGTCTCACAGTACATAACGGAATGTGATACGATAATTTAAAATTTTATTGTTTTAAATCACTTACATTACTTAATTACTACTTACTATACTGGCGCTGTAGCCCCAAGTGAGCTTTGGCCTTTGATACAAGTCGGCGCCACTGGTCCCGGTTTCGAACTGCTTCCCGCCAGTTGTCTACTTGAAGCTTTTCTGGCTTGGGCGACCGACTGATCTATATACTGGACGCCCAGCATATGCGCGTTTCAACGAGCGATCACCTCCCATCCTTAGCGAAGCCTATGTGTCTTAATTTCAGCGATAATGTTGGACTCTGCCACTAGTTATTTAATTTCGACATTCTTTGGAACCCTCCAGCTGCCGTCGTCTCGTTGCACTGGCCCCAAGATCTTCCTCAGTGCCTTTCTCTCCGTGACTAGGAGTCTACGTTCTTCATTTGAGTTAGCGTCCGAACCTCACAGCCGTATATTGAGATTGGTCGGATTACTGTTTTATATATTCGGATCTTAGTATTCCTGCTTAGAAGTTTGGACGTCAAGATTTTATGAAGCGCTGCACTGCTACGGAGGGCCTTCTGTGCGCGGATTTCGATTTCGTCCTCGCAACGTGTCAGTTATAAGAAACATTCCCCACAATCAGGTCTGATCTACCAATCAGTGCGTTTCGGTATCGTTTCATAAGGAGGTGCTCAGTTTTTTCGTGGTCGATCCTAAGGCCGATTCACTTACATACGTTATATCTAAACTCTAATTACTCTATTACTCTCTATTACTCTAATTACTAACTCAATAGCTTAATAAGATAAAATAAGTCCGGATTGTCTAAAAGCTTCTATCCCGTTCGTGGGACTTAGTTTAATAATTATATCATAGCTTTATAGCAGAATCTAGACCCAATACATACAAAATATAGTAATTTCAAATAACATTATAATTCAGATTTGTAAATACGTTTACTTAAAAAAAAAATTTCGAACCAGATCACACATTAATATATTTTTGACAAAATCTGACATCCCTTTTCACTAACGTAATGAATGTTCAATTGAGCCATTGAGCCACGATAGCATAGTTGGCAGTGCTACTGACCATGTCATGGGGTGCCGGTTCTAATTCCGCTCGTGGAATTTTTTCATGTTCAATTTTTTATTTACATGTCTATTGTTGCTCAAGTTGCAATTTGAAATTAAACTCAAAAAATATAATAGGAATCACTAAAACGTCATAAGCTTAATAGTCTTTTAGTCACCAACTGTACACATTATAGCACATATCGCTAAGTTGGTTGACATTTGAGATCGCCAACCACTACCCTCGTACACTCAGCTACAGCGGTTGTGCAGTGTGTTTGACAGGCCTCCAGACGCAAGCGATAAATCACCTCGGAACTGCGACTGCTATACTGGAATCAACATTGAGGAATTTTCCACTTCCACCCTTGATTCTGCTAATGTACTCTCTTTAAACACTAATTTACTAAAAAAAATAACCCTCTTACTAGAAAACAGTGGCTTAATAGGTGTTTAAATTATTGTGTCTCTGTCTAACATTGTTAGCTAAAAAGTGACACCATCTGTTTTAAGCATTGTCTAACTTTAACCATCGTTTTGTGGTAAAGCAGTAAGGATCTATCAAATAAAACGTTGACACCATCACTGAAATCTTTAAAGATGGAGGCCTTTGTTACTTTTATATTTATGTTTTTTTTTTAAAGTGGCATATTTTATGTTGTCTCTTGGACACATTCCCAGAACATGGAGGCGTGTTAAGGTAATCTTCATACCCAAAACGGGAAAACCAGATTACGAAGAACCCAAAGCCTTTAGGCCTATAAGTCTACAATCTTTTCTCCTGAAGACCCTGGAGAAAATGGTAGACAAATATATCAGAGCGGGTCCACTGAAAAGATTCCCACTCCATGGACTTCAATGTGCATATCAGGCAGGGAAGTCAACAGAAACTGCTCTTCATCATGTGGTGAGTCGAGCGGAATTTGCGCTGGAAAACAAAGAGATTTGCGTCTGCACATTCGTAGATATCGAAGGTGCATTTGATCGCACTACCTTTGAATCCATCAAGGTTGCAGCCAAGAACCATGGTGTGCCACAACCGATCTGTAATTGGATTGAATGCATGTTAAAGGGTAGAATTATCAACTCTGAACTGCTAGGAGACAATCTTATTGCACGAACAACCAGAGGATGCCCGCAAGGAGGGGTTCTCTCGCCACTTCTGTGGAGCCTTGTGGTTGATTCAATTGTAGTAAAGTTGAACAAAGGACCATTCTATACGGTTGGTTATGCGGATGATCTGGTCATCTCAGTCAGTGGGAAATTTCCCTCTACGGTATCGGGGTTAATGCAACGTGCCCTGGGTCTGCTAGAGGAATGGTGTAATGACCATCACCTCTCTGTAAACCCGGGGAAAACAACAGCCATCCCCTTTACAAGAATGAGAAACACTACGGGACTGGGTAACCTAACACTCTATGGCACCCGGCTTTCTTGGTCCAAAGAAGTGAAATATCTAGGTTTAACGCTGGATAAGGAACTTACTTGGAAACAGCATGTGGACACAACCGTAGCCAAGGCTTACAGAGTCTTTGGCATGTGTCGGTCTACGTATGGCAAGATGTGGGGACTCAACCCCAAGATCATTAGGTGGATCTACATGACGATGGTGAGACCGATCCTCACATATGGCAGCATCGTCTGGTGGCCCAGAACCAGGCTGAAGATCTGTAAGAATGCTCTTAGCAAACTTCAGAGAACAGCTTGTCTGGCAATCACTGGTGCCTTTCGAACCACTCCAACGGCAGCGCTGGAAGTCCTCACAGACCTTTCACCCCTGCACATTGTGATAGAGACAGAGGCAAAGAAAGCGTTACATAGACTAAAGGTGGCCGGACTATGGGACGAATCTAAACCTCTGACCAGACACACAAAATGGGATCCAAGTGATATTCCTGACAGGGTCATGGAAATGGGGTGCGATAAAATATCCCCCATATTCATGTTCGAAAAGAAATTCAAAGTTTATGTTCCAACCAGGGACGAATGGAAACGAGGGCCACCGTCTCCGGAGAAAGACAGCCTAATCTGGTATACTGACGGATCAAAAATGAAGTCGGGCACAGGGGCAGGCGTCTATAATAATGACTTCAAGCATAGTCAAAGCATGGGAAAATTTGCTACTGTTTACCAAGCAGAAACTTTCGCAATTCTCCTATGCGCAAAGCAGAATATAGAGTTAGCTATGGAAAAGCGAAATATATTCATCCTGAGTGACAGCCAGGCTGCGCTCAAGTCACTCATATCGCCCAGAATCGATTCTGGCCTTGTTCTAGAAACCACAAAAGCTCTAAACAAGCTAGGTAGACATAACAAGGTGCGATTGATCTGGGTCCCAGGCCATATGGGAATCCACGGTAACGAGATGGCGGATGCGCTTGCCAGGGAAGGCTCGGAGACCCAGCTCATTGGTCCTGAGCCGTTCGTGGCACTTGCACCAAGTACCATCAACAAGGCCTTTAAAGATTACATCGAAAACAGGCACGGCATCGAATGGAAGGAGCAGCCGGGTATGAAACACTCCAAATCCTTCCTTGGCGAAAACGCCTTAGGACGGAGTAAGTTCATATGCGGAGGCGGTAGACGGCAGGCCCAACTAACCATCGGTGCCTTGACAGGGCACTATGCCACAAAACAAATGCTTCATAGAATGCACCTTTCAACAAATAGTTTGTGTAGGGCGTGTGGAGAGAAAACGGAGTCGATGCAGCACCTACTGTGTGACTGCGACTCTCTGGCTAGGAAAAGAATGGGACTCCTGGGATCGGCCTATCCGAAACCGGAGGACTTCAGGCTCTTCGCTCTTAAAGACGTTGCCAAACTCATGGCCTCTATCTTTGCGGAGGAGGAAGAGTGAAAGGATGGGGTTGCACAAAAGATCCCGATGGGTCGAGGTGTTACTGCGAGAGGGAAACCTCGGCAGGCCCCACTAAGATAAGATAAGATAAGATATGTTGTCTCTTTCTACCGCGGTTGGATTGTCTGGGAGTCATCCGTCTCTTTTTAAATTGCAATAGCCAGTTGTAGTAAAACATCCCAAACTCTTTATCACTTCGTCACAGACGTCTGAAATGCAACGAAACAATTTATTCCAAATGCGACAATGACCATAAATAGTTCCGTCGAAAAATTCATGTGTGTTTTGTTACAGGCGGTGGACTATTTAAAGAAGCGCACGCCAGCGCGCGCCGCACTGATGATAGCGGCAGTGTGGCTGATGAGCGCGCTGGTGTGCATACCGCCGCTTCTCGGATGGCGGGTGTCGAGGCCGATGGAGCAGTTCCCACAATGCAAGGTAAGGCCACAGATACTATCTTCATTGCCGCAAACAGAGTAGTCGCAGGTTTATTGGCAGAGATGTCGTGCTCATTTATTAAAATTTTAAGATAGGTGCTGCGTCTAATAACCCATCACCATATATTTCTCTTTTCTGCCTGTTTGTAATATAAAAAGTGGTTTTTAGATTGATCCTTGACCTCAAGGATCAATTACAAAAACACAAATGTTGAAAAAATTTCCACGAGCAGGATTGTAATTGTTTCGCAACAAAATTTGCGTTAAAATTATATAAACAAAACAAAAACATTTTATAAATAGCTTGCCTACTTCTTAACTGATCTTTAGTATTTGTAAAAATATTATGATCGGGTGTTAATGACGGTAGTTGTTGACATTGAATGGGTGCCTTTGGCTTTCAAAGTAAAAAGTAAGTAGTGTTGAATAATTTCGGCGGCCTGGTTAGAACCACGATAGCTCAATTGGAAGAGCACCTGACCCGGTATGTCAGAAGGGCGCAGGTTCAAATCCTGCTCGTGGAAATCTTTTCAACACTTGTGTTTTTGTAATTGTTTCGCAACAAAATTTGCGTTAAAATTATATAAACAAAACAAAAACATCTCAAGGATCAATCTTAGAACTAACTTTTTCTTTTTCACTTTCTAGAATTTTAAAAGAGTGGTTCTAATAATGACCCTTGAGGTATCCTCATAGTTTAATTTCTCTTAATTTTTGCAATATAACTTCCCGAACGCAGATAAACGTTCGCACGGGCTGACTTGTCTCAAGTTGCGCTGACTTGTCAATTGCTGGCGAGGTGAGGATGCTCCGTGGGGGGATGTCATTTTGAGTGCTTTAACACAGGGGATAGTTTCGCTCGAGTAAATCTGGACATTGACAGCGTTTCGATTACGTTGCATAAGTGATTTTGAAAGTGAAACGTGGCTTGGTTCTCAGCGTTGTTTTACATTTGATATAATTTTGTCTTAGTTTCAGAAAATATCTTTAAATGTCTTTCGAAGGCAAACGGTAAAACAGGACTTTATATTATAAGTCCATGACGGGGTTAAACAAGTGTCAGCTTCCATTATGCATTTAGAAGCGGCTGACGGCTGACCTGTGACAAGTTCAACCAAGTTTCCCAATTACTAGGTAGATAATTATTGAAGGGCGGTCATTTTCAGAGCCTTTACTAATTAAGGTGAGAGCTTTGTTCCAAAAACTTGTTGCAAGAAATTTTATTACACAAAAGAAGTTTTACAAATATTCTCAATACAAAATGAGAAACTCAAACAGGTATTTAATAAAAACTTAGCAGTTTAGAAAACAAGCTCTCTTACAGTAGACTAAAAAACTCATGATTTATTATTGTCTAAAAAATAATTGAAACATGAAATTAAGTGTACATAATTACTAACGAATGATATCAGATATTTGTTTTGATGAGTTTGTTACTATTAAGAAAGTTATCAAATTGTGAGACGGACTTCATTTGATTCCGTCGTGTTGCCTATGTATAGTTTCGCTATCTCGTATCACACATTTGATATTATTCATTCATGTAGCAGGCATGAACCAATAAACATTTTTAACGCTTTTCGTATGATTTCTGGTCGATCGCCCAACATTCGCTCGCTTCTCAGCTGATCCGCCCGAGATACCGCAGGAGTTAAGATTAACACTTAACAGCGTGTGGCGGCGTCACCTACCGCATACGCCGCACATTATTCGACACGAAGCAAAACACCTCAACCATGTCAACAGATGGCGCCACAAACGCATACCAACAACGTCGCCATACTACGACGATAAAATAGTATAGGAAGCCTGCATCGCGGTAGCGAAGTTTCACCATCTCCTTCGCTATATGTAGCACCTCCGACTAACATCCGTTGGACCTCGGTCCCCGAGCTATACCACCCAGCTCGGAGGAAGATCTTCCCTTTATCTTTCCTCATTGTGGCGCACCATCCTACTACTACCATCCTACAGTGGTGACCCCGACGTGATTACCTCTACCACTACCATTCTACAAGCGCAAAACAGAAAGGATTGATTCTCTTTGTCTCACTAAAATATCGAATCGCCCTTTCGTATGCACCTAAATATTTTATGTAATAAAACCCATATAACTTCCTCCTTCCCATTTGTGTTTACCATGTGCGCCACGTCTCCAAGATCTGTGTTACTTTCAAGATGATTTCATAACGCACGATCTGTAAGCACTTCCAAACAACCGTTTCAGCTAATATCACGTTATACAATAAGCCCTCTCTTTGTCAGTTGTCACTTTTGACATAAGCCGCCACTCCCGACCCCCTGAGGGGTGGCTATTTTAAACTTCACGCAGCCCTTCTGTACTCTCCTTTGTGTTTTTAATATAAATGTAAGCTCCATCTGTTTCAATCACGGCTATTTGGAAGATACGAAATTTGTTTGAAATTTCTAAGTAGCACAACGTAAATGGTTTACGATCGACGAGGAGAAAAGCAGTGTTGCGTTCAGACTAAATGTCCATTAGAGACATTAAATAAATAGTTAACTCGAAATTGAAATGACGTTAACTATAGTATAATAACCATATAGCTATATAGCTATTAATTATGCTACTAATTAGTGAGTGCAATTTTCATACACCATCACGATTTGATCACGTTAACAAATACGACAATTATCTATGGCGCAATCTTTATTCTCTTTGTTTAGGACCAGGAGGCGTTTCTTCAAATAAAGCAATAGTCTTATTATACTGGTCCACTACTAGGCATCCATAATTACATTCAAGTCATAGCTACAATTAATAGGTTTTGGCTTAAACGTCACGCTACCAAATGCGCGTTGGTGATCACATATCACAAACTTGGGCTATGCATCGAAAAATCATGCACACTTTGCCCGAACTGGGAGTTGAAACCAAAACCTTGGGATATTGACCGAGCGCTTTGCCACTCAGTGAGGTGATTGCTGAGGGGCTCGATGGCGCAGAGGTTAACGCACTCGGTCATCGGATTGGTGACCAAAAATTTGTCATATCGAGCTCCTCCATGCTTCGGAAGGCATGACAAAGCCGTTGGTCGCGGCTGCATTAGCAGGCGTTAATAACCACCAATCCACAAAGGGCTCGCGTGTTGGTTTATGGCTCGTTCTTCCTATCCATCCATAGGGACGGCTCGTGCCCCAACAGTGGGGACATAAAATACAACACCAGCTTGGTGATTATGTTGTAACTTTTTCAATACCGTACTTTTTCTCGTTTTCGTTAACGTTTTCGAATGGCAATTCAAACTAGCAGTAGACAATCTGTACCACAATTTCTCGCTCGCTAATAGAATAACTCCTCAACCAACATCTTTTCTGTAATTATAACATTGTCAATTACTAGCAAATCAATTAGTAAGACCGCACAATTTTCATTTACAATCGTATCAATAGAAATATTGAGCCTACACCGAGCCTTCAATGCAATGTTTATATAAAATACACCATTCCAATAACAGTGTTAATTGTCAATTAAAAGTTATCCTGTTACGTTAAATTGAAATTTATTAATGAAACAACTCCAACACTTGCAATTGAAACTCTCGCCAGCATAAACCAAACACTGGACAAGTTCTTACTTTGTTTCGGGGCAATTAGTGTTTTCATCGTTACACGCTTCTCCAAGGAGTACTGTTTGTACGTTGTGACAAATGGTGGAAAGCTCCAAAATTATTGGCTCACGGATTACGAAGTCGAGTTGCTATACCAACAATAATTGTGATTACTGTAAATTGATTCGTGTTTTTTTTGTGTAACGAAGCTGGTGATCAGGTATACGGCCCACCTTTTTTAAATTTTACAAGTACCACAGTACCTTCATCTCACCTGATGTTGAGTGATAATATGGCCAATGGTAGAAGCGCACTTCACCCGGAAACCTCAACTACTGAGACGCTGGCTATCTTATCTCTAGCTGCCGGGACACAACTGCTACCAACATGATTTATTATGGCGACATATTTAGATAAGATTGTGGTAGCTTGCCAGGTGGCCAAACAAGCTCTACCACTAACCGAGTACACTAACATGTACCTCCAGCTGGGAATTGAATCCGTGATCTCTGGGTCTGAAACCGGTGGTCTTAGAGAGGCGGTTAAAACCACCTGACGCTAAGCGGAAACACCAGAGGTGTCTCTCACGCAGCCACGCGTGGTCGATTCTGTAAGAACCTTTTTACAGTCATATAGAAGAACTTTACCCAGAAAAAATTATATAAAACTGTAAGCTATTTACATTGGCTACTACATGTCCAAAACTTAAGAGATTGGCATGAAAAATTAACATTCAGGCACTCCCGCAGAGGCGTGGCTGAACAGCTCAAACAAAAACCGAAGCATTACACAAACACAGTACAGCCCTCCATTCATAAACGCTTTTGAAACTGTACGGAATTTCATCATTAAAAGGCTACTGTTGTTGGCAGTTGGCCAGCTTTTAAAATTCTGTGCCACGCGAGAGGTCTTAGCTCGGATCTTTTCATTCGAATGCAAGGGATACAGCGAATGTCTAACTGTTTCATGCAAAGGGCGTTTCGTATAAACTTAACGAATTATGTGGAATAGAATTAGAACGTTTTCACTGATACGCGAACACGAATTGAATGTTCCAGTTGAATGACAATTGAGACTTCAATGCACAATTTCATTTCGAAAAAGTGTTTAATATAAGCGAAATTCGTTTATCCCTTGTACATCTACTGCGATAGATAAATCCATTTTAGATTTTGACCTGTTTTGTATCAGCAGCACTTCTATAAAGAGTAAAGTAGCTAAGAAGTTCTTTACCTAACTGTCCCACCCACTAAAAGTTACAGTATATTTGCCTTTACATTTTAAGTGTTTTAATCCTTATAAAACAATTTAGTCAAATAATTATTTGTGGTATTTCATCTGCAAAGGTGAATCTGCATGACCATCGGTTGCAATGACCGTTGGATAGATGGCGCACAGTGCCGCTAATAAGCACTCAAAAATTAAAAAGCAGTGACAAAATTCAGCGCTTACGTCAGCCTTCCCGGTAGCATAGCGGTCAGTGCTGCCGCCCGGATTGCGGAAGACCCAGGTTCGATTCCTGGCTGGGTCGGGTGGGCGTTTAATTCTTTCACTGTATTTTATAAGATTTTATAAATATTTAAATAATTATGTTCTTAGTTTTTTATGCATAGGTGGAGACTTGCTGTTAGCATAGCCATGTTTATTATGTATTGTGTATTTGCTGTAAAACTCCCGAACACAAATAAATTAATAATAGTAAATAAAATTTTCCACTCGGCATAGCGGGCGGGACTCGAGACTGCATCTTCTGAAACAACGAGTCATCAGTACCAAGTTTCAGTGCAGCATTCCCTTCGTTTCACAGATCTATCCATTCCTTCAAAATTCCCTTTGACACAAGCAGGATTAGACACACGTACTGTCAAAGGCAGTCTTTATTTGCACTCCGAAGTTGAACTCGCTCGCAATCGCAAAACACAAGCGGCTGAATAAAAGTTCGGTATTCGGAAGGTTACCGACCAACTTTGACTTTTGTAAAAACTGTATTGTCATCGGATGTTTTAGTTTTGAACTGCCTTTTAGATTTAATGAGCAGAAATGTTTTTGGTACGTATAAAATTCAGTTAATTTATTTTTCCGGATATTCGGTATATATTTAAATATATATAGTTACACGCGGCCTTCACGTCAGAACATTTCAAGAAGAGACTAAACATTCATTGAAATCATACAGGAACAGACTAGACAATCACCCAAACATACTAGTTACGCACCTAATGAAAGGCAACGCGACTATCAAGAGGCTAAAAAGAAAGTCCCCTAGAGACCTATAGGGAATATTATACATGAAGGGATCACGTCACTGGACTGACTGCCCCGCAAGACTATTTACAGTTTCTTAACCTTTTGCTCAATTTTCATATGGAACAGATTGCAAGACAACAATAATTATAATAAAAATGTATATATATATATTATTCCGGATATACGATGGTGCAGTGGTTAAGGCGCCCGGTGTGCGAGTGTTGAGGTTAAGCAAGTTTCACAAAGGCTAGTCATTGGATGGATGACCAAACATTTATCATCTCGAGCTCTTCCGTGCTTCGGAAGGCACGTAAAGACGTTGGTCCCGGGTGCACTAGCAGTCGTTAACAACCACCAATCCGCAATGGGACCCTTGCGCTTATGACCCGTTCTCCCTATCCATCCATAGGGAAGGCTCGTGCTCCAGCAGTGGGGACATAAAATGAGCTAATAATAATGATGATGATGAAACCTGCTTGCTTATAGTTTTAGTCTTATGTTTTCAACTAGCCAGAAACCCCCTGATGCTTTTTGTCAAATAAGAATAACATAAAGTTCTCTAGTATTCTCTATTCGTTGTTGAATATAGTTGCAATTCTAATAATATTATTCTGCGCCAATCAATTTATCTATCTGTTTATTATTTATCAAGATAGAATAAATATACTTTACTGTACACCACAAAACATTTAATATCAAAACATAAAATGCCAAACCGCTGCCAGGATACAAATCTGGATTCGAGTCGATGTGTTCTGCAAGACGTTCTATCTTACCTCGTCTAATCTTCTAATATATAAAATTCTCGTGTCACAGTTTTCGTTGCCATACTCCTCCGAAACGGCTTGACCGATTTTGATGATATTTTTTGTGCTTATCCGGTATCTATGAGAATCGGCCAACATCTATTTTTCATCCCCCTAAATGTTAAGGGTGGTCCACCCCTAAATTTTTTTTGATTTTTGAAATTTTTCCAATACAAAATGATTTGTTTGTAGTGTTGTCATGGAAACTGTCAAAGCGGTACGAAGTCCGCGCGGGGGCAGCTAGTCTACCTATAAATATCAAAGAGAGATCCTAAAAGTAATATAGAAGGTACTTGTTAATCGAAAATTTAAGCATTATCTTATAATTCGATCGTTCTTATTTGCATTCGGAAATTTAGTGTGTCATCAAGCGATTGTTAATCAAAATGGCTGACGGTTTCTCACTTCCAAGTCCTTGTAATAAGCAGTTTTATGGGATCATCTTTACGATTCCATCTCGGCGTTTCGGGGGCGCAGTGAAAGTTTTATTACGGCGAACAAATGTTTCATAATATTTTTCGGGAGCCTTTTCAGCTGCTAGTATGAATACTTAATTTCCAAACGTTGAGGATGAGGATGTGAATACTTTCAATCAACAAATAGAAGGTACTATATTCTTAACAAGCAAAACAAATAGTCTTTACGACAGCGCCACAAATACTCTTTTGTGGTCTTGTTTTAAACTAGGATTGGTCGATTACAGTATTATATTATACTAGTTGACCCGGCGGACTTCGTACCGCTTTGACAGTTTCCATGACAAAAAAACAAACAAATCCTTTTGTATTGGAACATTAAATTGTCATTTTTAGTATTTTCCGTTACTTATTATTTATGTTTCCCACCGCTTAAACCTTCCCTGAACTTCCACAAATATTTCTAAATCAAAATTAGCCAAATCGGTCCAGCTATTCTAGAGTTTTAGCGAGACAAACGGACAGCAATTGATTTTTTGTGTATATATATAGATATAGATTAGACAACATCACATACATTGTTCTGATACCAAGGTAAGTAGCTAAAACTGTCGTTTTTTATAGAAATCAGAAACAACGACGGTACCTACCCCAACCACCCAGACCCGACACAATATCGATAAGTTCGTTTTCGACATTGACCCGACCGTCCCGACCCGAAAGTCCGGCGTGCAAGCCACTCGGCTGCGGAGGTCGTCATATGCCTTAAGCATAAAGTTTAAAGTCTATTGAGGAAATTAGACAGTCTGTGGTAGGTTGATGTGCAGGCGTGTGTGTGTACCTTTGGATTGAATCGTTATAATATTATATATATTATTAAAAGTTATACGTAGCGCCTGCGACAATTAAGACCGCAAAGACCGCAGAATCTAAAAAAATATTTTTATAAAATTATTGGTTTAAAAATATGCAGCGACAAAATTACGAATATTGATGTTATCAATATATTTAAGTGATTTCAAAACATATAGATTAAGTAATTTCATTGTAATTTTAGCATTAATGATTTTTAAGAAGTGTTTTCGTAAATAATCACGGTCGAGCCAAAATTGCACAATCGTGTTTTTGAGCAAGGATTTTTTAAGACAAAGGCATGAAGTTATCTATATCAAAATTTCAAATTCGTTGGTCTTGTCATACTCCTTGATGTATTTTTTTCAAGGGTTAATAAGACCTATTTATTTATTTATTTAAAATTTACCGTATAAACTTACAGCCTGTTCAGCTAACACGCTTCATGCTTTGTTATATTATATTAATTCTGTATTGTACATATAAAACACACATGAAACACATGTTTCATCGAAACAGGTGTCTGTCACCCAACAAAACCCGATTAAACCCAATCACTCCCCAAATCCCAGCTTCCTCCATCCATTATGGCGTACATCCCATTTCGGCCGACGCCTAACGACATCCGACATTTTAATCAACAACAAATAAAACAGTGCGCGAGTTAATCTCGATCCAAATTTAATAACGGCAATAATTTATATTTCACCCATTGACGGAACTCGCGGTCTCAAAATAACGAGACCGCAGAAGGTAAGCTTCATACAAACGCGCTCGAGCAACGCACGCATAGACAACCTCTCGCGGACACGGAATCCCGCAACACTTTACCAGTATATGAATCCTTTATTGAACGTTGAAATTACAGTCTAAATTACATTAAAAAAAAACATAAATTTTTACTTTTTGCTGTGTGCAAGTGTGTGTAAGTGCTTGCTGCACTGAAGCTAAATTAAATATTTAAATTTGAAAAAAATAAATTGGATTGGATTGAGTTGGATAGATGGCGCACTGTGCCGCTACTAGCACTCAAAAAATATTAAAAAGCAGTGACAAAATTCAGCGCTTACGTCAGCCTTCCCGGTAGCATAGCGGTCAGTCGTCGCCCGGATTGCGGAAGATCTACGTTCGATTCCTGGCTGGGGCGGGTGGGGGTTTAATTTGTTCACTGTATTTTATAAATTTTATAAATGTTTAAAAAACAAATACAAGGGTGAGCTTATCTCTAAAAGAGATCTCTTCCAGCCAGCCCTAGCTGTAGTTGGAAATAAGAAATTGTGCGCGACCAATTGTCGACCATAACATAAATAAATTACCTTATATCCTACCTATATGAATTTGTGATGGAAATCAAAATGATGTTGCAAAGTTGGATGGTTGGAAATTTTGTTTTTACCATGTTGGGGTTTTTATTGCTGAGCATCTTGCCGGTTCTTGTCAGTACAAGGTCTCCCGCCCTGTGTAGACTTACGAACCGATGGCATAGTGACATTCATAAGAGCTATCAATTGTACCCTAAACCGAATAAATTATTTTGAATTTCGAATTGTCAGCTGTTAGTGGGGCTCGGACTTCGAGATGGTCCAAGATTTCGTGTCCGTGAGAAGAGAGAGTGCGTTGCTCGAGCGCGGTATGTAGAAATCTTACTTTCTGGACTCTTCTTATTTTGCGGCGCGGGCCTGTTAAAAAGTTAACCGAAGTTCAAACCGAAAGGTTACGAATTCGAGTTTATAATAATTGGGGAACGGAGTTGGCAGTTTAATGGCTGCCGAAGATGCTTTTGGCGAATGATATTTACCCTGAACGGATGGGAATGTTAATACAAAAGGAGTTCTTCATTGAATTAGGAACAACGGCTTGTGGAGTTATTATGAGTGTTATTATTGTTCATTTGTTTTATTCCTCAAGGGTAATGTCTTTGCCTTAATTTTAACTGATGATAAGTGTTGATAAGGCCGAAGGTGGAAACGCATTTCAACCGGAATCTCAACTACTGAGACGCTGGCTATCTTATCTCTAGCTGCCGTAACACAACTGCTACAAACATGATTTACTATGGCGACATATTTAGATAAGATTGTGGTAGCTTGCCAGGTGGCCAAACAAGCTCTACCACTAACCGAGTACACTAACATGTACCTCCAGCTAGGAATTCAATCCGGGATCTCTGGGTCTGAAACCGGTGGTCTTAGAGAGGCGGTTAAAACCACCTGATGCTAAGCGGAAACACCAGAGGTGTCTCTCACGCAGCCACGCGTGGTCGATTCTGTAAGAACCTTTTTACAGTCATATAGAAGAACTTTACCCAGAAAAATTTATATAAAACTGTAAGCTATTTACATGTCCAAAACTTATGAGATTGGCATGAAAAATTAACATTCAGGCATTCCCGCAGAGGCGTGGCAGAACAGCTCAAACAAAGCTACCGGGCTTAAATATGACCATCATCATCATCATCAGCTCATTTTCTATCCTCACTACTGGGGCACACGCTTTTCCTATGGATGGATAGGGAGAACGGGCCATAAACCACCACCACCACGCGGGCCAGTGCGGGTTGGTAGATGTAAACGACTGCTAATGCAAAAAGTCAAAAATTCAATATTCATTTTTTTAATCAAAATGAACTACAAGTGTTTTTTGAACGTCAATTCAAAGCCATGACTTTGTAAATCCTATGTGGTGGAGACCTTGTGCCGAGAAGAAGCCGCAAGAAACTCGGCAAGGGTTGTTTCTTTCTCCAGCAGTGCTACTCCGGCAGCCGGGACCATCGGCTTTACGTGCCTTCTGAAGCACGGACGAGCTCGAGATGATAAATGTTTGCAAAAACACAAATGTTGAAAAAATTTCTACGAGCAAGATTTGAACCTGCACCCTTCTGACATACCGGGTCAGGTGCTCTTCCAATTGAGCTATCGTGGTTCTAACCAACCCGCCAAAATTATTCAACACTATTTACTTTTTACTTTGAAAGCCCAGGGCTCCAGGTTGAAATTATATAAACAAAACAAAAACATTTTATTATAAATGTTTGGTCAATCCGATGACCAGCCATGGCGAAAGTTGTTTAACCTTAGCAAAAAAGGATTCAATACAATAAACGATTCAATAATATGACCATAACCAGAAAATATCATAAAGAATATATCTATTAGTTACTCTTAATACCACGAATAAAAAATAAGAAACGAGAGTGGAGGCAAACATATAAATCGTCTTTACTAGTACAACGGACTCTGTGCCAAACCAAACCAATTTGTTAAACGCCGAGAAGGAAACATAAAAGTCTGCCCGATTTACTTGCGTTCAGAAGCCAAATTGTGTTGTTGGTTTGCAAGTTGAGTATGGTGATGTGAGGGGATATTAAACATAAATAATTAATAAAAAAGGTCACATACGACTAGGGCGAGGAGCTCGATGGCGCAGTGGTTAACGCACCCGGTCTGCAATTGCTTAGGTTAAGCAACTTTCGCAAAGGCCTGTCATCGGATGAGTGACCAAAAATGTATAATGTATCGTGCTTCGGAATACACGTTAAGTCGTTGATCCCTGCATGAGAATTGGTGGTTGTTAACACCACCGCACCGCACTGGGCTCGCGTGGTGGTTTGTGTCCCGACCTCCCTAGGGATGGCTCGTGCCCCAGCAGTGGGAACATAACGAGCTGCAGCTCGGTGGCCGAGTGGCAGAGCACTCTTTTTAAAAGCTGCTTCAATTCTAGAGAAATTCTCGTTTTCGTGAATTTTGGGGCCGCCCATTAATCACGTGATTTTTTTAGCAACTTAAATCAACAACTTCAGCTTACTGTTAAAAGCTTAAATTAACGTTGTACAATATTGGTACTTAATATTGACTGTCATCCATGAACCACAAACGTGGTTGTGGCTCCGCGGCCCCAAAGTCTGCTGCCGTTTTTCAAGCGTTCACCGGGAATCTAGTACATTTTTTTTTGAGAGAGATTGCTGATTGCCTCTACGGCATTTTCAGCTTCACCGGGCTTTTTTGGGGGCGGCGAGGAACGTAAAGGGTCCCTCAAGCCGTGTGAAACGAATCACCTTCGGAGGTTATCTAGGGGGAACGGCATCGCGCACTAGTGCGCGTCCCCGTGCCCTACTAGATTCTCCGAAGGGTTCAGATCGGATCGGGAAAGGAATCTAGTACAATTGATCGAAGTCTATATACGAATAAACTTTACTTCGGCTCAGTTAAAAAAACTAGTTTTATTTATTACTGTGAAACGCCCATAACATCAAGAGTACAGCCTAATCGCACCACAGCACCTCGCGTTTTGCCTACTCGTTTACAAATTAATGTTTTAGACGAGCTCCGGAGCCGAGTGGCTTGCACGCCGGACTTTGATTCGATTCCCGGTATTGTGTCCCGATTTTGTGTCGGGTCTGGGTGGTTGTGGTACCGTCATTGTTTCTGATTTCCATAAAACAAGTGCTTTAGCTACTCACCTTGGGATCAGAACAATGTATGTGATGTTGTATAATATTTAAAAAAAAATTGTCAAGAAAACGTTGATAAAAAATTAGAAAATTAAATTATTCAACCCATTGGCCGGCAGGGTGAGGGTGACTGATGCTGCTTTGTTATCACGCTGCACCAGTTGTCCTTGCGTCTGGACTCCATTTCCACTTAACATCAGGTGGAGTGGAGTCATTTGTCGAGCTACGTATAAAAGAAAAAAACATTTTTGCGTGCAACAATTAGGCTACCTACATTAAAATATCCACCCGTATTTTCCTACCAGAAACAAAGCCGACAACATTTAAAGCGAAATCCTCCAGCAAAAGCAACTGTTTTAAAGTGTGCAAAAACATTATGAGCATTACCCGTATACGCCTCATCCCTTGCATACATGAGCAATTTCACGCGCCGGCGCGGCGCCCGCCCACCTTTCCAGTTAAACAGTGATTTGGTACAGTAGCGACACTCTGTAGCAACATAAAGAGAGAAGAAAAACATACAATAAATATGAGACAACATCACATACATTGTTTTGATCCCAAGGTAAGTAGCTAAAGCACTTGTTTTATGGAAATCAGAAACAATGACGGTACCACAACCACCCAGACCCGACGCAATATCGAAAAGTTCGTTTTCGACATTGACCCGAATGGGAATCGAACCCGGGACCTCAGGTGTTACCGCCGCCCAAAGTCCGGCGTGCAAGCCACTCGGCTACGGAGGTGGTCAATAATTATGGAATTCTTATGTTACCGTTCACTAAACTATGTATGCAGGCCTATATACTGGTTATTTTCAAACCGATAACTATATAGTTACAAGATTCAATTTTACTACTATTAGAAAAAACCAACCAGCCTCTGGAAGCTCGAGTGGGAATCGAACCCACGACCTTTGGACAACCGGTCCAATGCTCTGACCGCTGCAAACCGAGTACACAAACATGTACCTCTCGCTGGGAACCGAACTCGGGAGCTCTGGGTCTTATACCGGTCTTAACCACTAGACCACCATCATCAGCTCATTTTTATTTCCCCACTGCTGGCGCACAAGCCATCTCTATGGATGGATAGGGAGAATGGGCCATAACCCCCACAGGGCCCAGTGCGGATTGGTGGTTGTTAACGACTGCTAATGCAACCGGGACCAACGGCTTTACGTGCCTTCCGAAGCACGGAGGAGCTCGAGATGATAAACTTTTGGTCATCCATCTGATGACCGGCATTTGCGAAAGTTGCTTAACCTCAGCACTCGCAGACCGGGCGCGTTAACCACTGCGCCATCGAGCTTCTCATTAGACCACTAGACCACAGATGCGGTTAAAAGTTTCTAAACAATTTCGTGAATATAAGGAAATACTTTCACTGTACCCATGTACAAACATATTATGTCCTTCGTCCATGCCCGAAGGTCGTTCAAGATCCCCGAAATCCCCGTTCAAAACGGTCGCCTTTATGAATATTACAGAGAGTATAAGCTCCATTTTATTTGTGCGAGCTGGACGCGTGACGGATATTTTAATCTGGGTGTTACTACGACTGAGAATGCGAATCGATTCCTTTTTTAACTCTCCAACAGCGCCGTGCGTAATTGTTTTATAAATGCGATGTTCCTTTTTTTTGCAGTCGGCCATTTTGTATTGTGAGCACGTTTGACGGTTGCGCTGACCGTGAATTTTGTGAAATTTGGCAGACGGTAGCACGACTTTTGAAACTTAAATATTTTTTTTTAATTTAATTATATTGGGTTTGTGTTAACATAGACGTTTATTATGGTGATCACATTTTGGTTAAGGCAAATACTTTGGAAGTTTTCGTTATAGAACACAGATGAATCTTTTCTTTTTTTACAAAAAGCTTTGAAGTAAATGAGTTATTGATATTATTGATTTTATTTTACCCCAGCAATAGGCATCGCTTCAATTGATGGGTAGGTATTGGCTTAATCACTACCCTTGCCAAATGCGTGATTTTGATCTAAAACCCGGGATATGCACAAAAATACGAATCACACTTTGCCCGACCTGAGAATGGAACCCAGGACGTCTAGATATCTGACCGAGTGCTTTCCCACTTGAACACTAAGGCGCCTCGACGCGACAGGGCACCCGCCGTCATTAAAAAAGTTTTATTTTACAACATCCAGTCATCACAACTTTTTATATTTTTTCTATCTGTCAACGTTCCTTTGTTTTGTTTATCTTCTCGTCATGTCTTGTCGTCATCGTCGCTTGTTTTTTTTCCTTTACTTGATGGCTTTGTGCGATTAGCACATTTAGCCAGTGTCAAAGTAGTTTATCGTACAAGTAATACATATAAATAAACAATATTTCCATCTTGCATAATGGAGATGAATGATAATAGAAATTAAAAGGGAGAATTGATAATACTCCCCCACACCCTGATGTGGGGTATCTCAGTAATGATGTGGGGTAGAGATTTACTAAGACCTCACGCGGACTTCTTGAGAGAATTTGAATAGTGACGTTGCACTATTTTGTTTCATTTGCCAACACTTATGCACGCTCTCGAACACCTAACGGTTAATAACACATTAATATTCGTTATATTATTATATAACTAACATTTTAGAAAATAAAACAAAACCGCAGACATGATTCTTTACTTTCCCGCCAAGAAGTCTCCGTTTGCTTGTTATCATGATTTTTTTAATTATACGTACGTTTATTTACGTATACGTTTTACTTTGCGTTCTTTCTTCCAGTCCGCCCTTTCCCTTTCACATCCTTACGTTACACACCCCACTACACACGACTTTAAAATTTATACTGACACCCCCTACCAACCTAGCGGTTACAGAGTAGGTGTCAGATATCCATACGCAAGCACATGGGACCATCTACGTCAGGTAATAACGCCGGATCAGGACGCGCCGAAGCGCATTCTTCATCCGGTACTTTTAAGACTAGTGTCTCGAGCGAGTTGCTCCGAGGACACGTATAGTCCACTACCTAATATCCAGATAGGTTACCGGAGCTGTAAGCTCGCTCACTTCTCGTTGCACCAAAAGCACAACTTGCAGTTCTTAGTTCAAGTGCCTTAGAAATGAACAAAGAATAAGGTCCGAATAGTTATTCCGTGTTTTGTTCCTGTCATGTAAACGCCATTTCAAATTAGAGTAAAAGAGACGAAACATGGAATAAGTATTCGAAGCTTTTTCTTTGTTTATTTGTAAGACCCCAAGGGTATATGTATACATTTATCATTCGTTCTTTAATTATTATTTCCATTTACACGGTAAATATATTAATTATACTGAGTATATATTAACTATACCTCCTCAGTGCTTCGGAAGGCACGTAAAGCCGTTGGTCCCGGCTGCATTAGCAGTCGTTAACAACCACCAATCCACACTGGGCCCGCGTGGTGGTTTATGGCCCGTTCTCTTCTCATCCATAGGCTCGTGCCCCAGTATAGTGGGGACGTATAATGAGCTGATAATGATCCTTCCTTTCCCTATTTACCATATTATTAGTTGTTTATATATTTTTTTGCTTAGCATCAGCTGTCAGTATGCAGTAGGTATTTGTATTTCGAAAAGTTCGCTTTTGAGTTCAAAATGTAATATGTTGTTATATAGTCATAGTTGGCATACATAATGTCTTATTCAATAGTACCCGTCTGCAAATAATATTGAGCTATGTACTATCCGTATTATAAATAAAAAAAAAATAAGGCGCCGCAAGATAATTCAGAAGTGGTCTCAGATTCATATATTACCGAGACGCGGTTGAACCGTACATCATTCACGGGACCGGTGTACCTAATTTATGGAACTTGTGACCTTTGGACAAAGACTATAGAAGGGTGTGTAGATACGACAACGGCTGGCGCTTTAAAGTTTGTGCCTACGCTTTGGATTTGTCTGTGTTTTGCACCTAAAATAAAGGAAAAAAACAAATTTCATAATAATTTATTCAGTTTAGGCTACAAAGTGCGCCTATGTATGTCACTGTGCCATCGGTTCGTAAGTCTACACAGTACGTAAGTTTACCTATCTTTCTACCCAAGAAGGAGCTCCTGTTTACGTCTCAAACTTGAGACAACAGTGGCAAGCAACATATAAATTAAAACCATTTTAAATGGAAATAATTTATTTGTAATTACAAAATAAATATTTGGTCAGCAAAAATATTATTTGGTCAGCAGAATTATAAAATAGGTCAGCATAATAAACTCTTACTGTTTGTTAGGTTAAGTTATTTTTTTTTCCTGATCGAAGTGCAGCGTAGTGAGGGCCAGTCACTGAAGGGGGGAGCGGCATAAGACTGCTGTTCAGAATGATATAAGTTGCAGACTGATTTAGAAATATTTTCTGACCATAAAGTTGCTGCCCAACTAGAATTTTTTTGCTAACAAATATTCGAATACTTTGCTAACCGTTTAAATAACACCCATTTTAAATTACTTCGTCTAGGTAACAGTTGTGATGAAAAAAAAAATAGGCAGATTAGCTCCGAATAATACATTGTCAATAAAATATTATTTATTCTTTGACCAAAGCAGCCATTTCTAAGATAAAGTGGCAGTTACATGGGTTTCAGAAACAAGTAGTCGCTTTTAGCTGGTAGTAATCCAGGTTTGAGGTAAATCCTTGGGACAAACACTAAATTGTAGATGAATGGCAGGGCCAGTGATTTCTTTGGAACAGAATTTGGAGGCTTGTACACTAATGTTTTATCTTTATTGGTGCGGTATTAGTAAAAAGATTAGCCTGAAAAATTGTAGCGCGATTATACTAAAACTTATAAGAAAGGTATATTAATAATCTATCGGCACTATGAATTTTTATAAAAAGTGGGGTTATTATAAACCCTATGCATTGTTGGAAAAGTAACCTTTTCCAACAATACAATAAAACACCACAAGTTATTAAACTGCCCCCCGACCACCTAACTCTATCGCCATCGCTCTCGCTATCGCGCTCTATAGTTTATGGCGTCATCTTGTCATTTCAAAAGAGATATGAAAGCAATATGAAAGCAATATCGAAAGCTATAGCCTTTAGCTTTCGATATTGCATTTATATCGCTTTTGAAATGACAAGATGACGCCATAAACTTTAAAGCGCAATAGCGAGAGCGATGGCGATAGAGTTAGGCGGTAGGCCCCCAGGTTTAAATTTCTCGAAACTCCTTAAGTTAAATCAATACAAAACAGCGGTTGACGGTTGTATCAATTCAAATGAAATGTTATTTTACTTTTTATTTTTAAGTGCTAATTGCTGCACTTAAGCTGAATTAAATATTTAGAAAAATACAGTGAAAAAATTAAATGCACACCCGACCCAGCCAGGAATCGAACTTGGGTCTTCTGCAATACGGGCGGCTGCACTGACCGTAACGCTACCGGGAATTAAGGCTGACGTGAGCACTGAATTTTTTGACTACTTTTTAGCGGCAGTAGTGCCGTGCCATCTATCCAACGGTTATTGCAACCAGGTTCGATTTGTGGCTGGGTCTGTATTTATAAATATGAAAAGTTATGTTATTCTGTATTCTGTACTAGGCATTATTGAAAAAGGTCAATACACATACGGATCAACTCTACTGATTCATGTGAAAAGTGGGGTCATTCTTTGTTAAAAAAGGTCACTACTGCATAAAGTCACAAATAAAAAAACGTGTTTTTCCAAAGTTCCTCTAATAATAAGGCAGTTTCTATCGATTCAATTAAAGAGTAGGGTTATTCTGTACCCCAGGCATTTCGGAAAAAGGTCAATACTAGAAGTGGCGGTGTGGTGAGCGACCTCGGGTATGTTTTATCTGTCGCCGGCTCCGGCCTCGGCTGTATGAGCGGCATACTTGCGCGCATACCTCCTTTTATTGCGTTGTGGTGCAAGTCATGAGCGGGAAACTATTTTGAAAGCATTTTGTTAAAGGAGTTTAAAGAAACACTCGATAGGTACCTGGTACACCTTCTTAGGAATCTCTCTCTAATATATATTTATTTTTTATTTATTTAAAATATATAATTTGTTACCAATTACTAACTTTTAAGTTGTTTGGTTAGTATTTGAAAGTTTCTTTCGTACATACTTGTTAGGAATTTACTAGGTACAAAATATCGGCGTTCCAGGTTTGGACTTCTCTGTTTATTATATAGTTATTTTTAAATATGTTATTACTGTTCCGCTAATTGATGTGGCTGTTTATTTATACAGGGTTATTTTTTAGTCAACATCCAAATTTTAGGAGGTTGCAGTACTTATAAAATTAAAAACCTTTTGTATGGATTCAACTCTAATACCCATGAAAATAATATTTGTTACTAGATTAATAAATAAATCACTTATCACTTTTTTCACACACTTTGTATCGCTAACCGCCTGCAACTTGACCGTCGTCTTCGCTTAAATAAAAGGCGACGCGCGTTCCCAGCGTGCTCGCTGCAAGCGTCTTCAAATATTCCATGCTTGCCTGTGTGCTGGCCTGTCTGTCACCAGTTTGCATCCCTGCGTAGTTAAAAAGAAAACGCTTTGCGACATTAAGTCTGTCAATTAAGATAATAACTAGAAGCAGAACTATGTGGAAACCACTGTAGAAATATCTATAAAATAAAATAAAAAAAATCTATTCTATTTAAGATACCTGACAATAAGACACCTGGGCTGGCTCGTTTGGCTTACTAGTAAATCCTTACAAGTCCAAAGCTATAATTATTGGTAGTAGGGGAATGCAGAGCCGTGTCAATACAACGCCGGTTGGCCTCGTTGTTTTCAACGGTGTGCTCCCTGTGACCACGGACCCTGCAAAGGGTTCGAAACGTCAGGATAAACATTAATTAAAACTAATGTGTAAAATAAACGCGAGTAGATCCGTAAAACTTGTTTCATTTCAATGTGTAGTGTTCGCGTAAACTTTAGAAAACAATATTAGTCTGCTTAGTTGTACAAACTACACTTAGCCAATTTGTTTTTACTGACCCATAATGTCCCACTGTGCTGTAATAATAGTAATAATAATTAGTTTATTCGCAAGAACATGGTTTTATTAGGGTGTAGGGTGTATATTAAAAAAAGCTATAAAAAAAATAAAAAAATAAATAAAATAAAATTAAGTGCAGCAATTAGCACTTAAAAATAAAAATTAAAAAGAGCGTCATATTCTGCCATCGTTGGCGTGGAAATACTATTTGTGCTACTCACACTAAAATTACAGGCTGGGCAAGGGCTCACCCTTTTCCTTCCATCTCTTTTGATCTCCAACTGTTTCCTACGAGTCTGGGTAGAACGAATTCAAATCGTCGCCAGTTCAAACGAAACCAACGCTTTTGTGGTCTTCTTCGGCGTCTTGGCCCGGCACGTCGCCAATCGGTAGACATCTTGGCCTTTCAAGGTGCATGCATCTGAGATGTCCAGTTCCACTTTAGCTTTGCTGCCAAAAATCCCACATCGATAACTTCGATCCTGGAGTAGAGTAGTATTACGGATTTTATTGGTTCGCAAAACGAATGAGGGGCACGATGGCGCAGTGGTTAACGCGCCCGTTCTGCGATCGCTAAGCTTAAGCAACTTTCGCAAAGGCCGGTCATCTCGATTTCCTACGTGCTTCGGAAGGCACGTAAAGTCGTTGGTCCCGGCTGCATTAGCAGTCGTTAACAACCACCAATCCGTACAGGGCCCGCGTGGTGGCTTATGGTCCGTTCCCTATCCATCCATAGGGAAGGCTCATGCCCCAGCAGTAGGGCCATAAAATAGGCTGATGTTATGAATGGGCAATTACTTATGTAAACAGTTCGTTTTATATTTCCCAACGGAGAAGCACATAGCTCTATCTGACGTGCTCGTAGCTCAAACGGTATTCTACTAACATATTCGCTGCGAAAGTAGCACCTACACTAACATTGTGTATATAAGAACATGTCAAGACGACTTAACATGTCTTGAATGTCTTGCGCGAAGTTGCCAACCCAATTAATAGTTAAGGGCGCACCGCTGATCTAATTACCCCGATTTCGGGGTGATTACCCCAGTTTCGAACAATACTCGTGGAGTTGCCGTGTTTGTAAACGGTTTACCCATACGATGTGGGTATTATTTATTAATGCTATTTACCTGTGCTGAGAAGCTTGCTGACAGACTATATTGTGAACGAAATGAAAACATTAATTTACCTTAAAATGGCTTAAAGCTCGTTTTTATATGCAGGGATTTGAATACCGTTTAAAATTAGGTAAGGTACTTCTGTCAAACGACAATACCGTTAAAAGCAAAGGTAACTTTATGTTTGGTATCGGTACTTGTGTGGCATTTTTACCGGTTAAATAACTAATCGCTCTCTACATTGACACTTAAGGCCTACGCAGACCGGAACGGCATGGCAAAGGATTTAAATTTTTAATAATGGAATGCCCATTCCAAACATATCGAAATATAAATAAGACATAAATACATACTTTGATGTGGCGCGGCATGCCAAGGCATGCCGCATGCCGCATGGCAAGGCTCTGGCATGCCGCGGTCTCTAAGCGGCTATTGAGCGCTGACTGGCGGCAAAATCCTTTGCCATGCCGTCCCGGTCTGCGTAGGCCTTCATCGTCCATATTAATAAAACATGCTATATAACAGGTTTTGCTAAATAGTCTGGACCACCTTCAGTGCCACCGCCCACGTCCGATAATCGGGGACCGAATTTTAGTCGGTGAAAATGAAAGGTATGGAATTCTGTGTTGCAACGCACACGTTCTACAAAAAAACGGTCACATAATCGATACCCTCGGCGAAAATAGGTCCGATTTGTCGGTCCTACAAAAAGGCGGTCGGTCAAAAAGACATACCTAACAAAGGTGTATTAACTTTCTGTATATGTGAACATAGCTATATTAATGTTTTAATATTATTTGATATATTATTATCCATATTTAGCACATAAATAATGGTAATACGAGCAGTGATCGACATTTTTGTCCTTTAATAATCAATTCGTGGTGACTCTACAGCTAGTGTTTTCTATGCGGTTATAAAGAAGTACTTTAACAAAAAACATGAAACAACAAGTCATCGGTCGGCAATATACTCAACAGTTAACAAGGGGAAACTCATTTACTTCAGCTCAGTCATTTTGGGGGCTTCAGATAGTTTTGAACAATGCTTCTGTATAGCTATGTGTTGCAATAGGTGCTGTTTAATGGTTTTATCTGTTAATTATGAAAGTGTTTAATACGACAGCTATCGATGTACATCGATACTAGAACATCAATGACGACAGTGAAATAAAATTATAATAATTAGTGGTTAAGTCCACCGGTCTCAATCCCAGGGGCCCGGGTACGATTCCCAGCAGGCGGTAAGTAGGTACATGTTTAAGTACTCGGTTTGGTTGGTTGTAGGGCTTGTTTGTCCGCCTGGCTAGCTGGCTGGCCGCCATAACATAAATGTTGATAGCATTGTTGTATTTCAGTAGCTAGAGATAAGATAAGATAACCAATGCCTCAGTAGTTGAGGATTCTTGGTAAAGTGTGCTACCACCTTCGGCTTTATAATCACCTTACCAACATTAGGAGAGGAAGACCAAGTACCGTAAGAAATTTAAAAAAGAATTTTATCATCACTATCATTATCAGCTGATACTAGTCAACTACTGGACATAGGCTTATTCAAATGCACGCCACTGACCACGATCCGCGACTACCCTCATCCAGCTCTTGCAAAAAAAAACTTACAACATATAAAATTGAGTTCTTATAATCATTATACCACCAACGTGCTACAATTAATACGAGTATATCACTTAAGATCCCATAGGAGCTGTCTTTCTACTGCCGCGGTTAACCCCAAAGACGGTGAGGGTCTTACGATCCCGGAATAAAACCCTCAATGACCCGGCGTTAAGGGATTTCGGGAGTAATCGTGAATTATTAGGTGATTAACTGAGGATATTTTGCCACTCTCCTCTTTACTAACACGTACGCGCTTTTGATATTTGCTTCCACTTTAACGGACCTGGTTTGTTTACTTATTTATTTGGAAGTAAACAGCATTTTTAATCGTAATTTTAGTAAATACTTCCACTTACGTAAATATATTAAGGTTTTATAAGGTTATTTTGATAAATATATAACAGTCAAAACTCATAACCCGGGCATAAGGGGTTATGCCCTGATGCCCTTAGTTGGTTCGTCGTCGTTTAGGCGCGCAAAAATAGAGCTTCTGGCCTGGCTGGTTATGGTCGCAATAATAACCTAACCTTACTTAATCTGTATTATATCTTGACACCATCACACTAAGAAATGCAGTCAAAAGTACTTTTGGCCGGTTATGAGTTTTGACAATAACATATATATCAAAATAACAAACAAAATATAAAACAATATGGGTCTTACAAATAAACAAAGAATTAGGTCCGAATAGTTATTCCGTGTTTTGTCTCTTTTACGCTAATTTGAAATGACGTTTAGATGACAGGAACAAAACACGGAATAACTATTCGGACCTTGTTCTTTGTTTATTTGTATAAAAACACACATCTTGGAACTGTCACCTAGATTTTGACGACTGACTTGGTGCTAACCTAGACGACTGCGGCGAAGGCAAAATAACAATTGAAATAAGAACCTTTATTTGTATCTTATTCTTTTGCTTATTCTATAGCGCAATATGGTCGTCATGACGTACGCCTCTATAATTCCCCTCCTATCAACCCCATCGCTAGCATATCTGGTCCAAATGTCCATGCGACTACTTTAATGTCATCGGACCAACAGTCAGGTGATCTGCCGATACACCGTGATGTACACCCGGCGGCAGATCAACCTACCCAAACCTGTCAAATTTATCCAATGAATATTGATCCTTATAACCAAACAATAAAGTTCAAAATTGATTGTAGAAATTTGACAGTTTTGGGTAGGTTGATCTGCCGCCGTGTGTACATACTTACATAAGCTATTACATAATATCAAACCTTTTCGGCAGACCCAATTATCTAATTCAGTGTAAGATTTCCGAAAAATAAACAACATCAAAAAACGTTTTTCAATAAAGCAGCACAAAAGAAATATAAATAGCCAATTTTTTGGGTATTGTTTTTGCTCGAAGATTTCTAATTTGGAGTCCCTAATTACCGTTTCTACTCGGAAAAGCATTAGAAAAGGTCCATTTTTGTATGATGCTACACAACATTGTTAAGTCCACTGAACTGTTAAGGGACTTGGGTCCGAATCGGAATGTAGGATGAACCTACGCGTATAATGGAGGCGACTCGGACAGCGTGTGTTTAGGCTTTGCACTCATTTGGAGACAAATTCTAGAAACGTGTAGCAAACGGTCGTCGGTCGGTTCGTGCCACATACAAAAATAATCTCCACAAAACGCTACTTTTAATAAACAGGGCATGTATAGAGAATACGGAGTCCATCTTATCTAAATATGTCGCCATAAAATCAATGTTTGTAGCATTGTTGTGTTCCGGCAGCTAGAGACAAGATAGCCAGTGCCTCACTAATTGAGGATCCCGGGTGAAGTGCGCTTCTATCATTGGCCTTATCATGACTTAACATCAGGTGAGATCAAGGCACTGTGCTTACCCGTAAAACATAAAAAAACTTAGTCAATACAGCAAAAACTGTGCGATTGGTATTCTCTGGTTTGAAAAAGGATAGAACTCCTGTCGTCTCGGCCTATCCGAAACCAGAGAAGTTGAGGCTTTTCGCTTTCTAAAACATGGACAAACGTATGTATGGCAGACATCTTCAGCAAAAAAGAAGAGTGACAGGATAGGGTTGCTCAACATTTTACCATTTGTAGAGGTAATCTTCGGCAGGTCCCACTAAGTTTATTTTATAACTGGGTTAATAAGCATTAAGGTTTCTCAAACCGTAGTTACCAAACAGTCCCCGGAGGTATTTTAGGGGGTAACGCAAGCCCGTCCCCGTACCTTACCAGATTCACTGAGGCCTTCTTGTCATGCGACAAGGTTGCAAAACCAAAGTCTCTTAAAATGTTTTTAATTTGTTTATATAACTTTAACGCAAATTTTGTTGCGAAACAAATTACAAAAACACAATGTTGAAAAAATGTTAATGACGGTAGTTGTTGACATTGAATTGGCGCCTTTGGCTTTCAAAGTAAAAAAGTAAATAGTGTTGAATAATTTCGGCGGGCTGGTTAGAACCACGATAGCTCAATTGGAAGAGCGCCTGACCCAGTATGTCAGAAGGGTGCAGGTTCAAATCCTGCTCGTGGAAATTTTTTCAACATTGTGTTTTTGCAAAGTCTCTTAGTGAAAACGGGGCTTTAAGATTCTTTGTTTCCTTGGCCGGACGCTCTCTTTTATTCAAAACAAAAGACGGTTCTTTAACATCTTTAAAGTTGCTTAATTAAATTCTCAATTTGAAATTATTAACATTGCATGAGGATTCTTGACATAATAATTGTGTTCATCTGTTTCACAATGTCGAACTCTGATTTAAAATAAGAAATGAATGTCGGCATTCTTTACGCGTTGTTAGTGTCAGAAATGTTTTAAGAAACTGCCAATTACTTGCTGGTTATTCTTGGTGTTAAGTCACCGCCGTAGACTTACGAGCTAATGGTGTAGTAGTGACATCCATAGGCGCTCAAATTTTAGCCAAACTCAATGTCAAAATCAAAATATTTTATTCAAATAATAAGTGCTTTTGAATCGTCCAAAAACTTTTTACCTACTACCTATTCAGGACGTTTAATTTTTAGCTGTGGTGAAGAATTGGCGGGAGAAACTGCACAGCTTTAATTGAAGAAATGATATTTACAAAAAAACAAGTATGTCGTTACCACATCGTACAATATTATAATTAATTACATTTCCAATTAAAACTTTCAAGAGTTTCAATTCCGGGACTTACAAATAATGCTTACATTTACTAAATGAATGATTTTAAAATAAAATAAAATAAAATATGTCATTTGATTTGAATTGACGCTATGAGAAATGCAAAGTCTCCAGCCTTACCCGTATTTTTTTACATTCAAAGAAACCCATTGTGTATGCTCAAAATAAATGAATTTTAAATAAAACCTAAGTGCACAGCCAGAAATAGGACTACCCCCAAATGGTTTTTTCTTCAAGAACTCAACCGAAACGACCTCCAAAACATTCCCCCAACAAAAACAACTCGCATTTTGCATAACCACTTGTCCGTAATTACATTCCGCCGAAGCTTCTTGCCGGATTTATTCACTCGCGGCAAGCAACTCTTTTAAATATTTCCCCTGTTTCCTATCCGAGCCCATTCCGGAATTAGGCCTGTGAGGTTACGTGGCTAATAAGGTGAGTGTATAAACACAATGCTAGAGCTACGGCGACTGTTATACAGCGTGCTTTGCTCATGGACTAACACAAATATTATTTAGGGATCATGATCGAATTCAAATTACCCTTTCAATTGCTAAATTTCACTCGCATGCTTTACGCTTTTAAATTGGTATTACGGATACAAATGATCAATGTATGTAAACTATTACATACATTTTAATCGCAAACGAGCGATCATTGAAAGATTTGTGTCCGTAATACCAATTTACCAACCGCAACTAGAGCAGTCGCGTTGCAATTGTACAATTAACAAATGGTTGCTTTTTTCGGTATATAGCCTATGTTCTAATTGTCACGGTAAAGAAAAAAAAGAAAGAAAAGAAAGAAAAGAAAGAAAAGAAAGAAAAGAAAGAAAAGAAAGAAAAGAAAGAAAAGAAAGAAAAGAAAGAAAAGAAAGAAAAGAAAGAAAAGAAAGAAAAGAAACGAAAGAAAAGAAAGAAAAGAAAGAAAAGAAAGAAAAGAAAGAAAAGAAAGAAAAAAAAGAAAAGAAAGAAAAGAAAGAAAAGAAAGAAAAGAAAGAAAAGAAAGAAAAGAAAGAAAAGAAAGGAAATAAAAGAAAGAGGAAAGAAAAGAAAGAGAGAAAAGAAAAGAAAGAAAGGAAAGAAAGGAAAGAAAAGAAAGAAAAGAAAGAAAAGAAAGAAAAGAAAGAAAAGAAAGAAAAGAAAGAAAAGAAAGAAAAGAAAGAAAAGAAAGAAAAGAACATGATAAAATTAAGTACCTATCTACTTACGACGTAGCTCGACAAATGACTCCACTCCACCAAATGTTAAGTGGATATAAAGTCCAGACGCAAGGACAACTGGTGCAGCGTGAAAACAATGCAGCATCAGTCACCCTCACCCTGCCCGGCCGGCCCACAAGGTGCCTCTTCACGCCTCGTTTGAAGGACCCCATGTCATAGGAAGGAGGGAAAACGTGTGCTGGTAGACTATTCCATCTTTTGGAAGTGCGTCTTTTGAAGTAAAAAGTAATTAACATAAAAGGTTAGAGACGCTAAAAAACACAAAAAATTAGAAAAAAAAAGTTTATTACAAACGGTAAGTCATACTCTTAAAGAAAATAGATTTAGATTATAGTGGATACAGAAATTGATTTCTGGAAGGAATTTGTACATTTTGTACAACAAAATTTATTTAGTGTTATTACAAACACGTGCAAGAAAGTCACACTTACACTGACATAGAACAAAATGTAATTTGCAAGTTTGCGAGTTACAAAATGGCACAATTGTTCCAAATGAGCCCAAGATATCCCAAAAAAATCGATTAGTCCGTGCGCCAAAAACCCTGTATAATGTAGCTTAATCAAGCATTCGGTACATTTCCAGGAACTGATTGCAAGTCAGTTACCGAAATAAAGTAAGCATCATACAGTATTTACTGATTGCAGTATCACGGTTTTCGTGTTTTCAATTCCTTTTAGCAAAGGAGACTGGTCATCTGAGCCCCAGGCCCGGCGCAAATCTTGATAAGGCGCAGTATTTTTCTTTGCATTTTTTTTTAAATATAAAACCTCCGCTATTATACCAAACTGCAATTAGCAGTTTAAAATATTCCTAAATACATTAAAATCCCTTAAAATAAGCAATGGCGTGTTCTTTTTACTTAAACAAACAAGCAACAACAAAAACAAAAAAAAAACAACCTGCTTTAGTTCACCTTATTACTTATACTATCTACTATATTTTTGATAGTCAGGTGTATTGAATTATTATAAATTCAATTATCTATTGAAATAAAAGTTTAAAAAAAAAATACGCAAGATGAAATAATACGCCTGAAAAAACACTGTAGGCAATTTTTCAAAGTGTTAGCCTCTAATTTCGAAGTTGAGGACTTTTTAGATATAATTTACCTATTTTTTTACGAAAATTCTGACATACATTTCTTTAGCGCCGGGCCTGGGATAATTTTCTATGGACCATGACCAGTCTCCTTTCGCTATGAATATACTAGGTTGTGATGACAACTAAACTAAAAATAAAACTATGAAAAAGAACTGCCCCAAATCATCCCCACCAGGACCCAGCAAGCTAGCATCATTGCCTCGCTGTATAGCGAGGTTTAGTCGCACGCCCAAGTTTTTGTTTTTTTTTTGAGAACTCGAAATGTGATCAACACAGTAATGCTACTAATGTTTAATTTAATTTTTATTCAATTTCATTAATCAGTTTAAAGAGAGACCTGAAACTAACACAATCATAATTTAGTAGAAAAACAACAACAAATTAGTATTAATTTTTAAGATAACATGAGCCATGCAGGTCTCGGTAGTTAAGGATTCCGGTGTGAAAACCTCCGGTCTAGTCATTTATCATCAGGTGAGATGAAGACGAAGCGGCTCTGCATAAAAAAAATTGCCAAATTTGTCATTCAAAATGCCAATAAAAACATTTGAAAGTACCTTACTGTGGCGGGCACGCCCGAAAACGCTCCGTGATTTCGCAAAGGGCCCGAAGCTTAATCCTTTTCGTTGAATAAATTCCTACTATTACTCCTAAGTCCCACACATTTAAATTTATTCCATTTAATATCGTCTTTCCTGTATTCTTTGTTTAAATACTGTAAGCGCTTCATAACGCGAACGATTGGTATCGCGAGATTGGCTTTATTGATGAAGGGAAAGGGAGGTTTTTGAATGGCAAGTGTTTTAATTGAGGTGTCGTCTACTATACCTTCAGTTGGAGAGATGGTGCCGTCTGCAAAAGCGATGGGATCGGCCCTTAGGAAATTAAAGCACCCGGAGTCCGGATTTTACATTTTAATGTGACCGTCTCTCACACCGTTATGTTTTTTTTTTGTTTGAATCATTTGAAGTGGGATTTAGCGGAACTGGTACTTAATTTTTTTTATGGATGCGACTTTTCGATAGTTTTGCGCAAATGTATATGTATATGATGTATATGATGGCACAGATGTGTTTATAGTTTGTGACATTGTGTAATTTGTTTATGTTCTAAATAAATTTATATAAAACCATTATCAGTCTACATATAGAAGTTATAGTTTAAACGGATACAATTTATACTTATATTTATAATAAATCATTGATCACTATGACGACCTCCGTAGCCGTGTGGCTTACACGCTGGACTTTGGGCGGCGATAACTCTGAGGTCCCGGGTTCGATTCCCGGTCGAGTCAATGTCGAAAACGCACGGGTCGGGTCTGGGTGGCTGTGGTACCGTCGTTGATTCTAATTTCCATAATACGAGTGCTTACGCTACTTGCGAACAGAAAAATGTATGTGATGTTGCCTTGTTTATGCCACTAGCAAGTTTGAATAGCACGTTTTTTTTTATGGTCCACGTTTGGTGATTCCTCTACATTCTACCAAATATTAGAATACTCTTTAAAAAGATAATTATTCTCATTAAACATTAAAATAGAATCGATTTTCCACATGAGAATTTGTTACCATTGATACCAGAATGTAGACACATTAATTAAGAACTAACGATCCCATCGTTATCGCTAATGAGTGAAGCCTCAAATTATGGGATTGTTGTCTACGATATCATAATTTGTAACAATATTCCTATTGAGAAATCTACAATGACACCGTCAGTCCTTGATTTTGGAAGAATAACAAAATATATTGTTATTAGTTAATTAATTCGCCTTGCCTCAATGGTCGAATGGTAAAGCGCTCCACCTGATACTCGAGTCCTGTTCAATTTCCAGGTTAGGCAAAGTGTGTTTCAGGTTTTCGATGCTTAGCCCGGGTTTGTGATCACCAACCCGCATTTGGCAAGCGTGGTGATTATTTATTTATTTATTCATCGGATGTACAAAATGTTGTAGATTAAGCCATTACTCATTAATCGTAGTGATGACTAGATTTTAATTATGGAGGCCTTTGCCCAGCCGTGGGACAGTTATGAGCTATTTACATTTACAGATAATAAACTTTTTGAATTTCTGAACTATCGTCGGTACTTGAACGAGAGAGCTGTAATACTGTTTATAATTAACAATAAGTTTTAACTATTTTCGGTTTTCGGACGTTATAAAAAAAATCTTTGTGAATACAAAAAAATACCCGCGTTTCATATTGCTTTCAATTTACTCAAGACAGATAATTATTTTATTGCAACAAAACAAAAGTGAACAATGGTACACACGGCGGCAGATCAACCTACCCAAAACTTTCAAATTTCTACTATCAATTTTGAACTTTATTGTTTGGTTGTAAGGATCAATATTCATTGGAGAAGTTTGACAAGTTTGGGTAGGTTGACCTGCCGCCGTGTATACATGTTACAGTAGTAACAATTTGGCGGTCTTATCGCTTTAATGCGATTTTCCAGAAAACCAATTATAAGGAAAGAACTAATACACTTTAAAGAAATCAGAGGTGCAAACCATATAACCATATTAGAATAATGTCAGAGTAACTTAACTTATCTTATCATAACATAAGTTATTACTCCGTTTATTATTGTAAATATTATTAGTTTTTACGTTAATTAATCTTTTTTTTATTAAAATATATTTAAAATGTCATGATGTGTACACTCCTTTTATCCAAAAGGTACACAAACAGGTACAATTAAAAAATACAAAGATTACAATCAGTGCATGAGTACAGTAACATATTTGGATAACCTTACTAGCTAGACATACACACATTCATATAACGCAATGTTGATTTGTGACACCGGTATTCGTACTCTCTTCAGACGCCAACTCCTCACAACCTTATGTTAAGCTATTCAAAAAATATATCTATAAAGTTACATTTTCTTCAATGCGCAACGGTGTGACAGGAGGAACTCCTTAATGTATTTCCATCGCCGTTCTATTAAATGACGTGGGAAAAATTGTTTCTCACTCTAAAACATTGCACTGCTCTTTCGTTTTATGATTAAGCTATAAAATGTTAAAAACTTTATTACTATTGAATGTTCGGACAAAAGCTACAGCGCCCGCGTCTGCGAGTGCTGAGGTTAAGCAACTTTCGCAAATGCCGGTCACCGGACGGGTGACCAAAAATTTATCATCTCGAGCTTCGGGAGGCACGTAAAGCCGTTGGTCCCAGCTGCATTAGCAGTCGTTATCAACCATCAATCCGCACTGGGCCCGCGTGGTGGTTTATGGCCCGTTCTCCCTATCCATCCATAGGGAAGGCTCGTGCCCCAGCAGTGGGGACATAAAATGAGCTGATGATGGTGATGGTCAATCGATTGCACATTAAACGTATCAGTTTTCTTTCTTTTAGTTGATGGCTTCGTGCGACTAGCACATTTAGCCAGTTTCAAAGTAATTTTTCTTAAAAGTAATACATAAATATACAATATTTCCTTCCAGTCAGTATGATGATGATAAATGATAATAGAAATGGGAAGTGAGAAATGATATACCCCCCAGCCCCTCGAGTATCTCAGTAAAGATGTGGGGCTTTACTAAGCCCTCACGCACACTTAATAATCCACCATTATTTCACATTAATATTCGACATAACACAAATTTTAGAAAATAAAACAAAACCGCAGACATGACTCTTCACTTTCCCGCCAAGAAGTCCAACGTATCAGTTTAAAGCGCTTATCATCCTGTATTATGTACGTTTATATAATAATTATAAAATTTCCTACACTCACACCAAATATCTAGCCCAAGAGAAGCCTCGTTATGAAATTCGTTAAATGGTTGCTAGACAACGGATAAACATACTTTAAATACATACTTATTATACATATACATATTTATCATCTCTAATAGTGTAGTAACGTCTTTCTTTACATGGATCTACTTGCTGTTGAACTAAAGATTAAGTCCCACTGTTGCACAAAGGCCTCCATCATTTCATCATTCAAGTCATCACTTAAATTGATGGGTATTAGCTCAATCACAACGCTTGCCAAATGCCAGTTGGTGATCACAAACACAGGCTGATGCATCGACAAATCCGAAACAGACTTGGCCCGATCTGAGAATTGAACCCGAGACCTTCGGATATCTAATAGAGCACTTCGCCACTAAACCACCAAAGCGTTAGTTAGTAATACAAAAAAAATACAATTCATTCCATAACGTATTCATAGGTATTCGTCATATATGTATAATATTATGTATAATCGACCGGAAACCTTTCCGGAATGTGTCCGGATCCGAAGTCGGGACACGCACTTTACAAACTTTTAGGGCGAGTTATACACTCCATTTATCGACAAAACCTCGATATATGTGGGGGTCGACACCCAATCTCGAGTGGGAACGTGGGCAACTCTCATTTGGTGGAAAATCCAAATTTTAACATAAAGGTTTGTTTAAACAACACACCCGTAATATTACGCTGGTATCTTTTAAGCAGGCTAAAATAAAGTTACTTTAGCATAGACTCATAATATAATAACGAGTATTAGTCCATGCTTTCAGATTGAGTCTAATCAAACATTTATTTGATATATACACATGTATTATATACATTCTTCGTGCGTTTACACACACACACACACACACACACACACACACACACACACACACACACACACACACACACACACACACGCACACACACACACACACACACACACGCACACAGACACACACACACACACACACACACATTTATAAAATATATATCTATGTGTATAATATTATGTATAAAGATGGGTATCCATTATTCGCACTCCTTCTGCGCTCCTGCATCAGCACTTGGTGATATACGTTTTCACACATGGAGCGTGCAACGTAACGAACGTAACCTATAGCAAGAGTAGTTGCAGGACCAGGAGAAGTGGCAGGAGCGAAGTGAGCAGTAACTTTTTTTATATATCTCACGGGTAAGTACAGTGCCTTCATCTCACCTGATGTTAAGTGATGATAAGGCCAATGGTGGAAGCGCACTTCACCCGGAATCTTCAACTACTAAAGCACTAGCTATTTTATCTAAAGCTGCCGGAACACAACAATGCTACAAACAAACATTAATAATATGGCGACATGATGATGTCCTCCAAAACGATTTTGTCGACGGCGACAACCCGGCAAATAGAGTTAAGACCCGAGCATGCGCACGGACATGTGAGGCAAATCCAAATTTGCTCCTAAACTCACGATGACAGGCGGCGCAATAAAGTTGACCGTTTGAGTTTAAAGTGTATTTGTAGGAGGGCTTGGGAAGAGTTTTCCGAATCTGGCGCTTGGCATCAAGATCGTGAAGACGTATTTGTTCAAAGGCAGTAGTGCTTGTGGCAATTGCTTTCCGCCATTCTGGTGTTTGTTGTGCGAGGCCCTCCCACCTGTCCACAGATTCGCACCACGTGCCCACACCACCTAAGCAAGCACCTTCATAAGAAAGCACTCCATGCCGCTCATTTTTGTTCGACGTAAGATTTCGGTGTTATGAACACGGTCCTCCCAACTGACACGTAAGATAGCCGGAGGCATTTCAGATGGAATGAGTCGAGGCGTCGAATATCACCTCTATAAAGGCACCACGTCTGACGCATAGAGCAAAAGAGGTAGAATAATTGCTTTATACACGAGCATTTTAGTTTGTAGTTTCCGATCATGTTCCTTCCAAACTCTTTGATGTAGTTTCCCAAAGGCTGCATCAGCTCTAGCAACGCGTGATGAGATTTCGGATTCTTGACGGTTGTCACTACTTATAAAGCTCCCGAGGTACCGAAAAGATTGCACCTCCTCTAACTTCTTACCGTATAGTGTAAGTGCATCACTGCTCGCAGGTCTACCTCTGGCCGGTTGTTTAGGGACCTGAATCTTTGAAGCACTTATTACCAACCCAAAATTGCGACAAGACTCGTCCAGATATTGTTGAAGATGTTCCATACTGTCAGCCATAAGGCAGACGTCGTCGACATAAAGAACCTCTAAGATGGACTGCTGTACGACTTTTCCTTTGGCTCGAAAGCGTGACAAGTGGATAACACCTTTGTCTGACCTGACGCTGAGCATGATTTGATTATTGCAGTGCCTTAAAGCGTCCCTCATAATGGCAGTAAAATAGATGGCAAACAGTGTGGGGGTCATAACACAACCTTGTTTGACGCCACTTGTAACTGGGAAGCGGCCCGTGAAGTTGTTCTCGTGCAGCACAGTAGCCCTCATGCCATCATGAAATTCGTGCACTATCTTCACAAACTTCTCGGGACACCCAATTTTCTTCAGAATTATCCAAAGAGCGGCTCTTGGAACTCGGTCGAAGGCCTTTTCTAGGTTGACAAAACACATGTAGAGGTCACGGTGTTGTTCCAGGCTTTTTTCCTGGACCTGTTTGACCACAAAAATTGCATCAACTGTGCCTCTACATGGACGACAACCGTACTGAGATTCTGGAAGAATTGTCACTGCTAGTTCATTCAGCCTTATGTTCACGATATGTGAAAGGACTTTACCTGCTACGCTGAGCAGAGATATGCCCCTATATGCACTACAGTCTGACATGTCTCCCTTATGTGGACCTCCGTATTTATAATAGTTCCGAGGGCAGGCTATCAGAACCGGGAGCTTTACCGTTCTTAAGTCTACTAATTGCCTTCATGAACTCGTCAATTGAAGGTGGATCTTCAAGTTTACTTGACATGGGTGAGCATTCAAGTGACTCCAAGTATGCAAGATCGGCACCGTGGTTGTTCGGATTGAGCACTTCCTCGAAGTGTTCCGCCCATCGCGAAAGAACTTCTTGGGGGGTTAGTAAGGCGCTTGGTCTTATCACGCGATAAAACTGGAGCTGTCTGTTTACGTCTAGGGCCAAAGACAGTTTTCAGACCCTCAAAGAATTTTCCAGTTTGGTTGGAGTCTGCAAAACCCAACCACATGGTGACATATTAAGATGATGGTGGCAGCTACCTCGGTGGACAAACAAGCCCTACCACCAACCAAATCGAGTACACAAACATGTACCCACCGTTGGTAATCGAACCTCTTGGTCTGATGACCCCACCTTAATAATAGTTAGATGGTTAGACGGGTGTGTCGTTTTTTTTTTTTGGAGAGAGATTGCTGAAAGCCTCATACATACAGACGTCATTTTCAGTTTCACCGGGCATTTTTGGGGGCGGTGAGAAACTTAAAGGGTTCCTCAAGCCGTGTAAAACGAATCACCTTCAGAGGTTTTCTAGAGGGAACGGCATCACACACTAAGGCGTGTCCCCGTGCCCTACTAGATTCTTCGAAGGGTTCGGATCGGATCTGGTGGGTGTGTAGTTACTGTGAATACTGTGAAAACCTTAATCGGCACATATTAGATTAAGGTAATTAGAATAAGAAGACTAATAACTAATTTATAATTTTGTGTCTATTAGATAATGTTTTATTGGTGTTATCATTTCTTAAAATATAAATATACAATCTGTCTGTACCGAATTAAAAAGACACATTTCCCAAATCGCAAATCCAAGCCTACGCCAACATTAAGCATTTGGTAAAGATTTGACGTGAATTCTTCCCTCCAACACCACCAACCAGATCGTATCGCAAATTTATACAAAAGATGTCACAATTTATATAATATATCATATACATATATCGAGTCGGAACAGCGCCAGCATTCGGTAACTGAGCAATATTAAATATGAACACGCACATATCAAAGTCTCCAGCTTTTTGTGTTATTTCCTATCCGTCTCCCCTTTCTGATTAAATTCGGAGATTCCAAGGATCGGGGAATCCAAATCACTTTGCCACGTGACGATTGCTGGATCCGTTGAATACGTATCACCTTATTTGTTGGACGGAGAGAACTTTGGCTGTATTATTTTATTGAGTCTTTAATGGGATACCGAATGTGCTTTGACTATGTCGCGATTGGGAAATGATGGGAGGTAGGAAGAAAGGGGTTTTATAGTTTTGATTACTCATTTACAGTGAAGAGAGAATTTGGACAAAATTTTAACAGAAATTAGATCAATATATTATTTTAAAAAAATTGAAAAAGCTTTTTTATGAACTCTTAGAATACCTTGAAATGAAACAACTTTTACGGATCTACTCGCGTTTATTTTACACATTAGTTTTAATTAATGTTTATCCTGACGTTTCGAACCCTTTGCAGGGTCCGTGGTCACAGGGAGACTGAGGTGTTGGTCGTCACATAATTAGTTAGTAGTTTGTATACCCTCATTTAAATTTAATCAGGTGCGTTCTGTTTTACGCAGAAAGAGCTTACAGTATCTTTTGTTCTGGCAGTATAGTGTTGGGGCTGGGATTTAATATTTTGTATGATGGGATCCCAGGCCTGTGGTAGATTCCAACCATCTTCTCTATTAAAATTAGGACGTTTTTTTTTAATTTCAATAGCCTCGCGTATCATCCTAAGGATGAATCGTTGTTCTCTAGCGAGTATTTGTGGCTTATCAAATCTAATGTAATGGTTGGGCCCCTCAAGATTACATTAGATCAACCACAAATACTCTAACCTATCACGTGACCTACAGGAGTAGGGCAGCTAGTATCCTCAATCATTTGAATAATTGTGTAAATATTTGGTGATCATTTATCCATTTTGGGAAGCAAAAAGAATATTTGCACAATATATGAAATTATTGTGATGTGTGTTTATTTATTTTGGACCATAATGTATATTTTAGGACCCTTTTTATAAAGGCATTTAATTTATTTTTGGAGTCATTTAACTTATTTAGTACTTAGGCTTAGGGTCTAAAAAATATTTCTGATGAGCGTTTAAATTGTATCCTTTATATATTATTTTACTATCCACAGAAGATCAGCATCGGGATGCCGACCAGGTATCTCGACATTATGCTGAGCGGAAACCAATTCAACACCACTAGTTTTAAGTCTTTTGTCCATGTTGTTAATAATAGATAGATTAATTAGTTATGAATAAATACTTTCTATTTCTATAAATTGTTATGAATGTTTGTGTTATTGTACACCAACAAAAGTTTCCCTTTGATCTTTAGAATGATAAGCAAAATACTCCACATTATGAACGAAATGAACAAAAAAGGTAGAGCCGTAGCCCAAACGCACAAAAAGTGCACTAAACCCAAGAAAACCTTTCAAAGTAAATTAAAAAGCTAAAGAGAAAGGCACAGAAGGGCCGCCATTACCCTGCAGGTTGGGTAATTTAATAACTCCGCCGTTACCACGATAAGGGTTATCGATTCGCAATATTTACCCCAAAACGGTGGGGCCACAGATTAAGTGGATTTACGACGGCAGATGCGCCATATATATATCAGATATTTGGATAGCATCTGAGAGAAACAGTATTGGACGTTTTGTGAGACATTGAGGATGGAACGGGAGTGGAGTGGGAAATCCAATAGTGTTACCATGTTGAGAGGTAGTAACTTTCCCGTTATTGATTAGGTAGGTACTTTGGGTTGTTGAAGATATAGTTGTGGATCTTTAATATATATTGTTTTTTTATTCCTTACGGGTTAGCACTTGGCCATCATCTCATCGGATGTTAAGTGATAATAAGGACGAAGATGGTCCGAATCCTCAAATACTGAGGCACTGGCTATCTTATCTCTAGCTGCCGGAACACCACAATGCTTAATACATTGATGTTATTGTGACGTAGTATATAAATGAGATGGTGGTAGTTAGCTGACCAACAAGCCTTCCTACCAACAAAACCGAGCACACAAACATGGACCTGCTGAGAATCAAACCCGGAACCTCTAGGTCTGATACCGGTGGCCTTAACCACTAGACCACATAGACGGTAAAATTTTGAAGGAAAGGCTTAATAGGTTATAATTGAAGAAAATAAAGATTTATTATTCTGTAGCAATGGTACAATTTTCAATATTTTCTTGCCTAAAAATAAAACTCGGTCGAGTTTAAAATGTTTCTTTTTAATCTATGACGGCGGCTTACTGTAAATATATGCAAGTTATTGAATGACGTTTCATATTTTTTATCGGATCATGGTTAACCCTCGCCGAATCAGTAGCGGTGGCAAGCGGTACTTTCCTGCTCCCTTCCTCCTACAATAAAAATTATACAGCACATGAAAAAGCGACTGCTATTGATGGGACTTAAACACGTCTGTGGTCTAGTGGTAAAGACCAACGGTCTGCCACCTATCCGGGTTCGATTCCCAGCAGGGGGTACATTTTTTACCACTCATATAATGAATCAACAGGTATAATTCCTAAAGCTTCCCAAAACATTTCTGCTTACAAAATATATATTTTTTTTAAATTTATTAGGATAAACAAACAGTGACAAATTACAAATATTTATGAGATATACATTAACATTTATTTAATTTGAAACCAACACCGTTTATCACATTTTACGGTACGGTATCTCAGAAGATACCGTTACACAGATATAAGCTTCGATCATTCCGTAAGTAACTACAACTTACACAATATATCAAGGATATTTATCAAGCAATAGTAAGCGAGTTGATTAATTTCTATGCTATAAATATAAATATAAAAATTAATCACACACACACACACACACACACATACACCCCCACACACAAACACAACATCAATCTGTTTAATGATTTGCGGCGGCAACCGGAAGCCGCTATTAACGCGGACACGCGAGCTTCCTGTCGCCGGCGGAAACGGCCGCGGTAACCGTTTCTGGTTACGCTTGCCACCGGAACCAGCGCGCTTTGTTCTGTTGTACGCCTGTTTGTGTTGAAAAGACAGTTTTGTGTCGTCATTGCGTTAGAAAGCTCTATCTTAATTTGTGTTTTACGGAAAGTAGTATCGAACAAATTCAAATTTAAAAATAATAAAAAAAAAACTTTCCTACACTCACACCAATTATCTAAGCCAAGAGAAGCTTCGTTATAAAACTCGTTAAATGGTTACCAGACAACGGGTAAACAAACTTAAAATACTTAAATACATACTTATTATACATAGAAAACACCCGTGACAATTTAGAAAAACAATAATTTCTAAATTGACCCGACCGGGGATCGAACCCGGGACCTCAGAGATGGCGACATCATGAAAACTGGTGTACAAACCACTCGACTAAGTAGGTCGTCATCGTATAAAATAAAATAAAAATAATCAATCAAGTATTATTGTCAAATATTCAAAAGCCATCCCTTTTAGTCAAAATAACTACACTTGACTACGCCAGGATGGAGGATTCTATAGTTCCTCGCCACAACCCCAAAAGTCCGGTTACACTGTAAAGGTTATCGGCAGCCAACAGCAAGCTCGTTAAAAAAAGTAGTAGTGAGCCAGCACTAGTACTTTTAACCGGCTCTGTGGTCTAGCGGTTATGACCACCCCGGTTCAAACCCAGCGGTGCCGGATTCGATTCCCATCAGGTACATGTATGTGTACTCGGTTTGGTTGGTGGCTGGCTAGTTACCACCATCATTTTTTAAATATGTCGCCTTTACATCAACGTTTGTAGCATTGTTGTGTTCCGGCAGCTACAGATAAGATAGTGTCTCCAGTGCCTCAGTAGTTGAGGATTCCGGTGAAGTGCGCTTCCACATCCACATCAGGTGAGATGAAGGCCAAGTGCTTACCCGTAAGGCATAAAAAAAATTAGTCATTTCGACACCTGCAAAAATAACATTGAAACTAAAAATTACATGATTTTTAGTTACAGTCGAACGCGAAAGTTTGTAAGCATGGATAGATGTTTGTTACTCTTTCACGTAAAAACTACTGAATGGATTTTAATGAAACTTTCCTCATAAACAGACCATGTCCCAGACCAGTATTAAGGTTACTATTTTTTTTACTTTTTTTTGCTGTAGTCTTCGCGAACGATGTCGCGGACAACAACTAGTTCTTAATAGCAATGAGACTGTATCTCAAATGCACCTTAGACTGAGTTAAAATGTGTTACCTTGCAGGTGTCTATTTATTATTATTATACCCTTTATTTATTTTCTTTCTTAAAACTAGATTTTTACAATATTTTAATATAAAAACAATAACACATTATAAAAACCTAATTCTAGAGTACCACCAGCAGCGGGGCAGGGCCCAAGCTACCGGTGGTCAGGGCTGCAGAGTGAGGAACCTCCTGACAATACGTGCCGTGTCAAGGAGTACTGCTTTCTGAATCTGACCCTTGATCCAACCATCAAGCGAGAGCCTCTTAAGATGTTGGTCGAGGCTCTTCGCTATCAGACCGTTCGCTGAAACGACTATCGGGACAATAATAGTTGAATCAACATCCCACATGGCGGTCACCTCGTGAGCTAAGTCTAGGTACTTACTGAGCTTGTCCTTCTCGGCTTTCACGAGGTTCTCATCATGAGGTATGGTGATATCAACCAGTATTGCCCGGCGCTGGGATCGGTCAACCACCACGATATCAGGCTTATTGGCGACAATAGTCCTGTCCGTAATGATAGAGCGATCCCAGTAGAGCGTTGCATGACCATTTTCGAGTACTGGCACAGGTGCATATTTATAGTACGGCACCTCCGATTCAACAAGGCCATATCCAAGTGCAAGTTGCTGGTGAATTATTCTGGCTACTTGGTTTTGTCTGTGCAAATACTCTCCGTTAGCAAGATGTATTATTATTATACTCTTTATTTATTTTCTTTCTTAAAACTAGATTTTTACAATATTTTTATAAAAAAACAATAACACATTATAAAAACCTAATTCTAGAGTACCACCAGCAGCGGGGCAGTGGGCGGTGCCGTGTCAAGGAGTACTGCTTTCTGAATCTGACCCTTGATCCAACCATCAATTATTAATATAGGTAATTCAGGCAGGCAGTTGGAACACCTGATAGTTGCCTATATCAAATGTAAATTCAATTTATTTGTTACTTATTTCATTTTGTTGTAGTAGGTACACATATATGACTAGGTCTCAATCATGGTGGTTATCATACCCTGTACCTACTTCAAAGTCAAAACAACTACACTTGGCTTATAACACAAAAAACGTATTACAAATCTGTTCAGTAGCAAAGTTCGTCAGTTAGCTCTAACTTCCCTACATACTTCCTCATTCATATCCAGGGTAATCCTTCATATGAACCTCGAACACACTGTTCGGTCACGAGCAAAAATATGTAAACAAATGTAACTCTTAATACAATGGAGTAAGAGTCAAACTGTATATATATCTGTGCTCGTGACTGTACATCCTGCAGGACTACAGGCTATATTTTTAATATGCTGGATGTTGAACTTACTTTGTTTACTTTGTAGGAAATTAAGTGCGCCTTCCATTACATACGTGTGGTACGCGCTGCGCCGACTGGTTTATTCCCGTCGCGTCATTTCTTTATTCTTTAAAAGTAACAACTTGGCCTTCATCTCTCATAAGGCCAAAGGTGGAAGCGCACTTCACTTGGAATCCTCAACTACTGAGGCACTGACTATCTTATCTCTAGCTGCCATAACACAACAATGCTACAAACATTGATTGTAAGGCGACATTCTAACCAGGCGGACAAACAAGCCTTACCACTAACAAAAATGTAGCTGTAATTTTTTAGTCGCAAATTTGTATAAACAAATCCCGTGAAGGTATAGAAATAAAAGGCCTCTGTCTTCTCGTGTATGGAATATGGTTCAAACTCGCTAAATTAGTTTTTTTCCCGTTGAACCCGTATCACCCGTATCTACCCACTGCTGGGCATAGGCCTCCTCCATGTTACGCCAATCCCTTCTGTTTTGAGCTAATCGCATCCATGTTTTTCCAGCGACCAGCTCTATATCTCTGGCCCATCTAGCAGGTGGTCGGTCCCATTATGTATTATTGTGTTTGGCTGTATGTTTTCCTAGATGAATAAATCAACCAAAATAATTAATTAAACAAAAGTCATATTATTTTTAATAATATGTGTGACGATTTGAAGCGTATTCCTTAGTGTGACCAAATGCTACTATGACGTGATGGAATAAGCCTTCGACTTCTGGTATATGGAAAAAAGTTAAACCTCTTCATATACTGTGGTACACACGCCTGCACATTAACCTATCCAAAACTGTCAAATTTCTATAATCGATATTGATCTTTATATTCAAACACTAAGGTTCAAATTTTATTAAAGAAATTTGACATTTTGCTGCCGTCTGTATAAGTAGAAATGATTATGGAGAATAGGGTTGTTTAGGCCTATGTTGATTTCATTATGTTAAACAAAACACCTTGGAAAGGGCTAAACTTGACTAACAGGACTAAAACGAGCCCTACCACCCACCAAACGAATTACAACAATATCTTTTTTATGTAGTTAGCACTAGTGCTGTTAAAGACTTGAGTCTTTTGTCCTAATTTCGAGACTCGTTCAAAGTTCTTTCGCGACTATTAGTCTACCGAGTTATGAGTCCTTTGAGTTCTTTGGAGTGCTCCAAATGGCAAATGGCAAATAGCAAATGACTCCACCCCACATGATGTTAAGTTCAAATGGAGTCCAGATACGAAGACAACTGGTGGAGCGTGAAAACATCGCAGCATCAGTCACCCTCACCCTGCCGGCCCACAAGGTGCCTTCATGCCTTGTATGAAGGAACCCATGCCATGAAAGAGAAAACGTGTGCCGGTAGACTATTCCATTTTTTGCGTGTGCGAAGTATGCGGAAGAAGTGCGATAAAGAAACTAGTCATCGAACCCGGGACCTTTAGGTGTAAAACCGGTTTCCTCACTACTACACTACACCATAGAGGCTGATGACCGCTTACAATCTGGTAGAGAGTGTGCTCGTTAGTTGATTCAATAAAAAAAAACACCTAAAAGTCAGACATAAAAGTTATTATCACTTTATATTCATGGTAATGGGTGCCCTGACATTTTGAGCTCTAAATAAATAACTATAAGGACATATTACGCTGATATGGTGAGGTTGTTTAAAGAAACAACGATCCTATCGTAAACATAGATTTTTTGGTAGAATAAAGCTATTATATTATTATATATAATTGCTTTATTGTATATCTATATATATATTCTATATATATTATATAAACTATTTATCTGCTGTCAGTTAAAAAGACATTAGTGCCCATTTTCACCATTGACCCCTAAGCTTTAGGTGACCCCTAAGCCATTTTAGGTGACGGTTTTGCTCCAACAACTGTCACCTATTATGGCTTAGGGGTCACCTAAAACTTAGGGGTCAATGGTAAAATCAGGCATAGATCTAGTAAAATTAGTGGGCATTACATTTTTTTTTAATTTATTAATTCACTATTTTTTTAATAAATATTAATGCTTTTTAATTAAAAGCTAATGCATTTCATAACCTGTCCGATCCTCAAAATGCCACTACACATTTACATAATACACTATACATGCATATTCGCTCATGCCCAAGACACCGTACTCGTAGAACAATGGTACGAACACCCGGCTCACACGCGCTCTAACCCAGGTACAGACATGTACCTACCTGGGCGCATCGCCTCACCCCGCGACCCGGTCAATCCGAGCCGAGGTCTTAGCCTTTACACTCGTTTGAACATTGTATTAAAATATTCGATATCTCTGTACCGAATATTTCAACAAAGTGTTCGACCGAGTCTAAAGGCAAAGCGAACTCTATAACTATCCACTTACGGCAAACAGAAGGCACACTCGTTACGGAAACTAACTCAGTTTTCTAAGCAACCTAATAAGTTGCCAAAACGCGACACTCGATATTTATTGCATTAATTATCGAATCTGCTTAATAACCCCCTCCTAAGGCCCCCCTCCCTCCCTGCCGCTCGATATTCCACCCCGCCAACCTTTATTCAATAGGCGTTGGAATATTTTTGCACGGGGCCGCACTGAGGACGAGGAATTTATTGTCTTATAAGGCCATTACTGTATGTCTCCGGTTAAGTTAGCCAAGCTGCTGAGAAGTGAGTGCATTTACAACTCCAATACCAAAGAGGACATTAATACAATTTTATTGGGCAAACATTTGTCTGACACTTTCTTGTATCGGTCGTGTTCATGTTATAACAAACTTCATATGAACACGGATATATTCAATAATACGATCGCTACTTTCAAACGTAATATAAGGGAATGTAAGGATACATAATATTTTTTTTTTAATTTTTTACCTTTGCCCTAGTACCCAAACTTATGCATTAGTATTAAGTGGAAACTTTACTGATATATGTTAAATTGTATGTTACATTTATAAACTATATTGTATTGTATGTTTCTCAAATAAAGTAAAACAAAATAAAATAAATTAATTGGTTGTCGACTTTACTCACGGGCACTCTTTCGCGCCCATTTATCACTCCAAATTAACGGATTATGGAATGTTTGGAAATCCAACACTCGGTGCAATGCCACGCAATCCAAGTAGTTACGTGATTAAATTTGGAGTGATGAAGTGGATTGTCCGTGAAGAGGGGCCATTAGAGTTGACATCTTTGAAATTTTTATCTTTATCTCTACTATTAATAAAGAGGTCAAGTTTGTGACTTTTGTTTGTTTGTTTATTTGTTGGTTTGTTTGTTTGTTGTTTGTTTGTTTGTTTGTTTGTTTGTTTGTTTGTTTGTTTGTTTGTTTGTTTGTTTGTTTGTTTTAGGAGGGTAATATCTGGAACTACTACTGGTTCAGTTCCAAAAATTCTTTCACTGATAGACTGCTACATACGTTGCGGGTAACATAGGCTATTATTTTATTATAAAAAATCATTATAATATCTCATCCAAGAGAACGAAGTCATGAGTAAAGTGCTAGTATCAAATAAAGTTAATGTTATTATTACAAACGTTAACTACGTTTCCCCTTAGCCCGGCGCCGTGCTAACCCCAGCGGGGGTCTTTTAGCGACAACCCCGTTGACTACCGAAAAAGTTGGTGCAACTTCCCGTGTTAACCTTTTCAAGATCTTATAATTTTCGTCGGGGAACAAGCGTTCCGACACTCCTGTACTTTGGTTGATTACGCTTATTTACCCTTTTAAGTGAGCTCCCTTCTTTATTTGAATATTTCGTTGCGCCATATTTATTTGACGTTTGGTAACCTTTTTTTGGTACTAGGTGGAGCGACGATGTTTGCAAGGTGGCTGGCAAGATCGTGCTCAGTGCTCTATTTTAATTTTTTCCACATCTTGGCGATGCTTGACCTTTTTTTTAGTAGCAAGTGATGATAATACTATGATGAAAACGCCTTTTTTCTACCACTATGGCTTGAAATAACTTTTAGTTGCTTGCCGGCCATAAAGGTTTGGTTACACTGTAAAGGCCACTAGCGTCCAAAGGCAAGCCCTTTCCAAAAAAGAATTGGAATTGCCTGATTTCGTAAGACAACATTGAAATAGAAGAGGAAGAAAAAAGAGGTTTACACCACCACCACGAGGGACCTGAACCTGATAAGAAGCGGAGTTCGCCATTCCACACGTTAACAAAAACGAGAAATTATATATGCAACATTTTAACTCTCCTCGTATTCCTGTAGGAGGCGCTGCTTCAATGCTATGCAAATTCATCCAAGGGGGCGTGATAGACGAGTTGAAATTGTCATGTCACTATGAAGTATAACTTTCTTTTTCATTATTTACAATTTCATTGCTAAAGTATAAATCGTCCATACCGTTTGAGAATTTTCGGTGTCAAAAATAAGTTGCCAGTAAATTTGAATAAGAGAAAACGGAGCACTCCTAATTGATATCATAGTGTGAGAATTTGACACCGGTTCAAAATGTAAGCCACCCAGATGCGAATGCAGTCCTCACCTTGCCGACCCCCCAGTTGCTTCCCCACATCTCGTTTAATGGACCCCGTGTTGTAGGAATGCAATATTGTTTTCTACTATTAAAAATAATATTTTTTTATTTTTATTTTTAAGTGCTAATTTGCTGCACTTATGATGAATTAAATATTCATAAAATATAGTGAAAAAATTTAATGCCTACCCGACCCAGCCAGGAATCCAACCTGGATTTTCCGCAAACCGGGCGGTCATAACCAGGTTCCACATGCGGGCCCAGGTTCGATTCCTGGCTGGGTCGGGTAGGCATTTAATTTTTAAACTATATTTTATGAATATTTAATAATAATGCCTACAGAAAGCACGTAGCACAATCGCCCGTGGCAATCGCACCCACGCACCTGTAAATTGAAATGCGGCGTCGTTATCATCGACTCTCGATTTCCGATAGGGCGCCGCTTATATGAGCATTTAACAATTACTTATATACCTATGTTAAAGAAATAATAAGAATATACGGGCAAGCATTTGGCCTAAATTTCACTTGATGTTCAGTGGAGATAAGGTCAACTTCACCCAGAATCCTTAACTACTGAGGCACTGGCCATCTTATCTCTAGCTGCCGGAACACAACAATGCTAACATCGATGTTACGGCGACTTAGTAAGATAAGATGATGGTAGCTACTAGCTAGCCTGGCGGACAAACAAGCCTTACCATCATGTCCTCCACCTTTTTATGTCTGATGCTCTAGGTGTAATCTCAAATTTATTTTTAAATGTATTTATATTGTGTAGCTTATCTAAAATAAACTAAAAAAAAATGTAATTTAGATAATATGTAGTGTTAACTCACCGCTAACTCACTCGTTTATCCAGCTTGGGTGCAGCACGCGTGCACCGCCCTCCCGCCCGTTAAAAGTATGCACACGCAGGAGAAACAATGGGTGCAAGCGAACGTGCACACCGGCACCGATACCCGACACGTGTTTCGCCCCTACACGGGGCATCCTCTGGAGCTGTTGACTGGTCGAGAGCTGCGCACCGACTGTACACACACAGTCAGTGTGTGTGTCTACTTTGATATGCCTAAATTTTTAAAATTATTTATATTAGTTGTACATACATCAACTACGGTACGACATAAGTATAATTTATAAACGCCAACATATTTACTATCTACACACATTGTAACAAATAAATTATTTTTATCTTTACATGATTTTTTTTTATTTATAAATAAATTCTTTAAACCAAATAATTACGAAAGACTCTTTCTTTCGTAATTATTTGGTTTAAAGAATTTATTTATTATAAAAAACACAAAAGACACACCCAATTGATTAATTGCCCTTTACAAAGCGAACTAACATTAAACAAAATGATAATGGAAAAAAGGCGTATGAATAAACCATATATTATCTAGGAATAAACCGTCCAACAATATGTTATTTGCTAAACGAACTTGGCCGTGTTCGATAGACTATGACAAATGAAGCCTCGCTCATAATATATTTTATATTATTCCATTGTATTCGGACTTTATCTTAGACCATATGGTGTAAGGACTTTATCTATAACATATGAAAGTTTTTAATGTCAGTATTTTGTTAACAATACTTTTAAACGTACATTATGCGAACAAATTACAATTTGAAAAAAAAAAAACAAAGTGTTGAGAAATTTTGTGTTGTTGTGCAGAACAATGAATGTGTCTTATCCATGTCTTATCATAACTTATGTTATTGTGTGTTCCTAAAATAATTATTGATTTTATTTGTTTCAGGTAATTGAAAACTAAATGTTATCGTCTCGACGACTACAAAACGGGTAGATGCTCCCTTTTCTTAGAGATTTTTCATCATCATCATCGTCATCATCATCATCATCATCATCATCATCATCAGTTAATTTCATGTCCCCACTGCTGGTGCACGAGCCTTCCCTATTGGATGGATGATGATGGGAAAACGAGCCATAAATCACCACGCGGGCCCTGTGCGGATTGGTGGTTGTTAACGACTGCTAATGCAGCCGGGACCAACGGCTTAACGTGCCTTCCGAAGCACGGAGGAGCGCAAAATAATACATTTTAGGTCACCCATCCGATGACCGGCCTGTGCGAAAAAGAAAAAAAAAGTGCTTAACCTTAGCACTCGCAGACCGAGCGCGTTATCACTGCGCCATCGAGCTCCTCCTCCTCGTCCTCCTCGAGATTTTGCTGATTGCCTTAAACGATATTTTTAGCGTGACCAGACTTTCCTGGGGCGGCGGCGAGAAACTTAAAGGGTTTTTTTTATATATTAGAAGGAGGCAAACGAGCAGGCGGGTCACCTGATGGGAAGCAATCACCGCCGCCCATGGACATCCGCAAAACCAGAGGAATCGCAGATGCGTTGCCGGCCGGTTCCTCAAGCCGTGTTATCGAAATACCGTCACAGGTTTTCTAAAAGGAAAGGCATGCCCCCGTTCCCTACTAGAGTCTCCGAGTAGAGATTGGAGGGGTAAATACTTCAGTTTTATTAAGAAGACATATTTCATCTTAGACTCTTTGTTATTGCAAAATTTGCCCTTATAATATGGGAGCAGCATCTTATTGTCCAAATTCTTTATATCATCATCTCAGGGTCAGGCTTTGTACCGCCAAGCTTAACTTCTGCAGTCTCCTTATTTCGTGTTTGTAGGTGATTGAAAACGTTTAGAGGCTTCGTACTTCGTACCGGCTCCCGCTGTTCAAGACGGAATAGGACATCGAATTGAGGGATTAGCGTCTTGAGTTTTATACAAAAGCCCGGCAAGGCATATTAGGTTAACTGGTAGAGAATGCCATTTGGCATTAATAAATAAATAAATATTGCCTAAAAGGAAATTAACAGAAATGTTAATACTTAGCTCTTATCTCACTGTGAAGAATTGAACTCTCCAAAGTGAGTAAGACGAATGATATTTTATGACTTTATAATGGGGACTTTATATGCTAACAGGGAAGGTTCTAACGGGGTCAATTACTAGGCTCTGTCTATGTTTAAACATGAACCTTGTGAGAGTATTTTCAATGTTAAGGTTAAAGCAAAGTTTAAGTTTAAGCAATAATATTCTATGTAAAACCGCCTTTACATAACACGAGTGTAATAAATGATTTGATAACGGATATTATAAGAATTTCATTATGATAATCAGCGTCAGGTTCTCTTTCAGAAATAAATGCAACTTAGTTAATTGGCCAGAAACACAGTTAGAAAGGTCTTACTAAATCCAAGTACATGTTTGCAGTCTGCTCGCAGATGTGCAAAATGTGACATATTCAATATTACATAGGTATAAAATGTTTTTGTTTTGTTTATATAATTTTAATGCAAATTTTGTTGCGAAACAAATTACAAAAACAAAAATGCTGAAAAAATTTGAACCTGCACCCTTCTGACATACCGGGTCAGGTGCTCTTCCAATTGAGCTATTGTGGTTCTAACCAGCCCGCCGAAAATATGCAACACTATTTACTTTTTACTTTGAAAGCCAAAGGCACCCATTCACAACTACCGTCATTAACACCCGATCATAATATTTTTACAAATACTAAAGATCAGTTAAGAAGTGGGCAAGCTATTTATAAAATGTTTTAGTTTTGTTTATATAATTTTAACACAAATTTTGTTGCGAAACAAATTACAAAAACACAAATGACATATGTCAGAAGGGTGCAGGTTCAAATCCTGCTCGTGGAAATTTTTTCAGTATTTGTGTTTTTTTTTAAATATTATAGTATATTCATAATGGATGGTGTTTAAAATTTTCAATTATTACTTTAATATATTTATATTCACGACACTGATATGTAAAATATCTAAAGAGACGGAATTAATAAAGAAAACAGGACATTCTCGTAATAATACAGAAATTATACATAAGTAGTGCTGTACAAAGAATTTAATGACCCTTATTATTTCACTTACTGACTCAAGAAAATAATTCGTACATTCAACATGAAATCTAACGTTACCAAATCTGCTATAATCATATTAGATTAGTTATAGATTTCTCATTACGTGGATGATCCTCTGAATCCCACGTACAAGATCCCAAGAGACTCTGAGCACTTAACCAAACACACTTTATGTATTTACAAGTGTGTATACACTATAAACATTAAGGTCGGTCCCCACCTGTGCACGCGTAGCACACGTGTACTAACTACACGCCGCGAATCGCAATAGACGTGTAACATGCTACGCGCGCGCGAACGGTTCGCGTGCAAGGATCTACACCAGGGTGTTTAGTGCTAGTTTCATTCGTCATTCGATCACGTTAATTAATTAATTAATTAATTAGTATGGCGGTATGGCGTTAATTAGTATGGCATTGAAGCAACGCCGCCGCTTGGTGGAATTCGAGGTGAGTTTAAATTATGTCATACAATTTTTTTTTTGTTAACGTGATCGAATTGCGAATCAAACTCAAACTAGGCACCGTGCGCAATTGAAGCAAACATTTTCAGAGGTGTCCATACAATATAACTTTTTTAATTATTGTAGTTTTGTACTTGAGTATTTATTAACGAATTCTAACCTTACAGACAAAAACCTTGCATAGACATTTACAGTTTTAAGAGTGATCTGCAAAACGCGTATGTAAAACTATTGCGTGAATTGATTGTAAGTTGTAGGAACTGGACAGTGTGCAATAATGACTTAGAAACCAGTGGTACTGGCGTCGAGCGCACAAAATAACTAAGGAAGAGGGTAATCGTTTTATCTGCTAATAAGTACCTATCCGCTATAACTTCAATACATCAGTGATTATGGTGCATGCAACTGTGCCTAAATATCAAAAACTCAAAAATAATAATCATTGTGAGAATTCCGCTTATAATTACTCTAAAATAATGTTCCTAAGATGCTCGCGAAGTTATTATAGTTAAATGTGGTTCGTATCCACTAAAGGACATAATAACTGGCACGCGAACTACTCGCTAATCGCTCGCGAAGATGTTCAAATGTTTTTTTTTTTGAGAGAGTTTGCCGATTGCCTCAGACGGCATTTTCAGCATCACCGGGCTTAAGTTCAAATGTTTCCATACTGTTTTCCTAAGATGCTCGCGAACCGAACTGTTCGTGCAAGTGCGCAGGTGTAGACCCGCCTTTATGTTAACCCGAATATAATCACGCGGACACGGATTTAATACGCGCTTGGGACTAATGTGTCGCATATAAAGGGAATGCAGGCGCAGTTATTGGCTCTCTAAACGCGGCCATGTTTAATCGTGTTATAAAGATACCATTGTTAAATCTGGGTTAATGGTGAAAGTGATTTACTAAGAGCAAATTTACAAAATTTTTGAACGATTCAAAATCACTTTTCTTAAGTTTATTTGACTTTTTTTAAATGTGACTTTGAATTTGACTTTGAAACATTAACATCGGCACTTTGCTGTCAATAATAATATTAATACATAAAACGTTAGTTTTACATTATAATTGAAAGGCACGACTCAGTTTATAACCAACCAACACTAAATTGTAGGTAAATACAAATTTCATTAATAAGTAATGCAATAAAAATGGTCACATCTATATGTAAATATATTTCAGTGTATAGAAATCAAATAACGAACTCCTAATACTTGCCGAAGTACCATATAGCGGCGAATTAGCAGCATACATTGTTGTATAATTCAGAACTTGCAACATTTCCAACTTTTGCTGTTCGCAACAATTACAGAAGCGTCATATTTCAAATTCGGTTCGACACAAAACAACTTCTAAAGTAAGCATTGGAAAGCTGAAATTCGAGTGTGCACCGAAGTGAAAAGGGCTTCTATAACAAATTCCGTTTTTACAAAGGACTTTGGGGAAAGTTGAAAAACTCCAACATTGTGATACGATGGAAACTTTTGTGCCTTGCATCTTATCTAATGAGTTATCACCGCTGTGGGACGATTTTTGTGCGTGTCTCAAAAAGTGTAGGATTTTTTTGTGGATTTTTCTTAAGAGCCATTTTGAGATACAAATGTTATAGAATTTCAGTTCAGAGTTAAACACGTTTCCAAAACTTTCTTTATTTCAACACTACTTCAATTAACATTACTTTATCCTTATAACAAATAAATTGAACTTATAACTAGCACAGTAACCACTTTTATATTTTCGTCCGCCCTCTCCGACAATTCGACACAGAATGCCCCAGCCCGCTTCTAACACCTTCCGCACCATTTTTCTCACCTTTTTATGTCCTCACTCATGCAATCTGGCTCCATATTCATTAATATATTCGTTCATACGTTCAACAAGTATTCAAAAATCTATTAGTTGATTTTTGACCTAGATCTATAAATGAATTAAAACTATAGAAAAATCTTAAAAATTAACTTAAACATTAGCAAAATCAATAAATTTTAAATAAACCTAACACAAACTTTTACCAACTTCAAAGTTTTGGTCCTAGTAAAATTGTAAATTGAAAGAGATCGTGACAGTTATTAGAAAACATAAATTTAAAAAAAATACAATACTGAAACGGATTCCTAGTTCATTGCGTACTTTCCATCACCGTTGACTGAGACTGCTGTAGTACAACGTGCAATGAACAGGAATCCGCTCGCCACGTCGCAAGATGCTCGTGCTCGGGTTGAGGGCTTAAGCTTCACCCTCTTCAGTAAGAAAATTGTCAATTAAAAAACAGGCGTGGAAATTATTTCAACAATTCTTTTCTGGAATTAAACTTATTTTTATTAGAGTATTAGAGTAATTATTAACGGGATTCTTGCCATGTTTATTATTTGTGAGAACACACACAGCTGCATGCGCCATGATCACGGAATTACTGAAGTTAATGCGGGTGGATTTTTTATGAGGAGACAAAACTATCTACCGTCTTTCTTAGTCATGTTTTCTTAGTCGCTCGATGCCCGTACCACTGGTTTCTAAGTCACTATTCACTCGAAATTGCTCACTACACACTACAATCACAGTATAAGAACGCTGTTCTTTTAATTATTGAAAACGATTACATAAACTAATTACAGTTACCAAGGAACATAACACCATAGATAGATAGATCATCACCAGCGCATATACGTCCTCAGGATTACCTCAGGCCTCATTTACAGCGTCACCGGACTTTTAGGAGCGCTTGGGTTCCTCAAGCCGTGTGATTGAAACACCATCATCATCATCTCATTTTTATGTCCCCACTGCTGGGCCACAATCCTTCCCTATGGATGGATAGGGAGAATGGGCCGTAAACCACCACGCGGGTCCAGGCGGATTGGTGGTTGTTAACGACTGCTATTACAGCCGGGACCAACGGCTTTGCATGCCTCGCGAAGCACGGAGGAGCACGAGAACTTTAGGTCACCCATCCGATGACCGGCCTTTGCGTAAGTTGCTTAATCTCAGCACTCGCAGACCCAGCGAGTTCTATTTATCCACTGCGCCATCGACCTCCATCGAGATCAAAACACCGCCAGAGGTTTTCTAGAGGGAATGGCATCACCCACTAGTGCGTGTCCCCGTTCCCTACTAGATTCTCCGAGGGGTTCGGATCGGATGGAACACTTTACTGCTCACACTATGTAGGTACAGAAAACGAATAATGAAAGCTTCAAGCTATATCTTCACACAAACAGCTATAGGAGAAATTGGGGAAAATAAGAGAAATAAATTGAAATTGTATAAATAACAACAAAAATAGTTGTAAAAGATGTCCCGGAAGATAACACAATAATTAAATTAAAATGTTTTTTATGATCTTATCTTATCTTAGTGGGGCCTGCCGAGGTTTCCCTCTCGCAGTAACACCTCGACCCATCGGGATCTTTTGTGCAACCCCATCCTTTCACTCTTCCTCCTCCGCAAAGATAGAGGCCATGAGTTTGGCAACGTCTTTGAGAGCGAAGAGCCTGAAGTCCTCCGGTTTCGGATAGGCCGATCCCAGGAGTCCCATTCTTTTCCTAGCCAGAGAGTCGCAGTCACACAGTAGGTGCTGCATCGACTCCGTTTTTTCTCCACACGCCCTACACAAACTATTTTATGATTAATATACAATATAATATTTAGAATTTTAATTTGATAGTTTACAGCCGAAATACGATCCGATATACGACACATAATCCGTTCTTTTTTTAACACTTAGCACGGCGAATGACTCCATTCCACCTAATTTTAAGTGAAAATGGCGTCCAGACGTGAAGACAACTGGTGGAGCGTGACAACAACGCAGCATCAGTTACCCTCACCCTGCCGGCTCACAAGGTGCCTCTTCACGCCTTGTTTGAAGGACCCCATATCATAGGAAGTAGAGAAAACTTGTGCTGGTAGACTATTCCATATTTTGGAGGTGCGACAAAGAAACGAGTCACCAAATTTCTTTGTGCGCGATGGGATATTTGAGACAGTGAAGCGATGACTCCGGAGAGCACTCCTATGGAGGAAGGGAGAAGGTGGGATAAGGTCTAAGAGTTCTTCAGAGCACTCGCCTTGGTTTAAGCGATAAATGATGCTGAGTGACGCTATATATCTCTTGAGACCGCGTTCCACCGTAAAGTATATTATACGATTATATCCATAATGTATATATTTATTTATTTATTTAAACTTTTGCAACATATATATTACATGGCGGACATAATTCCTAAAGCATTCTCTACCAGTCAAACAAAGGGTGGTGCAGAGATAACATTGGCAGGTGTAATTGTTATATAAATAATTTAAATGTAAGTATATATTACGTGCATAAATAATGTATATACATTAACAATTATGTGTATTGTACGTAAACTACAATAAATAAACATACTTATAATACATAATTCTACGTTATTGAGATGATTCTGCCGTGATTCTAACAAACAAGAGATCGCGGACTTTCTTTTTAAAAGCGTCACGACTCATAGCCATCCTTATTTCGAGAATTAACACAATAGATATAACATATGTAAAATAATTATATAACATAGCTATATCTAGTAGATACTATCTACATCAAATTAGTTACATTCAACACTGTTATACCGATACCCGACATTGTCATTTGGCATTAGCGCATTTCCCAAATTTTCTATTTAATCCAACTAAACCTTTGGATTTGCATAAAATTTTATCTTTCCAATCTTACGTCTGTCGATAACGATTTTATCACCCCCACTAAATGAACGAACGAGTGAATGAAAGGGTTAAATGCCGATACGGATTCGTATTATAACGAGGTTTCAGGGTGTATCGTAAATTTTGGTATTGCGAAATTTTCTCCGAAACGCAAGCAAAATACGGTATTGGTGAGTCAGTAATTAAACGCGTTTTATGAGCTTTTAAATTTAATTGCAGCATAATGCAGTGTTGTTTGCAATGTGAACCGCCCTGTGGTGTAGTGGCAAGGTTAGGTCTGGAGGTCCCGGGTTCGATTCTAAACAGGTTTTGTTTAGAGTGATAGAAGCTACTCGTAGTCAACCATAATAATGTAATAACATTACAATATTAAAACCGGCCAAGTGCGTGTCGGGCCACGTGCAGTGTAGGGTTCCGTAGCCCATCTCAATAATGCGGACTCTGAGAAGAGGGCTTTTATGAACATTTATTTAACGATGGCTCATATACTTAAATGTAGATACTACCGGTTTCACACACCTTACAGCGTTATTTAAGTAGTTCCCAATGAGTAATTTGTACTGCGCCAATTACACTTTACAAGTTGGTCGACTGTTACTCGTAAACTTGTAAAGCCTACTTAACTATGATAGTTTTCCTTTTAACTTCGTCATATATACAACTACCGTGAATTTTTTGACGTATCCAAAAACAAACATTTGGCTGACAGGGGGGGGACACTTGGCTCTAACAACATTTTGCACTTTAAAGCTTAATAGCTCACAAACGGAAGCCTCAATCAAAGAGGTAAGTAGAGTTCATAAATTGCGGCGGGTTGGACAAACCCACGACAGTATAAAGTAAGTGCACCTGACCCGGTCATGGGGTGCGGGTTCGGGTGTACAAAAAATCCACGATCGGGTCGTGGTTTTTTTTTTTTGAGCTTTTAGTAAAATTTTCAATAAAACCGTTTAACTTAAAAAAAAAATTACTAATTTTCATTAGCTTGTTACCTAGCTTAGTACCTTTAATTTCGGAATATAATTAACTATAGTACAACAAACAGACAAATCAGGAATTTCCGCCAGTAACAAAAACCAATCACTAAGCTTAACGGCCTTCGTATAAAACAAACAGTTATTCCATAAAGGCGTTATATTTAGAACAAACATATTTCCTACCAAAAAAAGGGGCAAATAACAACAGTCTATAATCTATACGTCCCATGCGCACCGCGTAATTACAATCCGCAATACCTACCGCGAATGCGTCTTCCTGCTCGAGAGGACCACGATGGCCGCCAAGAGAACAATTCACAGCTACCCGTGTCCTTTCTGTTCCAGCTAAATGATTGGTATCGGCTGTATTATTGTATCCCCTATTCCGATACTGTTAAAGTCTACAATCAGTGAAAATTGTATTTTTAACCCAACTTAAAATGGAAATGTATCCCCCCATTTTGTTGTGATGTAGTAAATTACAATGTTTCTTTAATGTTTACTGTTCTCGTGTTGTGGGTTTTCACTAATTCGGCTTGGTATCTGATGCGTTCTCGTTACATTTTGTTTTATAGTTTTAGTAAAATACCAATCTGCACTGGGCTCGCGTAATGGTTTATGGCCCGTTTTCATTGTGGTGTTTCTATACTTATATACTATAGGAGCTGTGCCTCAGCAGTGGGGACATAAAAACGACATGGTTATGATGGAAAATACCAAACAGTCGTTTTAAGTTAATGTATTGCAGAGACTTAAAAGGTCTGAAATTGGAGATTTTGAGGCCCATTTAAAATATTGAACGAACGACCTTCAAACAGCGTTATGTTTTACTTAAATAAATAAATAAATAAAATTTCCTACACTCACACCAATTATCTAGCCCAAGAGAAGCTTCCTTATGAAACTCGTTAAATGGTTACTTGACAACGGATAAACATACTTAAAATACTTAAATAAATAATTATTATTATACATAGAAAACACCCAGACCCGAGACAATTTAGCAAAACAATAATTTCTAAATTGACCCGACCGGGGATCGAACCCGGGACCTCAGAGATGGCGACACCATGAAAACCAGTGTACAAACCACTCGACCAAGGAGGTCGTCGTTACTTAAAACTAGTTCTTAAACAGTGATTGTTCTTATTCTGAATTTTGAAATTATTTTTCAATTTCAATCAAGCTTTGAGTTTCTAGTGCGTACCTATAACAATAGGCTTTGTTAGTAGTCAGCTTTTGTTCAAACAAAAAGTATTTAAACAATTTGTATATACTTACAATTTACGATCAATATTTTTCTGGAAAATTAATAAAATAGAAACACAGAAACTGTCCATAAAACTATTTTGAATTTTTATAGAGTTTTAATTTACCATTGCTTAACACAGCACTAAGCTTTGCATACTAACCACCGTTTTATTTTAAAATATTCATAAAAGTCGTTTTAATTAAACTTATTAATTTGTCATAACGCCGTTATTCAGCCGAAAAACATTTTAAACAAAAGAGGGTGGGTGACGTCAGATCCCTTTTTCTTTCCTTGATTAAAGAATAAGGGATACACTAGAACACTCAATTGAGACGAAATTCGAGGAAAATTAATTTGCAAGGGGGAAAAGATGATACCACGACGCTTTGATGTTCATTTGACCGTTTAGTTAATGTTTAGGAAGTTTTTGTAGTTTATTATTCCTTTTCTATTGATGCTGTTACAAGACTAATAGTTTTATAGCAGATAGCGTTTTGTGTTATACAGCAACTACAAGCGGTTACTCACTATTTATATTTATAATTATTATTATTTATAATTGTATCTTTAGATTAACCTGTAATAGTGTAGATAAATTGTTTTAGGGAAACACTTGTATTTCAATCAATAATGATTTAGTTTTTTGTCCAAGTCTAACTAAACTGCAATAGGTACGACTCTGGAGCGCCTCAAGAATCTTTAATAAAAAAGCTCCTAATTAATGTTCAAAATTGATGAATGAACGAATAAAAGTTTATTTGACTATTACACACGTGACAAAATATAAAACAACAATAAAACTACAAATTAAACGAAGAAAAATTTAAATAAAAAGATTTTAACATAAACGTAGTGCCCTATTACAATATAGTCTCATGGCTGCAGCCAAACAGGCAGCCTAAAAAGAAAATAGTACTCTACAGTAATCTCGTAGCTTTTGGTTATTTTATAAAAAAAATATGCGATGCGATAAGTCGTTTTTTCTCTCATTCCTCATATGTAGATGGGAAGAAAATTCCTGGTCCACCTTTTGCTGCATTTGTAGAGGTTATTTTAATAATAACAGTACACAAATAAATAAAACACCTCTTTAATTTTGTCTGTATAGGTACTAATTCCAAAATTTATTTAAAAAAAATTAACAAAATTTATTGCTTCCTTTTTCGAATTGTAATCTGTACTGTTGTATCATTTTCTATGGAACCAACAAATACTGTGGAAGTATGACTAGTCAAAAAGCTCCTTCCACTGTATTCTAAACAATAGTCCATACAAAACTCCCGACTTACGAAACACGTTGATAACTGTCTCATTATGCGCTATGAATCTTGCAAATTGTTACGGAAAAGAATTAAGCTACAGCCAGGGGGACCATGAATCGTAAATTTTTTGAGGACTTTGACTTTTTGGTATAAATAAGAACCTACACGCCTGCACATCAAACTACCAAAAACTGTCAAATTTCCTAAATAGACTGCACTTTAAGTATGCGGCATATAGTAGAACATTTATTGAAGAAATTTGACAGTTTTGGATAGGTTGATGTGCAGGCGTCTGTACCAACAAAAAATGAAATGTTCTCACAGTACACAATACATATTCCCTCCTTTCTACCTAGGGTTTTCCTAGGGATGATATTGATGACATTAGAAAATGTATGTCGAATAAACTAAAAGTGAAAATAGCAACACATTTTTATAGAGGTGAAATACACTTTTAAAGCACATGGCATATACATTAATGCTTGTATTTAATTCAAGTAGCTTGGCTCCTACTGTTTCAAACAAGTTTACCACGCATACATTCACTATCTTCTTATATACAAAGCTAGGGAAGCACATAGCATATTTAATGTAATTGCAAACAGGCTTGATTTATCAAGCTGCTCAACGCATGGATCTGGGTAATGTTAATTCGCTACTCTGTTGTTTTGAGAGATGATCACTTACATTTGTGCATACAAAATTATTATTATTATTTTGATATTTTATTTTCTTGTATATCTAAACTAATGTTTGTATTTTTGTTTTTTAATAACTTTGGATAAGTTTCAATGTTACAATTATGGATTTTATATTCGATTTTTTAAAATTATTATTATTATTATAAGTCCAGAGACCCACTTAAATCACCATCATTAGCCTATAATGATTCCATTGCTGGACACATACCTTCTCACATTTAATGAGAAGGTAACTCAGTGACTTGGTACGTATATCAGTGACTCTCATGATCTAGAATCTACATTATTATTTTTTAAGATACAAAGTCTTATTAGTGATATTATAAATGTATTTGCTGATACACTTGTATTAGCTTAGCTTTTATCAATAAAAAAGTATTATTTCTAATTTATTTTGAATAAGAAGAGACCTGAAAAAGTATATAAAAATAGGTTTTTTTTTCTGTAAATCGGATCATCTGGCCACCCTACGTACAGGTAACTTGTTTCAATGAGTCCTTTGCTCTATGCTTATGAAAAAGCCTATTGTAACGGTAAAGCTTTTGTCAGCAATTTTAATTCAAAGAAATAATACTTCGCCAGATTTTTCCGTTGATAGCGATGCTGGCGATTTAAAGGAGAAAGTGTGAAAATGTACAGATATTTTTAGCTTTTCAAAGGGAATGACTAATTAACTAAAGAAAGGGCTGGCAGGTTACTTTTAATCACATATATATCAATACATCATTTTCATCAGCCGTTTTTAATGAACGAGATACCAGAGACGATAATGCATTACGTATACCGCTGCGCCTGGGGAGAAGCAAATGGTTATGTGGGACTCGCAACCCGACCCCCTTAAGGGGGAAGGAGGGTATCATCATCATCACCAGCTCATTTTATGTCCCCGCTGCTTGGTTCCCTATAATGAATAGGGAGAACGGGCTCTAAACCACCACGCGGGCCCAGTGCGGTTTGTTGGTTGTTAACGACTGCAAATGCAGCCGGGACCAACTTTACGTACCTTCCAAAGCACGGAGGAGCTCAATATAATAAATTTTTGCTCACCCAATCCGATGACCAGCCTTTGCGAAAGTTGCTTAACCTTAGCAATCACAGACCGGGCGCGTTAAGACACAAAAAGATAAAAAAATAAAAATAAAAATAAATAAATAATTAACAAATAAAAGAACACAAGTGTGAGGAGCCAATCAGGACCCCACCTCAGCATATGTCGCTACGGTGTGACAAAGCCACATCGCAACGACGCTGGTATTCTGGCAGGGCCTGTACGAGATGACGTTTCCTATATATCCATATCCTATTTAGACTAATAAATAAATAAAATATAAATACCCACTACCTTAAGATACATACGAAATAAAAAAGTGAAGGCACAGAATAAGTTAGAATAGGCAGAACACCCACTGCCATGGAATGAAAGGAGATGTATGGATGTGAAGTATGTGGAATGAAAGTGCGAGAGGAAAAAATTATAGAACTGGCATGAAAGAGAAATAGCTAAGACTAGCTCCGATTCTGTTGGAGGCAAAGAATTTAAAAAAAAAACCCAAACCCGCAAATCGCTTAGATGTAACTTTTGGAGTGGGATCAGGCTTGCTTATACTTAAATTAAGTATGAATGGACTAGCGTAACATGTAGGAGGCTTATTTATTTAGATAAATAAAAAGACAATACAAACCTACAGCTATATTTACGTCCAACACGCTTGTATGCTGGGATGTGGTGCCCAGCAGTGGTGGATACTGGCTGAAAACGACAAAAGAGATAGATGATGTTGTGTGTGTGCATCAAGTACGACCAAAAAGTTTTGTCATACAGGTAGATGGATACTCACGAGAGGCAACTAGGTACACACGCCTGCACATCAAACTATCCAAAACTGACAAATTTCTCTAATCGATATTGATCTTTATACCCAAATACTAAGGTTGACATTTGACATTTTGTGGTAGGTTGATCTGTTGCCGTCTGTACCTTAACTGAATGATGCATCACACCAACGGAAGTCATGATTTGAAAAGCAAAACTGTAGGCCAGGAAATGTATTCAATTAGAAATACGTGTAGCTTTGATTTATAGTCAAACTACACACCATGGTGATTTTTATACGTATCTATAAGGCTAACAACAAATAATTTTATTAGTTACATAATAATATATAGGAATATTATATTATTTAATTATATTAATAATCTTATTTAATTAATTAAGAAATGAAATGAAATTAATTAATGAATTTGAAAAAAGACAAAGTGTTGAAAAAATTGGATTTGAACCCGCAACCAATGACACGCCGGGTCAGGCGCACCGGTATGTCATGGGGTGCGGGTTCAAATCCCGCTCGTGGATTTTTTCAACACTTTGTCTTTTTTCAAATTGTAATTTGTTCGCAACAATATTTGCGTAAAATTATATGTAAATAATCATTAGTCAATTAAATTTAACTAATTAATTAAATTAAATATATTAATAACATTATAGTTATTAATAATACCTACTTATCATTTTAGTAATAAGAATAGTATTTAAATATTATAGTCCACATTGCGTGCCGTGGCAGCCTAAGTAAGATGCCACTTAGCGTAAGTCCAATTTTGTACGAAAACAATTTTGCTTGTATTTGTGTTAATTTTGTTGGTTGTCCTATTAAATAAAATAAAATAGTACTTATTTATGATAATAACAATTACGAGAAGTTTGAGTTTACACATAGTGCATTTAACACACCATATTTAGCCTGAGTATACAAATATGTAACAAAAACCGTGTCCTATCTGTAAAGGTGTTATTAGGTATCGAGATTCAGTTTTATTTACGCAATTATTTTATAATAGTAAGTGAAAAAAATTACCCCGATAAAAATTGTTAAATGACAAAACTTAGATGACAATACTTTTGTCGGCACTTCGGTAGGTAGGACCTTTGGCACCGCCGCCATTGATGGAAAGTTTGGTCACATTTTTGAAATTAGCATGATTTTGGGGTAATTTCAGCAATTTCGGTACGAAAAACTTGCGTTTTAAATTACGATAACTCTTGATAATAATAATTTTTTCAACATTTGTGTTTTTGTAATTTGTTTCGCAACAAAATTTGCGTTAAAATTATATAAACAAAAAAACACTTACGATAACTCTTTTATTTTCATAAATAATACTTTTTAATTTTTTTTTTCCCTTTCCGATCGGACATGGTTTTTTTTACAAATTGTAGATCAACAGGTATGTTTTTCGACTACATTTATTATATTACAAAAAAGTTTACAGAAGTCAAAGTAATATGCCTAGCAGAAGTCCTAAATGTGATTACTCAATACACAAACTAAACAGACCATTTCTGAGCTGGTGTTCTAACTGTGGACATGACAGATGCCTCGGGGGCCGCACGCGACTTTGGAAACGAGCCAGAACTGAGATAGATGGGACTAAAGCCGATCGGGGCCCTGCGGCCTATTGTCTAAGTCTCTAGACTGTAGACTTCATTGGACTGATTATTGAAATGCGTAGCAACATTACAGGACGCTAAAAATTACATATATAACAACATTATCATTCGAAACGTCAGGATAAACATTAATTAAAACTAATGTGTAAATTAAACGCGAGTAGATCCGTAAATGTTGTTTCATTTCAACATTATCATTTCAATTAAAATTGTTTGTACTGTAATTGGCTTTTAAAAGATTGAGACATATTTAGGACAGGACTATTGTCGCCAATAAGCCTGATATTGTGGTGGTCGACCGATCCCAGCGCCGGGCAATACTGGTTGATATCACCATACCTCATGATGAGAACCTCGTGAAAGCCGAGAAGGACAAGCTCTGTAAGTACCTTGACTTTGCTCACGAGGTGACCGCCATGTGGGATGTTGATTCAACCATTATTGTCCCGATAGTCGTTTCAGCGAACGGTCTAATAGCGATGAGCCTCGACCAACATCTTAAGAGGCTCTCGCTTGATGGTTGGATCAAGGGTCAGATTCAGAAAGCAGTACTCCTTGACACGGCACGTATTGTCAGGAGGTTTTTATAGTGTTTTATTGTTTTTATATTAAAATATTGTAAAAATCTAGTTTTGAGAAAGAAAATAAATAAAGAGTATAATAATAATAATAAATAAATTCTTTATTTGCTTCAAACATGGTTAATAAGATGACAATAATATTCATTATGAGTACAAACATGTTTCACCAAGTTACAACTGGCATGCAAATATAATTACCAATTAAACTTTTTATAAAAACAAAAAAATAGCTAGCACCGTTACATAGATAGCTACCACCGTTATCTAGATATGTCGCCATAACATCAATGTTTGAAGCATTGTTGTGCTCTACTAGCTAATAGCTTTAGAGAGCATTAAACCAACCTAAGCTAATATTATCCAGTGCCTCAATAGTTTCCAGGTAAAGTACGCCTCTACCATTGGCCTTATCGTCACTTAACATCAGGTGTGATGAAAGCACTATGCTTACCCGTAAGATTAAAAAAAAACCATCTATCTAGCCTCCTGGTGGCAAACGCTTCTGGTGCCGGTCCATGGTCTCCAATCTAGCACCTCCCTGATTCACCGACCATTGGTTCAGCGGCTTTCGTGACTCTCCCAAATACAAATACACTACCGAAGTTGAAGTTTTGCATGGATAAACTGTAACACTGTTACATGCATGAACAACATTAATTGAGACTGGCTGGTTGTGAGCGGACTTGGATGGTGTCCAACTGGAAGATGGATGGAGGGTCTAAAGGCTAATTGCGTATATGAGCAGCATCATAGTGCGGTAAGTCGAAATTTCTAACTTAATTCTAAACTACTGATTCTAAGTTTGAATACAACTTTTTGATTGTCACGGTCAATGACAATAGGTTAATTATTATTGGGATTATTACATTAATGATTGTCGCCCGCGACTTCGTTCGCGAAGACTACACTATTTGACAGGAACCTGTTACCGGGATTAAAAGTATCATATGTCCTAGTCCGGGTCATGGTATGTATGTGTAAAAAATCCGTTCAGCCATTTTCACGTGATGTGCGGTCGAATAAACAGACAAACGAACTGTGCATCATGTAGGTTAAGATGTTCTATAAGCTGTCTCTCATGCCGTTAAGCACCTTTTGATAAGGTTGTAGCCAATTATATCGGGCGGTAGTTGCACTTGTCGGAATTGTCTCCAGTCTTGTTCTTAATTATGCGCACTACCACCGTCTTCATCAGCTCATTTGGCAGATGGGAATCACTAATACAGAGCGTAAATAGCAGTCTCAGGAGCCTTGGGAGGTGAGGTCCTGCATGCTGAAAATGCTCGATGCTGATGCTATCGTGCACGGGGGACTTGCCGCAGGTCATGCCCTTTATTATTAGAGCAACTTGTTTCGCTGTGACACGCCCAGGCACCTCTGACACGATGACCCCCGCATCCACGGCCAGCTTACCCTTAGCGGAGACTCCACTTGAAATTGACACGCAAACATATTCGCTATGGCTTTTGGCTCGATGATAACTTACTACACTAAGGAATATTGATATCAACTTCGAAGCAGAACACCGCCAAAATAACTTTCTACTCCTTTTTAACCCCATTAGGGGATGAATTTCAATAAAATACGAAACACATCTTCCATCAATTCTGTTAAAAAAGGTATAGGCAAAATATGAAGTAGATTGAACCAAGGAATCACGTTGTCCCATACAAAATTTGGTCCTCTTTTTCATCTCCTGCATACATCATGCAAAGAACACACCCTCCAAGTTTCAGGTCTCTACGATCAGCTGTTTAGTCTGTGCGTTGATCCGTCAGTAACTCAGGACAAAGCATTTTATATGTAAAGATTACCACGTTCAATAGCTTTCATCATCATTCAGTGCCATCTTCATACTGAAGTTTGGAGTTCAGTGTACAAATTATTTTTTCAAATTTTTCATTATCCAAAAAAAACATGGTGATTCTGTTAATTTTGCGAGAACTTGTTTTTTTTATAGGTATACAGTTTTCATGTTTCTGAATGCACCTGAAATATAAATGGTCATACATAATTTATCGTAATATAATTTGAATTAGGAACTACGTAGATATTTTATTAATGTTAGTTTTGAACAAAAAAACCATGACGAGTATTTTTTTTTACTTAAAATAAACCTTGCATTTTTTTCAATCTGTAGTTTATTCAGACCAGTTAAGACTAGAAGCAAGCTTTATTGAAAAATAAAAAAAAAACAAAAAAAAAGTATTGAATTTTCGGTGCCTATTATCTAAAACAAACTTTCTTTTGTATCGTCCCTACAGACTCAAAAAGTAAATTGTGACAAGAATTCCCAAATTGTATATCGACATCTATTATACAACTCACTCTAACGTCTTCACTTTAAACTTTAAAACGTGCACAAGTTACACTTGAGCTTTGTTTCATGCACGGTACAAGTGTAGTTTCGAATAATTCGAACTAAGTGGCAGAACTTGGCTTTTATATTCGTTGCTCAAGGCATTTCGATGATAACATTACGTGATCATGTAAACAACAACAACAACGTCACTTTATACTTAGTTTCGTAAGGAGAGGTTTGCTACCAATTAAAACTAAAGGATGCGTAAGAGAGATACGACTGGACTGTGAAGTACCTAATAAAGAAGAAAAAAGGTTAGTTAATGATACAATAAAATAAACCTAAGAAGTATAAAACAAAGGAGGGACTTCTTGGCGGGAAGGTAAAGAGTTATGTCGGCGGTTTTGTTTTATTTTTAAAAATTTGTGTTATGTCGAATATTAATGTGAAGTAATGGTGGATTATTAACCGTTAAGTGTTCGTGAGTGTGCATGAGTGTTGGCAAATGAAACAAAACAGTGCAACGTCACTTTTCAAATTCTCGCAAGAAGTCCGCGCGAGGACTTAGTAAAACCCCACATCTTTACTGAGATACTCGAGGGGGCCTCCGGGGTATGTATTATTTATTTATTTCTTGTTTATTTTTTATTATTTGTATTATTTATGTATTAATTGTAAGAAAAATTGCTAAATTACTTTGACACTGGCTAAATGTGCTAATCACACGACGCCATCAAGTTAAGGAAAAAAAACAAAAGAGTGTTGACAGTTCCTTGAAAGTTTGCTTGTAAATGGAGAAAGAAGTATTTACACGATAACAATAACAGTTCGAAATTCAAAACTATTTATTTATAAAGGCAATGTGAGACAAGTAAACAAACAAAAATAGAACAAAAACAACTAAAAACATTTCTGTGTACTGTCCCACTGCTCGGCAAATGCAACTCTCCGCCATCGCTACAATTGATGGGTTCTGGCTTAACCACGCTCGCCAAATGCGGGTTGGTGATGACAAACCCGGGTTATGAAGCCAATAAACCGAAACCTACTTTGCCCAGTCTGAGAATTTTACCATGAAATAGGTATCGGGCTGAGCGCGTCTTCTGAACACGCCAAATAATAAAAATTTAAATATACTTATACAACTTGTAGTTTTAAAAGATAAAGATCGGTTTTGTGCTGCTTGCATCCAGCGGCTACCCCCAAACTAAAACATAAACGAAATTTTATGATTATTTATATATAATTTTAAATTTTTATTTTTCCTTGTTGAAAGATATTGTCTTTTTTCAAACTGTAATTTGTTATATGTAAATAATCATAAATATAGCTTGCCTAATTCTTAACTGATCTTTCAATATTTGTGAAAATATTAAGATCGGATGTTGATGACGTAGTTGTCGACATTAAATATGGCTCCTTTGGCTTATAAAGTAATAGTAGATAGTGTTCATTAATTTCGGCGAGTTGGATTGAGCCACGATAACATAGTTGGCAGTGCACCTGACCCGGCGCGTCATGTGGTGCGGGTTTGAATCCCGCTCGTGGAATTTTTTTCAACACTTTGTCTTTTTACAAATAAACTAAACAATAAAATTTTTGACGAACTCACACAATACAGCACTTATATAACTAGTAGTTGTTTAATAGCAGTTTGCCTATGGTAATGCCTGCCCATTAGGCCCATTATACACTAAAGTTTATACCATTGTATCAAATTGAATTAGACGTAATAGTCTGTGATCAAAACAAATATACTTTGAGGTACAGTCACGAGCATTAATATGTACACACTGACTCTTATTCCATTGTATTTAGAGTTACATTGTTTACTATTTTTTTTTAATATTTTTTAAAGTTATTAAGGGTAAGCACTTGGCCTTCATCTCACCTGATGTTAGGTGATGATAAGGCAGAAGGTGGAAGCGCACTTCACCCGGAATCCTCAACTTTTGAACCACTGGCTATCTTATCTTCCAACAATGCTCCAAACATTGATGTTATGGCGACATGTTTAGATAATATGGTGGTAGCCAACCAGGCGGGCAAACAAGCCCTACAACCAAACCGAGTACACAACCATGTACCCAAACCCGGGAACTCTGGGTTCAAACCGGTAGTCCCAACCACTAGACCACAGAGGCGATTAATGCTCGTGACTTTAGCGAACGAGTAGTTGATGAAGTTTGTCATTGTGTTGAAAATTATTCGTATGAGGGAGATAACGTTTAGTTTATTACTTGGAACTTATAATATTTGTAACAAATGGTTGTTTCACTAAGTATTTGTGTAATGGTGGTGCGATTAATATTGCTTGATGGCGTAGCAACTTGCGCATTTTGCTACCATATAAAAAAAATGTTTTTTTCGAGATAGTGAACCAATGACGTATTTATTTAAATTATGATTAGTTAATATAATGATATTCGATGATAAATATTAATTGTATGAATAATAATGTTATAAATTTCACATCTATCAATGTTTTTATTGAGTTGGAAAATAACAATGAATTGGCCTAGTACATTATGACATTTGACACTTACAATTAGAATAAAGTGTTTGCGCGCGAATGAAAATAGAATTAAAACAATACTTCCCCGGTTTTAGTTGCTGCAGTCCACGGCAAAACTTGTTATTTTAACAACTTTAAACAAAATTTGTTAACAATCAGCTGGCGATGACAGTTTGGGAAATTGCATTTGCAAATAATTTAAAAACTATACAACTTTCGTCAGAGAAAACACTAGTAGGCATTATTTGTCACTTAATTCAATTTAGTAAAAAAAATAAACAATTACAACAATTTTTATCAAATTTTTAAAAGGAGCTACTTATTTTCGCCTTGATCTGAGTTTAAGAAAAAGAAGGTTAGGTTTCAAGAAGCACACAAAAGAAGATCGGGGACTCGGGGCCAGCCAACCGAGACGCGCAGTTGGTAATTTGTTATATTCACTATAAATAAAATAGATATCTAAAGTCTTTATAGCCTTTTATTTATAAGTCCCTAGGTCTCTACAGTACGAAGTATAATAAATGATTTGATTTGTATTATTTTTGATTTTTTACATTCCCAATGCTATAGCATTAGCATAGCTAATACAAGATGAAATTTTACTAGAAAAAATCAACCTGCCTCAAGAAGCTCGAGTGGGGATCGAACCCATGATAACAATAACCCTTTGGATAACCGGTCCAATGTTATGACCGCTGAGCTACCGGGGGCCCGAGGAGTAAACATTTTATTTTGATTTGATTTGTTTTAAATTTTATTTATAAGGATTCCATTGCTTTTACTTTCCATAATAAATAATTATTACTTAACTTTGGGGTTCGAAACTCTTCGCTATATTATAAGTTATTATTAACGTATAAATCCTGAAAAAAAAAATCTTCTTTAACGTTAATGACCAACATATATTGGAGTTACCATACCTACATACCAAACATATATTAAAAAAAATAAAATTTCCATCTACAAAAGAAAGCGTAAAACTTCTCACAAAACCTAATGCCACCTCCCCATCTCGCCAAAGACATCTCTGTCAAAAACCTCCTAATGCTCGCATCACAATCATAGCTGCAATTCAAATTCACACCTTATCCCGTTACACTTAAAGTCCCAATTAAATCGAACGCGCACAATACACTAAGATAACAGGAAACGTTGCCTTCAGCTGTCTGCATTTCCGGTGTCACCGGAAGTATTCGCCTGAAGCACGCCCGTCTCAATTTCAGCCTCATTTCCGTTTTCAGATGTAATGTGATAGTGATTTTTTTTTCTATTCCATTTCAACGCTACTGAGTTGTTCTTTTAGTTTGATTTAGCAGCTAGTTTTTGTCTAGACATATAGTTCTTTTAATTTCAATGATGTAGACCTTTGCCTAGAAGTAGGTTAGTATATAGGCTATTTACTGATTTACTGCTATGGGAAATAAGATCTTAAAATCAGTAAAAGTAGGAGCCAGTGAAAGTGGCACTATGTACGCTTAAAAGTAATCTTACAGAACTTTTATATAGGCTTGGACTGTAACAAACGCCGTTATTCATCTATTTAATAGCACATCAAATACATTGTTCTGATCCCAAGGTAAGTAGCTAAAGCACTCGTTTCATGGAAATCAGAAACAACGACGGTACCACAACCACCCAGACCCGACACAATATCGAAAAGTTCGTTTTCGACATTGACCCGACCGGGAATCGAACCCGGGACCTCAGGAGTTAGCGCAGCCCAAAGTCCGGCGTGCAAGCCACTCGACTGCGGAGGTCGTCAAAATGTATAACTTGGCCATCCATTAGGATTTCATAACTATAATTCAGCTGAAGTAACAAACAACACTATGCAACCATAAATTATTGGAACTTTCTTATCTACGCAACGCTATGGAGCCCTAAAGTTAAGATTAAAATATTGCCCCGCTTTTTGGCATCCCGCCTGTCTTTTTTTTCTTCAAGGACGCATTTCCCGGGCTACGTAATATGTTATGCCAAACACACTCTTACTATTTTGAGGTTTACTATTGATACTGCGAAAAATGTTTTACCAAAAACTATTTTTGTAGCAGTAACAAGAGTTAAGAAGTTGGATAGAACGTAACTGATTAAGTAAACTTCGAAAGAATACATACCAGCAAATGGTCGAACCATATCTCTGTACATCTGAAGATCCATTAGCTTGGTTGACGGGATGAAAGTATGTCACGATTCTTAGCATTAAAGAACGACTCCGAAGAATAAGTAAAACGACCGGACCCAAAATACCAGGGGTCAAACCTATACCTTATTGGCTCTTTACGTCACACCCCCCTCCCTTCTCCGCCTATCTTCGCTTGCAGTCCGGGCAAGGCTGACACTCCATTGAAAGACAGGTTAAAATTACCAGCAGTTGGCACATGTTGTTGTCTAACTAGGCTATCTACCATTCTTCCCATACCAAAGCTATAATAAAATAATAGCAGCATTATTGAGTTTTTTAAGTTAAAGATAAGATTGTCAGTTACTCAGCTGTTAAGGATTCTGGTGATGTAATCATACATACATTTTTTACAACCGCACGATTAAAATCGACGAAACGTATTTTGGTGTAACTATAGGAGACCTCATTTTTGCTCTCCAATTGTTATCAAGGATACAATCAGCATGAAGAGTGTGTCATAAAGTTGTTCCAATTGCTATAAAACAACTTATCTTGAAGACGTAGCCTTGAAGGCGCAATCTGAATATACGAAGGTTAGAAGAAAAATAAAATTGAATACTGATCTTAAGGGTTTGTTAAGACTATTAGACTTAACCACTGTTCATAAGAAACATATTGTTTTCTTTAAACAGAATTGTAAGCTTTAGTTTACGCGAACTCTACACATTTAATAGTTTATTTCAACAGTAACACAATAGTATTTCCCCTCATCACACTAATATTATAAATGCGAAAGTTTGTGTGTATGTGTGTATATTTGTTGCTTCTTCACGCTGCACGGATGGATGGATTTGGATGAAATTTGGCATACAGATAGTTGTTATCCCGGTATTCCCACGGGAATGAAACTCACACCTTTTCTCTATATTTGGTTCCACAATATACTCCTTTTAGGTCTTGGATTTGATGTTGGGAATAAATTACGTAAATGGAAATGCAGCAATTAGCGCTTGAAAATAATAAGTAAATTTTTTTATTAAAATTTTGACACAGACTTTTTCTTTTTGACATTTGGTTCCCAATACAAAATGATTTGTTTGTTTTGTTGTCATGGAAACTGTCAAAGCGGTACGAAGTCCGCCGGGTCTTGCTAGTAATATTATAAATTAATATTTAGTAAAAGGAATAGCAACTCTATATACTCTTTATCCGATAAAGTATAAAAATATAAAAATAAAAATATAAAAAAAGTATAAAATTTGGCGAAAGACATTAAGAAATTAGACCCATTGTACTAACATTGGTGTTTGGGCAACATTTTCGAATGAGGTGGTGGAAGCTAGCTAAGCTATGTGGACTTAAAAGAAGAATGAAAAAGATCACAAGCCCTGCTAGGAATCAAACCTGGGTCCTTGGTTTTGCGACTAGTGGTGTAACCATTTAACCACTAAGGCTGCAAGATGCTTCGATGATGATGTACAAGATAAACTTTTACTAGAAAAATTACAATCACAGTGACGCAATACCGCTGACTTGCAGCGTGAATCACAAACTACTAGAAAAATTCAACGAGTCATTTGGGGCCTCGGTAGCTCAGCGGACAAAGCATTGGACCGGTTATCCAAAGGTCGAGGGTTCGATTCCCACTCGAGCTTCCTGAGGCTGGTAAAATTTTATCTTTTCTAAGGCTTTGGAATAACCTCCCGCCTGATGTCCGTCACTCCAAGTCACTTGCCACTTTTAAGACAAAACTGCATTCGCATCTCTTGGCTAAGTCCTAGTTTGCAATAACTCTTCCGTATATACCTATAGTATATATATATTTATATGTAATACATATAAATATATATATACTTATGTGTATACTTAAATAATTAATATTTTTATTACTTTTATTCTTTTTATTAAATATATTTTGAAAGAATTTTTTTTACAATATTTTATATAAAAACATATTTACAATATAAAATATTATAAAAAAACTTAAGCTAGGTTGCCACCGGCAGCGGGGATAGACCCAAGCTATCGGTGGTCAGGGCTGCAGAGTGAGAAACCTCCTGACAATACGTGCCGTGTCAAGGAGTACTGCCTTTTGCATCTGACCCTTGACCCAACCTTTCAGCGAGAGCCACTCTAGGTGTTGATCGAGGCTTTTGGCTAAAAGACCGTTTGCCGAAACGACTATTGGTACAATAATGGTTGAATCCACATCCCACATGACGATAACCTCGTGAGCCAAGTCAAGATACTTACTGAGCTTGTCCTCCTCGGCTTTCACGAGGTTCTCATCATGAGGTATGGTGATATCAACCAGTATTATTATTATTATTATTTAACACTCTTTGTTTATCACCAAGAGGCGCTGCTTCAATAGAGCGATAGCCTCTCTAGGTGTTGATCGAGGCTCTTGGCTAAAAGACCGTTTGCCGAAACGACTATCGGTACAATAATGGTTATTATTATTTTTATTATTTTACTTTATACTAGTGCACTATTGCCTTTTATTTTCCTTTCAGTTCGGAAGAGATTGCTTTAAACGATAAGACCGCCTTTGCCCACCCCGATATAAAAACTACGTTGTTTGTATTTTCTTTTTTGTGTTTGTGTGTGCAATAAAGAGTTTTATCTATATATCTATCTTGTTACTATATAATATGTAGCATTGATAGTTGTTTGACAGGAACCGTTGATCGACATTTTTTTCCTTTAATCATTAAAAGTAGGGTTCAGCAACTGATTTTAGAATAGAATAGAATAAAATAGAAAAAAATAATTTTATCCTACACAATTGTAAAAATTATACAACAATAAAAGAAAAAAATAAAAAACAGATATGAAGAAAAAAAAATTTAGTCTTTATCAACAATTATATACAGAAGAATTTAAACGGGGATTAACGCAAACTAATTAGTAAAAAGGTGTATAATGTTACTACTACGCGCCGCTAGATGGCGTTACTTGTAAATGCGTTCAATCGCGTTATAGAGATTTTTGCGTCGATGCGTATAAAGTGTTGGTTACTTTTTTATATTGAGCAATACATTAAAACTTTCATACATGTTTTGTTTCATTGTTTGAACATACGATAGTTTTTTTAGTTTAGAAAGCATGAGTTCGTAAGTAAAGGTATCATACCTTCTCTTTATACCCGACGTTTCGACCGAGTTACAACGTCCGTGGTCACGGGCTGACAGACAGTCACTGTTTAATAATTAGTTTGCGTTAATCCCCGTTTGAATTCTTTCGTTTAACTATGGAATGTAATGCGAAAGTTTAAAAGTGGATATAATTATATACAGAAGACCACCTGCTTCCTTTTGTCAGCTGTCGTTGCGTAAAACTTCAATGAGAATCTATGTTATTTTTTGGCGAACTGTGTCGAAATCTGGACTTATAAGTGTCGAACGCCGGTGCCACTACCCTGCGATGAACCGCCACAACAAAGTAATAGGCAAATCTATATTTTTTTCAAACATCGCGACTTAGTAGGCGACCTTTCGCCTAGTTCCACAAAGTTGGTGTATAGAGCGTAATGTGTGTTTAGGGCGGCGGCGTCTTGACTTAATGGCTTTGCAAGTTACACTCAGGGTATAAGGGATATTGAACTTCCAAGGGAAGATGTCGATGTGAATAGATATGGGTTGGTATCATAACGACTACAATGTGAAAACGACCAAATCCTCATAAGGTCCAGATCTCAGAAGGACCATCTCTGCAGAAAGCCTATATCTCCGAATGACTTTGTAGCAAAACGACTGGTTCTCGAAAATACCACATCTTTAATCAGACCACATCTCAAATAGACACCGGGTAGGAAAATGACTAGATCGCAAAAAGTTGGTATAATCAGAGCTATTTTCTGCATAGCATTTGCATGCATATAGACATATAACCGGCCGGACATCTGACCGGCTTAGCCACTTTAACATGACTAGCCTTGAGAAGCGAAGGTGGATGAATGACTTGCGTACACTTCTTAAATTGCCAATGGATTATTGGATAGCGGGCTATTGGAGATGCTATTGTTCAGGGTGCCGACTCGGTCTGTGCGCACTCCGCGGTTATTTTATGTACCCCCCTCTAGAAATAATGTGTCTCAAAACAATCCTATGAATAGAATGTGTGATTTTTTTAATGAAATCTGTTCGGATTGTGACCTTTTTGGCTGTGGTATCCATGCCTTCAAGGGATCACTAATGGCAATGCTACATACCAATTAATACTTGTTTTGGTATTGTGTTTGCATATTTGTTTTTGAGCTTAGTAATTTTATTTTATTTTACTTAACTATATTTTATTTAACTTAATTTTATGTTACCAAACTTTGCTTAACCTAATGTTAATTGCTTTTGTTATTTGGTAAGTTAAAGGTAAATGCTGAGCACTTTTGTAATTGGGCACGGATATACCTTATTAACTGTACATAATTGTATTTTAGTATGTTTCCTATCTGTTGTCTGTAATTGTGCCTTAAATAAAAAAATAAAATAAAAAAATAAAAATAAATAATAAAATCGTTAAAAGCAAAAATGTACATGTAAGATTTTTATCTATCTATATCTATATCTACAACGACGGCACCACAACCACCCAGACCCGACACAATATCGAAAAGTTAGTTTTCGACATTGACCCGACCGGGAATCGAACCCGGGACCTCAGGAGTTAGCGCCGCCCAAAGTCCGGCGTGCAAGCCACTCGGCTACGGAGGTCGTCAAACAATTAAGTAGTTACAATATTTTCAAATTTAATACAATTAAAATTTAACTTAATTTTACTTAAGTATATTTAAGCGTTAATAAAACGCTAAAATATATAAAAAAAACACTTATTTAATACAATTGTTTTTTTTGTAAGTGTAATAATTATATATTATAATAATTGCTATTTTGTGCATAAGGTGTGTGTACCTTTGGGTGAGGAGCCCGTGTAAGCAACTCAGGATTTTCATTAGAGCACCCATCCGTTGACAAAGCATTGTATAAATGCTTAACTTGTTAGATCGTAACCCAAATGCGTTTAATTAGACAGATGGAAAAATATTTAGAATTTAATGTGCATTAAAAACAATTGAATTTAAAACAAAAAACAAGACTTAAAACAATTATCTTGTAACAAGATACAATAAAAAAGAAAACTAGAACGAACGAATAACTCGCATTGCACTTGTGTGTCGCTGCGAGGCGAAATTGCGAGCCGTAATTTCGTGATCGTTGCAATCTAAAACAACTACAGTCCGCTTAAGTTATAAACCTTACTACATTGTATTAAAGTGCTTTGTTACAGTGAAACGGTTTATTTCACTTAATATCGGTAAAATGAAGTGACTGACTGAACCAATTGAAAGTTTACGATTAAGGTGCCTTACGTCTCGTTAAATAAAACGAGAATTTGTATGGTTAAAATGCAACTCAACTTGCTTGTCGCCAGAGTCCATCACCAGCTCATTTTATCACTGCTGGGGCACAAGTCTTCCCTCTAAAAAAAAACACCGATTGATTTTTATTGATATAGATGATTTTTTTATGCAAATGTTATTAGCATCCTACACCGCCTATTTTAACCGGCTCTTTACGGTTTAGACTCAGAGGTTCCGGGTTCGATTCCCAGCGGGGGGTACATGATTGCGTACTCGGTTTGGTTGGTGGTAGGACTTGTTTGTCCACTTGGCTAGCTACCACCATCTTATCTAAATATGTCGCCTATAACATCAATGTTTATAGCATTGTTGTGTTCCGGCAGGTAGAGATAAGATAGCCAGTGCCTCACTAGTTGAGGATCCCGGGTGAAGTACGCCCAATTGGCCATAACATCACTTAACATTAAGTGAGATCAAGGCACTGTGCTTACCCGTAAATATTTAAAAAAAAAACACACAAACTGTATAAAAAATATAATTATTACTCTCAACGCTCGGGGCCTTAAACCCTAATGAGAAGGCAGTAAAATCTATTTAACCTAACCACCCAAAAACCACAACATACGGAGACCCAGTAGTAGATACCGCGCTCGAACAACTCATACATAAACGCTCCCGCGGACGGAGTCCAAGCGCTGCTGTTGCGGGATTCCGTGTCCGTGAGAGGTTGTCTATGAGTGCGTTGGTCGAGCGCGTTTGTGTGAAGCTTACCTTCTGCTATCCTTATTTTGCGCAAAAACTAAGTGTCAGCATCCGCGCCACGCATATTAATTGTACCCCATAAATTTGCCATTGGGACCTGCCGGACGTCACAATCATAAATCAGCAATGGTTGTCACTGAACATATTAAAACACGTTCTAATATCGGAAAACGATTAGTGAACGCTCCCGTACTAATGAGGGAAATCGCGGCGTCTTATTCCAAGTTGAGAACGGTAAACGTGTTTAGTGTGTATCATTATTGGGAATAATTGTTCTATCTATTTTACGGTTCCCAAAGCACCTGTATCAAGAAGTAGAATTAGTTCTTTCTCATTAGCACTAACCAGTTTTAAGTATCCTGTATATATATCTGGGACGCTTGTATTTGTATGGTAATAATAATATAATTCGAAATCATCCCGATTGTGATATCAGAGAACGGGCTAATCCGTCACGTTGGGTAAACCAACCACGTTAGGTAAACATCTGAAAAGGATCCGGCAGCGGTTTGCTTCCAACCACAATGCGAAAAGCGGTGGTACTTGATACCGCGCGCATTTTCCGCCGATTTCTCTCCCTCGTGCCATGACGCCGGCCGACTGTGCTATTGCCGGACTTAACCGCCATAGGCGAGAGTATTTTGCCGATACTGAAATAATAACATTAATAAATAGAAACCGTTGCTGTAGATTAAATTATTATGTAAGTAGGTATTGTCACATTATTTGTATGTGGTGAACCACATCAAGATCAAGATCTCTGTTACTGAAATCAATAAGGTTAGGTACACACGCCTGCACATCAACCTACCACAAACTGTCAAATTTCCTCAATAAACTTAATGTTTAAGGCTTAAGGTTGACAATGCATTGAAGAAATTTGACAATTTTGGGTAGGTTGATGTGTGTGCATGTGTACCTAGCCTACGGTAACGCCACGGTGGCTGAGTGGAAAAGCGCTCGGACCGATACCCGAAGGTCCCGGGTTCAATGCCCAGGTCGGGCAAAGTGTTTTTCAGATTTATCGATGCATAGCCCGGGTTTGTGAACACCAATCCGCATTTGGCAAGCGTAGTGTAAATTAAGCCATTACCCATCAATTGTATTGATTTCAAATATGGAGGCTTTTGCCCAGCAGTGGGGCAGTTATAGGCTTTATATTAGGTACCTAGCAAGTCTACTATATAAGTAATGTTTTGCGATACTAAACTAAGAAAAGAGAAAACGCTTTTGATTTTAGAACTGCTTCAAAACCCCAGTATTCTGGTGTTATTATTGTGATGACCCTTGATGAATAAGACATGTTGGCATTACTTGTATCCCACACGATCCGGCTGACGGATCAACTGGGAAATTGTCTGCAATTGTTTCTTTAGCCGGTGGGGAAAACATAAAGACGTGTAATAAAATGGTTTGGTAAATAAATCAGGCGTTTAAAACGCGCGCTCGAAGCGCCGCGTTTCGAACACTCCATTTAATTGTTTGAACGGTGCCGAGAATTTGTTCCGTTTGTTTTAGAGCAAATATTTTTCGCGCTAGGCGTGCGACGAAATACGTGTAGCGCACGTCTGAAGCACACTTGTATGCAGATGCAAGTCTCTGCATCTCGCTGCAGAGATAATTTATTTAATAAATCATTGATTTATACCATTCAGCCCCACCAGGCGTTTGTGTGTTGTTCTTAAATTATTATATTAAAGTACATCTATATAATACAAGGGTGTTATAACACCCTGTCGGGCCAAGTGATTACCTATAATAGGTACGCACAACATTTGTCATTAACTTCTTCTAAAGAAGATTTTAAAATTATGTTTTTAATCTACAATAATTATGACCTAGATTGGTTTTTACAAGTGGCGTTGAAAATAATTTAATAGTCTCTTACTCTAATGTGAGATGAAGTTTACATAACGGGAATAAACACGGAACTAACTATTCGCAGCTTATTTCTTGTTTATTTCTAAAACCCTAAGGGCTGATTTTTCAATCGTCAGTTAAAGTTTATTCATTGAATAATTTTGACATAATGACTTATAAAATGTTTTTGTTTTATTTATATAATTTTAACGCAAATTTTGTTGCAAAACAAATTACAAAAAACACAAATGTTGAAAAAATTTCCACGAGCAGGATTTGAATCTGAACCCTTCCCTTCCTGTATGTCAAAAAACATTTTATAAATAGCTTGCCTACTTCTTAACTGATCTTTAGTATTTGTAAAAATATTATGTTAATGACGGTAGTTGTTGATATTGAATGGGCGCCTTTGGCTTTCAAAGTAATAAAGTAAATAGTGTTGAATAATTTCGGCGGGCTGGTTAGAACCACGATAGCTCAATTGGAAGAGCACCTGACCCGGTATGTCAGAAGGGTGCAGGTTCAAATCCTGCTCGTAGAAATTTTTTCAACATTTGTGTATTTGTAATATAATGACAGATTATCTTTAGGAAATATGTCACAATGAAAATGTTATTCGTTGTTTAAAATTTACTTGAAAAATCGGGTCTAAGTGATTTTGTACGAGAAATTTATTCTTAGAAACCATATCGTTTATTATATTTATAGTTGAATAAACTTTCATTTAACTTTTTTAAACGCTTAAAGCAATATGTTTACTGTATTTTATTTTATGTTTCTTAAGAGTTTGCAACATAGGGTAAATAAAATATAACTGAAATAAAAAGAGCTTTTTTTTAATTAACTAAAATTATTCTTGTTACTTGAAAAAAGAAACATTGTTATTTCCAAAAAAGCCTTCGACTAAGGTACCATTAACAACGCGATTACGACTCACATTTGCCCGTTTTTTTGTTCCCTTGTGGTTTTGCTGTTGGCCTCAGATAAGAATGTCGCCGAAACTTTATAGAATAGGAAAAGCCTTAGAAACGATACTTTACGACTTCCGCCGCAATCGAGTCCATATGTAAACATTCTACATCTTACACAGATGACCCGGGTTCGATTTTTGGTACGAAACCTGGTTTGCAATGTTGATAATTGAAGACTATCCAGAACCATGGAACCTATACCTACTGTAGGACGTCTTACATGATCAAGCAAGTAAACATGCAAAATCTTGCGCCCTGGCTCCTAATCTTCATAAACTTTGTTGAATCTAATGTTGTCAAGGTCTTTTGCCTTTTAGAGGTATATACGACAATTAATTGGTTTTATAGTTATCTGAACGGGCGAAGGCAGCGAGTTCGTCTTGAGGCGAAGTTCTCTTCAAGGTATGACTCCACGGCTGGTGTCGCTCAAGGTGGCGTATTGTCTCTTCTTGTGTTTGCAACCTTCATCAACTCTATTTCATAAAAGCTTTCCACTTCTTACCACCTATATGCAGACGATTTGCAAATATATTGTCAGGCACCACTAGTCAATCTAACCGAAGCTATATTCACCACCAATGCAAATCTGGGACTTAGGTATCGTTGATTGGGGTCGAGCCTTCGGATTTAGAGTCAATCCTGGAAAAACGCAGACTATAGTAGTTCCAGTTCCAGATTGCTCTCTAGAGTCGACTGGGAAACCCTTCCTAAAGTAAATTTTGATGGCGTTGACATTCCTTTCAATCAATCTGTCATAAATTTGGGTGTGGTCATTGATAGTTGCTTGAGTTGGGGGCCGCAACTGCAAGCTGTAAGCCGCAAGCTTTCCGCATCGTCAGCATCCTTGAGGAGGCTGCACAACTCCTTACCCACTGCCACTAAAATTGCGCTAGCGCAATCTCTACTGTAGCTTCCAGTTCTAGATTACGCTGACGTCTGCTATCTTGATCTCACAGAGGACCAGCTTAACAAACTTGAGCGTCTTCAAAATGTTTGTATTCGGTCCATATTTGGCTTACGCAAATATGACCATGTCTCCGAGTACCGCTTAAAACTCAAGTGGCTTCTTATTCATCTTCGCCGGAATACTCATATACTCTCCCTTCTTTACGAGTATAATATATTGTTTATTCCATAAGGAAAGTTTTAGTTTTCTTAATTGTTCAGGTTCGCGCTCATTACAGTCATCAGAAAACTTAAGCCTTAAAACACCGCCACACAGCACAACCTTTTATGATTGTTCTTTTACCGTCCAAGCTGTTCGTCTCTGAAATTCACTTCCAGTTGCGATCAGGCGTGCGAAATCTATTCACACATTTAAGGAGCTCGTGAAAAACTTCTACCTTTCCGTTTAACCCTGTCCAGATACAAAGCTGCCATATCGGTTACACACTATTCGAGTATGCTTTATAAGTTTCACCTCTGATTTTGCAGTTTATTAGCTCTCGCCATCTGACTGTTTGTCTGGAAGAAATCGCTTTAATACCGCCAAATTGTAACTAAAATACAATCAAAAACCGATATTCATCATTTACTTGAAGCGGGAATAACAAAAAGCATATAACATGAACAAGGAGTCCAAAGCAGTTTTCTGATCGTTAGCTACCATTGATTGTTGTCAGTTCATTCTGTTAATATCAGCTTCTGGCCAGTAGCGACACAAATAAATTTATTAGCCCTACAGCACATTAATAAAAGACAATCCTTAGAATTATTTGATAACAAATCTCTGGAATCCCATTCGGAATACTGTTGGAACGCAGCCAAGGTCGGTGTGACCTTGAACTTGGATCCTCGGATTTATGAGTTTACTTGTAACGTGGTGTAACGGTACGCTGACTAGTTCCTGTTTGTGACTTTGGTACCGTTATGTAACTTTTTCTAGGGGATTGTCTGGCCAGTATTTGTTTTGCTTGAACAGAGGTGGGTTGGTCAGGGCGCTGATTCCGTTGCCGCTACTTTCTTGCTTGCGTAATGATGTGGCTTGTGTGTTTGGAACGCAATTCTTTCAAGTAAGGTGCTCCACAGACAGAGCAACTTTAGTCGCAGAAACCATCAACTTAGTTGAAGAAACTATCAACTATTAAAAAATTATTGTAAAAGGTTGAAGGCCAAGTTTTCGGTTGCAGATATTTTAAATAAGCTTTGCAAATCCATGATCAGATATCATGATGAAATAGTCAGCGCTTGGCAGTTTTGGAAATCAGCAACTTGACACAACTTGTACAAATTTGACAGTTGCTAGTTGCGGCAATTGAAACTGATTCTATCATTGAGTACAGCAGCAGCAACTTACAACTGTTGTCGATCATCAAAACTAGCAATTTGTATAATTTCCATGTCTTTGCACTTTCTTTAGGTTATATGAAAAGTATTAAAAGTGTAAGTTGCAGTGTTAAGTGCATGCTAAAACTGTAACTTGTTTTGTAAACCTTAATAAATAAATAATTAAATAAATATATGGAAACAGTAAGTTGCCTGTTCCCACAATACGGAGATCATATATGATCTCCGTATCCGTCTACGGAGCGCCTTAAGCTTTAGCCACCAGCGCGAGCGTCTCATCTCTAGCTGCCGGAACACAACAATGCTACAAACATTGATGTTATGGCGACATATTTATATAAGGTGGTGGCAGTTAGCCAGGCGGACAAACAAGTCCTTCCACCAACTAAGAGTACACAAACATGTACGTACCTACCCCTCGCTAATTAAGTAACTAATCACTCCGACAGGTATTTTTAATTTAAAATTATGTTTACAAAGTGTTAAAGTATACCGACGAGTAATTTTTATTCGGACCGGTGCAACTCGGTTGAAACGTCAGGTATAAAGTTATGTCAATCTTTATTATTTGTATATAAATCTTCTGTGCGTGTGTATGTCACTGAACTCATTCTAAAGGGCTGGACCGATTTGGATGAAGTTTTTTGTGTGTGTTCAAGTGGATTCGAGAATGGTTTAGATTTACAATTGGACCCGGTAGGTGGCGCTGCTATAGGGGTCCATCATGGGATACGGGTGTTCTTAAGCGGACTAATGATTTGTTTGTTTTGTTTTTATGGAAACTGTCAACGTTTTGTTTGTTTTGTTGTCATAGAAACTGTCAAAGCGGTACGAAGTCTGCCGCGCCGGTCAGCTAGTACCCGTTATAAAAACTGTAAATGTATATTGCATAATTTGCTAACTTGGTATATTTTTTCCAAAACCAATTGTTTTGGAACTCCTTGGAGGCCTTTGATCAGCAATGGACGTCTTTTAACTAAGGTGATGGATGATGATGACGATGATATTTTATTTTTGTGAATGTGCTTGTCCTGAATGAATAGTGGATAAATAGATTATGGAATAATTCCAAAAGAATGAAAAGTGCCGAAATATCGGATACTCACAAATAATAAACATGGTAAGAATCCCGTTAATAATTACTGTGATAATTGAAAAATGTTTATCAAATTAAGTTTATTGGTAACAATAAATGTTGACTTTGATTTTGACTTTGTTACAGGTAAGCAGAGCGCTGTAAGCACACAGGGAGCGTCAACTTCGGTGAGTACGTTTGTTGACTTATTGCGTTGGCTTAGTGCTTGTTCACGTTGACTCGCGGGCGCGGTAGCGGGCGCGATAGCGGGCGCAGTCACGAAACATCAAACATATGATGTGATATCCAAGTGTTCACGTACGAATACGAAACGCAAGTGCGGTCTAAATAGCGGGCAAACTAGCTACTGGCGCGTGCGGCACGCTCGCGGCAGTATCAACGCGTGAGACGTTTGTGTGTGTTCACGTCGAACAAGCGGCGGAGCGCGCGATTCACTCGCGACGTCAGGTAAATTCAACCAGTTTGAACTTGTCGCTAGAAACGATAGCACGTTTTTATCATGTCGTTCAATACAGAAGAGTTTTTTAGTGCTATTCAGGCTAGAACTTATTACTTATTAATTTCGTGCATCCAATTCTAATTTTTAGCATCTCTCACTTTAAGTATGTATTTTCGTTTAAAAATAAAATGTCGTCGTCCATCTTTTCAACCTCTGACAACACGTCACACACGCGCAAACGCCTGGCGGCTAATGGGAACACGAGCTCGCAACGTCTACCGCGCCCGCACCCGCCATCGTGCCCGCCACCGCGCCCGCGCGTTCCTACATGAACAGAAGCACTTACCGCTCCTAAGTGTATCTTGGCCTTATTCCAAAGGTGTTCAAACCCTATTACCCTGTTACCGAGTTTTATCAGCTTAAAGTTCCATAAATGTTTTATTTTTTTAACTAATCATGCATTCTAAACGTACTCACGCTTGCAAATCAAGCTACCACGAACTGTCAATTTCCTCAATAGACTTTGAACTTTATGGCTAAGTTATATGGTTGATATTGTATTGAAGAAATTTGACAGTTCTAGATAGGTTGATGTGCAGACGACTGTACTTAAAAAAAGTATCGACAAAAAAAAAACAATAGCTATTTCACATTTGGGTATGCCGTACATACTTCAAAGCTGATTCTTTTACACATTAAGCCAATTATAATGAAAATTTCGTTTCGCAAATAGCTCTTAATACAGAGATGTTGACAGCTAATAGAAAACTTTAAAAAAACGTTTGTCCAACGGATTGTTTGCGGTTTCAAACTTTCCTTAGTGAACTTCGCATAAATTCAGTTGTTCAAACGTTTTTTACAATATTCCAATTATCTTTCACGATCTCTTTATTGTCCTGAAGCATAGGAAGTTTTACTTAATTCGGCTTTTTGGTTTAAACGAAATTAGGAGCAAAATGTCTATTATTACTTTATATGAATGAATAATTTCAATTTATTTAAAAAAAAAATTAAATTATTTAATGTCAATGTGCCATTGTTAGCTTTAACTCTTAAAACAATAATATGTTAAGTGCATTGATATGACCAATAATAATAACAGAAGTTACATATACAAAAGCAATATCATAGAACATTGATCATTTCTTCAATGAAGGCAAGCAAATGAAATATGGCAAGTGGCATGTACCATGACGGAAAGAAATGACATTCAGTAGGGCAATTCGTTTTTCACATTATAATTTACGATTCTTTTTTCGTTATATGTGTATATCTATGCTTCTTGGTTGCAATATCAGTTATAGAATTGAATAGCTAAACAAATACTAAACGTTGCTTATTTATAAGTGATAAATAAATAATTAATTAGAAAATACTTTCTTATTTGTTACTGTAAAATTAATTTGGTATTTGTTTTATTTTTTATCTTCGTCTTTTATTTATGGTAAAATCTCAGAATAATAACTAGAGCTATATTATTAATTAATTAATTATCTTTATTAATGGCTTCGCGTTTAGCATTTAGCCAATTTAAAGTTTTTTTTTTATTATAAGTAGTAAGGGTACAATTGTACGGTATAAATAAATTAAAATGGAGTCTGGAGGAGTCTGGAGGCTGGTTAGAACCACGATAGCTCAATTGGAAGAGCACCTGACCCGGTATGCCAGAAGGGTGCAGGTTCAAATCCTGTTCGTGGAAATTTTTTCAACATTTGTATCATACTATGTATTAAATCCATTACTACGTATTACAATCTACCTCATCTGTGGTCTAGTGGCCACTGGATTAGTTCCAGAGGTCTGGAGACCGAGGAGAGATATAAAAAACAATGAAAACTACGCTTTTAATTTTTGTGTAAAAAAACCTTTCAAGTTGAAACGTAAGTTTCGTAGTACTACCAATTTAAAGGCTAACAGCTGTCACATAACACCGGTCACTTTTCACATTACAATAGATAATACAATGCTACTAGATACATGATGCAGCTACCATACCAAGCTCATATGCACTATGACTGTAGAGCCTCTTAATATGTGAATGTGATTGATGATAAAATACAGGAACAAACCAATCGGGCCGGGAGTCGAGCGGCTGGAGCCTGAAGTATTATTGTTATTATACTTTCCTTTTATTTCTTTATTTAGCTGAATGTATGAAGGGAACAAATTTGGTTACGCTCTGGTATTTAGGCCTTTTGTAAATATGAGAAAATGCATTACGTCATTAAGCGTACCACTGAGCCCGTGGTCGCCCGGCGGGCTTATTGCCGATCTTTATTAACAAGTCGAAATCGCAGCAATTTGCAATTGATCGCTACCAAAACACATAGTTCGTATAACAGAACGTAGAACGCTACGATAGCACCGCAAGCGAGCGATTGACGAACTAGACGCTAGAACTACTAGAAGCAACATAACTAATATCTCAATAAAATTTAAACACTGAAAAAAGACGACAACCTCAGGCGGGAATCGAACCACGCACCTTCCGCATTTCGGGCGGCTGCCTTAACCACTTGGCTACCGAGGTCTGGCTTTCACCCGTCGAAAATTTTCAGTGCTTGATGCTTATGTTTTTTAGTCAACATTGCTTCATCAATCTTAGAAGTTTTCACCTCTGAGATCCGAAAGAAATATTTTTACAAATATTTGAACATTCGGTTAAGATGAAGCTGCGTTATAGATAAGTGTTTTTTATGTATTTTAGCGTTTTATTAACGCTTAAATATACTTAAGTAAAATTTAAACACTGAAAAAAGACGACAACCTCAGGCGGGAATCGAACCACACATAAGCATCAAGCACTGAAAATTTTCGACGGGTGAAAGCCAGACCTCGGTAGCCAAGTGGTTAAGGCAGCCGCCCGGAATGCGGAAGGTGCGTGGTTCGATTCCCGCCTGAGGTTGTCGTCTTTTTTCAGTGTTTAAATTTTACTTAAGTATATTTAAGCGTTAATAAAACGCTAAAATATATAAAAAACACTTAATATCTCAATATTATGTAAAACCATTAAATCATACTCATGTCAGGGATGCATAATTTTAGGAGTTTTTTTTTTTTGAGAGATATTGCTGATTGCCCCTACGGCATTTTCAGCTTCACCGGGCTTTTTTGGGGGCGGCGAGGAACGTAAAGGGTCCCTCAAGCCGTGTGAAACGAATCACCTTCGGAGGGTTTCTAGAGGGAACCGCATCGCGCACTAGTGCGCGTCCCCGTGCCCTACTAGATTCTCCGAATGGTTCGGATCGGATCGGGTTTTAGGTGATGGTTTAGTGTATAAGCTTTTCATAAAAATTGTGCTACTTTTTTTTAACTGTTGCCTGTAATGTGTCCTTATAAATAAAATAAAATAAACTAGGTAATTACAAAAACACAAATGTTGAAAAAATTTCCACGAGTAGGATTTGAACCTGCACCCTTCTGACATACCGGGTCAGGTGCTCTTCCAATTGAGCTATCGTGGTTCTAACCAGCCCGCCGAAAATATAAAAAACATTTTACAAATAGCTTGCCTACTTCTTAACTGATCTTTAGTATTTGTAAAAATATTATGATCAGATGTTAATGACGGTAATTGTTGACATTGAATTGGCGCCTTTGCCTTTCAAAGTAAAATCGTTTATGTTTTATCTATAGCCTAGCTTTCGATATTGCTTTCATATCGCTTTCGAAATGACAAAATTACGCCATAAACTATAGAGCGCGATAGCGAGAGCGATGGCGATAGAGTTAGGCGGTCGGGGGGTGGATCGTGAGTTTAGGCATATAGCTAGCGATCGGCGCGTGGATGAATTTGATCGACTGATTGATGATTAATTAAACATGAATACGCACACACACTTATAACTGTACAAAGTAGGCTGGTGATTTCATTGGAGCAATGTTTGCTTTCGTAAAGTCATAGGAGTTTGGGTAAAAAAAATAAAAATCTTAATATTTTTATATATTCATATTTTTTAAATGAAAAATTAGACAACAGTTGCCTGTGGAATATTAATACAAACATCTTGATGTTGGATTATTGTTTCGTGTGCTATATTTACAAAGTTTCTGAAGAAATTAGTTTTTAGATATAATTACTTTTACGTATTGTTTCTGGGTATTTGTTTCAAATTCAAAGTATTATTTTTTGTCATTAGGTAACCCCTTTACGATCAGCTGTAAATGTATGGCTCGGATACAAATCAACAAACTGTACATAAATAAACAATTATTAATACTTACAAAAAAACTTTTCTTAAATATAAATTTCATAATCAATCTAATTACCGAGTTTGAGAACTATATTCCGAACGGATGGTGGAATTAAAAAGTATTGGAAAACAAAAGTAAGGGTAAGTAGACTTGAACTGGTGAAAGTTGTGTTTCCTATTTGTCCTGTTAAACACCGGAATCTCGAAGACCAATCGACTATTTAATAACGCCTGTAGTTTTATGGTTACATCTGAGACTGGTACTCCCAAACAGAGGTCCCGGGTTCTATTTCGCACAGGGACATTGTGTTTATACTTGGTTTAATTTGTTGTAGTTTTTGTTTTAAATCTTGCTTCCTACCATTATCTATCAACAATGTAAGTAGCTTTGTTGTATGAGCCTTCCTTAGTGGTTGAGCATTCCGGGTGAAGTGCGCTTCAACCTTTGGCTTTATCACTTACCTTTACCACAAAATAAAGAGCCTGCAGACAGTAAGCTTCATACAAACGCGCTCGAGCAACGCACTCATAGACAACCGTTCACGGGATCACAGAATCACGCAACACTCACTGGCTAGCGCTCGGACTGGTTCGAGATGTTCGAGGGCTATCTCTCGAGACTTGACCCTATGGTCTATGTGAGCCTTGTTCGAGCGTGGCATGTATGAACCTAACCTACTGCAGGCTCTTTCTTTTGTGGTGAAGGTAAGTGACGAACGCAAATGCTGTGCTCGGATTGTTCCGGACTGTTTCGAGATTCCATGTCCGTGAATCTGTGTGTGCGTTGTTCGAGCGCGGTATGTGTGAGTTTAGCTTCTGCAGTCTGCTTATTTTATGCCTTTATAGACAAAGGCCCAGTACTTATCCAAACATTAACACATTGTCTCTTTGTCCTAATATTAGGAGCTGAACTTTTAAAAATAAATTGTTAACAAAACTTATCCATTCGTAAAGCGTTCGATCACGCGATATATCCATCAGCCGTAATCCAATTAAGAAAGTGTTACCGATTCGACGAAAATCGACGACTGTTATTCGATTAAATTCCGAGACTGAATCTCGATTGGATACGAATAATCGGGCTAACTCCCCGATTTTGGTGAATTTGCGCTGTGCGTAGTGAATTTGTTTGTTTTATTTCACGTGGGACGAGCTGAATTAATGTGCTATGTCGATAGACGATGGCGCGTAATAAAGGTAAGTAACAAAAAAATAAATATTAAAAATTATTGCAGTGTGTCACTAATACTCTCGAACCCCTGCAATTGCGTAGAGATATAGCGTCACTCAGTGTCTTCTATCGTTTATACCACGGCGAGTGCTCTGAAGAACTCTTTGACCTTATCCCACCTTCTCCCTTCCTCCATAGGAGTGCTCTCCGGAGTCATCGCTTCACTGTCTCAAATATCCCATCGCGCACAAAGAAATTTGGTGACTCGTTTCTTTGACGCACCTCGAAAAGATGGAATAGTCTACCAGCACACGTTTTCCCTCCTTCCTATGACATGGGGTCCTTCAAACGAGGCGTGAAGGCACCTTGTGGGCCGGCAGGGTGAGGGTGACTGATGCTGCGTTGTTTTCACGCTGCACCAGTTATCTTCGCGTCTAGACTCCATTTCCACTTAACATCAGGTGGTATGGAGTCATTTGCCGTGCTAAGTATAAAAAAAAAATAATAGATACTAAAACTAGTATGGGCAAAGTATGTTATTATCGCTACAAGCGATCTCTTCCAGACAACCTTTGGTTTAGAAACCCAAGAAGGAGATAGAGGAGTGCGCAAATACAATAGATAGATAATATAACGTGTAAGATAGATATAAGGAACTGTATTACATTTTAGATAACAAATTATTTAGCAGTACAAAAGGTTACTATTAATTAGCGAGAAAAAAACCGTTGGTGCCGTAGTAAGAATATTTTTTTTTACACTTCGTCTAAGACTTCATCTCATCTAATGGTAACAGATGGAGACCGAAAAAGAAAGCGCAATTCACCCGGAATATCTATACTGTTAGAGAAAATTTCTACGCCAGAGGGCGTGGCTACAGACTGACGTCACGGCGGGCGGTGTGTCTGGTGGGGAAGAATGGTGGGGCATCGCGCTTTAACTCGAGCACGGATTGCGGACCTGCTCTCTTTTGCTGCTGCCTCGGGACCGATCGGACGTTTCTAACTCGCTTATTGCTTAGATTTCCTTAGAATTATTTCATTTTGTAATTATTTCCTATAATTAAAGTTGTTGTTCTCGTTGTTATATTTTTTTAAATCAATCTCATCATATCGTTAAAAATACTATTAATAAAAAGATAACTTTTGTGATTTTATTAATCTTAATCTCTGGAACTAGGTAGGTACTAGTCCAATTCCAAAAAATTGTTCACTGATAGAATGCTACATTCCTTGTGGGTTACATAAGCTATACTTTTATTTAATAAAATAATGTTTTCTAACATCTCATATCTACGCAGGCGATATCGCGAGTAAAGTGCTAGTCTAATACTATCTATACTAATATTACAAAGAGGAAAGCTTTGTATTTTTATTTGTAACGAATAAACTCAAAATCTAATGGACCGATTAAAAAAAATCTTTCACCATTAGAATGCTACATTAGCGTTGAGTAATGTTCCCAGTAGAGACTGAGAGAGTTTGTGAGGTTGTGATGATGGAGGGCTCCATGGCGATGGTAAATAACGACTGCGTCCCTTTATGTGATGTTGTATATTTACAGTGACTACATTGTGAATAACCTATTATCTAAACCTTACAAGACTATTAATACAATATAAACTATGTAGATGTTGGAGGGAGGATGCCGTGTCTTATCTTTATCAGATCTACACGCGATCAGGAATGCGTTTACAAACTCTTTAACCATACGTGAGGACAGGAAATTATGTGGCGACCGCAGGCCATGTAAATACGGGGGTCTAGGCTCCGAATATGATTTTATCCCATTCGGTGTCGAGACCCTTGGTCCGTGGGGTCCTAGCGCTATAAAGCTTTTTAAAGAAATAGCAAAAAGGTTAGTCTACATCACAGGAGACCGAAGAGCTGGCAGCTACCTCGGACAAAGAATTAGTCTAGCTATTCAAAGGGGGAACGCTGCCAGTATCTTCGGAACCTTGCCTAAAGGGACTCCTTTTAATAATATATTTTAGATAGTTATTATATTATATTTTTGTTAAGAAATAGCTTATTAAATTCAATTTTATTTTAATGTGCAATAAAGATTATCAATTATAAATTAAAAAAAAGAAATGTCGACTCGTGCGAAGCCGGGACGGGCCGCCAGTCCTCAATAAAATAAGGAATAGGCAGTTTTATCTCTAACTGTTAGAACAGAACGATGTTCCTTACATGATTGTTGTTAACGACGGTTTTGGTTTTAAGATAGTGGTAGCTACTTATGCGGACTAAGACCAAGCGCTACTACCAACCAACCCCAGTTCAATTAGCATTTATTTGCTCCCTGTTGTAAGTCGACCCCGGGACCTCTAACAGGTATGCTTATAACACGTAATTGGCACATACTTGAGGCTATATTGAGGATCCATTGAGGAGCTCGATGGCGCAGTGGTTAACGCGCCCGGTCTGCGAGTGCTGAGGTTAAGCAACTTTCGCAAAGGCCGGTCATCGGATGGGTGACCAAAAATTTATCAACTCGAACTCCTCTGTGCTTTGGAAGGCACATTAAGGCATTGGTCCCGGCTGCATTAGCAGTCGTTAACAACCATTAACCCGCACTGGGCGTGGTGTTTCATGGCCCGTTCTCCCTATCCATCCATAGGGAAGGCTCGTGCCCCAGCAGTGGGGACATAAAAAGAGCTGATGATGATGATGATGATGAGGCACATACTTAGCCATAGCTAAGCTTATAAGCTTTACTAAAAATATGGTGTTTATGTCGTAGTGGCACCAGGGTTCAGCGCTTTAAGACCAATGTTCGACACTGCTTTCGTCTCCAAAAAATAATATATATTTTCATTTCAATTATACGGGATGACAGTTACGAGGCAAGTTGTCTGTATTAAAGTAGTGTTAACCCTATTCTTGGCATAGTGTTATTTGAGACCCTTAACTTACAAAAAAAATCGAGTAGTGAAAAAAGAACAAATTTTATCAAAAAACTAAAATCAGTTGCTGACCCCTTTTTTTAATGATAAAAGGAAAAAAGATGTCGATAACTGGTTCCTGTCGAACACCGGTGCCACTACCATATGACAAGTTATTTTCGGAAAGTTACTGAAACTGTGTCTAGTGACATTTATCCGTTAAAGTCACAAAGAATATGAAAAGACATAAAAAATCGGTCGGCGGGCGGGCGGCCCTTAATTTTTGTGTCCACCGTACCGTGAATACAAAGATAATACGGGGCAAAAGGTCCGAGCGAGTTTGGTGCGACGCGATGTGACATCTTGTCGATATTGTGTAGTCTTCACGGGTTGACCAAGCGAGTAGCTTTTATTCTGCATACACACATACTTGATTATGTGCAGGAAGCATTTCTAAGGGTTAAAAAAGTGCCATGTCTCATGCTGAAGAAAGAAAGAAAGAATAAACATTTATTGACTCTCACATACTATGATACCAGACAAAAGTCACAATAAGGCGTTCTACAGTTTGACTGAATATTTCGGTACAAAAACAGCATAGTGGCTGTTTCTATGTAACATATACCTACCCACTAAAAATTGCATGCCCGACTAGGGTAAATTGTTTGTTCCCAATTATGCTTAACACCTGCTATGTATTTACACAATTTTATGGCAATAAAAATTTATCTTATCTTATCTTATCTTACAAAGACATGAAATGCAAGACAAAAAAAAATAACTAAACAAATTAAAAGAATACAACAGTGTGAGGAGCCAATCAGGACCCGCAGCATATTATGTCGCTACGGTGTGACAAAGTCACGTCGCAACGACGCTGGTATTCTGGCAGGGCCTGTGCGAGGTGACGTTTCCATACATACATACAATCACGCCTCTTTCCCGTAGGGGTAGGCAGAGACCACTTCTTTCCACTTGCTACGATCCTTACATACTTGTTTCGCTTCGTCCACTTTCATTATTCCCTTCATACATGCTCTTCGGTTTAGGGTACTCTTGACCTGGCCTTTTTTCAAGACGTCCCTGATTTGATCTCGAAACGTCCGCCTAGGTCTACCCCTACCAACACTTTCATTCACACTCGCCTTATACACTTTTTTCGTCAATCGTCCTTCATCCATTCTCTCGACATTTCCATCCTATAAATAAATTAGAAAAGAAAAAAAAATGCTGGTCTGGGACTTAAAAAAATAGAATAGGAATAGAACAGAATATATATATTTATTTGGCAAGAATGTAGGTATAAATAATAAGTTGTGACATTTTGTTAGCGAAACCTTGTACCTTCTGCCTTATTATAGCATGCAAATTTTTACTTGCAAACTAAATAAATTGAACTAACTTACCGGCTAAGAAATCTTGTACTGAATAATAATATTTTTGCAACAGCAATGCTGTAATTTTTTTTTAAATATCCTCACTGGTTGTTCTTTTATTTTATCGGGTATTTTATTGAAAATTACTGGTGCTATACCTATTACATTTGTATTTTTTTAAGTAGGTAGTCTTATATACTCCAGTGTGCAGCAGGTATTTATATTGTATCATCATCATAAGTATTAGCTATCCAGCTCGTGAGACTTATTTTGATTATGCTAAATGTGGCATCGAGATTCTGATGCTCTTTGTACAGACGCCTGCACATCAACCTATCCAAAACTGTCAAATTTCTTCAAAACATTTCAACCATATTGCTTAGTACTAAAGTTCAAAGTCTATTGAGGAAATTTGACAGTTTGTGGTAGGTTGACGTGCAGGCGTGTGTACACTATACGTGAATTATTGAGAACTATCCAACTATTACCAAACATCCTGTATGCGTATATATATCTGTATGAATATGTCGCAGGAAAATGAGGATATCAGAGATTTCACGAAAACCCTAGGGATGCCACGAAATCACGGTAAATGTTGAATATTCTTATTTGCGACGTCTTCTTACTAAAAATACTCATATCCATCTTATCTAAATATGTCGCCATAACATCAATGTTTGTAGCATTGTTGTGTTACGGCAGCTAGAGATAAGATAGCCAGTACCTCACTAGTTGAGGATCCCGGGTGAAGTGCGCTTCCATCATTGGTCTTATCATCACTTAAGATCAGGTGAGATCAAGGCACTGTGCTTACCCGTTAAAATAAAAAAATAATATATAAAATCAGTGATATATCGTTTTACTGAACTAAATCTAGTGAAATGAACAATGAATGAAGTAATAAAACAAAATTACAAATTTATTTATTCTTATTTATTAGACAACGAGTCTTAAATTTCTATCACTGACGTATTTAGTAAGAAAACGTCGTAAATAAGAATATTCAACATTTACCGTAATTTCGTGGTATTTTTAGGAATTTCGTGAAATCTCTGATATTCCATATGTCCCTGCGACTTAAATAAATTATGTGTGGTGTTATTGTGTATAACTATTAATTGTAATGTATTATTACTATAGAATTTATGTATTTATATATATCTTTTACATGTCTGTATATTTTAGCTACAATTAATGTTTTAAGTTGAGTCCTATTTGTTGACCCTATCACTAAGACTCCGCTGTCCGTCCGTCTGTCGGTCCTTCTGTCACCAGGCTGTATCTCATAAACCGTAATAGTTAAATATTAAAGGGGCTCCCATACCGTTTTTATAGATAATTGTGCGGAACCCTTCGTGCGTGAGTCCGACTCGCACTTGGCCGGCTTTTTTGCTTTGTTTTTTTTCCTGATAGCCTTACAAGCCTAGCCTTATAAGGTAGAGAATGCCTCATTGAAGTGAATGATTTTCACAACCTTCTTACACAAAGGGGTAGACAAATCACCAGTTTTGAGTGAACTTGCCGTTAGTGACTTCGATGGCACATATAGCATAATCAACGGAGGGCTCGAGTTGTGTAGCTGAAACATTATTTTTAAGTCCCAGACCAGCATGGGACATTAACTTTTTTTAACCTTTAGAAATGCTTCCCGCAAACCACGGCGTTCGAAAAATCACTTTTTTTTTTATAAAGTAAGCGCGACAAATGGTCCCACTCCACCTGATGTTAAGTGGAAATGTCCAGATGCGAAACATAATGGTGCCTCTTCACGCGTTGTTTGGCGAACATGGCGGTTGTATGGGACTTCCACTGCAAGTTGTACTTTTAATAAACTTACCAACCTATACAAAACTATAGTCTACAGTACAGTCGCCGAACTACCAAGATGCATGTTACTATGTCGCGAGAGACGATAGTCAAAGTTCTGTCAATAGTTATGTACAGTCGGCCTCACATAGATCAGTGCAAAGTAAGCTGAGCGTAACGTGGTCACAAATATTAACCGCCTCTGTGGTCTAGTGGTTAAGACTACCGGTCTCAGACCCAGAGAACCCGGGCTCGATTACATACATGTTTGTGTGCTCGGTTTGGTTGATGGTAGAACTTGTTTGTCCGCATAGCCATCTTATCTAAATTTGTTGCCATAATATCAATGTTGGCGCATTGTTGTTGTTGTGTTCCGGCAGCTAGAGATAAGATAGCCAGTCCCTCAGTATTTGAGGATTCCGGGTGAAGTGCGCTTCCACCTTCGGCCTTATCGTCATTAACATCGTGAGATAAAGGCAAAGTGGTTACCCATAAGAAAAAATTGATACCTATCTTGGCAAAACAAATCTTACTGTTAAGTGATTAGAAATGTTTTTGACTGGAACTGTCATTGTTTTTGAAACAAGCACGAAAATATTATTATTAAAAATTTTACGTAAAATATTATTATTAACTCCCAATTTTATTTCTTTTGTTTTCAATTTTCATTGTTATCGTGTTGCAATAAAAATAATATTGTCTATCTATCTAATATATGTTCCAATCAATATGATGCTAAGGTAAGCTTTGAGGTTAGATTTCCTTAAATAGGTATCAGTTTATTTATGACCATTGTATTGATTTATTTGGTGCTGGCTATACGTCAGCGTGCAGGTTCCAGACAAGGAAACATCTTGGGTGTATACGTGGTTCGCATAGACAAAAACTTTGTAACATTAGGTGGGTTTTATAACCAATGGGTTTTATAATAGGTACTTAGTTATAAATAAGTAAAGCATTTACCCCCTTACTTATAAAAACTATTTAAGCATTATTTAGTTAGATATTGTTTTGTCAACGTCATTCTGGTTTTGAGAAAAAGAGACAAAACAATGATTAACTTAATAATGCTTAAATAGTTTTTAAACGACTCACCAAATTTCTTTGTGCGCGATGGGATATTTGAGACAGTGAAGCGGTGACTCCGAAGAGCAGCACGTGTACTCCTATGAAGGAATGGAGAAGGCGGGATGAGGTCGAAGAGCTCTTTAGAGCACTCGCCATGGTATAAGCGGTAAAACACGCTGAGTGACGCAACATCTCTACGCAATTGCAGAGATTCAAGAGTATTTGCCACTTCTGCATTGTCGATAATGCGATCAGCGCGACGCTGTAATCTGTACAAGGCATCTAGAAGGTACTTTGCGGAACCGTCCTAGATGTGCGAGCAATACTCCACGCAAGACCGTACCTGTGTCTTGTACAAAAGGCACTACTGGGCCGGCGCGCGGCGTAAAGAATCGCCGCACTCTGTGCAGAATACAGAATTTTCGTGAGGCTGTTTCGATCATGGTTTACTTCTAAAAGTCAATACCGGTTGTTAATATTATTATTATACACCTTTAATTAGGACTATGTTGCTTAGGTTTCATTAATAACAATGAATTAATTGACCTCTTTTTTGGTGCGCGGAATTGACCTTTTGTTAAATTTTTTGAAGGGACTTGATATTTTTTTCTTTTTAATGTCTACTATATTTAGCTAGTGAAACAAACACACTACTCTAAATTTTTTACAGTGTTAACATAAATAGATGCTGAGAAAATTTAAAAAAAACGTTAGTAAGAAAAATATAATTTTATAAAAAACCTTCATACAAAACGTCAATTCCATAGGTAAGGACCTAATAAACAACACCCTGCTTGCGTCTGCTGGTGCCACTACCTCTAACAAACGATTAACATAAGCGGAAAGTTACTGTCACTGAGTTTAGTAAATTTTTTCTCGTCACGGAAACAATTTAAAGCATGCATCTTTCTTTTTGGAGCTGATTGTACTTCAGCGTGCAAGTTCCGGACAAGGAAACATCTTGGGTGTATACGTCGGTCGCATAGACAAAAACTTCGTAACACTAAGGGGGTTATTCTCTGCTAAAGTCAGAAAACTTTCATACATAAGTAGGTGTATTGTGCCTGTATGGAAAAAAATTAAGATTTGCCTCTGTTTATGTATTAAAGAAGTTGTTGATATTACTCGTTATTAAAGAATAATCATTATCATCATCATCAGCTCATTTATGTCCCCACTGCTGGGGCACGAGCCTTCCCTATGGATGGATAGGGAGAACGGGCCATAAACCACCACGCGGGCCCAGTGCGGATTGGTGGTTGTTAACGACTGCTAATGCAGCCGGGACCAAAGGCTTTACGTGCCTTCCGAAGCACGGAGGAGCTCGAGATGATACATTTTTGGTCACCCATCCGATGACCGGCCTTTGCGAAAATCGCTTAGCCTCAGCACTCGCAGACCGGCCGCGTTATCCACTGCGCCATCGAGCTCCTCAATCAAAGAATAATGACCAATAGGTATTAAATGCCCAAGTGCAACAAACCTTTATAAGGTAAATACATTATGCGATGCGACTATGATCAACACTGAATTACCTAAATACTATTGACAAAACATGTTACTTACAAGCATGTTTTATTAGTGTGGACGATAAGTGTCAAAAAATTATCCTAATACTTATTGTTTTGTAACATGTTATATACTCACCTTTAGACAGTACTTAAGTACTTGGTAGAGTACAACAATACAAGAAAGAGAAGTATTATTAAATTATTTATTATATTTGACAACATCACATACATTGTTCTGATCCCAAGGTAAGTAGCTAAAGCACTCGTTTTATGGAAATCAGAAACAACGACCGGTGGTACCACAACCACCCAGACCCGACACAATATCGAAAAGTTCGTTTTCGACATTGACCCGACCGGGAATCAAGAGTTAGCGCCGCCCAAAGCCCGGCGTACAAGCCACTCGGCTACGGAGGTCGTCGGCCGGAGGAGGAGGAAATATATTTTTATAGAAATAGAGAGCAGTTTCTTCGTTCTACAAAGGATTTGTTTTTACCATAAACTGTTATAACATTCCGTCACAAGCTAAATTAATCATAAAGGTTTTATCAAGATGAACGTTGTTGCCTTAACAATAAAACCCTGCCCTTTTTCAGTTAACTTAACGACGTGAAATCCTTTGAAGGTTAACCGTAGAGATAACTGGCCAGTTTACGAGGGGCAGTCAACAATGTTCTGAAAGTTAATGCTTAACCCGATGGCGTTGTGAAATAAATAAAGATTTTGTTGGTTAGTTAATTTACTTTGGGGCAAGTAGTAAAGTTATATCAAGAGGGAAGTTAAAAACAACTAATAGGTTTTAAAATTTGTATGAGTTGCTAATGAAGATTTGCATATAATTCAAAAATTGTTGCGAACAAATTACAATTTGAAAAAAGAGTGTGTCGAAAAAATTCCACGAACGGGATTCGAGCCCGCACCCCATGACATGCCGGGTCAGGTGCACTGGCAACTATAGCAACGAGCCACGATAGCATAATAATAATATAATATAGCATTGTGAATGCAAAATTAAACAATATAGATTATTATTTGTTATCAACCGAAGCTAGTTCAAATGGACACAACTAGTAAGGTAGTTAGCTAACTAGCCTACATTTACATTGGACTTGGTTGTACCGATTTAAATAAAATAAAAACGAGCGAGCCTTACAGTAGTCGCATATGGTGTGTAACATTTGACATCTCACCTTAGCAATAAGCAATTTTAACATTTTATTCTGATAAATATGGAAACTTTTCCATTAAGCAGCGACAGAAATTAACCTCAAAATTTTAAAAAGCTAAATACTGAAATATTTTATTCGATTAATTGTTAAATATTACATACTTGGTTTTTTTATCAATGATCTGCACTTTATTGAGACTTATTACCAACAAACAGTAAATGTTTATTAATATAGTTGACGCATATAAATTAATTTACATAACGCTAAACTGTACACACAACACTGTAACTTAAGTGCACAGCTCCCCTATAGAAGACATTTGACATATCAAAATGACCTTTGATAGTCAAATGACACAATATGTCACATATTATTATAATATGCCATATTGTTTTCTAAAATTTACGCGAACACTACACATTGAAATGAAACAACTTTTACAACAAGATTGGACATATCTTAAAGCGATCTTCAATCAGTACTTACTTCAAGCCGCCGAAGAAGATCAACCAATTTTTACGACCTGTCAAGTGCAACATACCCCTTCAAGATGCAGGCGTGTACAAACTGGACTGCGACTGTGGGCTCTCTTACATCGGGCAAACAAAGAGAAGTGTAGGAACCCGGGTTAAAGAACATATAGCCGACGTCAAGCCCCAACACCATACTGCCAGACCAAAAGATACTGTAAGCTCTTTCTGCGTAAAACGGAACGCACCTTATTAAATTTAAATGAGGGTATACAAGCTACTAACTAATTATGAGACGACCAACACCTCAGTCTCCCTGTGACCACGGACCCTGCAAAGGGTTCGAAACGTCAGGATAAACATTAATTAAAACTAATGTGTAAAATAAACGCGAGTAGATCCGTAAAAGTTGTTTCATTTCATAATATGCCATGTTCATAATATCGATTTTAGGATTACACTGTTACACACTTCCGTCCCATTTCACGACATCACTCCCACAAATTGCAAGAAAGCGAGAGGAAAGATGTTACACATATATAAATCGGGTGCGTTCCGTTTTAAGTAAGATATCTTTGGGCATTGCAGTGTGGTCTAGAACAAATCGAAAGGCTTTTCTGATTACAGTAACATTCTTGTTGTTGAATCTTGCAATAAGATTTATTTGACAAAGCGTATAGAATGCATTGTCAAACTTGGGTACATACGAGTGTGACGTCAAACGAAACGAAAACGCATTCGTTAGAAAATAGTTTGTGTTCAATACAAAGTATTGTGGAAGTTTCGGTTTAGAAACGAAAGGAGTTTGTTTGTGTTAGCAATAAAAACTGTTCCAGCACAGTTGTGTAGTCAGAATTTTGTGAAAGAAAGTAATTTGACATTTTGTTACATTTAAACTGAAGTTGTATTGGAAATCGAATTGCATGAACAACATGTGTTAATAAAATGTTTTTGTTTTGTTTAAGTTTATAATTTTAACGCAAATTTTGTTGCGAAACAAATTACAAAAACACAAATGTTGAAAAAATTTCCACGAGCAGGATTTGAACCTGCACCCTTCTGACATACCGGGTCAGGTGCTTTTCTAATTGAGCTATCGTGGTTCTAACACATTCAACACTATTTACTTTTTTACTTTAAAAGCCAAAGGCGCCCATTCAATGTCAACAACTACCGTCATTAGCATCTGATCATAATATTTTTACAAATACTAAAGATCAATTAAGAAGTAGGCAAGCTATTTATAAAATGTTTTTGTTTTGTTTATATAATTTTAACGCAAATTTTGTTGCGAAACAAATTACAAAAAACACAAATGTTGAAAAAGTCATGTCAGAAGGGTGCAGGTTCAAATCGTGCTCGTGGATTTTTTTTAACATTTGTGTTTTTGTAATGTAAGTATTAATAAAACTCGTGGTTGGTTCAGCCTAGCTTTTTTTTTGTTTTAAGGGTTAGCACTTGGCTTTCATATCTTCTGCTGCTAAAACTTGATAAGGCCGAAGTTGGAAGCGCACTCCATCTTATCTCTAATTGTCAGAACACCATAGAGTTCCTAACATCTCGATGGCCGAGTGGCAAAGCGCTCGGCCATCGAGGTGTTAGGAACTCACCTTCAATTCCCAGGTCGGGCAAAGTGTGTTTCGGATTTTTCGATGCATAGCCCGGGTTTGTGATCACCAACCCGCATTTGGCAAGCGTGGTGATTGAGCCAATACCTATCGATTGTAGTAATGACTTAATTTCAATGATAGAGGCATTTGCCAGCAGTGGGACAGAGTGAGAGTGAGTGGACACAGTGAGACAGATAGAGTTACAGAACAAGCTATGTATATTTTAGTTTCTATTTAGTATATTTACTTTGAGTCACTCTGCAAACTTCGTGTTTCATCTGTTGTCAGATTTTTATCAGTTATAGAGTTGCTACTACTCCTTTTACTTATTATTAATTCATATTAGAATAGTTGAAAACACTTTTGTGTCATACGTAATTGATTTACGATTTGCAGTTTAACAGCTCTATATAGTTCACACAAAAAATAAAAAATAAAAACAATTAAAGTACGTTGTTCTAAATTCAAATTATTGAACACTCTAACTAATCAATACTTACTACTATGTAAATCTGAAAAAAGATTGGATAGCATCAACAACTTCAGCATGCTATGAACCTTGTCTTTTATATAAAGATTAAATTAAGGTTGCAAAATATTTGTACTTGATATTTACTGTCATCGCCACCAACGTCATTGTGGCTCCGTGGTCCCAAAGTCGCGTGCCGTTTTTCAAGCGCTCATCGGGAATCTGGTACATAATTGATCGAAGTTTGACGATGACAAGATCACTCGTGTGATTGTGGATACGACTGCCTGACCGTTAAACACGCATTGTCGAACGACAGTTGTCAAATTCGTATTCTCTTAACTTGCAACTCGACAGAAGCGATAATATATTATCACGAAGCGTTCTCCCCAAACTCTCGATACTACATGTGTCGAACTAATATTACTTTGACACTTTACATGTCGGATAGCGAAGAACTTTGGTAGGTACGGTAAGCAGCATGTTTGAGATGACGGTTATAATTTAATTATCTAATGACGTCTTTGAAATGTGGATTCTTTTTTTTTTATTTATGAACACAGAATCTACAGCACTTTATAATCTTAGTTATTGCATTGCATACTTTGTAAAAACAAATATATTTAAAATGTCGCTTAAGAGAATTAAAAAACAAAACGAAACAGATGGACACAATAATTTAAAACGGCATTAACAATTTAAAAAACAAATAATTTAAAAGGGCAGGATTCAATACAAAAATAAATAAATAAATAAACAAATAACAATCATATAAAATCAGAAAAGGTACGCACCGAGCAGTTTTGAGCGTATGAGTGCGTGAGTATGTGGTATGTGGGGGATCAGATGTTAATGACGGTAGCTGTTGACATTGAATGGGCGCCTTTGGCTTTCAAAGTAAAAAAGTAAATAGTGTTGAATATTTTCGGCGGGCTGCTGGATAGAACCACGATAGCTCAATTAGAAAAGCACCTGACCCGGTATGTCAGAATGGTGCAGGTTCAAATCCTGCTCGTGGAAATTTTTGTCAACCTTTGTTTTTTTGTAATTTGTTTCGCAACAAAATTTGCGTTAAAATTATATAAACAAAACAAAAACATTTTACACATAATAGATTCTATTCAATGTCTTTTTTTCTTTGTTTGATTTACGGGTAAGCTAAGCTAAACTAAGCTTGAGGAGCTCGATGGCGCAATGGTTAGCGCGCCCGGCCTGCGAGTGCTGAGGTAAACCATTTTTCGCAAAGGCCGGTCATCGGATGGGTGACCAAAAAATTTATCATCTCGAGCTCCTCTGTGCTTCGGAAGGCACGTAAACCCGTTGGTCCCGGCTGCAATTGCAGTCGTTTACAACCACCAATCAGCACTGGGACCGCGTGGTGGTTAATGGCCCGTTCTCCCTATCTATCCATAGGGAAGGCTCCGTGCCCTAGCAGTGGGGACATAAATGGAGTTGATGATGATTTACGGGTAAGCACTTGGTCTTTCATCCACTGAGAAACTGGCTTACTTTGTGTCTATCATGTAACACACGTAACACAACAACGCTATTTGCATATGTTATGCCGAATTTTAGATCAGAAAATCATATAGGTACGTATTAGGTATGTTTCGAATGTAAATAGAATAATTAAAAAAGGGTTCTTAGTGTAACCCTTAAACAGTCGCCCCCAGTACCCAGTACCCGCATGCAGGGTCCGAAGTTGTCTTACAAATTCAGTGTGGCCCCGGGACTAAGTGCATTTTAGTGTTTAGTACAACGCCCTGACACTCGCCCGGGGCAGAGGTCAAGATATCGTGTGGACTAAGTGATGAGAGATTTTGGTATTCAATACCATTTCTAATCTAATTTTAATTAACCGCCTCAGTAGTCTAGTCGTTAAGACCACCGGTTTAGACCCAGAGGTCCCGGGGTCGATTCCCAGCTGGGGGAACATGTTTGTGTACTCGGTTTGGTTTGTGGTAGGACTTGTTTGTCCGCCTGGTTGTGTTCCGGCAGCTAGAGATAAGATAGCCAGTGCCTCACTAGTTGAGGATTCCGTTTGAAGTGCGCTTCCACCAATTTGCCTTATCATCACTTAACATCAGGTGAGATCAAGATCAACTGTGCTTACCCGTTAAATATTAAACAATAAAAAAATGGTTTCGCGGTAAGCGTTTTCAGCCGATTAAAAGTAGTATTGGTAATAGTAAGGTTCGAATTGTACGGTAGATTTGGTAGAGTTGAAAATGGAGTATTACAACATTGTTATTATAAAAAGCACTTGGGTGAAACCCTCCTCGATGTTAATTCAGTATTTGATGGGGTTACGTCAGAGTTTCTTTAAGAGTATGCAATACCATCATTTTACAAACCAAACAATATATCAAAAAATAAACCAGGCAGGAGACCTTGTACTTAGAAGAACCGATAAGAAACTTAGCAAGGGCATTTCACTTCTCTTCTTTTACAAAGACAAATATTGGAAAATGCCCTTTCATGATTCCTTTGCAAAGGCCGTGGTCTAATCGTGATGTTATATCAGAATTAATTGTAGGTTTTGAGACCACCCCGCAGTAAAATGTTTTAATTAAAAATGAAGCAAACAGGTAGGTTTTAGAAACAGTACACCAATAAAACTTAAAAACTAAGTCCATTTTATACTCATAAGTCAGAAGCTTTTACCTTGTACCACAAGCGAGGAACAGGGGTCGATCGGTCTGGTTCCAGGGGTTCTAGTATTGAAACGGAATTATTTTCCGTATTTGTGTTTCGACCCAAAGCAAATAGAACATGTAAGTACACATTGTCGTTATTTGTCTTGCGTCCGCTCGTCGTAAATAATTTTGCTCGAATATTATATTCGCCAAATAAAAGAGAGTTAACAAAAGAGTGTATTCAGTATTCAGTATTGTGATGTTTACAAATTTTCTGTATTTGGCTTATATACTGTAAAGGCCTCCATCATTAAAATGAAGTACGACTAAGACTGGCTTAATGACCACGATCGGTAAAATCTTGGTTGATGACATCAAATCCGGATGGTTTGCGGAGACAGTTGCATTCCTATTTTATCAACGAACGGTTTCACAGGCAAAATATATCAGCTCAAGCTCCTCTGTGCTTCGGAAGGCACGGTAAGCCGTTGATTGCGGCTGCATTAGCAGTCCGCATGGTGGTTTATGGCACCTTCTTCTTGTGGTGGTTCCATCCATAGAAAAGGACCGTGCTCCATCAGTTAGGACATAAAATCAGCTGGTGATGTAAAATATGATGTGGATTTCAACGACTGGTACGTTAGAACAGCAACCGGATTTACGACTCCTCCCGCAGTCGAGATATTTAATTTGGCCACCCATCTAGTGATCATACATTGCAAAAATTGCTTGACCATCAACAACGCCACCTGAACGCGCTTAATGCTACCATTTGCAAAATCTTAGGTAACAAAGTTAAAATATAATAACAAAGTTAAAATATAATAACAAAGTTAAAATATAATAACAAAGTTAGCGCAATAACAATAAAAGTAAAACAAAGCATTGAGCAACGTAACGAGCGTAATTAACTAATCAAATCTTCTCTCAAAAAAGTTTAATTCAACATCACCAACAATAATTATAATTCAGAATCTAATCAACGGCGCTGGGAATATCTTTTGTAAAGGGCAAAAATGTAAAATCACGACTGGGACAAAAGAAACTCTCCCCCTATCATAATAAAGGCGTAAATCATTGTTTATTACGTTTCGCGCGAGTCCAATAGAAACAATAACCTTCGTCTGCATTAGTGTTGGAGGTTAGGATGTATCGATTGTCGATATCGATAGTCATGCGTTATTTTATTCTTGCAGAAACTTCAAATTCATATTTGCTTGTGATGGAAATTAATTTAGTTTGTTATTCATAGTGTTTCAATTAATTAATTTTAAAATGTACTTTTGCTACTGACAATTCATTCACATGTAATTGTATTCTTTAATTAGCCGAATTGATACAGTTAATAAATTAACCGTTTGATAGGCAGTTTTTTTTTACCGAGGCACTATTTCTTTATCTACCGCCACACACAACACTAACAGTGTCCCTATTAGGTACACCGTTACTGTTTTTTGTCATATCTGTGAATTAAAGTTGAAAATGGTTTTAAACAAAATTTGTACAAAAAAGCAGATAGAGACAGCATTATCTTTTGGTCAGGTTTAATGAGAGGAAAAAAGGGAAAAAAGTAGTCTTCAACTGAAAAGTGAAAGAAAATAAATATTTAACATTACAGTGACTTATCGACATATTTCTACACAACACTAGACTTTACGCGATGTACATTGGACAACACTTAAATAAAGAAACGTTTGGGGGAAAATGCCGCGAAATATTGTTCTGTAAATAATGTCAATGCGATTTGGAAGTCGTAACCTAATTTTTATACTCAACGCGGTTTATACAGAAGTGATGCAAATGGCGGTTGGAGCAGGGAGAGGTCTTCAGAGTCAGTCAATCATAAAATGAAGATTGAAGTAATCAATTGTATAAATAAATACTAACATAACACAAAAAGAAAGTAGAAGGGAAAGCATTAAATTATTTGAACTCAACACAGAAACATGCAAAATATCCCACATAAATTTTACTAAATATACATCAAATATACACTATTTTCTAATCATTGAACCTCTAACATATAAGACCTACCTATGTACTTAACTACAAAACAAAAATATGATTGTACAGTAAAGAGAGGGGTCTCTTCTAAAACAGGTTTTTTCAAACTTAACAGAAGAGACCCACACATTTGTAAAAAACTACTTGTAGTTAATAATAAAAAAAAAAAATTTTTTATTTTTTTTTTATCATGGGCAGTTTAATGGTGTTTTTCGAAGCAGTAATATGTTACGTTTATTTATACATAATATATGTAATATTATGTATAACTGTATGTGCTGTATGTACTTGAGAATTTTAAATACAAGGTATAATAATACATAACCATCACGACATTGTTATTGTTATAATTATTTGAAAGTGTAAATGCTTCTTGCTTTTTCTTTTTTTATGGTTGTGGATAAAAATGTCACGTTGTGCGTACCTATAATTTAAATACATATAAGAGTGGCTTTGCAACTGCAAAGTTGCAAAGGACTGGAAGGTGTGGGAAATCTGTGGCTAGGCCTTTACCTACGAGTGGAACAGCTAAGGCTGATATAATAATGTAATAAGTGAAACTTGCTCAAACTTAGTCGTCTTAAATGAATCATATGAAAAATGTATTTAGTTGGTGAATCTTTTTAAGAAATAAATAAATATATTTCAATAGTTTTTGACGTCTGTAAGCGATTGGTTGGATAGTAAATAAATTCCGCTTGACAGTGTAAATACCGGATCCCGGTATACACTTTTTTCACAATAAACAAGTTTTATATACAAGGTATCGGATGACCCAAAAATTCACTGACGTTTGTCAAATATTTTTTTCATAGTTCTGCTATTTTAACGCGCGTAGTCTATGGTTCTAAAGCTGCCTATTCACTCATCAATGCATTGTAAGCCACACCATAGACAAAAACACGCTTTAATCGTTCAATATAAGGATGGCAATAGAAGGGATTTTTTTCATACCAGGAGCCGGTATTGACACTGACACGGCTTTTCCTACTTATACCGGGAGCCGGTATTTACACTGTTGGGAGGTAAAAAAACTGGTAGACTATAAGTTTCAAAAAAGAAAAACCAATGACAATCCGCAAATGTTTTCATCTGCAGAATGTTTCAATCCCTCTTGTTTTGGTTCTTTTCAAATCAAATCATATAATTCATTTTGCACACTGTTACGTAGAGAAAGGTTACATAAAAGCATTAAGATATTAATGAGAGCAGCGATACAATGGCAGGAATGTCTCCCTCCCAGCATGTTTCACGGCATCGGCAAATCCATCGCCATAACGCTGATTATCAGACGGAGGCCGAGTTGCATTCGTAAGTACTAAAAGTCTAAAAGCCAAAAGTATTCTTTTTTTATTCAAATAAGCTTTAAAAAGTGGTTTTGAATCGTTCAAAAATTTTTTTACCTACTACTCATTCTGTTTTAGCTGTGGAGAAGAATGAGCGCAAAAAACTCCACAGCTTCAATGGAAGTAACGACATTTACAAAATTCTATGCCGTTACCAAATTATACAAGTCTAGAAATACATGGGACGGTAGCCAAAGTAACATTAAGAAAACGATAGCGAAGTTCGAAAAGAATAAAATGTATGGGATTGACGTAAGATTGACCACGTGATTTAGCGCGGCTTATGTCAATCCCATACCTTTTATTCTTTTATTCCTTTTATTCTTTTATTTCTTTTTATTCAGCAGTAAGGCTGCTAGGCTAAGCCTACTGCTGAAGTGATTTGAGCATTTCAAACGCATGCTGTTTTTTATAGCTTTTCTTTCATGGTGGTTTTAAATAATATTATCAAGTTTTTGAATATGACTTTGAACTTTATTGTAAAAACGTACGCACAGGCCTCTAAATGAATTATTTATTTTGTGGAGCCTAGTATAAGGTACTACTAGTGTATTTTTATTTCTAGAGTATAGTGTATAGTTGTTCCGTGCAGCAATGATTTCGTGATAGCGAACTCATATAATAGTGATCGAACTTCACTTGCCATTGACACTGAACTTTTTCGCCCTGCCAAGGACAGGACCAAGTGTGCAGAGCTGACTGCCAACTTCACTATTGGAGAGGCGTCCTAAGAAAAAGAAGTAGAACTTCACTAGGAAATTCGTTTGATCATCAATAACATTTTAAATATGATAAGTGAAAATAAATAAACGCATAGCCTAACAAACAGCTGAAAGTAATTGCTTTTGGTCCTCTAAAGTCTCTCCCTCAGTCAACTTTAACAACTTTTATTCGTACTAAATTATATTTGCAAGTTCATAACAAATGTCCACGGAGTTATATTTGAATAACCACTGTCGTACGGAAACTTCTGTTCGTGATAAACTGCCCCGCCATTCTCAATTCAGTACACAATATTTTCTAAATAATATTTGAAAAGTGTACGTCTAAAACAATTCGGTAGGAATAGGCTGCAATCGTTTACTGTATACGAAAATATCGAGTGCCCACACTCTTGTACGTTTTTCTTGTGATTTTCCTAACGATAAAATGCCTTTACCTATAACATTTTTGAAACTGTTTGTTGAGCTACTGCGCGTATATCGAGACTGGATTCGTATAATTAAATTCGGAAATATCAATTTAGTAATCAGTAATTACTGTAAGTTATAATTATTTTACTAAGTTTAAAAGTGATAAATTGGTAAGGGTTTAGCCATCTCTTTTATCTCTCTTTCTATTTTAAAAATGAAAGCAAAAAGAAAAATACTGATTTGATAATTATCCTTTGATATTAATGAGCTATATGTCAACGTATTGGTGGCCGAATGGTGGGTTCCTGTTCGGGATAAGTAAAGTAAATAGCCTAAAAGGCCTCCATCATTGAAATCAAGTCATCACTACAATTGATGGATAATGGCTTAATCACCACGCTTGCCAAATGCGGGTTGGTGATCACCAACCCGGCCATTACCATATTTTTTTCAGTTGACTTGTTTTCAATGATGGAGCCCACCAGTGGTAAAGGATAGGCTTAAGAACTAAAAAAACCTTAGTAATGAACTTAAGAATGAATGAATGAATGAATGAATAAACAAATAACTGAGTGAATGAATGAACTAATAATTTAATGAATGATCGAATGAATACAGGTGTCCTACTAGGTGTTTGTCCTACTTTCTTAACTTTTAGTATGGCTACCCTACATAGCATGATTGATCGATCGATTCCGTCTTCTTATTGCTACAACATTGTTTGTGGATTCTGTTGGATATCATTTGATGACGAATGTGTTTGCTTAATTGTATGGAAACAATAATTATTTTGTTTATGACCACGAAATATTGTATGAATTTCTCAATGTTAGTTCTTATCTTTACATATACATATATATATACTTATATGTATATATATATATATACATACTTATATTTACATGCAAATAAAAAGGATAGCAACAAATACGTTAAAATTAATAAACGCTACCCGCTCATGTATACCTTTAACTGTTTTAAAAGTTAGACCCATTTAAACCAACCAGGCGTTTGTGTGTGGTTGTAAATTAATCATAAAAAATTATCACTGTAAGGTACATCTATTACTTTTAGAAGTGTTCTTTATACCGTGTTGTATCACCGCCGCCCATGGACATCAGCAACATCAGAGATGTTGCTTTTGTGTTGCTGACCTGAGAAAAACCGCTTTACGCCCCTTTTGAAAAAGTCCATGTCGTAGCTCAATGGGACAGCTTCGGATGTCAGCTCATTCCACACTTTGATGGTACGTGGAATAAAGCTCCTCTGGAAGCGAACCGTTCGAGAGAACAGCGGCACCAGGATGGATAGTCAAGTGCGCTTCCACCTCCGGCCTTATCATCACTTAACATCAGGTGAGATGAAAGCCAATTGCAACTCGTAAGGAATTTTAAAAAATCTTCGTAAGAATAATTATTAACAAACAATTGTGAGATAAGCTATTGTGCATTGTCTAGAACCGACTTACATTATCTAAATAAGTTGAACCAATCAATCATTCGTTACATTGTTTTGGTTAGAACGGTATCTGCTATTTTGTTATCGAAGGGCTTTTGTATTATCTTGGAAGTATTTATGGGAGTATTATAATTTACTTTGGTGAGAAAAACATGTGTAGCATTAGAATTTCGTTCTCATGTTTTGTTCATAATGTTTTGATGAACTTAATGTTTATTGCAATCATGACGTTCATACTTTAGATGTAATATGTACACCGCCTATATATCAACATATCCAAAACTGTCAAATTTCTTCAATAAATGTTCAACTATATGCGATAACTGTAGATTTCAAAGTCTATTGAGGAAATTTGACAGTTTGTGGTAGTCTGATCGGCACGCCTGGACCCTGTTCTGCTTTTACCTAAATCGGTGAGCAAATTAAAATATCTAAAAGTTTTCCTTTCGAGCTAAAATGTAAATGTATGAATTTTTACATTCATCATCATCATCATTATCATCAGCCTATATTGGGCCACTACTTTTATTTTTACATTGTTTAATAACATTTTTTGACTTTCCGCTCGCTTTCTACATATGTTTACAATTTGTGGGAGTGATTTCGTGAAATAATAAATAAAATTTCCTACACTCACACCAATTATCTAGCCCAAGAGAAGCTTCGTTATTAAACTCGTTAAATGGTTACTAGACAACGAATAAACATACTTAAAATACTTAAATACATACTTATTATACATAGAACACACCCAGACCCGAGACAATTTAGAAAAACAATAATTTCTAAATTGACCCGACCGGGGATCAAACCCGGGACCTCAGTGATGGCGACACCATGAAAACCGGTGTACAAACCACTCGACCAAGGAGGTCGTCAAATGTGACGGAAGTATGTGTAACAGTGTGACAGGAAGTCGGGGAATCGATATTATGAACATCTCAATATTATTATTATATGTGACATATTGTGTCATTTGGCTATTAAAGGTCATTTTGATATGTCAAATGTCTTCTAATGAGTATTTAGTGCATTCCTTTATGATTTGTAAAAAAATATTTTCGTAATTCTATTTCCTATTGTAATATTGATTTCAACCATTTTTTTTTCAGAATATAATGTTAAAATTGCTTCTTACTAAGGTGAGATGTCAAATTTTACACATCATAATTATGCGACTACTGTAAGTAAGGCTCGCTCGTTTTTTTATTATCATTGTTTCTTTGTTGTTTTAAGACTAAAATTAAATTTAGAAAAAAACATACTTACTGAATTTAAACGCCTTGGCCGTAGAGTGGCAAAGCGCTTGGTCCCATACACGAAGGTCCTGTAATTGGGTTAGGTAACTGGGTTCAATTCCTAGGTCGGGCAAAATGTGTTTCGTATTTTTTATGATGAACCCTTTGCCCAGCAGTGTAACATTTTATTGGCTATTTTATTTAATTTACTTACTGAAATAAACACGTAAACAAAAATTAAACAAATCAAAATCAGCAACACGATAAAGGTTAATAAAAAAAAATCAAATCCACCAGAATTCCAAAACAAGAGAAACCCGAAATCTACTTAACACAACTCCCGAATACGGGCACGTTAAAAGATATTCTATAAATCGAATGTGAACACACGTGAGTGGCGGAACCCCCTGTAAGAGGGCTCCACACTCCATAATGACCAGTAATATGTCGGAAGGTTACAAAAATTAGCCTCCTCTGTATTCCGCGCGTGTACAGTAGAGGGCCCCACTGCGCCTTGGGGGACGCCATTCTGGACGCTCCTTAAATTGTGAAGAAGGTATGTTCGCGTCGGCAAGTCGAGTGGAGAGATAAGTAGCTTGGGAAATCAGGGCGGGAACTGCTTTTGAGATTACGAGTATTAGTGCCGATGTTTCAGTATATTGTGGTTTCCAATTTGTAGATGTGTTTGTTAGTTTGTGGTTGTTGACTTTGTCCTCAACACAGAATAACAATTAGCAAAACAGAGATACTTGAGATTAAAAGTACAAAATGTTGAGTTAAATTGAATGTAAATTATTTTGCTTAATTTAAACATTCGCAAATAAAAGGGACAAAACATAAATATATATAGGTCACTATACTTTATCTAGTAGTTTTTATATCGCATAAAATTTATAAAGAACCCATAAGCATAGAATGTTTTATTTATGACGCTGAGTACGCATTAAAAAGATTCGAAAAAAAAATTTTGAATGGTATATAAATCAATCCCAAAATTGCAATTAATAACAACAAAAATGATCTATGTATTTCATAGATATCAAATTTCAGAGAAGGCCAATTGAAGGGATAGCTTTGGCTTTTCAGATTGTACTTTAAGTGTGAATGTTAATAAAAACTTCTCTATTCTATTCTACTTTCTATCACAGACATTTTATGCTCCAATTAAATCGTGGTACCGCTAAAAAGGTCTACATATCTGAAGCACCCACCAAAATACACTTTTCTCTTCATTTTTGTTTCAAACGAACCATAAAGCTATTGACAGGTATTCTCAATACTCCCCGATTTGTAAGTAAAGAGCTACGTGACGGGTCGTCGAGAGAACGGCTGGAGCGACTTGAACGGCCCGCGCTGTCCCGGGCCTTATCTGAATTCTAAAGGACAACTTAAAAGACTTACCTCTAAATGTGATAAAATGTATGCTTATATTGCAACCATGAGCATCTTAAGAGACATGCTAGAAAAAAAACTGTAAATTTCAAGTTTTTGAAAAGCCAAATAGCTGAGGCGTGGTAACTCACGGTACGACTAGTCCATCAATTTAAAGTCACTCAGCGAGCTATGGAGAGAGCAATATGCTAGGTGTAACCCTAAGGGATCGAATCCGGAACGAAGTAATTTGCCAGAGAACCAGAATAACTGACATAGCTCAAAGAATTAGCAAGCTGAAGTGGCATGGGCTGGTCATACAAGCCGCAGAACTGATAACCGTTGGGGTTAACCGTGTTCTGGAGTGGAGACCGAGACTCGGCAGACGTAGTCTCTGGCGCGGTGGTGCGACAAAGTGGCTGGCAGTGGATGGATTAGAATAGCCAAAGATCGGGCTCAGCTCATTGGGAGAGGCCTATGTCCAGCAGTGGACTGATGTAGGCTGATTACGATGAAAAAGCCAAACATACCTACGGTTATACCAAAAGTTGAAATCTATACTAATAAAAATCAATTGCCACATATATGAGTATGTCATAGCATCACTTGAGAACGGCTCGGCCGATTTGGCTGATTTATTTTTTGTTGTGTTCGTAATTGTCTGAACAATGTGTGTATCATAAAAATTTTTGAACGGGATACGAGTGTTCACTGTAGCGGACGAAGTCGCAAGAGCTACTAGTAAAATATAATTAATTATGGAACAAGTCAGGCATTGAAATTGAACGAGGAGAAGAGGATCTCTTAGGAAAGTAAAATAAACCTGTAATTAAAAAGTTCCAAATATTAGTCTGAGAACTATTCAAGGTCTAAATATTCATTTAGAATCTGATTACCGCTGAAGTTATCACCATTATTAGCTTAAAATGTCAGACTGCAGGGTCAAACAATATTATCTTGCTATGTAAATGTGCGCAAGCATCATGATAATTCAGCATTAGAATTTGTTATAAGAAGATCAAAAAGGTTCAGTTTTAATGCGGCGCATTTGTCCGAAATAATACCCCGCTGACGACAATCCCATAGCTTTACGCTCCAAGTCCCGGCTTTATAGTTATTTTCATCTCCACCGGAGTACCTATCATTAAGAATGTTGTAAATCCACTTCAGGAGTACTTTTAATACCGATCTCTTTGATTATTCAACCAAGAAAGGTTGAACTTTTGTTAATTAGGAAGGCGAAGGTTCGCCGTAGATTAAATTAAATATACCCTTAAATTTATTCTGAGCGGTCCGGTGAGCTGAGCGTGTAGTACACCCATGTTTACAAGCAAGTTTCATTCTAAGGCATTATTTAGAAAACTTAGTAAGCTTTTGCTACCAATGTGTGGTTCGACCACCATGTTGCCTTCCAGTCACTGTTAAGATAATCACGTGTAGTTAAAGTTTTAAATTTAACTTTATACCGCCATATACATTTGTTCATCTATTCCATTTTTATTGGCGTTATATTCTACTTTTATTCTATTCTATTCTATTAAAAATTCTAGTAAAAACTAGCGTTATACTACCGCCTAGTGGGGCTAGTCTATGTATCGACTTACCAGAAACACACCGCTTGACTGGGGAATTGAACCCAGGACCTCCAGATACGGGCCAAGCGCTATGCCGTTTGGTCATCAAGGCATTTTCTATTATTCTTTATGTTTTAATAACATTTTTGAAAGTGACCATCACGTAACATTGACCGGATTCTTACAATGTTTTTGTTATCTTTAAATATCTACAATGTCAAAGGAATTGCTTGCAGTAACTTGAGTATTTATTGGCCGCTTCCTTTTACAAATTTAAATTTATGTACAGGCTACGTTAAAGTGAAGTATCTAAAAATAAGTTATTTGCTACAAACACGACAAATTTGACAGTTTACTAACATAAACCACAAAGATATTGTTACTGACCCGTTAAAAACAATTTTGGCAAGTTTTTATTGGAACGATTGGAATCGCCCCGACCGAATAAAGACTTCACCCAGACATATTTTTAAAAGAATCTTGTTTCCAACTCTATAATTTAAAGTTGGATATGCTCCAAGCGGTATTCCAAAATGGAATCCGAGTAAAATAATACAATTTTTAACTAAAACTAGGGGAGCGGGGGTCCGTTAAATTATTCAGGGATTCCTTTTGCGACAAAGTGAGTGAAGGATCGCCGAATATTTATCGTTTACTGAGGTCTCGTGAAATATTAACTGGCGCCGCATTATTGCTAGTCTCCCGTGAAAGGATTTGTGACGATTGTTCAGACATTAGCTTTGTTGTGTTTCGAGAATGTTTCGAGTGGTCAATGTGAGTGTTGCTCATTGAGAGATCACGTTAACGAAAATAGGGTTTATTTTTAGTAGTTTGTTGATCGTGACTGGCGTCCTTGCCAGCGTCGCTGGTTTTTGTGAGTGTCGAGAAACTTGAAGGGTGCCTCGAGCGTTGTGATCGAAATAGGACCCTTAAAGTTTCTCGACACTCACAAAAATCGGTGACGTTGAAAAGGCCACCAGACTAGACAGTTTCTCAAGCGGTGTGATTGAAACACCGTCAGGAACGCGAAGTTTAAAATTAGATTTAAACACTTGGGAAAAAAAATTGCTTTTTTGTCAAAAATAAAAAACATATTTGTTTTTCCACATCGATACGATTTTCTACATGATATAATATATATTCAAGTCAGATCTCTAGTTTATTATGAGAAACGTTATCTATTCCAGGCTGTACACAATTCAGTATGTCTATTGAGAGGCCACTATGTGATGGTTTTGTTTCTGGCTCATCTCCAATAGATCCTGCAATGCGTACAAATTGTCGTTCTACAGAGCACAGATCTTATGTTGCCAGAAGAAATACCACTGTACGTATTTAGGAATAAGAATATTATCTTTCTTCGTTATCTCCTTTTATTAACATAAACATTTCTGTGCTGCGGGATTAGACATTACAATAAAAAATTGCCATTAGACAATGTTAACTAATATGCAGTCGCAAAAAGCTCGAGTGGGATTCCTACTCGAGCTTCCTGATGAATTACGTCTTTGTAGATTGTTAAATACTTTCAAAAGTGTTCTTTCGACTGTGAGGGTAGTAGCTTCACGATGACAAAATACCGCTGGCTTGCAGCGTACATCACAAACTATGTCCCTACTGCCCTGGCATGAGCTTTCCCTATGATGGACACACCACAAGGAGAACGGGCTATAAACCACCACCCGCCGCGCCGCGATAGTTAATGACTGCTAATGCAGCAGCGGTTTTAAGTGCCTTCCGAAACACGGAGGAGCTCTAAATGACAAATTAGTATCCGATGATGATGATGATGATGTGATGGGAATGACTGTTTTGGTGATTGCTGATTGAGGAAAGTAGAGAAAGAAGACTTTTGACTCGATTCCAGGTAACATGGGTCCGGTAGATGATGATGACGAAGCGGATAAAGTGGATGGTTCTAAAAAAATAGATGGTGACTGAACTCCGTCACACAACTCGCCATCACGCACCATTTCAACCTTATACATTATCTAACAGGAATCGCTCCTTCATAAAACAATTCCACCACCATTTTTCCACTCCACCCATAAATCATAACCTTTTAAGGTATAAAATAATACAGGAAAGTTTTCCAAATTCCACTTCGAGAAGCGTGCAGGTGTAAGCCATTTTGGACCTTACCACCTTAAGTTAAAGTAGCTGATCACACGTACGGCAAATAGTCATCGTACCAGAACAAAATTTACGGTGTGAGGGAATCTATTTTTCCTAAGTTTTTCGGTCTAGCTGGGGTTAATTGGGATAGTTTGATGGAGGTGTGTGATTTTGGTGACATCTTTATGACGCGAGACGTTGATTGGAGATTTGTGATATAAGCCCGTTTTAATATAGTCGTAGCGTTGGTACCTGAACGGGTAGATGCTCGGGTTGAATGTTAGAATTCGCGGTTTTGTTCACATAGTTCCTAAAGTTTTATTTCTTCTACGGGTATGTACTCAGTCTTGATAACACCTGATGGTAAGTGGTGGTAAGGCTGAAGGTGGAAGCGCTCTTCATTAAAATTCAAAACTTCTGGTGTACTGGCTGTTTTATTTGTAACTCTTGAAACACAGCATAACAATACTACTAACATTGACGTTCTGGCGGTATATTTTGATGAGATGGTGGTAGCTATCAAGGCTAACTTAACGAACATTTTTGTTATTGCGACTATAATAAGATATGTCTGGTTTAGCCACAGACCTATTAGATCTGTAGTTTTAGCTATCTAGGCTTAAAACAAGCCCTACCACTAACCAAACCGACAACAGAGCAACAAAACAAACGCTTAAATAAGAAAAGAAGTAGCCAAATGAGCTGTCAAATCTTTCCCAGAGTCTAAAGAGACCATACGAACATTAAAAATAGCTGAAGACTCTTTGCTCGCGCGAAGCCTCCTCTTAAACGACACGAATTATTGACTGAAACTCGTCAAAAGAAGCCACCAAGTTTCGAAGTATTGAGAGCAATCGCTTTTTCTCCTCAATGTTTGCGAATGGAATTCAATACTTTGGAGCTGTTACAGATTTTGCCTTTTTCATTGGTGCGTCGCGTCGTGCCTTTGTGTTTTTTATTACTTGAAAATATGATTGAGCGGTTTTCGGAATTAATGGTTTGCGGTAAGAGGGGTGTGCCAACCACCCAAGATTTAAATTATATCTTTACACGGTAGCGTAAAGAAATTTAAAAATAATGGTACTTTTTTTAATTTTTTCTTTAAGAAAATTTTAATATTGACTAGACATGTGTTACACTGCACAGCGCCGCTCAATTGCGCCAACTCAGTTCAGTGCGCCCGCCGGATGTGTTGACTCACTTCTTCAATATGTGTAGGCGCACAGCGCAGGACCGGGCTGGGTTTTACTTTTATGCTGAGTTGACAGACAGATCTCGGACGGTAGCCAAACAAACATTAAGAAGAAAAGAACAAAATGTATGAGATTGACATAAGATTGACCACGTGATTTAGCGCGGCTTATGACAATCCAAACATTTTATTCTTTTCGAACTTCGCTATCGTTTTCTTAATGTTACTTTGGCTAAGCCTACTGGCTTTTTTTTAGGTTAGAAGGAATGAAAAAAAGTTGTACGAGTTACGTTCATGATTTTAGTTAATGGTTTTAGATTTGTTCATAGTTTTTCTATCACGTAGGCGCTATTCAATATTGCACTTTGGTCGCGACCTACTTTTTGTACAATGACATTAGGCCAAACTTGCCGAATGCATACGTAATTACAGTTAGTGTTCAATTAAAAACCAATCTATTAACTTGGGAGTTTAATTTTGACAACACCTTTTACCCTTTGGACACTCAATCTGACTTTTGCATATACATTGACGTTGACGTAGCTAAACGTTACAAAAGTTGAATCAGGTAAGTAGTCATTTTTATAAGTAAGTACAGGAAATATAATAAGTAGTGAAATGAGATTTGATTAGTTTTATATTTCAATGTTCTACCTATTAATTTAATAGTCTGACTTAACTAGTTCCCTGACAAATGAAATGAAAAAATAACTGTATTGTTTATAAGACTAATGTTTTGCACGCAGTTTCGTTCAGATAAGCGAACGGCATAGTTAATTTAGAATAATCTTTTGCGAAATAAAGGCAAGATGAAAGACTCAATCAGGCTTCACAAAGATTTTCCACACAAAAAGATTGTTATCTCGCTATCATTTCCAATAAATTGCTTATCCCTTTGTTTCTATTTGACAGACAGCGCAATTATCTTTGATAGTAGATATCAAACGGAGATTCGCATGTCAGAGGTTTTTTTTGGCGATTTCAAAATAGGATTCTATCATCACCAGTTGATCCTTTGTTTCCATAGTGACGTGGATAAGATAACAAATAACATATTTTTTTGTTTTCTTGTTTTTCTTTGTGATAAAGGTAATGACTTTTCATAAGATTTCGTTTATAGATTAGTACTGTTTCCATAGCCAATATTGAAATTATGAATGAGTACTGTAGAATAAAGTTTCTATTCCCAGGGGGTGTCCATGTGGCCCACATGCTAAACATTACGTGATAATCAAAGTTATAACGTGGCTTTAAAAAGCTAGCATCAATCACACACAACAACTCAAATGTCGAGACTTCTTGGCGGGAAAGTGAAGAGTCATGTCTGCGGTTTTGTTTTATTTTCTAAAATTTGTGTTATGTCGAATATTAATGTGAAATAATGGTGGATTATTAACCGTTAAGTGTTCGTGAGTGTGCATGAGTGTTGGCAAATGAAACAAAACAGTGTAACGTCACTTTTCAAATTCTTTCAAGAAGTCTGCGTGAGGGCTTAGTAAAGCCCCACATCTTTACTGAGATACTCGAGGGGTTGGGGGGTATATCATTTCTCATTTCATTTTTATTATCATTCATCATCATCATACTGACTGGAAGGAAATATTGTATATTTATGTATTACTTGTAAGAAAAATTACTTTGACACTGGCTAAATGTGCTAATCGCACGAAGCCATCAACTAAAAGAAAGAAAGAAAAGAAAGAAACTCAAATGTCATGTCACCTTGATAACATGAACAACTTCTCTAAAGCAGGTCACACGACACAGGGGTTAGTTAGCCCATACAGCCAAGATTTTGAATTAATTATTATATCCTAAAATATATTTATTCACTTTTATATATGTATTTAATGTATTATGTATTTTAATTACCTACTTTGTTTTATTTTATTTATTTTTTTATTTTGTTTTTCGGCGTCGCGGTGCGTCGTCACTCGTCTCCCGCCGGCGGCCCTGTCAGAATAACAGCGCTCCTACGGTGCTCGGCCCATCTTCGAGTGTCGTAGGGGTAATAAGCTGAGACAGGTTCCTTGTTGGCCTCACACACTGCTTTTTGTTTATATTTTCATTTAATTGTTTTTTTTTTGTTTTCCTTCTATTCTTATTAGTTCTTGCTTTGTTTTGACTGTATTGTATTTTGTGTGTGTGTCAATAAATGTTTTTCTTTCTTTATTTCTTTCTTTCTTTCATGTTTGTGTACTCGGTTTCGTTGGTGGAATGGCTTGTTTGCCCGCCTGGCTAGCTACCATCATCTTACCCTCCCCGATCCGATCCGAACCCTTCGGAGAATCTAGTAGGGCACGGGGACGCGCACTTGTGCGCGATGCCGTTCCCTCTAGATAACCTCTGAAGGTGATTCGTTTCACACGGCTTGAGGGACCTTTTACGTTCCTCGCCGCCCCCAAAAAGCCCGGTGAAGCTGAAAATGCCGCAGCGGCAATCAGCAATCTCTCTCCAAAAAAAAAAAAAAAAAAACCATCATCTTAACTAAATATGTCGCCGTAACATCAATGTGTAGCATTGTTGTGTTCCGGCAGCTAGAGTTAAGGGAAGCCAGTCCTTCAGTTGTTGAGGATTCCGGGTGAAGGGCGCTTCCACCTTCGGTCCTATCATCACTTAATATCAGGTGAAATGAAGGCCAAGTGCTTACCCGTAAGATATATAAAAAAAGTATATTACAAGTTTTATTTAATAATGTAATGTGGGGAGTAATAATTTTTTTTTAGTTTACGAACACTAAAAGATTAATCATTCACCTGTTCTTAAACTTTCTACTTTTTAAAACTCAATAATATGTGCCTCTGCTAGTTAATAAACCCAGCACCCCTAAATCTACGACCAGTGGTCCAACCACTACACTACAGAAGTGACCAAATTGTCTATTCAGAACTCAAATCACATTAAGCTTCCACAACCCATAACCACAAGTAAGGAAATAGCCTATAACAGCCCCACTGCAGGCTCCATCATTGAAATCAAGTCATCACTACAATTGATGGGAAATGGCTTAATCACCATGCTTGCCAAATGCATCGAAAAATACGAAAAGCAGGCTGCATAAGCAGTCGTCAACAACCACCAATCCGCACTGGGCCCGCGTGGTGGTTCTCCCTATCCATCCATAGGGAAGGCTCGATAAAATGAGCTGGTGATGATGATGATAAGAGAGATGGTGAGGACCAGAGTAATTTGCCTACTTGGCAAATGACTTTGGTCCTTCTCATGTTACGCAGAAGCGGAGTCCAGATGCTCCAGCTAGTGGAGCAGATTGTCCCTCACTAGCCGTCTTCACGTTGCCGACCCGCAAGTCGCGTTACACCTCGTGTAAAGGTAAAGGACCCCGTTGTAGGAAGGAGAAAGATTTTTTTAAATCGGTCTAGTAGTTTTTGAGTTTATTCGTTACAAACATACATACATATAAAAATACAAATGTTTTCTCTTTATAATATTAGTATAGATTACAGTGTTGTGCGTTACTAATAAGTGTGGCAGAGAAATAAATTGATTTTTTATTATTATTATTATATTATTATTATTTTTATTGTGTGTTTTTTTCTCAGCTAGAAGCCGGTTTCTCTATATTTATAGAACAAACCAAGTAATTACAAGGTGTGATGTGATGTCTGTATATGGTGTGGGATTACTTCAGAATCTTCCAGTTGCATGAACTTCCTCACAATTCCGCAGGTGTTAAGGATAGCAGCTTATATTATTATTATTCGTAAGTATGTTTTTTTTTCAGCTGTAAGCTGGTTTTCTCTGTACTTACGGGTATTAACCATGTAATTTCAGGGTGTGGTGTGATGTCTGTATATGGTGTGGGGTTATTTATGATTTTTTTTAATTATCTTTTTATTATTATATTTTATATCATCATCATCATCATCATCATTAGCTCATTTTACGTCCCCACTGCTGAAGCACGAACCTTCCCTATGGATGGATCCCTATCCATCCATAGGCATGGTGGTTTATGACCCGTTCTCCCTAGAACGGGTCATAAGCCACCACGCGGGCCCAGCGCGGATTGGTGGTTGTTACAATAAAACTTATTATTAATTAAAATTATTTTAATATAAAAACAATAAAACATTATAAAAAACTAATTCTAGAGTACTGCCAGCAGCGGGACAGGGCCCAAGCTACCGGTGGTCAGGGCTGCAGAGTGAGGAATTATTATGATTATTATTATTATTAACCCGCATCCAGTTCGATCCTGTCTCATCTTTCCAGCGCAGCGCATGACATCACCTCGTCGGAAATAGATAAGATTATTTCAACAATTTTAGTTTGAGCACATAACATTCCCCCTCCCCCCCCTTCGAATAGTAGACGCTTAAATTAACACCCGATACGGAAGGAAGACGAAAGCTGCCGACTACTCGATCGCGCATTAGCATAAACCAATATAAGCGAGCAGTATATTGCGAGTGCAGTACCATCGGTTCCTCACAATACTTATATTTATCATCAGCTCATTTTATATCCCAACTGCTTTGGCACGAGCCTTCTTTATGGTATGGTAAAAATTAAAAGATTAAAGTGTGTCCGATCTAGATCTTGTATGTGTTGTTACTTGTGTGTGTTGTGTACGAGGAAGCAATAATAATAATCTTTAAAAAAAATACAACTACAAATCAGCAATGTTTCTACAATGGCATTGAATAGTCACACAATTAATTAATATTCAAATTGTAGCTTAAAATATAGTTTGAAACTTGAATAACTTGTATCATAGTCTTTTACATTTTATTAATTTACAATGCTACTTTAAATTTTCACTTTTTAAAAAGACGACATTCCAAAAAAGGACTCCAACCTACGACTCTTTTTTAAATATATATTAACGGGTAAGCACAGTGCCTTGATCTCACCTGATGTTAAGTGATGATAAGGCCAATGATAGAAGCGCACTTCACCCGGGATCCTCAACTAGTGAGGTACTGGCTATGTTATCTCTAGCTACCGGAACACAACAATGCTACAAACATTGATGTTATGGCGACATATTTAGACAAAGATGGTGGTAGCTAGCCAGGCGGACAAATAAGCCCTACCTGTACATGTACTCCCCGCTGGGAATCGGACCCGGGACCTCTAGGTCTAAACCGGTGGTCTTAGCCACTAGACCACAGAGGCGGTGACTCTGCGCAGTCTGCACAACAACTTTCATAGTATCACATTTAAAATCCGGCTCGAAGGACCAATTTTCTTAACACTTTCCTTACGCGACTTCTAAAAGTGCCGTTGTATTTCCTCATAAAATGTTCACTTCCATAAAAGACAAATAAAATATGACTTCGCAAACAGGATAGAGCCTTAAGCAAAACAAACGTCCCCAAGGAAATATGCCACGCAACTAACGAACTTAATACCAAAACTTTAAACCGGAAACTCAAGATGGCGGTTCTACAAAAAAAGCAACTGAAAGTTTTTACAACGTCTTTTGTGAATATTAATATTAGCTGAAGTGTTCAAACTCTGGTTGTAGTTAAAAAGGCTCTAGCCTAGAATCTGCTATTTTTTAGACCACCGGTTTTAGATCCATAGGACCCGGGTTCGATTCCCAGTGAGTATGTTTGTACTCGATTTGGTTGGTTATATAAAGAGATTGTTTTAAGTCCGCCTGATTAGCTACTATATGTCTAAATATATCGCATAACATCGATGTTAGCAGCTTTATTGTGTTTCTACAGTAAGAGATAAGATAAGATAACCAGTTCAGTAGTTGAGAATGCCGGGTGAAGTGCGCTTCAATCATCGGTCTTATCATCATTTTACATCAACTAAGATGAAAGTCAAGTGCTTACCTGTAAGGAATATAAAATGTATCATGCCGCTTTGAGGTGACTGAACCATTAGACAAATACTTCCTGTTTTCCTTAGTGCAAGTTTTTGCCATTCTATTTAGATAAGATAAGATAAGATAAGTCCAACCGTCATTCACATTAGTGTTTATAAATATTATCTTTTGGGACTCCTCTATATAAACATTAACTATGCCAAATCTCACACTACTCCGTTCGGGAAATGTGCTTAAAAAAAGGGCACAAAGTTTTCTTTTCGCGTATTAATAGTTTTATAGATATTAATCATCATCATCTCAGCCGAAAGACGTCCAGATCGTCGGTCTACCTTGTTGGAAGCCTGCCCACTGAGTCAATACAGCACCTATTGTGTGACTGCGACTCTCTGGCTAGGAAAAGAATGGGGCTCCTGGGGACGGCCTATCCGAAACCGGAGGACTTCAGGCTCTTCGCCCTTAAGGACGTTGCCAAACTTCTATCTTTACAGAGGAAGAAGAGTGAAAGGATGGGGTTGCACAAAAGATCCCGATGGGTTGAAGTGTTATTGCAAGAGCCCAGCAGGCCTCGGCAGGCCCCACTAAAATAAGATAAGATAAGAAGTCGTGTGTAGGGGGGCTGTGTTCCACCCCAGTAGAAAGAGCCCAGCAAATACCCTCGCGCTCTTCCGAGATTCGGTCCGCAAGGTAAGCAGGACCATGGGTTGGTGGAAGGTTGTTCCATCTCAGTGGCCCATCAGTCCTGCGAGCGCGATATTTAGATATCTATTATATTTTTTTTTTCTATACCTCTGGCATTGAAGCAGCGCCTCTTGGTGATAAACAAAGAGTGTTAAATAATAATAATAATAATACTGGTTGATATCACCATACCTCATGATGAGAACCTCGTGAAAGCCGAGGAGGACAAGCTCAGTAAGTATCTTGACTTGGCTCACGAGGTTATCGTCATGTGGGATGTGGATTCAACCATTATTGTACCAATAGTCGTTTCGGCAAACGGTCTTTTAGCCAAAAGCCTCGATCAACACCTAGAGTGGCTCTCGCTGAAAGGTTGGGTCAAGGGTCAGATGCAAAAAGCAGTACTCCTTGATACGGCATGTATTGTCAGGAGGTTCCTCACTCTGCGGCCCTAACCAACGATAGCTTGGGTATATCCCCGCTGCCGGTGGCAACTTAGGTTAAGTTTTTATAATATTTTATAATGTAAATATGTTTTTATATAGAATATTGTTAAAAAACTTCCTAAGATACATATTTAATAAAGAGAATAATAATAATAATTCATTTATTTCAGGCAACACACAATGTACAAGATGGTAAAAACACAAAGGGGCCCATATAATAAATACCTTACAGACTAACATACGTACAATATAAAACAATGATTGTTAGTAGATATAACTTAGGTATAACTATGTTAGTATATTAAGCACTAGCTTGTGCTGTTCCGGTGGTGCTGGCGGGTAATCTTCCGCGGAAACGCCGGTACACCACGCCCTTCGGCCAGAAGTCTTCCCTCATAAAGGTGCCGACGAGCTTGGTTGTCGGGACTCGCGCCACAAATGCCTTAAAGCTGACATTGTGTCGCGACTCCAGCGGCTCCACCCGCACAAGGAAATTTGTCTTCGTCTTGATGTACTCTACCACATCCTGAGCTGTGTTGGTGTGGTGCAGGCGCGACAGGTACATCGGCGTGGTCGGCGTCGCAGCGCGCAGCTGGAACTGGGGCCCTGCCAGTGCGGTACCGCAACGGTTCTGATTCGGCCGGTGACGGCATGCCCTCTTCTTTTGGACCTTGACGAAACCGTCGTCGTTTCGATCGACGGTGGCACGCTCTGACACTCTGTGTGTATCTAAGTTGGATGCAGCAACAGAGGCGTGGTCACGATGGCTGGGCTTTGTTTGTTTGGTGACAGGCTCAGCTAAATACATACAAGTTCTCGTTTTCGTAGCAAATGAAACTTGCACTAGGCAGCCTGAACATAACTCGGGAGTTACCATCGATCTTTCAATAGTACGAGCCACCACACGACAACGGAATAGGATATTATTTGATTGTCGTTCGGCGATCGTCGAGTATATTCCGCCATTCGTCTGCGTTTGCGGTAATCGAATAGGTTTACGAAAGCGTATATTATAGTTGCAGTTGATTACGTTACGTTAAAGATAAAGGTATTATTCGAGATGTACTTTTTAATAGTCAAGACCCAATACTTAGAAGTTAATTTAAAAAAATCGTTCTTAATTAAGGTTTCGTGCATTAACCACACGTTTCGTTTCCACAACTGCATTAATGTTGCTAAGAGAGTATGCTTAAGAGCTTAAGAGTTTATGGTAACCCTTAGGGCCTTTTTTAATATTGACGAGATGAGAAAAAGTGTTACAGTGTGATATATTTTTTATCACACAACCGATGACCACAGCCTTTGCATAATTGCTTAACCTTGGCAATAGCAGACCGAGCGCGTTAATCACCAACTTCATAATATATATTTTATTAACCTCTCTTGTCCCACTGCTGGGCATAGCTCTCCCCTATTTCCTTCCATATCTTACGATCTCCAACTGTCTCCTGGTCGGTCACCTAGTGAAAATTTGCTTTTGTGTGAGAAGCAACTATACAGGGTGTTTGGTTATACCTGTATAATCCTGAATATGGTTGATGGGGTACCGTCCATAGAACTTTGGAAAATTATGGACATACAAACAAAACATTACAAAATTAACAAAAAAATTTTAGGTATTATAATAAATTTGTGTTTTGGTTTATAGTAAAGTAAATCTACAAAGATATGATTCCTTTGCACGACTTATTTCTAAAAAGTATAACGTCCAAAAATACGAATGTCTAAAGGCATGTCCATGTGGTAAAATTATTCAACCATACAAATGTCCAATGATAATATTGTCCAAATATAAAAATTACCAGAATTAATATAGTTTAACTATAAAAATGTCCTATAATAAAATTGTTGAAACTTAAAAATTACCAGAAATAATATTGCCTAACCCTAAGCATGTTATCAGTAACACAGTGTTCTATAAACTTGGTTGCATGGCTATGTTTCGGGAAAACACCTACTTACAAACAGCCTGAAGATTCACTTCAACGGCAGAGAATCGCTTAACCTTCATCTCATTGAATGCTAAGGAAGGCACTTCACCCGGACTCCTCTACTAGTTTCGAAACTGAGTATATTATCTCTAACAATGGGAACATAATAGTGCTAACATTGTTGTTATGGCGACAAACTTAGCTAAGATAGTGGTCAGGTAGCCGGTCGAACGAAAAACAAGTCCTGGCGCCAATCGAAACGAGTACGTTCGATTTGATCCGGCTGGAGCAAATAATAGCATAGGTACTGTTTAATAGAATAGAATAGAATAGAATAGAAAAAAAATTAAACACATATAAATACAAAAAGAAAGAAAAAAAGAGGCAGATAGTAAACACAAAATCGAAAAAAAATCATCATCATCATCATCATCAGCCTACACACGTCCACTGCTGGACATAGGCCTCTCGAAGTGCACGTCACTGGGCACAACCCGCGGCCACTCTCATCCAGACCTTGACAGTCGCCTTGAAAACTAAAAATGCAGCCAAATTGTGGTATAAATTGCCTGCCAACGTTCGTAAGAGATCATCGTCAGAATCAATAACACAAATGTTGAAAAAATTTCTACGAGCAGGATTTGAACCTGCACCCTTCTGACATACCAGGTCAGGTGCTCTTCCAATTGAGCTATCGTGGTTCTAAACAGCCCGCCGAAATTATACTTTTTTACACAATCTTCGATATTTTAATAGAAAATTCATTCATTCTTTCTAATTATCTGCGAAACAAAAGCCGTGAGAAAGATGCGAATTCAATTCACAAATAAACAAAACAATAACTTCTCCCATTATACAATTAAGAGCAATCATTAGGCACCGCATAATCTCGTGTCAGACTAAGAAACAAGCTACTAGGTTTACTCTGCAGGCCCATACATCACAAACTTAATCACTTTTCCCAGATTAATCGTTTTATCGTACGAACAAACCGTAAAGTAAATTAATTACTTATAGAGTAGTTCGCTTAATTCACTCGATGGAATGCTACGGTCTTTCTTAATCGAGTTTAAAATCGGAGAATTTATTAATGGATCGGGTGTGTGTCTTTATGTCCAGTTTGACAGTAAATTCTTGACTTTGCTTCTGTTCACTATTTCTTGCTATTCGTAAAACACATTCGATACAATGAAAGGACACTTAAAACTTATTTTACGACAAAAACATCATAAAAACAGTGTATGAATAATACTCGATTCGACTCGAGACTAGAGTTCCATGAACCTAAAATAGCTGTAGGTTTAGGCATTTTACGTAAATATTGCGAACTAATTATAAATCGGAATTGTGTTGATAGGAGAAATAAATCACGAACGACAACAATAAGGCTTACCACCAACAAACATGCACTGTTACTTGAAATCGGGAATCGAACCCGGGACCTCCGAGGCTGAGACTTGGGATCTTAACCACTAGACGACAGAGGCGGAAAAGGAGTACCTACATATGCAATGGCGAGGATCAGATATTGTACAGCTGAAAAAATCGCTGAAACATTATAGCACTTTGTCAAACCACTAAATAGTATAACAGACGCTCGTTATTGCCTAGTAATGCGTGCGGTGACGGAGAAAGAATACAATTCGCTGCCCCTCTCCTCCGGTGGGTGTCATCGTAAGAGGCCACTAACGGATTTTCGAGCTTCCATATGCTCCACTGCGTGGTAGGGCTTGGCCCGTCTGGTTAGTGACCATCGTACGCACGGTGTAAAACCCGTCAAGTGACCGCTTGTCGGTCGCGTTTCGGGATCAGCCAGCGTATAACCAGAGCTCGAGTGGATGTTGCTGCGATGCATTTGGTCTGTGAAGGCTTCCGTCAAACCAGTGCCAGGAGAACTTCTTTAACCCGCCGACCAGGGAGACCCATAGAAACGGCGGTCCCGCTGGCCGCCCGTGGCACAGTACAGGAGCCCAAACGAGCCTAACCAGCTCGTGAGGCTGCCTCACCATACCACGCATAATCTCGAGGTGGTCCGTCGTGCCGGTTGGGGACTGGAAGGTGGGGTCCTGGCGGCCATTCCCAGGAGGGTTCGGGGGCCCTTCCGTTCGGCGGGTTAATAATGTTCATCTGTAGGCAGATTCCTTGTGAAATAGACCGTTGCACTTTGACTATTTGCATCGCGGTAACATTTCCTCGATTCACGCCTCCCTCCTTTCTTATACCATGACAGCGCATAACATTAGAACTGGTACTTCAGCGGTGCACACCCCCACCACAACCTTACCGTTTGAGGTCGAGTTCGCTAACATCCGCGGACTCCATGCAAACCTCAATGCCGTCCATCACCATCTTGAGACGTCGTGGCCAGTAATGTTATTCTTGACGGAGACGCAAATAATCTGTACGGCTGACACCACCTACCTGCACTATCCGGGCTTTGTGCTTGAAGAATCCTTCAAAGCCAAAGCCGGAGTTTGCTTATTCGTTCAGACGGATGTTTGCTGTCGTCGTCTGCGCTGTCTGGAGGACCCTTCCTTTTTCCTCCTTGTGGTAAACGTCGACTTGGGCTCTCATAGCCGTGTCCACGTCTGCGTCTACCGATCCCATAATAGCGACATGGAGACAACTTGACTTATGGAACACCTTAGTCGGGTGGCAGATTAAGCGCAGGAGCAGTTTCCATCGGCGGAATTGGTGTTTTTGGGGGACTTCAATGCTCACCACGAGTTGTGTTTAAGTTCCTTTAAAACTGACCATGATGGTAGAATTGCCCACGCGTTCGCTCTCACGCACGACCTGACTCAACTAGTGAACCAGCCCACCAGGATCCCAGATATAGTCGGTCATGCGCCCTCTTTGTTAGACCTTCTACTGACGAGCCACCCACCTGGTTACCAAGTTGAGGTTGGAGCCCCTTGAGGCTTTTTAAATCACTGCTTGGTATCCAGCAAAGTGCCACTGGCCCTGTTAACGCCTACAGTGGTATCGAAATGCCAGATTTGGCATTACTCGTCGGCAGATTAGGATGGTATGCGGGATCATTTAGCATCCGTCCCTTGGAGGCAGCGCTGCTTCAGTGGGAAGGACCCAACAGCCAGTGCGACTGCAGTTGCTGATGAGATAGTTTTAGGGATGGAATATTATATTCCGCACTCCTATCTCATCAGCAAAGGCAGGCGCAACTGATGGTTCAACCGCAGTGTACCAACGCTGTTGATAACAGGCAAATTCAAATTCAAATTCAAATTTAAAAATCATTTATTCAGTTTAGGCTACATGTAGCTCTTGTGAATGTCACTATGCCATCGGTTCGTAAGTCTACCCTGGGCGGGAGATCTTGTACTGAGAAGAACCGGCAAGAAACTCAGCAAGTGTCCAGCTCTTTTCTCCCTTACAGTGTCAAAAATATTGGAAAATGCCCTATTTTAGCAGGACACTATCCATCACAAATAAACACATAAAAATAAAAAAAATATAGAAGACAACCACATGTAAAAAAACAAAATTAAAAATCTAAATTAACAAATTTACCTCAGGTAAAAGTTCCAATTTCCAAAATGTCATACAGTACCACTACAGTACTCTAATAAAAGTCAAAAATTGTTTAATAAAAACAAAGTCAAATTATAGTAAGTAATATTAAAAATAAGATAAGTATGCAAGAGCAGACCAGCCTCCACAGGCGGCACCCGTTCACAAGTATGACATATGAACCAGCCATCGCTTCGCTCAACCATATTTTAGGGAACGGCAGGCGGCATACCACGCTTGGATCAGGGGTACAGCTCTAGGGGATCCCGAAACCCGCTCGCTGAAAGCAGCCTATAATAACGCCACCAAGTCCTGCAAAAGAGCCTACATCAGAGCGGATGCCCAGCACGTAGCACGGGTCGGCCAAGAACTACTGGCGCATCCTAGGGGCAGCCGTAGCTAAAGCCGTGCAATCGAACTTCTGCCAACCCTGACTGAGATGTCCTGATGGAAATTTAACTCACAAGCCGCAAGAAATGCATGTATGTTGTATGTTTGTTGTATAGGGTTAGGGTTATTGTTAAATAGGGAATGTGTATGTTTGTGTAATAATCTATACGTATAGTTAATAAGTTTTGTAATTTTGTTGTTTTTCCACACGTTTTCCCTCCTTCCTATGATATTGGTCCTTCAAACGAGGCGTGAAGAAGCACCTTGTGGGCCGGCAGAGTGAGGTTGACTGATGCTGCGTTGTTTTCACGCTGCACCAGTTGTCTTCGCGTTTTGACTCCATTTCCACTTAACATCAGGTGGTATGGAGTCATTTGCCGTGCTAAGTATAAAAAAAACGCTATGGCGACATGGTTTTAAAGTGGTCAGCTACTTTTAGTGTTGACTGTACAAACATGCCCGCCACCCATCAATTGCGAATGACAAGCAAACAACACCTCCGGACGACACTCGCTATTTCATGGGCGTAGGTAGACAGATGCCATATTTTATAAGTGTAACAGACAGACACATATTTAATTATAAGTATATAACTAGTGGTTCTTGCTTTTTTTTCTTAGATATGGCTTCGTGCGGCACATTAGTAGGTAGTAGCTAGTTTCAAAGTAATTTGTCTTACAAGAAATATTAATAAACAATATTTACTTTGTTGATAGATGATAATGTATGATAGCAGAAACGAGCGGTGATAAAAAAAAATGTATTCAATTCAATTCATTTATTTCAATCTTTGAAAAAACATTACAGCCATATAAATCATTATAATAGTTCAATAATATTAAAAATACAATAAATTAAGATCATCAAAAACAATTATAATAATACATTCAAATAATAACAATAACAATAATAATAACCGGCGCCCGTTCTTGAAAATGGTCGTGCATTGCTCTATTGGGACCGGTCAATCATCTCGGACAGGACAATTGTTACCTGATATTGTGGTGGTAGACCGGTCTCAACGTCGAGCGGTGCTCGTTGACATCACCATCCCGCATGACGAGAACCTCGTGAAAGCTGAGAAGGACAAACTCAGCAAAGAAAGCAGTACTCCTTGACACGGCACGTATTGTCAGGAGGTTCCTCACTCTGCAGCCCTGGCCACCGGTAGCTTGGGCCCTGCCCCGCTGCTGGCGGTACTCTAGAATTAGGTTTTTATAATGTTTTATTATTTTTATATTAAAATATTGTAAAATCTAGTTTTAAGAAAGAATATAAATAAAGGGTATAATAATAAAATAATCACAAATAAAAGTATAAAATAATAACAAGAACAGCAATGACATTAATCCTGCATAGTGTGCAGCTTCGTCCATATTCCTTTGGAAACCATCGCGGGCCAGTGCATAGGTAACTTACCAAAGTTTAAACGGTATCAGATTAATGGTACGGGAACACATACGGGAGAAACAAATTAAACACAAATATTAATATGAAGAGATTGAACTAACACAAATCTTTAGCTTAAAAAAGTTTCACTGCTGGGCACTGCTTCCCACATGGACAATAACACAAGGGGACTCATCAAGCTGGATTTATGCTCTTAGTGGTGGGATCATTGAACCGCCTCTGTAGTCTAGTGGTTAAGACCACCGGTTTAGACCCAGAGGTCCCGGGTTCGATTCCCAGCGGGGTGTACACGTTTGTGTACTCGGTTTGGTTGGTGGTAGGGCTTGTTTGTCCGCCTGGCTATCTACCACCATTTATCTAAATATATCGCCATAACATCAATGTTTGTAGCATTGTTGTGTTCCGGCAGCTAGAGATAAGATAGCCAGTACCTCACTAGTTGAGGATCCCGGGTGAAGTGCGCTTCCATCATTGGCCTTATCATCACTTAACATCAGGTGAGATCAAGGCACTGTGCTTACCCGTAAATATATAAAAAAAAAACTATCAACGTTACCTACATTCTTGTTATGGCGACAGACAGACAATATGGTTTTAACTAACTAGGCGGACTTAAAACAAGCCCCTACCTCGGTAGCTAATCAACCAGGTACAATAATATGTGTACTCTACCAATCGAACCCGGAACATCAGGGTTTAATACCGATAATCTAACAAACTATATACAGAATGCAGACGTTCTAAGAAACGTCACCGACATCTGTTTACGTACAGAGCGTACATTAGTTGCGCTGATTGCCTGCCAATGGTGATGGATGGTGCTCCAAATGTGTGTGGCTGCTCGTTTGACCATTCATTGTAGGTCTACCGAGGCCAATAGTTGGACAGGGCTCATCAAACTCGTCCGTCAAACTTATGTTACTAGCGTAGACGTAAATGTACATTCACGTAAAAGAAAAATTAGAAATTAGGGGCACATTGTTAATAGTTTCGTAAAAACATCGATCGATCAATACGCTCGGTTCTGTATCTGTAGTTTTAATTATTTAGTAAGAAATTGTTAATATTTTTCTAATGTACACACGCCTGCACATCAACCTACCCAAAACTGTCAAATTACTTCAATACATTGTCAACCTTAAGCCTTCAACATAAAGTTCAAAGTCTATTGAGGAAATTTGACAGGGGAGGGATACTAAAAATTGTGGACGTTTCCACTTAACATCAGGTGGAGTGGAGTCCGTTGGTCGGACTTTTTAGAATTTTACTCATTTTTAAATATGGAGTGGACGCTTAAAGAAGACCGTGTTGCAGTTATTGCGTTGCATCGTTGCGGTTACGCGCAAATTTTTGACATATTGAAAAATTTGAATTTGACCAAAAGATTCGTTTATCGTACCATCAAACGATACAATGAAGACTCTAGTGTAGATGACAGGTCAAGAAGTGGTCGCCCTCGGTCTGTTAGGACTCCAGCAGTGATAAATGCTGTGAAGGCGCGAATTCAAAGAAATCCCAAACGTAAGCAGAAACTGTTGGCCCTTCAGATGGGGTTAAGCAGAACCACTGTGAAAAGGGTGTCAAATGAAGACTTAGGGCTTCGGGCATATCGAAGAAACACAGGACATCGTTTGAATGCTCGTCTAATGGACCTGAGACTGAAGAGATGCCGCGCTTTGTTGAAGCGGTACGCGGGAAAAAAATATCGGGAAATTCTTTTTTCGGATGAAAAAATTTTTACCGTAGAAGAGAGCTACAACAAACAAAATGATAAGGTGTATGCACACAGTAGTGAAGAAGCGAGTAACCGTATTCCGCGTGTCCAACGAGGTCATTTTCCATCCTCGCTCATGGTTTGGTTGGGAGTTTCTTATTGGGGCTTAACAGAGGTACATTTTTGTGAGAAAGGTGTAAAAACGAATGCAGTTGTGTATCAAAATACAGTCCTGACGAACCTTGTGGAATCAGTTCTCATACCATGTTCAATAACAGGCACTGGGTATTCCAACAAGATTCGGCGCCAGCTCATAGAGCGAAGAGCACACAAGACTGGCTGGCGGCGCGTGAAATCGACTTCATCCGGCACGAAGACTGGCCCTCCTCCAGTCCAGATTTGAGTCCGTTAGATTACAAGATATGGCAACACTTGGAGGAAAAGGCGTGCTCAAAGCCTCATCCCAATTTGGAGTCACTCAAGACATCATTGATTAAGGCAGCCGCCGATATTGACATGGACCTCATTCGTGCTGCGATAGACGACTGGCCGCGCAGATTGAAGGCCTGTATTCAAAATCACGGAGGTCATTTTGAATAAACTTTATTGTCATAAGAATCTATGTTTTGTTAAGTTCATTTTGGTATATAAATGGTTACATAAGGAATGAACTTGTCTCAATTATTTTATATTAAACATGTGACAGAATTTATGACCTGACTGTGTATATTACTCGACCACTACCCCAGCACAACTTCGAGCGAAAGTAACATAAAAAAAAACAATGGACGCCAATAAATCCGCTTAAAGAGTTCCATTCGAGTATGTAATATAAATTGATGTCCCAAGTTCCATAATAATATATCAAACGAGCTACCAAACTTTGGGCGTCGTAAAAATATTCCAAATTCATATAATTTAAAACTTTCGCCAGATAACCAATCCCATATATCGGTACGATGGTACGCAAAATTGATAGGTGGATTCCAACAAGAGGAATAAGCAATTTGATGTAAAAAAAACAGTACAAAATGGCGTAAGCACATTCATCAAAGGCTTGCGCGCTCCCAACTGACGGTTGCGAGGAACGACGCGGATGTGGGCTCACTGGATGTGGCACTAATGGAATTGGTTTTTTTTTTTATTTTAATGAAGGTTAAAAAAAAAGTATTTTTTTTTGTAGTGAAGTAATTAAAAATTGCTTAAGTATTTAAAAAAAGTGCGAGTTAATAGTATTGATATTTTTTTACATGCCGAACATGGCGTTGATAGTCTAATAGATAGGTTGGGCGCCTGGCCCGCTATCTCCGAAAGTGCGAGTTTGAATCCCGTGGAAAATATAACTCAAAACCCTTAGCCGAAATATAATTTGATAGCAACAATATTTCAAACTAATCCTATGGAAAATCTTGGTCTTTATTAACACAAAAGCGGCAACAATAAAAAATTTAGAGACTTTAAAATTATGTAAAAAAAAAAATTTTTTTTGTCATATCCAGTTTTTTTAACTCCTAGAAACGAGAGAGGGGTATAATCCATCATGATCACAGTACGTAAACATGGTTCGGGCCCAAAGGATTAGCGGGATGATTCGATCTGATTTGTTTATTATCTCATATGTACTAGGGTAAGATCTTTGTATAACATATAAATGTTATGTGAATATTAAGAAAAACATAATTATTATACCAAACTTTGAAGAGACCTCCAACAAGATGGACCAACGCGACGATCTGGTGAAGGTCGCGGGAAGCCGCTGGATGCGAGCAGCACAAAACCAGTCGTTGTGGAGATCCTTGAGGGATGCCGTTGTCCTGCAGTGGACGTGTTTTAGCTGAGATGATGATGATGTTGAAACTTTGAAGAATTAAGTATACGTCAGGAACAAAACACGGAATATTTATGCCAAGCTTACACTCTGTTTCTCTGTGTCTCGAAACGTGGACACGTACGGGCAGGGCTGGTTCACAAATTTAAAGTCGCTCAGCGAGCTACGGAAAGGGCTATGCTCGGTGTTCCGACAGAGAACGAAAGTATTCGACATAGTCCACCGGATCAGCAAGCTGAAGTGGCAGTGTGTCGGCCATATTAGTCGCAGAACCGATAACCGTTGGGGTAAACGAGTTCTTGAGAAGAGACCGCAGTTCAAAATTATTGGAGCGACGATCTTCGCAAGTTGGCTGGCAAGAGCTGGATGAGATCGCGGATTGTGCTCAGTAGCGTACATTTGGAGTGGCTTATGTCCAGCAGTGGACTAGTATGATGATGAGATCTTAACTCACGAAGCTATTGAAAACACACGGCTATTTAAAGCAACGCTTGCACGGCGATTTAAAAATTGGAAGTAAGAAATAAATAAACCTTTTAATTACAAAAACACAATTGTTGAAAAAAAATTCACGATCAGGATTTGATCCTGCACCCTTCTGACATACCGGGTCAGGTGCTCTCCCAATTGACATTTGGTAGGTAGTTGTTGACATTGAATTGTAGTTGTTGGTTGGTAGTTGTTGTCATTGAATGGGCGCCAAAGTAAAAAGTAAATAGTGTTGAATAATTTCGGCGGGCTGGTTAGAACCACGATAGCTCAATTGGGAGCACCTGACCCGGTATGTCAAAAGGGTGCAGGTTCAAATCCTGCTCGTGGAAATTTTTTCAACAATTGTGTTTTTTGTAATTTGTTTCGCAACAAAATTTGCGTTAAAAATATTATGTGAACAAAACAAAATCATTTTAAACCTTTTAATGGTAGTACCTAGTAGGTATAAAGAAATCTCGACATCCGTCATTGTCAACATGGAAGTGTTTCAAAAAAGTGTCCCAAGACGATTCGTAGCGACAACGGACAGCCCGACAAACAAGTTTTGTGTTAGTGTATTCCTCCCAAGAGATTGCGTCAGACATTGTAGAAAAGCTAAAAGAGTATAAAAAAAGTATTCTTTGTCTTTGCACAGACCTCTTCTTTAGTTACCACAGATAGAACGCTAATGCCGAGATTTTAAAAAGAAGGAGGTTTTATTTACATTGGTTCTGTGTTCTTTGTATAAAAAAAACTTTTGTTAAATAAAAAATTGTAAGGTTTGTAATGGTACTGAATTTGTACAGTAGGTAGTTAGCGCAGGAAGCCTTTGTCACTTGGCACACTGAAAGTTTCAAATACTTGAATCTAAGTAAATATCGTCACTAACTTTGTATATAAGTTTGGAGTTTGAAGAGGAGCTCGATGACACAGTGGTAAACGCGCCCGGTGTGCGATTTCTTAAGTTAAGCAACTTTCGCAAAGGTCGGTTATCAGATGGGTGACCAAAAATATATCAGTTCGAACACCTCCGTGCGTCGGAAGACACCTAAAGCCGTTGGTCCCGGCTGCGTTGCTGTCGTTAACAACTCCTTCTCCCTATCCATCGATATGGAAGGCTCGTGCCCCAGCAGTGGGGACATTAATAGGCTGATGATGTTTTTGATGATAACTTTAATTATTATATTGTTTTATTCTATCGGCAAAGCTCTTGGTCTTTATCTAAACTAAGGCCGAAAGTGGCAGCGAACTTTACTCGGAATCCTCAACTACTTAGGAACTGGCTACTAAAATTGATGTTATTGCACAATGTGAACATAAAAGGCGAATAAGTGTTTTTTTTTTTTATTTTTTTTTTATTTTTTTTTTTTTATTTTTTTAATATATTTTAGCGTTTACTTAAACGTTTACGTAAATTTTACTTTTTTATAAAAGGCGAACTTAAAACAAGCCTTACCATCAACCAAACCAAGTGCAATCGTTAACCTCCTGCTGGGAATCGATTTCTTTGGGTCTGAGAACGGTGGTCTCAACCACTATATATATACTGGTTATCACAAAATTATAGACTGGCACTTTGCCCACGACTAAGTCCGCATCGGCTTATAATTTTTCTGTCATCATTATCATCAGCTCATTATAAGACCCCACTGCTGGGAATTGATGGGAGTGGCTTAATCACCATGCTTGCCAAATGCGGGTTGGTGATCACAAACCCGGGCTATGCATCAAAAAAAATAAACTAACCACCTCTGTGGTCTAGTCATGGTTAATACCACCGGTTTAGACTCAGAGGTCCCAGGTTCGATTTCCAGCGTGTTTGTGTACTCGGTTTGGTTGGTGGTCCACCGTTGGTCGCCCCAGTTGTCCGCCTGGCTAGCTACCACCATCGTAACTAAATATGTCGCCATAAGATCAATATTTGTAGCGTTGTTGTGTTCCGGCAGCTAGAGATATGATAGCCAGTGCTTTACTAGTTGAGGATCCGGGTGAAGTGCGCTTCAACCTTCGGCCTTATCATCACTTATCATCAGTGCCTTGATCACAATCAAGGCACTGTGTAAAATATAAAAAAAACACACACACACACACTTTGCCCAACCTGGGAATTGAACCTAAACCTCCGGGTATCGCTCGAGCGCTTTGCCACTCGGCTGTTAAAGCGTTATTTATTGTAATACGTATGTAGTTGGCTGCAAAAATAGGTAAACAAAGAACTTACCCAATAATTATCGTAAAACTCACTTCATTTTTATGTTTACAAAGAACCCACCAGGGTTATCCATCACAACCATCGGAAAACTGGAAACTGGAAACGCGAAGTAATTTACCGAACGGAAGGCGGAACATTTAGAAACGTCAATTCGCAAAGTTAATAGTGTGGAATTATTAATTTGGGCAAATTAGATTGAGTGGAAAGCATTAGGAACGGCGCCTGGGAACAGTCACGGTGCGATGTTAATTTGATTGGAGTAGCGTTTGTTTATGGGTTCATAAACGTTTATTTCAGAAATTAGAGTAACAAGTTTAATTTAAAACCCGTTATTACGAAACTATTTATAGTTATATATAATTTTAGAATTCGGCGTCGACAGCCGGCACTACTCGCGCCATGAAGCTGAGCAGGTTGGCGGCGGTGCTGCGGGCCGGGTGGAACCCGTGCTGCGTGTCCGTTAGCCGTTCCACCACTTGCTCCTGCAGCCTGCTCTGCACCGCAGCCTACAGCACCTTGGCCGGCATCGACAGCACCGCCACCGGCCTGTATCCGCTCACGTCCGGACCCGACCTACCCTTGGGGACCGGGACCACCTTCGTTAACTTCCACCGCGCCGGGAACGTTGCCCGCTCTAAACTGGTGTTAAAAATATAAAGTAGCAGTTCCGCTAGTACCAAGCCGCAATATCTGAACAGAAACGCGGGTATACCATCCGGCCGCGCCGCCGCCGCCGCCGCGCGTCCAGCCGCGACGCCCCCGCCGCGTACACCGACTGGAAGTACTCCGCGAACGCCCGAGCACACTCCCCCTCCTCGAGTTCATAATAAAAGAGAAAATGCTATCCTTGAAGAACAAAACACGATACTGGATCACCAGTTTGGATTTCATGGAACGACGGAACAAATACACAGAGTAGTCCACACAATCCGACAATATTTACAATCCTTGGAAAAAAAAATTAAACCGTTTAGCTGTCTTCCTAGATGTGCAACAGGCATTTGACCAGGATTCGAGTGTGGCAGAAAGGCCTATTATGTAAACTGAAAATTTGCTTACCACATACTGCATACATGCTCATCAGGTCTTATCTGCAACACCTGTTATTCCAGGTTAGGTACGGAGATTGCTTCTCTTCCTTGCACCAAATAATGGCTGGAGTACTTCAGGGCTCTGTCCTCGGACCCATTCTGTATACTATATACTGCTGACCTACCCACTTCTGACCAAGTTATCTCTGTAACTGACGCAGACATGCAATCATGCAATAAATTCCATATCACCGCATCCCTGAAACTCCAAAAACAACTTACCGAGATAGAGCTATGGCTAAAAAAGTGGAGAATCAGGGCAAGTGCTACAAAATCAGTCCACATTACCTTCACCCTTCGAAGAGGTAACTGTCCACCGGTTAAACTGAATGGATGTGCCTTGCTACAGCACACCGCAATCAAATACCTGGGTATGCATCTAGATCGAAGGCTTACCTGGCGCGATTAAATCACTGCAAAGTCGCGTCCCGCTGTCTGTCTGTCCCTATGTATGTATGCTTAGATCTTTAAAACTACGCAACGGATATTGATGCGGTGTTTTTTAATAGATAGAGTGATTCAAGAGGAAGGTTTATATGTATAAATACATGCATATAATTGGACCCAGTAGGTGGCGCTGCTTTAGGGTTCTATAGGATACGGGTATTCACTCAAGCGGACGAAGTCGCGAGTGGACCGCTAGTAAAAAATAATAGAGAGCAAGCAAATAGAAAATTCAAAGACATGGCTGATAGGCAGGCAGTCCTCGCTGAGTTTGGAGAATAAACTCTCATAATATACAAATGCATACTCAAACCGATATGGACATATGGTATAGAGCTCTGGGGGTCAGCAAGCCACTCAAATATAGAAATACTACAACGATTCCAAAATAAAGCTTTAAAGTCGATAAGCAGTGTAACATGGTTCCAAAGAAACACTGAAGTACACGAGTACCTACAAATCCCAACAGTTAGGGAGGATGTAAAAAGGTTTTATACGGCCTACAAACAAAGATTACAGTGACACAATAACCAACTCGCTCTGACACTATTAGACAGTAGAATGTCTACAACCCGGTTAAAAAGAAAACGAATAGCCTCAATTTGATTATAGCACAGTGAATTATATTAATACTATAATTCAATTAATTAACGCATGGGATGACACATCACAGGATGTGGATACGCTCAAACTAATACCGAAATGAACAACCAATCTGATTATAGCTCCAGGGCTGATTGTAGACAGATAAAATTGTAATTAAAAAAAATATCTCGTAGCACTCGTAGCAGGCAGCGAACGTTACGATTTTCCACGACACTCGTAGCGCTACGGAGCGCATAGTTACACCATGACTAGTTCATGACACGTTTTACTTTTTTAAATCACCGAGGTTCGAGACCGTATACTCGATTGATAGATAGAAAGATTATGTATTTTTTTGGACACTATACACACACGCGAACACTATCATAAAATAACAAAAATGACACAGAATATAAACATAATTACAGGACACAAAAAACTATAAAAAAATATTGGGCCACAGCATCTCAAAAGGGTCGTTGCTCAACATAGTATTCACTGGCATTGCAAGTAAATCACTGATTTTCGTTTCTGTATCGTAAAAAATGCATAAGGCCAACAACAGTCATGACAATTGTGAGAAATGGAACGTGTCGTCTGCTATCTCACTCGCTCATGACAGCACTTTCTCTGCTCGGACATCTTGGGTTGTAAACGCGTAGTGATAAAGAAATCTGCATTATAAATTAATTAAGTGGTTTCGTTACAATACGTCAATGATCATGGCGTATTAATTCGTAACTAAAAACAAAACAGCCATATATTAAAAATAACGTAACGTAACTAATATTGAGGAGTTATTAACGTCCACGTCTCTAAACTAGCGTACTTCATTAATCCACAAGCAATTGGATGGCTTACAACGACACATAAGCAAGCAAAGAATCACAAATTCAAATATAAATATAAAAACGAACTTGAAACAGAGCGTCGATAGCCGAACGTCATCATCAGCTCATTCTATGTTCCCAATGCTGAGGCACGAGCCTTCGCCAGCCACGCACTTCCCTATGTATGGATAGGGAGAACGGGCTATAAACCACCACGCGGGCCCAGTGCGGATTGGTTGTTGTTACAACGGCTAATGCAGCCGGGACCAACGGGTTTACATGCCTTCCGAAGCACGGAGGAGATCGAGATGATACATTTTTGGTCACCCATCCGATGACCGATCACCTCAGCTCTCACAGACCAGGTGCGTTAACCGCTGCGCCATCGAGCTCCTAAATACGGATACGGGAACGGACCCATGCTCGGGTTGAATGAAAAATGCAAAATTTTGTGGTTTTATCCTCTTAGCTCCGTTAGACTAACGGCGTATACCCATTTCTAGTACAAGTATATTAGCTTTCTAGACGGGTAATGTTCATGTGATCATAGAGCAATAATTCCATTGGCACCCATTATTCTCTATAGCTAAATGATAAATATCCTGAATGAATAAACAAATGTTTGGATAATTTGAAAGTACAAACTTATTTAAAAAAAAAATTACTTCGGTTATAATCAAAAAACTTTATTAAAAAAAACTATAATTACGCGCAGTTTCACAATCTCGGTTTTTTCATTCAAAAACAACCAAACGGTAAGTCTTGTCAGTAAATTCACTTTAAGTAGCATGTTATGTAACTTGTTACAAAACTATAAGTATAAGGTTTTTTTATTGACACTTACTTATTTTACCAACACTCTCTGCTTTATCTAAGAACAGTGAAGCAATGAAAATAGTAAAAACAGTCTTCCGAAGCCATTAATCTCACTACTAGCAGACACCTCTCAGGAATTTAAAAATGGCGGCCATATCTCATGTTTCCTGATTCTACTAATGAGTCGGTCTCGCATAACGCCGACCGCCACGTGTCGGTCGGGCTCAGAGCATTAATTTCTGGGATGAGACGGCCAACGTTTTTGCGTACCGACGCCTGCGATACCGGGCCTGGTCTGAATGGTAGACTAGAGCGGCGACATTTTAAATAAATGCATCTTATCACCGGGTAATTGTGGGTTTTTTTTCAACTTTTTGACATTTTCTTTTTTCACAATTCATTTTTTTTTATAAACTATCTTTTTGCTAAGTATTTTTCGAAAAAAAAAACAGATAAATTTATTTCTTAATCAAACAAATGGTAGTATAAGGCTTCATCAAATCATCACCAGCTCATTTAACCCTTGTTCCCTGCTGCACGAGCCTTCCCTATGGATGGATAGAGAGAACTGGTCGTAAGCCACCACATGGGCCCAGTGCAGATTGGTGGTTGTGAACGACTGCTAATGCAGCCGGCACCAACGGCTTTACGTGCCTTCCGCAGCACGGAGGTACTCGAGATGAGACATTTTTGGTCCTCCATCCGATGACTGGCTTTTGCAAAGTTGCTTAACTTTAACAATCGCAGACCGACAAAAGATAATATTTTTTTTGAAGTAAAACTTCTTTACGCACGCTTGGCTTGGGGAGTAAGCTGGTGAATGCGTGACGAGAGCGTTACAAAAAGTGTGATCGGGCGAGGCGAACGGAAAGCGCGCGCACATTTTCTTTCTCTCTTCCTCTCATAGCCAGTGCATGAAATATATATATATATATATATATATATATATCTCAGTCAGAAGTTCGTTTGCGAGTTTGCTAGCGTTACGTGAACGGTGATACCTTGATTATTTCGTAATTTCATTTCGTTCTTGAACAATTTAAAAAAATAATATTTTGTTCAATACATTAAATATTCTACGTTTAAAGTGAATAAAATTGTAAATTCCTTTTAAAGGTATGGAGCTAAAGAAGTTTTGCTTCAGTCTAAAGTACACTCGTTTTTTTATATATATAATATAGAGATTTTTATGCAATCGCTTTCAACTCGTCGTCCGCGCCACAAGCGGAATGAGCGGACGTTCCGCTTAAATTAATTACATTCCTGATGGAGAAGTAATTAGTAATTAGGTATTTCGCTGGCTACCAGACAAGGGTTTTGTATAATTCACGCAGATTCCCGAACGGAAGGTGAATGACTTTGCGAGTAGTTCGGGCGCCGAACAGTGCTTTTTGCTCGTTCGTCGTTCGGTGGGCGATATCAACAGTTCATGAGCGTCTAACTGTTGCGTTCAGACCGACATCGACACATGGTAAGGTTGAGTCGTAACTTTTTTTATAAATGTCGTTCCTCTACAAATTATAGACCAAAGAAAAGATGGATGGATTGTGTGACCCTCAGAACAATAACTAAGGCCAAGTTATTATTCTGAGGTGTGACTGATGATATTAATGTGAAAGGAGTGACTGCACAGGTGACGGCTTATAGAGGAGAGTGGAAGCTACGGAAAGGACATCGACGATTTTGGCCTATAATACGCACAAACAAATATCCCGCATTATAATTCTTCTTTTATTTTTTTTATATTTTTATCAGTTATCCGTAGTAAACGGTTCACCGGTGGTTTGAAACGAATAATTAAAAGTTATATATTGCTGAGTTCTACATAGCCGTCGTTTCAATGTCAACAGCGTACGTAAGAGATGTTCCACTAACTGTTTTAAATGAAATCGATTATTCAATAAGAATTTAGTTCTGTTAATTTTTTATCAAGTTATGTTGTGTTGTGTCATATCTTTGTTGAAATATGTATATATGATATACTTTGTATTAGTAAAAGCTAGTTGACGTTTTAATATAATTATTAAGGAATTTGACATACTTATATAACAATTTGTAAAAAAACGTAATAATAGTGTTTCGATCGATGTAGAACATAATCGATTTCCGATTCGTTAGTTCAATTAACCGTATTGATTCTACAATAGGGCTTTCAATACCTACCTCCCTATTATGCTCACTCGCTAAATATATTGTAACCTCAAAATCTGATACACTTCGCGTGATTCAACGATTTCCATAATTGTCCGTGTTTAAATAAATGTATGACTTAATTACAAAATAACGAGCATAGTTTCATAGCTGTGCATTGATTAGGCCATCAATGTATGGAGGCTTCATGGGACCAGGGCAAGAATAAGAAGTCGTTACTTCTATAAAAGTCGTGCGCTCATACTTCTCTACAGCTAAGACGTCCTGACTGGGTAGTCGGTAAAAAATGATCGGACGTCAAAATTACTTAGTTTTAAGTTTATTACGATATGGTTAAGGTCGCAGGAAGCCGGATGCAAGCAGGAAACAACCAATCGTTGTGGAGATCATTGGGGAAGGCCTTTGTCCAGTTGTAAAATAAAATTATGTAAAATAAAACGCGAGTAGACACGTAAAAAGTGTTTTAGTTTCAGTCAAAATAACATTTAATTTACTTAATTAGTTTAGTATGTTATTACAAAAACACAATGTTGAAAAAATTCCACGAGCAGGATTATTTCTTTTTTTTTTATAACATTGTGTTTTTGTAATTTGTTTCGCAACAAAATTTGCGTTAAAATTATATAAACAAATTAAAAACATTACTATGTTATGTCACTTTTAAAATTGCCAAGAAGAAAATAAAAGGGCTTGTTAGTAAAAAAAAAGTGATTTTTTAAATAAAATAACAAACAGTAAACAAGATTGCGTCTTAATCTTTTACACGTCAAAGGTTGACCATCAAAATGTCTATCATCGCTACACAAACTTTCACGAAGATTGATGAAAACTACATGAGACAATATGCTTAATAATGATTTTCTTTTAGCAAACTTCAAATGGGTTTTAGAAGGTTTGAGATAATGCCTAATGGATGTGTATTACTAAGCAGGTTTATGTAATTCAATCATTGTTAAACGATGAGTCATGGGATGGGCATAAATTAATTAAATTTTTAAAGTTTACGAAGACACTACACATATAATAGTAATTGTTGTTTTAAATAAATAATAAAACAACTATTTTGGATCTACTCACACAGTCGCCCTTTGACCACGGACCATGCAAAGGGTTAGAAACTTTAGAATAAAATTAATATACATCACTTAACCCGTCAAATGGCGTGATTATTTAAAAAAAATGGCGGATGCGCTGAGTACCTTCGTAGTGGTCGCCGGAAATCGCCACTTGTTTATTATAAACAACATTCTCGGAGTTTTTTTGTATGAAAGGCAGGGACTGCCGTATTTTTTTGAAAATAATATAAAATGCGCTAACTGATTAATTAACAATAAATGCAAATACACTTACCCTAAATTTTCTTCTTCACTTTCAACAAAGGTTTAATGTTTGTTTTTTTGTACATAATCCCCAAGATAAATGAAATTAAACAAGGTATTAATATAAATTCTGTTTTCTTTAAAATTCAACAATGCACTTGTTTAAGCACTTGAAGCCATAAAACAGCGCTCTCGATAGATCTGCATACAAGCAAATATCCATCCACTCCATCCATCCACTGGATTCTAGTAAAACCACTGAAAAAGGCTATTTAAAATCCAGATGTTTCATAAAAAAATAACACCATAGCGAAAAATAAGAAACCATAAGAAAAATCTTATAATTACTAGAAATGGGTAAAGGTACTTAATTTCATCGACGTACTTGAGTCAATGTAAGACATAATCATTCTTTAAATAGATTTATTTATTTATTTATAGATACTGTTTAGAGGTGACTTTAGATTTTTTTTCTATCAAGGAAATTTTATATATCTGCCTTTTGGAAACAATATTGCAAATTTTTGCATTGCAATTATTAATTTTGTATTGTATTAATTGCAATTGCATTTAATACAGTCATATCTCAGCTCTAGAACACAAACTGTTGATATAAATGGTACTAAATCATCTGGTTCACATGTAAAAATGGGAGTTCCACAAGGGTCGATTCTTGGTCCTTTCCTTTTCTTGATTTATATTAATGACTTGCCATTCTTTGTAGAGAACTTTTGTGAAATTGTATTATTTGCAGATGATACTTCACTCATTTTTAATGTAACTAGGTGTTGGACTAATTATGAAAATGTAAATAAAGCTCTTTCAGAGGTACTCCGTTGGTTTACTATTAATAATTTACAGCTTAACGCTAAGAAAACAAAATGTATTAAATTTATATTACCAAATGTCAAATATGAACCAACCGATATTAAAATAAACGGTGATCAATTAGATTTGGTAGATTCTACAGTCTTTTTAGGCATAACCCTTGACTCAAAGCTTCAATGGAATCCTCATATATCGAAATTGGCCGGTAAACTCAGCTCTGCTGCTTATGCTATTAGAAAAATTAGGCAGTTAACAGACGTTGAAACTGCTAGAATGGTCTATTTTAGTTATTTTCACAGTGTCATGTCGTATGGCGTCCTACTGTGGGGAACAGCGGCTGATATTGAAACTATATTCATTTTACAGAAACGAGCAATAAGAACAATCTATAGACTCGGGTCACGAACTTCCTTAAGAAATCTTTTTAAGGAGATTGGTGTCCTGACAGTTGCATCTCAATATATATATAATTGTATAGTTTTTGTACGTTGCAATATCAACTCCTATACTAAACATGGTGACGTACACAATTTCAATACTAGGAATAAGACAAAACTTGTAATGCCACTGTTCAGGTTACAGAAGGTTCTTGGTTCTTTCTTGGGGCAAGGTATACACTATTACAATAAAATACCAAGTACTGTACTAGATTTACCTTTAGATAAGTTTAAAAAACATGTGAAATCTATATTACTTTTAAAAGGTTATTATACAGTCAAAGAATATTTAGATGATAAAACAGCTTGGTTATAATGAAAAACATATACTCTATTTGAATTAATATAATAAAATTAATTTATAATAATTTTTATACTGATATGATAGCCTTTATCAGCAGTGTCCTACAGATAACAAACAGCGTTGCGTTAAATAGATCATTAAGTTTTTATTTAGAGTATCTTGAGTATGTCATGCTCTCTTTATTTGTCTCTGCGGTGGTGGCGTGTGCGTCGGGTCGTTACGTTCCCTAAAATATGGTTGAGCGAAGCGATGGCTGATTCATATGTCATACTCGTGAACGGGCGCTGCCTTTGGAGGCTGGTCTGCTCTTGCATACTTATCTTATTTTTAATATTATTTACTGTAGTTTGACTTGGTTTTTCTTAACCAATTTTTTTTTTTGAGTACTGTAGTGGTACTGTATGACATTGTGGAAATTGAAACTTTTACCTGATGTAAATTTGTTAACTTAGTTTGTTTTTTTTTTTTAATTTTTATTTTGTGATATTTTTGTTTTTTATTTACATGTTGTGGTTGTCTTCTATAATTTTGTGTTTATTTGTAATGGAAAGTGTCCTGCTATGATAGGGCATTTTCCAATATTTTTGACGCTGTAAGGGAGAAAAGAGCTGGACACTTGCTGAGTTTCTTGCCGGTTCTTCTCAGTACAAGATCTCCCGCCCAGAGTAGACTTACGAACCGATGGCATAGTGACATTCACAAGAGCTACTTGTAGCCTAAACTGAATAAATGATTTTGAATTTTGAATTTTGAAATAATAATATAGTCTTTTATAACATATGTTTTTTATTGGCATTGTATATTTTTTATATAAACCATGCATCATCACCTCAGCCAAAAGACGTCCACTGCTAGACAAAAGCCTTCCCCAAGGATCTCCACAACGACCGGTTTTATGCTGCTCGTATCCAGCGGCTCAGCGGCTCAGGCGGCAACAGCAGATCGTCGGTCCACCTTGTTGTAGGCCTGCCCATACTGCGCTTTCCGGTACGCACAACCATGCATACATAAATAATATTTCACAGTTGTCAGCGCCTTAAAGACAAAGATAATCAGTTTCTCAGTAGTCGATGATTCTAAGTGAAGTTCCTACTTATTGTCACTTACCATCAGTGAGGTGAAAGCCAAGTATTTCTCCATTGTGAATTAAACCTCCTACCTCCTCCGTCGCTCTTCTAACAGAGTTTCTCAACATTTACTTTGCACAAATGAGAAACAGTTTCATTACAAAAATCATTAGTTCCGCCTGTTACGTCATTCCGCAACCGCGAATCCTCGCCTTGCCTTAAATAAATACCTCACAGTTATTAATCCGAGGTGGAAAAGATTTAATTCCACCTTTACCATGCCGTTTGCATTCCAGCTAAGATAAGGTTCCTCAGCAACGTTCACCATCTGAATGATGATACACTGTCGAGCAGTAAAATTGGAAATGTATAAAATATAATTTCAGGTATTCCATTTTTAAAGAACGCAGAATGCATTATTTGTTATTGTTATTTTTTTAAAGTTAATCGGATTGATCTTGATCTCTTTATCTTTGCTGGAAAGTCAAGTTTTTTATTCTTTTAGACTAGGTATTTAATAGATAAAAATAATATATTTTCTGACAAAGTGCATAGATTGTTAGTTAAATTTTTTCTTTAATATCATGTTAGTGATGTAACGGTGATTTTCTTATAGATTTTAAAAGAAAAAATAACGCGTGCAATTATTAATATGAGTTTATTATAAAGGTGTAATTTAGTTTATGGGTCTATGGGTTGGCCTAGCTCAGGATAATCTTTGGATTGCGAGATGTTCTACGGTACTGCCCTGGTGGTGAACAGTCGCGGTCTCCCAGCGACTCAATGGATCTTGGGTAGGCGCAGTCCGTACAGTGGACCCTACCGGTTCTGGTTGAGACACATATTATTTAAATATGACATCCAAGACCGGTACTGCTCCGTGGCATAAACGAGCCTGGTGTTACTGCTCGGCCGTAGTGGGGGCCGCTGCCCGCGCGACGTCATATATAGGGATGTGGTAAAGTCGATTGCTGACCTGTAGAGTCGAAAACTTCAAGATAAACTGAAATCATTCTTATTGGAAAAAATATTTTTCTCAGTTGATAAATATTTAAATGACCGATGATATGAATAATGATAATTAATATTTGTAATAATTAATACATTGCTTGTTTAAATTAATATTATCCTAATGATCAATCTTATTTTATTTTTATGTTTTATATTTTATTTTTGTGTCATAAATTATAGTAGGTTGATTTCCAATACGATATTATTGTTTTATGGAATAAATGACTTATGACTTATAAAAATACAATATTTTATAATACAAAAATAAACAATTAAAGAAAAAAAAATTATAAACAATTTCAAATGTTTTTCAAGTGCCCCAATTTCTTGCTCGCCAGTGCAATATCTCCGTAGATTGATGCCACCGCGGTATTTCTCATTTTCTTCTCCGTTCGGTATGGCTCGGTTATTTGGTTGACGAATGTATCGCATTGTTCTCTATACGTCTTGTACCGTACCTGCGAGAAAGCCTAAGTCTTCCCAAATGTACGGCAATGAGTAACATCACAATTGTACGTCGCGAGAGCTGTTTAAATTCCTTACATGTATAAAATGTGGCGACGTTAAGCCAATACCTATTCCATGAACAAGGCTCTATGTAATACCATTCTTTGTAGAATCATTTTAAATTATTTTTATATTCTATTGAATTAGTTAGAAAAATCAAATTATGATACATCGAGATGTTATGAAAATGTCAAAATACAATATACTTACACCTGCCAATTTGAAAGCATACATACCTTCTTTCTTGACATATAAACATACTCTCACGTCTTCTCTCAAAAAGAAGTACAGTGAAAAAAAAAATATATTAAATGTAACCAAACTTTTGTTTACATGTAGTCTCGAAATAGCGACTAGTTAGAGAGGTAATGTTATGTTAACCGAATACTATTTTACAGCTTGTTAAAATAAGTTAGCTAAATGTTCTCAAATAGTTCGTTTAAGTACAAATACACCATCAAACTAGTAACAAAACAGTTTTGTCATTTTTATATTTCTAGTAACCTAAAAGTCTGTTTACAACTACGACATTAGCAACGAGTTTTGTAATTGTCAAACTAAAAAGTTCAGTAGCGTGTAACTTGATTCACTACTGATTTAACAATTTTTTTTTAAGTGTAGTTCGTTCCTTGAGGAACCGGCTAAGGTCATAGACCATGCTGCCATGTCATTAGTTTCTTAATTCTATTTGTTCGTTGTATCTTCTTAAGTTATACATAAATAAAGAATATTGATGATGATGAATGATAATGGAAATGGGAAGTGAGAAAGAATATACCCCCCCAACCCCTCGAGTATCTCAGTAAAGATGTGGGGCTTTACTAAATCCTCACGCAGACTACTTGAGAGAATTTGAAATTTGTTTTGTTTCATTTGCCAACACTCATGCACACTCACGAACACTTAACGGTTAATAGTCCACCATTATTTCACATTAATATTCAACATAACACACATTTTAGAAAATAAAACAAAACCGCAGACATGACTCTTCACTTTCCCGCCAAGAAGTCCCCTGATTTAACAAATCAAACACCTAACTGTCAATCATAAAACCATTACCATCAGTTCCATTCTCATCGCCACCACTACAGTTCATGAATATAGAACAGTCACAATGCATTTTAAAATAGATACGCTGCCAACTCCTTATTTTCCGATCGAGTTCACAATTTTGATCGTAAACCTATCACGAGCTGATGTAAGTCTATGAATTTATAGAGCTTAGTAGTATAGAAATGACAGTTTTATTACGTAGTTAATGGGGTATCAGACGGCTTCTGTGATAGTGTGTTACTATCACCATTATATAAATGTCCCACTGCTGGGCCCAGGTCTCCCCACTTGAACTTAGCACATAGGAATTTTGGGCCATGAGGACATAATCTAAAATGATTGGCTGTGAATTAGAATTTAGACTAGAATTTTGTTGGTTGCCGTAATTGCCGTTTCTTTCTGTGCTCATTATTGTCATCCTTTTGTTTGTTTTGTTCCAATCCAACCGTCCATAGTGTAGCTTTTGTTTTTTTTTTTTTTTTGCTTTAAGCACGGGAAGGCAAGCATACAGCCAAGATATCGCTGAGTTGTGTTAATTGTTTAGTGTCATAAATAATTATAGTGTGTTTTTATTTTTTTTTTTTCTCTTCGTGTGTTTTAGCGTTTTATTGTTTTCATTTTCCTATGTTGGTTTGTCGTTGTTTTGTGGACACGTCACCGATTTAGGCCCCTCCAGAATAGCAGCGTTGCAGCGGCTCCAGGTCGCTGCAGCACGTGCTGAGGCTGGGGCCTAGTTGGTCAAACTTTTATCTTTTGTTTTTGTTTTGTATTGTCATTGTGAATATCGTGATATTTTGTAGTGTGTGTGTGCCAATAAATGTATTTCTTTTTTTTTTGCATTATCTTACAAACTACTCCCCCCATCGCACTCCAATCGGCCTGCTCACCAAACATGTAGTTGGATGAACCGACTTTCATTAAAACTCTTATCATCACGTTTCGTCAGGTTTCCAATCGCTTTCTCTTTGCAAAATAAAATATTTCGAAGTTTTTGCGGAACACGGTAGGCGCTTCATAGTAACTGCCAATAAATAAATGTTGTTTCTCATTTTCCAGGTAATGTTAGCGGTTCCACTGCAGCCTGAGGTAATTATCGGGCGTAATGACATAACAAATTCATCCAGCACAGTTTATGAGGTAAAAGTTGGCTATCAAGCCGCCTTACTTATAAATAATGGTTTCGAGTTAATATTAATGAGATTTTTATTGCTACTACTACTATAAACTTAAGGAGTAATTATAGTAAAGGTTTTAACCGTATCTATAGCCTAGTAGCTACGCCACTGCCAGACTTATAGACATCGGGTTCGATTCCCAACGAGTATTATACTATGTAGAATACTCAGTTTGGTTAGGTAATGGGGGGCTTTTTCAAGTCCAGGATTACACTGGTCTCAGACCTAGAGATCTCGGATTCAATTCCCAGCGAGGGTATATTGTTGTCATGTACCCGGTTTAGTACATGGTGGTATTTTATACCAGCCCCATATATATATATATATATTAGACTCCCGCGATATTATTAATGTTAACGCGAATATTTAAAATACAGTTGCTCTTTCTTTGAAACTAAGTACAGTACCTAATTCTAAGTAAATAAAAAATTACGATTTTGTATTTAAGTCATCGCCTCGCCTAGTGTTCGAAATTCGCCCGTAATTTACAAAATAAATATTATGTTTCTATTTATTAATTTATTATTTTTTAATTTAGGGTAACCAACAAAGCAAGTACACAAAAACTTACTAGAACATACATTGCATTTTACAAAATAAAATTAGTGATGCTTTACTTATAGGTACCACTACCTGCAAATAACATAATTATCTTAAGTTCAATCTCGAGTAACAGACATCCCTTAGAGACGAGATAATATAAAAATTTACTACAATTAAAAATAAGTTAAATTAATTAAAATATAGGTTGTAACAAAATTTTGTTCTTAAAACTCAGCGGTTTCACACAGTGCGTTGTATTTGTTTACAATTCTGTTCGACGGCGAGTGATGGCCAAGATTTGTTCTTGAAATGCTGCCGACAAAAGGAATATACTGTGAAAGACGAGGAAGTTTCAACGGCTCATTAATGTTAATTTTGGATATGAGAAAAGGACTGTCAAAAATACCATTGACTATTTTATATATATGTGGCGGCGTCACCTCGCATACGCCGCACATTATTCGACACGAAGCAAACACCTTTTCAACCGTGTCAACAGATGGCGCCACAAACGCATACCAACGACGTCGCCATACTACGACGATAAAATAGTATGGGAAGCCTGCATCGCGGTAGCGAAGTTTCACCATTTCCTTCGCTATATATAGCACCTCTAACTAACATCTGCTGAACCCACTATCAAAGATTTTATCAAAGACGTTTCCATACGTTACTTTGATAACGCCCCCCCCCACCCTAACCCGCTTGTTGTGGCGGCCGCCAACTATAATGTTGGAAGCCTTCCACCAACAAAACGGTTCATGTCTAGGCGTCCTAAGCACGTCCTAGATGACCCCGACGATCCCATAACGGTTGCGAACGCCCCCCCGCCCGATCCTCTAAATGACAGCACACATTTACAGAATACACTAAACATGCACACCAGTTTAGGCCCAAGACACCGTACTCGTAGAACAAGGGTACGAAGAACCGGTTCACACTCGCTCTACACCAGGTACAGACATGTACCTGGGCGCTTCTCTCCTCCTCCACGGCCCGATCAACTCGAGCCGAGGTTCGTGCTTTTAGAGGCGCCCTCGGGTTGCTCCGCTCCCCGATCCGATCCGAACCCTTCGGAGAATGTAGAAGGGCACGGGGACGCGCACTAGTGCGCGATGCCGTTCCCTCTAGAAAACCTCCGAAGGTGATTCGTTTCACACGGCTTGGGACCCTTTACGTTCCTCGCCGCCACCAAAAAAGCCCGGTGAAGCTGAAAATGCCGTAGAAGCAATCAGCAATCTCTCTCAAAAAAAAAAAATCCGCTGGACCTCGGTCCCCGAGCTATGCCACCCAGCTCGGAGGAAGATCTTCCCTTTGGCCTTCCTAAATGTGGCATACTCCCTACCATTGGTGTCCTACATATACACTATTTTATATCTACAATATGATGTAACACAAAATTATACCTACAACATAATTCTTTCGCACCCCTTTCCCATATAAACTTTAAATATGGCAACCCCATACATCTTGCTCACAAAATTCTTAATAAACGGGTAAGTATAAAGTTTTTTCTTCATGTCGTAAAAGTGCCATTCAAAAAAGTGTTTTAGGTTATAGTGCGTAACGCTTACTTTGCGTGCTCGTCACCTCGGCTCCAGTAGTTAACTTAACCCTGCACTAATTGAATTTTGAGGTTGTTATGATTTATCGTTTTTGTTATTGTAATGGTTCCTGCGGTTGGAGTAGCTATGGTTGGAACCCGTTAATATAGACATCACAGCTGTATAGGCTTACTAGCTTTATCAACATACTAGCGCTTTGCTAGTGACTTCGTCCGCGTGGATCTGAGATTTTCAAATTAAACTCTTTTTAGAAACATCAGGTCCATTTTTAGAAACATTAACTCGATGGCGCAGTGGTTAACGCGCCCGGTCTGCGACTGCTGTGGTTAAGCAACTTTCGCAAAGGCCGGTCATCGGATGGGTGACCGAAAATTTATCATTTTGAGTTTCTCCGTGCTTCGGAAGGCATGTAAAGCCGTTGGTCCCGGCTGCATTAGCAGTTGTTGGCCCGTTCTCTCTATTCATCCATAGGGAAGGCTCGTGCCCCAGCAGTGGGGACATAAAATGAGCTGGTGATGATGGTAATGATGATGATGATGAGGTCTATTGGCACCGGGTGCTCACAAACTCTAAAGATATTTCTATATAATTAGTAGAAACCACCCGGGACCCCAGAGCCAGCAGCTACTTGGGCCAGCGTATAAGCTATCCGACGTGGCAATGCTGCTAGCCTACTGGGCACTCAGCCTGATGAGGGTGATTTGGGGCATCCTTTTATTGATAGTTTTTTTTAAGTTGTAGTTATAGTTTATAGTATTTTATAAGTTTAATTTTAAGTACTTTAATTTACTTGTTATTATCTTTGTTTGTAAATAGAAACATTTTGTGACGTCACGTCAAAATAAACAAATAACAAAAACTCTTTTTAAAATAAACGCGAGTAGCTCCGAAAAGTTGTTTCATTTCAACGTGTAGTGTTCGCTTTAACTTAAGAAAACAATATTAAATTATTAATGAAAAAAGAGTTGACCACTGGGTTCCTGTCGAACACAGGTCCCACTACAGTATGTTTAAATATGGATATAATTGTATAAAGTTTCCACAAATTTTGTTTTGACTAAGTTACAATTCGGACGTGTGAATTCAAAGCCCGCTCGTGGAAATATTTTTAACACGAATTTTTTTATGGAGTACGGAGTCCATTACTTTCTCCAGTAGCCTAATAATCAGTGCGCTACATAAATATAATAACCGAAACGAGGTCGGAACGCGATGAAACTTCAAAAATAGGACTCGCCAATCAAACGAGGAGCGATTTACAAAAGGTCCCATCACCAGACGTCGGTTAGAATAAATATTAACATTATTCTTTTGATTCTTTTGTGATTCTACGATTGAATAGATTCCAATTTGCGAGGAGAAAAGAAAGAATCGGTGGGTGGGATGATGCTCGTTTGTTTGTTTCTTTTTTTTTGTTTTTTTTTTGCACTCTCGCTCTCAAGTTTTCGATGCGTGAATTGTTGTGCGATTAAACTTTTCCGTACAGCGGTGGGTGATATCGATGCATGGGTTGGTTAACGACTTGAAAGTTTTTTTTAAATTTTTCCTTTAGTCAATGGCGTTGTGCGATTAGCACATTTAGCCAGTGACAAAGTAATTTTTCTTACAAGTGTACATATAAAAATGATATACCAACCCCTTGAGTATCTCAGTAAAGATGTGGGCATTACTAAAATCTCACGCGGATTTCTTGAGAGAATTTGAAAAGTGACGTTGCACTGTTTTGTTTCATTTGCGAACACTCATGCACGCTCACGAACACTTAACGGTTAATAATCCACCATTATTTCACATTAATATTCAACATAACACAAATTCTAGAAGATAAAACAAAACCGCAGACATGACGCTTCACTTTTCCGCCAAGGAGTCATTTTAATGTTTTATTGGAAATATATTATTTTTTTATGTGATGTCTTTTTTTAAGTTGGTTTTTAATATGACTCCGTTCTATCTGGTGTTAAACGACGACTGTTCTAGTTTAAGATAAAAAAATATTTACACAACCAATTTTGTTTGTTACTTCTTGCGTCATTAAACTTAATAATATAATTATAATATAATAGTATCTGACAACTCCAAACGGCTGGTTGACACTTCCCATGACCCAAGGGCTGGCTTTTACCTTGGCCAGAGGCTAAGCATTGCCACACAACGTGGCAATGCTGCCAGTCTCTTGGGTACATTACCAGTCGACAGGGACGCGGAGGAATTTTTTGACGCCATATTTTAGTTTCGTAATAGTTTTAGTTAATATTTTGTTGTTTTTAGTACGCTTACAAATATTATCTACACAAATATAATATAAGTTTATTTTATAAATAATGTTACCAATTATTTAAAAGGGTAAAAGCGAGGCGCTTCTAGCCGCTTCTGCTTTTATGCTGGTCCGCACACACAAACAATAGGGTTCCGCAGAATATCAGCGTTGCAGGTGATGTTCATGCTGCAACATTTGCTGAGTGGGGTCCTTTCCAGTTTATTTATTTTATATCTTATTTTTTTGTTTATTACTTTTGATTTGAAACTGAATCAATATATTGATTTCATTTGATTTGATTTTATGTTAGGCAGAAGCGGAGTCCAGATGCTCCACAGATAGTGGAACAGGGTTTGTGCCTCACCAGTCGTCGCAAGTGGCTTCACACCTCGTTTTTTTCGTTTCCTCGCCATCATGCGTAAGCGGGTTGCACCTCTGATGAGATGGGTGCGGGGCGGTGCCAACAGCCCTCTGGATACTATAGCGGACAGGGTGGATAGCCCTATCCTAGTACACTGGGCCACGTTACAAGTTATGTCAGGAGTTTGGGCCGCAAAATATATATTTTAATTAAATTATATTAAATTAAATTATACTAACATAGCATGTAAGTTTTTATTGTATTATGTATTACTAACACACTATGGATGTATGTCTGAAAATAAAGAGTTTTATTATTATTGTACCCTTTATTTATTTTCTTTCTTAAAACTAGATTTTTACAATATTTTAATATAAAAACAATAAAACATTATAAAAAACTAATTCTAGAGTACCGCCAGCAGCTGGGCAAAAGGGCCCCATGTTGTAGAAAGGAGGAAATACGTGTAAAAAAGTGCATTCCGTTTTTTTGGCGATAAATCAGCCGACATTTTACTAATTCAATATACCTATGGATATTGTGCGCGGTAGAGATAGAGATATAGACTCATAAATGTAATTCATTCATTACCTAATTATTTCATTGTATGATCTTTTTCCAGTGAGATGAATGAATGAATGAATGAATGAATGAATGAATGATAATTTTATTCGGAGCAATAACATTTAAACTTAAACATACTAAACAGACACAACTAGATGCTACCGAAATGGTCGCCACTCAGCTTGATGCCGTGACAAAGATATGCCATGGCGCTGATTTTCTGTGGAACCAGTGAGAGGGAGGCGCAGCTCCAGCAATTTTTATATATAGATACAAGATAATCGCAGTGAAATGGTGTTGAAAGACAGAACAAATAAATAACGATTTTAATTCCGACACAGTACAGCCTACATTGGTGTTGAAATACAGAACAAATAAATAACGATTTTAACTCCGATTTTAATTTTAATTTTAATTCCGACACAGTACAGCCGCCTAAGTTGTAAAAACCTGAACCTGAAAAAGATGTTTTTTTAGTTGTAACTTGAAAGTTGACGCGGCTTGAAGATGTGTACAAATAATTATATTCTACGCTATAAAGTAGGTATATTCTTGCTGTTTGAATTTCTGTGGCATTAAGTTTTGAGAGGATAATTATAAATTTATTCGTTTTAATAATTGTATTGTTGTATTAATTGTTAATTAACGCCTCGGTGGCCCAGTGGCAAAGCGCTCGTTGTTTATGGCCCGGTGGTTTATGGCACGTTCTCCCTAGGGTAGGCTCGTACCCCAGCAGTGGGGACATAAAATGAGCTGGTGATGATGGTGATGATGATGATGAGGTCTATTGGCACCGGGTGCTCACAAACTCTGTAAAGATATTTCTATATAATTAGTAGAAACCACCCGGGACCCCAGAGCCAGCAGCTACTTGGGCCAGCGTATAAGCTATCCGACGTGGCAATGCTGATAGCCTACTGGGCACTCAGCCTGATGAGGATGATTTGGGGCATCTTTTTATTGATAGTTTTTTTTAAGTGGTAGTTATAGTTTATAGTAAAGTAGTTTATAGTAGTAAAGTAGTTTATAGCAGTTAAAGTGTGATTCGATTTTTTCGAATCATAGCCCGGGTTTGTGATCACCAACCTGGCAATGGCTCAATCACCAGTCACCACCAAGCGTGGTGATGGAGCCATTACCAATCAATTGTAGTGATGACTTAATTTATATGATGGAGGCCTTTGGGAGCAGTGGGAAAGTCATAGGCTATTTACTTCTTTTTTGTATTCATTGTATTGTATGGTTTGTGTCTTGTAACTACGACAAAGCTAAATAATAAATTATAAGGTATTCATTTAGAATTGATATTTTCATATATACATCAATTTTACCACTTAAAAAAAGTCCTAGCAATAAATAAGGTGCAGTTCCCATTAATCAGCCACTAAACAGCTATTAAGTTTTCAATTGCTGGTATAACACTTGGTAACAAACTTATCCTATAACTTACTTATAACAGGAAAATACAGCTTAAGCCCGGGCTAAGGTCAACCTAAAGTTAAACTACAACTAACCATTTAATTGGAACGTTCTGCCAAGTCGGGCATCTCTCGAATCAATTACATTATTAATAGCTAGTAGATTATTGTACAGATGTATCTAAATGGAAGGTTAGCTGACTCTTATCAGGACGGTTTCCAGGCACTTATCAGTAGGCTATCAAAGACTTATTAGGTAAGTCATTAGTAACCAATGGGGAAGTTTGGAAGATACTTTAGAATAATGCTATATTTTTTGATTATGGTTCTATTTTAATATAACTTTGTTATTATTATTATTTTGTTGCGAGCAAATTACAATTCGGAAATTCTTGAAAAAAATTCGACGCGCGGGATTTGAACCAGCACTTATAACATACAGGGTCAGGACGTGCTCTGCCAATAGGTAAACAGTAATGAAATGCGGGCGAATTTGCACAGATAAAAAATATTTAATCTGTTCAAATTCGCCCGCATTTTATTAAAAGAAACCTTTATATTTTTGTTTATATAAATATGTATGTGTGTGTATATAGTAGATTTCTATAACATTAAGGAACGCATTTTATCCGTGTTTCCATGAAAATGATTATCTCCTTAAATAACAATTTAGACGCTTTCAAAACTGAATCGAACAAACCCAAATGTAGTACACACAACCATAAATCACTTCCACAATTAAACACAAAAGCAAACACGCAATAAATCAACGCTGGCGCACATTCGGGCGTTAATTCCTTATCTTGTTTGCTTAGAGTCCAATATTGAATGGCACCGTCGGTACAAAAGATATCTCTTGACGTCATAAGGCAACGCTGATCTGTTTGAGCTGAAGACAGGTGTACGGAGGCTTTTGATAAATTACTTGCAGAAGGCTGGTGTGAGAGCTTTCGCGATGCTCACAAATATAATTTAATGTAAAACGTTATAATAAGGGTTATAGCCAACCTTCTATCGTCAAAAAAAGTAAATAGCCTATACCTAATTGTCCCACTGCTTTAATGTATCAGACTGATGCCCGATGACTCGTTTGCTGGTATAAATTGTTAAAACACAGGAGGACAAAAAAATATTTTCAAGAACAAAAATTGTGTTGTCCCAAAATTAACCAAGAGTGTCAACCGTGTTTACGCAACAGTGAAAGCCAACTTCGCACATAATTCGGACGGAATACAATTAGCGTGCCGCTAACTAAGCATGTTTATTATTGCGAAGTTTACTCCTATAAGCTTCGGTGGCAGGTTGTGTTTTTATTAGACAAGCGCATTCGTCAGTGACAGCTGTGAGACGTTTCCAAGTTAGTCAGAAGGACAGGATGCATCTAGTACGTGACGCCTTAAGAAAAAACACCAAAAAGTTAATGTTGATAAGAAAGCTAACAAGCATTGTATTAGACGCCAATAAAAATATATTTTATTTGAAAAAAAATAAAACTGTCCCTTAATCAGTCAGGACAAGAGTAACGCGCTGCAGTAAAAGATGATATATGATAATGTACTTACTCGCTTTAGTTGGTGGTAGGGCTTCTTATAAATCCGCCTGGATAGCTACCATCATCTTATCTAAATATGTCACCATTACTTCAATGTGGCATTGTGGTATTCCGTCAGTTATAGATAAGCCAGTTCCTCGGTAGTGAGGATTCAGGGCTTATGATGTGCTGCCAAGTGCTCCAACATCAGCATCAGCCCAAAATAGTCCTCTGCTGGACACGCCAATGAGCATGATCTGCGGCTACTCTCATCCAGCTCTTGTCAGCCACCTAGCGAAGATCGTCGTTCCACCTAGTCCGAGGGCGTCTCACACTACGTCTGCTGATAAATGCTTACCTGTAAGGAATTTAGAGCAATATATATTTAAAAGGAGCAAGACAGACCCAGGTGGAAGCTCTTATTATCGGAGGCCAAGGCTCTATTGAGTGGAGACCGCCTATCGGCAAACATAGTGTAGGACGCCCTCAGACTAGGTGGAACGACGATCTTCGCAAAGTGGCTGGCAAGAGCTGTATGAGACTAGCCGCGGATCGTGCTCAGAGAGGTTTATGTCCAGCAGTGGACAAGTATAGGCTGATGATGAAGACTCACTTTGTGTAACTGCGCTAACTTAGTAAGTTAGTAAGTTAGACTTAAAAACATATATATCGACGACTTAAAATTACCAATCGCCCCGCTCATAACAATGCTGCTTCCCCGCCCTTAGCCGAGCGAACAGAACACTTACAGACATTTGTTAATGACTAAACTTCAAGTTCGGAAAGGTTGGAAGCTGGCAACTCTGGCTTCACGAGCGGTATATAATTCGGGAGCCCTCGCATGATTTTGTACTTTTATTTACTTTGAGGTCATACGTCGCGGATGAAGAAATTTTGTAAATTTGTTCTTTGTTGTACTACCAAACTCCCAGCTCATGTATTCCCCCCTTGCTACACAACATGCGATCTTATGTATAAGATGCTAAGAAGCAATTTGTAGATAAGCAAGGGACTCCGTTTCTGTTATCATCAGATGGAGAGGAGTTATGTTTTTATACAATACTACAGTATTTTTCGATTTCTCAGATGTTTTTATGACTTTTCCTTTTCATTTTTTTTTTATTTAAACCATCCTTGTATCATTGTATCGATTCCTGGCTGGGTCGGGTAGGCATTTTATTTTTTTAATGTATTTTATTAATATCTATTAAGGAAATTTGACAGTTTGTAATAGTCTGATATGCAAGCGTGTGTGCAAAAATTAGGTTACCCAGTTCCTCAAATTCTTTGTCTTTGGAAGCCTGTACCTGCCGCTCCTCCCTGTGCCGGTATGAGAACTGCTACAATATGAACCTTGATAATCCCGCATATTTTGTACGACGCCCGCAAAGCCTTAAGTTGTGAAGTTCGTTGCAGCCACCGTTATCAGACAATTCCTCCGCTAACTATGCGGGGCACTTCGATATCTCAAGTATCCGCGTCTTGCGTTATATTGTTAAGTAAACGGTGCATTGCAAAGTCGGGTGTATGATATGAGAGGTAGCGTTTATTTTTCTTTAATATCGCTGTTCAAGTTTTGAGGTTAGAATAATTGGTCAAGTCTTTCTGAGTATACATTTTTTACGCCAACAATGTTTTATTAAAAAAAAAATTATACAGACGAAATAGGGTTTTCTCTTATTTTAAAGTCGGTTAAAAATAAAACAAAACTGCTAACACTTTCTCGCCAAGAAGTTAAGTTATTTTTTCTATGTATTTTTTCTTGGTGGTGCGTTGTTATTTTTTCATGTAACTCTGTTGGTGGTCCATAAATAAATAAAAATGTTTATATTTGTTTGACCAATTTGTCATAATAAACATGTTAGCAATACCCGTACAGGCGGCGGTTATTACACGGGGCGAACGGGGCCCTTATATAGGGCACAACTATTCAATTAGCATAGGACATGAAAAAAAATTAACAAAAATTCTAAGTAACTTCATAAATTTTCACAGAAAGTTAGGATTCTTCTGTGATTTTAATGCTGACTGTACACACGCCTGCACTTCAACCTACCACAAACTGTCAAATTTCCTCAATAGACTTCGAAATGTATGTCTAAGTAATATGGCTGATATTGTATTGAAGAAATTTGACAGTTTTGGATAGGTTGATGAGCAGGCGTCTATACCTACTATGCTAAAATGTTAACCATTTAAAGTTGTAGGGTAAACGTAGATAGACAACGGCCACTAGACCACAGGCGGTATAATCCGACAGGCAGGGGCGAAACTCAAAAGGAATAGAGAAGCTTATTATTAGTTAAGCAAGCCACAGTATAAAATGGAACAGTAGATCATAGAAATAAAATGCTACAAATCGATCTTCCCTGTCCCTAGGTTGCCTGAAGATATCACTTTGTACAAGTTTTAAAAACTGTTTTTTTTATCAACGTATCTGTATTTTGTGTACACAAGAAAGTTTTCTATTCTATTTATTTTAAACTGTTAAACTACAATTTGATGATACATGGTCAAAAGTCCATAAAACGCGAGTAAATTTATAAATAGCTTCTCATTTCAATGTGTAGTGTCACCTTCGCATAAATTTCTTCCAGTTGGATGGAGAGAGCTAATAAACTGTAAGATCAGAGGTAAAACATACTCGAACAGTGTGTATTTTTTAATAAGCAAAAATAATAATAACGATAAATATACTATAATAAATAATACTGACCACCGGTAGCTTGGGCCCTGTCCCGCTGCTGGTGGTACTCTAGAATTAGGTTTTTATTATGTTTTATTGTTTTTATATTAAAATATTGTAAAAATCTAGTTTTAAGAAAGAAAATAAATAAAGAGTATAATAATAAATAGTAGTCTCAGGTTGGAAAGTTCGGGATATGGCAGCTTTGTATCTGGACAGGGTTAAATGGAATAGTAGAAACTTTTCACGAGCTCCTTAAATGTGTGAATATATTTCGCTCGCCTGCACCCTGACTATGAGCTCATAAAGCAGTATTATTGCAGTTGTGGAAAAGAACGCGAGTATATTCGCCTCACGCGTCTCGTTTTCACAACTGCAATAATCCTGCTATAAGAGCTCGTGGTTACCCCCCTGATCGCAACTGGAAGTGAATTTCAGAGACGAACAGCTTGGACGGTAAAAGAACAATCATAAAAGATTGTGCTGTGAGCGCGAACCTGAACAATTAAGATAACTGAAACATACCTTGAGATGAGAAGGATAGGTGGGATTAAACAATATGTTGTAAAGAAGGGAGAGTATATGAGTATTCCGGCGAAGACGAATAGGAAGCCAATTGAGTTTGAAGCGGTACTCAGAAACATGGTCATATTTGCGTAAGCCAAATACGAACCGAATACAAACATTTTGATGACGCTCAAGTTCATTTAACTGGTCCTCTGTGAGTCAAGCAGGCGTCAGCATAATCTAGGACTGAAAGCATTGTTGCAACACCATAAAAAAATATATACACAAAAAGTAACAATTTAGAAAATGATCCGACTTATGGGGAGACCTATTAAACACAGAAGGAGGTAAAAAGACACCTTTTTGTGCTATTTGCACTATGACAAACTGTTTGCCGTTAAAGGTAGCCGCTGCTCCTGTCATCTCCACGTCCCCACCTCTAGGGAATAGCGACTCAGCTATGCACGAAGAACTAAGCTGAAACTATTATCCAAGTTTAAAGCATTATACTTAAACCACTGTAAGCGAACAGTGCATAGTTTTAAGGTAGCGGTGCAAGTTGTGAGATTTTGTATTTGGTTTTAAACAGGTATTGTTATTTTTCAATACATTAAGATAAGATGATAAGAGACGACTATAATTAATGCTGTAAGTAAAATAGCCTATATTCTGTCCCACTGCTGGGAAAAGGCCTCCATCATTGAAAACAAGTCATCGCACCAATTGGTGTGTTATTTGCTTAATCACTACGCTTGCCAAATCACAAACTGGGGCTATGCATGTATCGAAAAATCCGAGACACACTTTGCCTGGGAATTGAACCCGGGACCTTCGGGTATTGGATCGAGCGCTTTGCCACTCGGCCTTCGAGGCATAACGCTGTAAAGAAGAAGAAAATGCCCTTGCTGAGTTTCTTGCCGGTTCTTCTCAGCAGAAGGTCCCCCGCTCTGTGTAGACTTACGAACCGATGGCATAGTGACATTCATAAGAGTTATTTGTAGTCTAAACTGAGTAAATGATTTCGAATTATGAATTTTTAAATTTGCCATATATATATTATTTAAATGTTGTATATGTTAGTCATTATTTTTTTTATACTTCTCTCTGTTTCTATGTTACAGGTTTTTTAATGTTAGATTTTAATTTCTTTAGAAGTACTTAAATGTTGTGCATGTCCTGTAATTTAAAAGCATACACCGAATTAGTCATTGTGTTATATTAAAGCAAATGTATTGTATATAGCTCAGTAACTTAAAAGTAAGACAAATATTTTGAAAAATATACATTACTTTATAATTGATATTATAAAAACATCCTGATTTCAATAGAGAAGACGTTTGGAATCAACTATCGGCCTGGGATCCCATCATGCAAACTAACTTATCCCAGCTGCAACATCATACTGCCAGACCAAAAGATATGATAAGCTCTTTCTGCGTAAAACGGAACGCACCCGATTAAATTGAAATGATTTTCTAATTAATTATGAGATGACCGACACCTCAGTCTCCTGTGACCACGGACCCTGCAAAGGGTTCGAAACGCAAGAATAAAAAAATACAAATGTATAAAATACACGCGATTAGATCCGCAAGTTATTTCATTTAAAATTTACTTTTATATTTGCACTTGAAAAGTCATATTTTTATCAATGGACTAAATGAGTTGATGATGATGCTGATGACTTTCAAAATTCAAAATTCAAAATCATTTATTCAGTTTAGGCTACAAGTAGCTCTTGTGAATGTCACTATGCCATCGGTTCGTAAGTCTACTCTGGGCGGGAGATCTTGTACTGAAAAGAACCGGCAAGAAACTCAGCAAGTGTCCAGCTCTTTTCTCCCTTACAGCGTCAAAAATATTGGAAAATGCCCTATCATAGCAGGATACTTTCCATTACAAATAAACACAAAATTATAGAAGACAACCACAACATGTAAAAAAAAAATATCACAAAATAAAAAAAAAAACTAAGTTAACAAATTTACATCAGGTAAAAGTTTCAATTTCCACAATGTCATATAGTACCACTACAGTACTCTAAAAAAAAAAAAATTGGTTAAGCAAAACCAAGTCAAACTACAGTAAATAATATTAAAAATAAGATAAGTATGCAAGAGCAGACCAGCCTTCACAGGCAGCACCCGTTCACGAGTATGACATATGAATCAGCCATCGCTTCGCTCAACCATATTTTAGGGAACGTAACGACTCGACGCACACGCCACCACCGCAGAGACAAATAAAGAGAGCATGACATACTCAAGATACTCTAAATAAAAACTTAATGATCTATTTAACGCAACGCTGTTTGTTATCTGTAGGACACTGCTGATAAAGGCTATCATATCAGTATAAAAATTATTATAAATTAATTTTATTATATTAATTCAAATAGAGTATGTGTTTTTCATTGTAACCAGGCTGTTTTATCATCTAAATATTCTTTGACTGTATAATAACCTTTTATAAGTAATAAAGACTTCACATGTTTTTTAAACTTATCTAAAGGTAAATCTAGTACAGCAGTACTAGTAGTAGTACAGTAGTTTCATAGTTAGTTACTTACTTACCTAGATGACTTAACTAGTGACCTAAGGAGGATTTTTGCCTAGGACGCCAAAACACGCCAAACACTATTTTCTGCCTTGCGTTGTTAAGCGCCAAAAAAAAGAAAAATATTTCGAGTTAAAAAATATACCAATCTAATAATATTTTTGAAATTTATTTAAAATATTGTGTCGGCAAAATTTATGTTTGTAATTTTTCACGCGCTTCATAATCATATTTGTAAGCAACATAGTCAATTAAAGCCGCGAAAGCCGGCCGCAACCAGTTTCGACCGGATCAAGCCGGTACTACGACACAGTGTGAGTAAGAGTAGTAATCTAACTTTATCGAAGCTTTCTTTATATTATCGCTTACTTGCTTTTGTACATCAATATTATAAAATCCTTTTAAAACCTTTCTTTCAAAAATACACATAAATACAAATATATGGCGAACATTTTGTTCCCTATAAGTTTGCAAGTTTTTTTATGTTTATAAAAATAAAAGCTTAATTAACTTAAATTAATAAAACTAGTAAGATCGGATGTCCATGAAGTAATTTTGTGATTCGGGTTTTTCAATGCATATCCTGGGTTTGTAACCAACTCGTATTTGGCAATTATGTGATTAAGCCGTTACCCATCAAAATTCAAAATTCAAAATTCAAAATCATTTATTCAGTTTAGGCTACAAGTAGCTCTTGTGAATGTCACTATGCCATCGGTTCGTAAGTCTACTCTGGGCGGGAGATCTTGTACTGAGAAGAACCGGCAAGAAACTCAGCAAGTGTCCAGCTCTTTTCTCTCTTACAGCGAATCAATCAATTGTAGTGATGGCTTTATTTCAATGATGGAGGCCTTTGCCCAGCAGTGGGACAGTTATAGGCTGTTTACTCACTTACTGTTTACTATGATAATTCAGTACCGAATTTCCCCTAGACAAAAAAAAGGTTCAAACACCACTCGTGGAAACAGTTCTTCAGTAGTCGAGGATTACGGCAAGCTTAACCAGTTGTTAATTGTACAAATTGCAACGCGACCGCTCTAGTTGCAGTTGATAAATTGGTATGACGGACACTAAATCGCTCAATGTAAGTAAACTATATGTATAATGTTACTACTACGTGTCGCTAGATGGCGTTACTTGTAAACGCGCTGAATCGCGCTATAGAGATTTTGGCGTTGATACGTATAAGGTGTTGGTTACTTTTTTTATGTTGAGCAATACATAGATACTTCCATACATTTATTGTTTCATTGTTAGACTATACGATAGTTTGCGAGTTTAGAGGGCGCGAGTTCGTACACTATAGCATACATTTTAATCGCAAATGCACTAAGCGAACGATCATTGTACAATTAACAGTTGGTTGCTTTTTTCGATAATTAGCCTGCGGGTGTAGAACGCTTCTCGCTCCACCATCAACAATTATAGTCAGTAAAGGACGAAATCAACTGCGTTGAATAAAAAAAAGTCTTTTTATTTTTGTAACATTCCACTAACAAGTACTTAAAGCAAAGAAAAATGTTTATATACTACTTACTTACTTATACTACGCTCGCACATATGACACGCGCGACGTGTTAATAAATTTGCAAAAAGGTTTGACGCCTCTGAATTACGGCGCCAGAGGTCGCCAACGGTCGGCCAGCGCAATTTATTTAGGAAATACACACTTTTTTTTTTCACCCGCCATCATCCCCACATAAAATACATTTTGCTTTTCCGACATTTCCTTCTGGGATTTATTGCTTGTAAAATTTAATTTCAGATTTTTCGTAAGATGAATTTTAATTTACGACTCGCAGGCCGCGAGTGGAATACCAAGCGGCACGTGGGCCGAGTGGAATCGGCGATGAGACAACGGCCGGTGCATATTTCTAGTTAATTGGCGTTTTTTTTATATAGATGAGCCTGCTTTTGGGATTCGGCTACAGGTTGTCGTTTCGTGTTTGAATTTCAGGGCCATTGCGGTATCCATTTAAAACAAATAAGTGAATTCAATTGAAACTTTCTCAGAACGAATCTAAAGATGTTGACAGTTAATAACCAACATAAAAAATTAAAAATGCAAGCTAAAGTCCACTACTTTAAATTGAACAAACCTTTTGTCAAATTTTACAAACAAACTGTGAACGTTTTTGAAAAGTTTCTTTCTCATTGGTTTGAATAAGTTAGAAGTCTAGAACTTTGAAGTATGTATGATAAATTAAAAAGAAAAACAAAGATGGGGTAGGTACCTATCAAAATGTAAATAGGTAAGTCGCCGCTAAATAGAAAATCTTAAAGTAACGACTAAGGAAACTGTATAACTTATCACTTACTGACACAACTTCACTGTAAACGTTGCTGTTATAGCGATTAACTTGAGTAAGATGGTAGACGGACTTAAGACCGATTTACACTTCAATAAGTACAGTAGCGAGTTAAGAAATCAGTGAGTTAAGTAACAAGTAGTGAGTTGTAAGTAGCGTCCAAACGTAGGCGAGTGAGTAACCATAAGTTGCCGTTCCAACTAGAAGAAAAATTTATATAATTATTTTATAATCACTGTACTAAACGCGCCCGTCTACATGCCCGTCAGTTAAGTTGGCGGGGTGCGGGAGACGCGGCGAAGGGGCCTTCTTCGCACTGGACTAGCCGAAAAATAGGATCGCGATCTATTCAAATCAACTTAATAAACCATTTACTACTTAACAGTAACAGTTTGTGGTAGGTTGATGTGCAGGCGTGAGTACCTTCCACTGGAAATGGAAGCTGTAATCTCTAGTCTCAAGACCGGTGATCTAACCGCTATACCTACAGAGCGTTGTTATATTGCAATCAATTCGTACATAATAAAACTGTATGCTGTACCTACACGAAGGGAAAATGGTTGCGTCACGCAAAAAGGTAGTAACAACCAAACCGTCGCGTTTAATTTAATATAAGTTAGGAAACTCGATACACCCTTTCGCAGTCAGCCGCCCCGAACTTCGCAAATCACACACAAATTCACACCTTAATTTCACTGCCAAACGATTCTGTACGAAAATCACATATTACCGGCGATTTCATACGAACTGTGTCGGTATCGATTACATTGCAACTCTCTCTCGCTCTTAGGTATGGTAGAAAAAGTGAAAGCAACATCCGTCCCGCTCACACAAAGGTACGGCTGAAATATACTTTTGCATCACTTTTCATTTCGTTCAACAAGCCTTTGGGACGGTCAGCAGAAAACGTGGTTCGCTAAAATTTATTATGTTTCGCTTGTATCCTGCATTCAATGTTTTGGAATCTGCAAAACAAGATGTATAGAATAGAATAGAATAGAATAAAACTTTATTGCATTACTGTTACATTTTTGTTTGCTAGGTTACATTGCATTAAAGTAAGAACAGTTACCCTTAACGGGCATACAATAGAAAAACACATTCAACAATTAAATAATTTTAAATTAAACAATTTCACTCAAACTGTTTTCTAAAGTATACGCGAACACTACACATTGAAATGAAACAACTTTTACGGATCTACTCGCGTTTATTTTACACATTCGTTTTAATTAATGTTTATCCTGACGTTTCGAACCCTTTGCAGGGTCCCTGCTGTCCTTTGCTCCCTGTGACCACGGACCCTGCAAAGGGTTCGAAACGTCAGGATAAACATTAATTAAAACTAATGTGTAAAATAAACGCGAGTAGATCCATAAAAGTTGTTTCATTTCAATTTCACTCATATTTTATTATTATACATTACAAACAAATTAAATATTGTAAATTATTATTATTGTTAATTATTACTATTATTAATAATATGTATGTATATATGTATAGCGCTGTATATGAATAAAATTTATGAAACGACGACGCCCTTTGATTTATTTGACCGCTTCACTGTCACACATATCCCATCGCGCACAAAGAAATTTGGTGACTCGTTTCTTTGTCGCACCTCCAAAAGATGGAATAGTCTACCAGCACATGTTTTCCCTCTTTCCTATGATATGGGGTCCTTCAAACGAGGCGTGAAGAAGCACCTTGTGGGCCGGCAGAGTGAGGTTGACTGATGCTGCGTTGTTTTCACGCTGCACCAGTTGTCTTCGCGTCTGGACTCCATTTCCACTTAACATCAGGTGGTGTGGAGTCATTTGCCGTGCTAAGTATAAAAAAAAAAAAAAAAATTTGAATGCCGCATCTGTTGTCAGCGACCACAAAATATGAAGCGACTCACTTTGAGTTGTATCCGGTATTCTTGAGTTATTCAAATCTGATACTTTAAATCGAACCCCCGATAGTAAAAATATGTTGCATGATTGTAATAGCTCCTTCTTTCTCATATTTTAAAATCTTGTATTAAGTCCTTAGACTAGAAAACTCATTTGTACTTGTATGCGATTGAGGCCACTGACTTCTGGAACGCAGATTTGAATATCCTAACTAATATTATAAATGCGAAAGTAATTTAGTTTCTTTATTTGATACGTTTTCATGCGACAACTATTTAACGATTCGTTTGTTTTGTTGTCATAGAAACTGTCAAAGCGGTACGAAGTCCGCCTGGTCAGCTAGTATACAATATAAGCAAGTCAGGAGATGGGAGTCAATCATTCTTCTCCGCAGCTAAAAAATAGACGTCCTGAATGGGTAGTAGGTAAAAAATGTATGGACGATTCAAAAGCACTTTTCTTATAGTTTATTTGAATAAAAAATGTTGACGTTCTCTTTTACTTTGATTAGTATTGAATATGTTATATTGTAGGTGTGCAATAAAGGCTTAGCCAGTGCAACTCGGTCGAAACGTAGGGTAATAAAACTATACCAAGGATACCTTATATTAGGCAGTTTAAGGTAATTCCCACTGAAGGGTTAGCTCAAAGTAGTACAAAAATACTAGTTAAAAACCATTTTTTTATTAGGTAAATTGCCGTCTTATGCTTACATTGTCTCTCTCTTTTCTCGTCCAGCCACAAAAATTTCAACAAAAGGTCTCTGCTACAGGTATCGCTCGGGGCTAACGCACCGAGTTTTCACGATATTTCACGTCATAAAATTGAATTAGACCTTTTCTCCTGCTGACTGCACCCCGTGTGCTCTAGAATCAATCTCACGCCACCGTACAGTGCACACCTGTTTAAGGTAAGCGTCAGCTCGTACGTCATTTTCTATTAAAACCTACCGACATATTTAAAATAAGTGATCGTTAGAGTAAACCAACTTTTGTATGGTACAAAGATGGGTGAACACGCTCAAGTTCCTCGCGACGCTAGACGATTTCTTATTTAGGAAAATAAACATATTACAGAAACACAAAATTATAGTTCTTAAATTGATAATAGCAAAACTACGTAGCATTCCAAAGCGATAATTGAATAAAGAAATATTTTTAATCTTAACTGAACGAGGGATAGTCAAAATTATATGCGACAGAATTGGAGGTAGATAGTTTTAAACAGTTCATAATGTACATAGTCAGTTCTAAAACTGACCATTGAAATCGTTAGTTAACCTTTAAAAGAAACATTACAACCAATACGTTCGGACCTTTTTTTTTATACGTAGCTCGACAATTGACTCAATTCCACCTGATGTTAAGTGGAAATGGAGTCTAGACGCAAGAACAACTGGTGAAAACCACGCAGCATCAGTCACCCTCACCCTGCCGGCCCACAAGGTGCCTCTTCACGCCTCGTTTGAAGGACCCCATGTCATACGAAGGAGGGAAAACGGGCCTGACAAAATGCTGAATTGGCTACCTGTTTGGCTGCAGCCGCGAGACTTAAATGTAATAGGGCACTATAGTTATGTTAAATACATTTTGTTTAAATTTTTTGTTGTTGTTTTATATTTTGTCTCATGTGTTGTTGTCAAATAAACTTTAGTTCATTCATTCAATAACGGCTTCTTAAAAAGTGACTATTTACACCATTTCGTATAATAACACAACACCATTTTAATTATAGGCAGTAATTACGTTTTGTACATGTAAATGAATTAATTAAGCGTGGAAGGAGCTAAACACATTTTGCGGTAATGAGTCGGGGAGAAATAACATTGTACACACGCCTGCACATCAACCTACCACAAACTGTCAAATTTCCACAATAGACTTTGAACTTTAGCACTAAGCAATATGGTTGAGAATGTTTTGAAGAAATTTTACAGTTTTGGTATAGGTTGATGCGCAGGCGCCTGTACTAATATACGAAACACATGCGAGAAAGTAATATCTGCCTCTCTACAGGTTGTTCGGCAATAGGTGTATAATCCTGAAACATAGCCTTGCAGCCTAGTGTAAAGAACGCCGAGTTATATTTATGCAAATCATATTTACGTAACGTAATAACTTAAATAACTTTTTGTTCAACCCTGATATATCTGACTTGTGTTTTTTTGGACCATGAGACGTTGACGTTGACGACCAATAACAATGTATTAGCTGGACTTTACTTTACTTTACTTGGTTTTACTTTGTAACAAAAAACCTTAATATCTAGGCCATAAGATGCTTTTCAAGCATGTTTATTATGTTTTTGTAGTACTGTACCCCAACTGTACACGAATATGTCGTGATCATACAAGTATTACTAAACATAATTTAGAATCTATATATTAACCTATTCATTATTATACTGACCACCTCCAGATGGGCCGGAGATATAGAGCTGGTCGCTGCAAAAACCTGGATGCGATCAGCTCAAAACAGAATGGATTGGCGTAACATGGAGGAGGCCCATGCCCACCTGCAGTGGGTAGATACGGGCTGAAAATGACGATGATGAGGATGATGATTTTGATACGTGTTGATTGAACCTGGGACCTTACCGTCATGCCTTGTTCTGTACTTGTACTTGTCAGAGACCGGTATTGAGTACTTAGATGACTCCGAAGCAGACTTAAAACACGCTGATGAAACGACCTGTTGATTTACATGTTGTGGTTGTCTTCTATAATTTTGTGTTTATTTGTGATGGAAAGTGTCCTGCTATGATATGGCATTTTCCAATATTTTTGACGCTGCAAGGGAGGAGAAAAGAGCTGGACACTTGCTGAGTTTCTTGCTGGTTCTTCTCAGTACAAGATCTCCCGCCCAGAGTAGACTTACGAACCGATGGCATAGTGACATTCACAAGAGCTATTTGTAGCCTAAACTGAATAAATGATTTTGAATTTTTTTGAATTATGAACTGGTTTGGATTGAGCGAGCGAGTACTTAGAGGCACTAGGGGGCATCCAGCGGCTGCCCGCGATCTTCACCAGATCGTCGGTCCACCTTGTTAGAGGCATGCCCACATTGCGTTTTACGGTAAAAAAAAACAATAAAAAAAATAAATCTAGCGTGCCCAATAAATAATTATTAACCATTGACATCATAACCGTCAAACGTTGAAGATTTTTACTATTTTCTCCACGACGACGCGTCCGACCCTTTTTGACGCAATCTCGACGGCCCATCTCGACTTTGTCAAGTTACATTTACGTTAATTCACAATTACTTGTTCTAAACTTGGTCAGAGTTCGGCAAAGGCACGGGGACACAAAACAAGGAGACTGCAGAAGATAAGCCCTTAAGGAACCTTAAGGGTGCGCACAATATGCCAAAAGTGCAGTCACGGTTAAGTTGATCGAATTGAAAATATTATCGTATTACATAAACAAAATATAAATTAAGTATTAAAGGGAATGTGTTTACAATTAGTCCGATCCATAAATTCTAGATTACCAAAACACTAATGTTAAAAAAAATTCCATTATCATTATTTGAACCTGCACCCTTCAGACATACCGGTTCAGGTGCTCTCCCAATTAAACTATCGTGGTTCTAACCAGCCCGCTGAAATTATTCAACACTATTTACTTTTTTACTTTGAAGGCCCATTCAATGTCAACAACTACCGTCATTAACATCCGATCATAATTATCACACTATAGTTTTTTCTACAATATCATATAAAGTTAGGCAAAAATCATAAAAACGAGTGGTGGCTTTTAGTTGATTTCTCATAGTTTATCTAAAATATTGTATCTCTGATTTTGTCTAAACAATCACCAGTGTGTAAACTACAAATCGTCTGTCTCATATTTTCGATTAATCAAGCGGTTATTTAAATTATTATTTTTCAAATTATAACGTAAATTCCCCATACAAAATTAGTATGGCCACGCGGCATCAAATAAATATGGACGAAGACATTTCAAATAAAATATATGACACATACGGACGGCCCACACTCGGAACAGTCCGAGCGCTGCTGTTTCGGGATTCCGTGTCCGCGAAAGGTTGTCTATGCGTGCGTTGCTCGAGAGCGTTTGTATGAAGCTTACCTTCTGCGGTCGCCTTAGTTTGTGACCGGGCCCTTGCCCATCAAACGTTCACGCTTCCTGAAGCCCATCAAATCAATTAGCAAACTCTAATCAGATAATAAAAGTCGCGAGAGACAACTTATCTGTTAAGAAGATTATAAGAGAAATTAAACTTTGAAAAATCTTACAAATAGAATAATTCAATATTGAAATATTTTTTTAATTGCATGACAAGACCCAATACCTACAATTTGGTCTTGTCATACAATGAAAGAGTATTTCAAGGACAATCTTTTAAACTTTGTGCAAAAAATTGTACTTTTATCATCTTTGAGGTCCCGGGTTCGATCCCCGGTCAGGTCAATTTAGAAATTCTAAATTGTCTCGGGTCTGGGTGTTTTCTATGTATAACAAGTATGTATTTAAGTATTTTAAGTATGTTTATCCGTTGTCTAGTATCCATCTAACGAGTTTCATAACGATGCTTCTCTTGGGCTAGATAAGGTGTGAGTGTAGAAAAGTTTTTTTTAAAGTTTTTTAAATAAAAACTATTAAAAAAAATTAAAAAACCTCTCCTGAATTTCAGATTTCATATTGTTTCTGATATTGTTTTAAGACAATCATAATTAATCTCATCACCATCTCATTTTATGTTCCCACTGATGAGGCAGGAGCTTTCCCTATGGTTAGATAGGAAGAACCATAAACATGGTTGTGTCAAAATAATGTTTTATTTTGTAATTCCATTTTCTTTTAATTTAAAGTATAATTTGATACAAACATTTATTTTATTTTATTTATAATTTATTTATTTATTTTATTGCTATGTGTTTGTATTTGTCTAGTAATTTGGTTTTTCTTAATAATATAAATGTAATTTATTTTATAATTTAATTTTTAATTTATTTATTTATTAATTTTACTCACATAGGCTCAGGTAATTATTGTAACTAACCCTAATGAGCCATGATGCTTAAATAAAATAAATGAATTAATGAATATACCAAGACATGGGCCAAGGGCGGATTGGTGGTTGTTAACGGCTGCCAATGCAGCCGGGACCAATGGCTTTACGTGCCTTCCGAAGCACGAAGAACTCAATATGACACATTTTTGATTTACTTAACCGATGACCGGCTTTTGCAAAAACCTTAGTAATTGCAGGCATTACATCAAAGTCATATGAAAGGGAAAGCAATATTAAATTTGTTGAAATGAACAAAAATGCTATCTAGCTTCAATAACAATTATATTAATATAGAAAATACAAATGTCTATAAATGCACTGTAACCGCGGAGAACGTTTTCGGAAGGAAGAAAATAAGTGGCGCCCTCTATAGTAGGTTGGTGGAACAATGTAGGTTTTTAAATTTCATTTTATGGCTGTGGCATGCTGTCTACGTTTCCAACAAAATTACATTAAATTGAATTGATAATTAATATATACTGTTATATATTTGATAAAGTGTTTAATCTATTTTTGTATTGTTTTAATACATAACAACAACGGTATTTAGCTACATACATTCATTAAGAAAATTTTTAGTAAAATCACCACCACAAGACTTATTTGTCAACCCTGAAAAAAACCTACTAATATTATAAACGCGAAAGTTTGTAAGTATGGATGGATGTTTATTACTCTTTCACGCAAAAACTATTGAATGGATTTTAATGAAACTTTCATACAGATCATGACCCAGACCAGCATATAGGATACTTTTTTTTCCCTTTTTTTTTTCTGTAGTCTTCGCGAACGAAGTCGCGGACAACAACTAGTGGTAAATAGTTTTATCTTTATTTGTCAATGTAAACGGAATAGACGACACAATGTAACAACGAACATAAACACATCCAGAGTTTCACAAAACGTTATAAAGTATCAAAAGCGACCACTCAAAGAGTTGTAGACTACAAAAAAGTTTTGCCACATTTTCATTAACCTTTTCTGATGAGATTATGCGGGGAAAAGTGGGAAAAAGGCGGACAGAGCGGGAAACCAAATGTTTTTCTCTTATTACCCCCTAAGGGTGCTTTTCCACCCAACCTGTGAAAGCTAGTTCAGCGTTTTTTTAAAGAGAGTTTGCTGTTAGCCTTAGTTTACAGCTTCATCGTACTTCTTTGGTGACAGCGAGAATGTTGAAGGGTTCAATCCGTGTGATAGTAACACCGTCAAAGGGTTTTCTAGAGGGAATCGCATCACGCCTGCCAATCCTGTCCCAGTTCCCTACTCCGTTTCCTGAGCTGAACGCCGAGGACGCCAGGATCAAGGCTCAGATCTCAGTTCGGTTGACCTGATCGTGGTGGTGGAAGCCCAGGTACATGTCTGTAGCTGGTAAAGAGCGCGTGTGAACTGGGCTATCGTACTCTTGATCTTCGAGTGCGGTGTCTTGGGCCTGTCCGAGTATGTAAATGTGTACTGGCATATTGAGGATCGGCCGTGGAGCTAAGAAGTACGCAGTGAAAAAATCGTTCAGTATCGTCGGCTTCCTTTCCCTTGCATTGTAAAATGGAGTAATCTTATTGGTGGATTTTTCATCGCGCTCGGCATGATTATTACCGAAGCAACCAGTTGCTAATAGCACAATGCCAACGCAACTGCTACTAGTTGCAGTTACTACAATCTTCTATCGCTTATATTACGGCGAGTGCTCTGAAGAACTCTTTGACCTTATCCCACCTTCTCCCTTCCTCCATAGGAGTACACGTGCTGCTCTCCGGTGTCACCGCTTCACTGTCACACATATCCCATCGCGCACAAAGAAATTTGGTGACTCGTTTCTTTGTCGCACCTCCAAAAGATGGAATAGTCTACCAGCACATGTTTTCCCTCTTTCCTATGATATGGGGTCCTTCAAACGAGGCGTGAAGAAGCACCTTGTGGGCCGGCAGAGTGAGGTTGACTGATGCTGCGTTGTTTTCACGCTGCACCAGTTGTCTTCGCGTCTGGACTCCATTTCCACTTAACATCAGGTGGTGTGGAGTCATTTGCCGTGCTAAGTATAAAAAAAAAAAAAAATCGGTCGGTTTATTTTAGAGCGCCATCATGCACTTTTCGTTCGTCGCTTCGCTTGTGTCGCTATCGCAGCGTTCTACGTCCCGTTATCTATACCTACATATAACAAAGCTAAAGAGGGTCGAAAGTCTGTACATAGAAGATATTCGAAAAAAAGTTGGCTGGCGATATTTAGAAACGATAACAGAACGCTTTCCAACAGTTCTTAGAATTTTTGTCTGTATGTCTGTTTACCTGTTTGTCTGTTTATTTGACCGCGCATCACGTGAAAATGGCTGAACGGATTTGGATGAAACTTTGCACATAGACAGACCATGACGCGGACTAGGATATAGGACACTTTTAATCCCCGTAACAGGTTCCTGTGGGATAGTGTTGTCTTCGCGAACGAAGTCGCGGGCGACAACTAGTACGAAATATGTGTTTTGGTAGCGATAAATTGCAAGTTATTGCGATTGTGACGTCACTTAAAGATCGGTAATGAGCTTGCCGCTCAGCTACATCGCTCAGTTGTAGTGGAAAAGTAGCTTTAGAGGACGCTTCGTGAAAAGAATGCAGTTCATTACTAATGGATGGACGTTTAGTATCGTAATGTTGAAAGAGGGTTGTTTTTTTTTAACACCGCGTTAGTTTAGCTGATTGTTGAACGTAGCCTTATTTATCTTGCACTTTTCTTATGTTTCTATCATCGCTTTTAAAACTACTCGTATATACAGGGTTATTGGAAATATCATTTTAAAAAAAAATTAATTAATATTTATTTATTTTTAAATCGGTACATTTTACACGGAGTTACACGGAGGGCAAATTGATAGCTAATGATCTTTACTATCACCCCTTAAAGAGATCGCGACGTATTTCCAATAACCCTGCATATAAAGTTAAGTATAATATCTATGAGACTAACAGTTCCAATACAGACATACTTCACTAATCAGCAATACTAATCTAGCTGGATTGCGAGATATTAGTAAATATATTGTTAACGTTTTTGTACCACTTTCGGTTTCCGATTTTAGCTTGTAAGATTTTAATATTAATACTGACTTCTTTTGTCAGTATATGGTACAGGGTAGTCTTAGTTAGCATAAATGTATTTTTAAGCTAAAATTACCATGTCCCGTTATTATTGGGAAAGCATGTTTGTAAGGGCTTTATTTGTAGTCCGAGGAGGGGGCACCGGACACCGAAGAACAGGTTATTCCTAGTTTGGTCGAAGGTAGCTTCAACTTTTGTCAACCAGCGTTGCCTCAATCAAATTTAGATACATCTTAATTATCTTACTCTCACTTGCTGTATGCTTGGTACAAATAAATAAATAAATTATTAAATGATTAAAATTATTATGAGACTAACCTTTTTACGCACCTATTATGTAATAGGCGTTTGTTTTATCAGAAGTTTCGTAACTGGTTCTGTGTTCTAATGTTTAAAGAAAAAATTGACCCATTAAGACATAAAATCAAAAATCATTAGGTACTTGAAGCATATGTAACATAGTCTCATTGAAATGTGTATAATAATATTAACAACCGGTATGAATTTTAAAAGTAATACATTTATTTAAAAAATTAAGCGAGAAAATATGTAAATTTCATAGGTTTAGATCCAATGTTAAAAACATTATAGTTTGCCTATGCCCAGCTGTATAGACGAAATAGAATAATACGGCGTAGTCTGAAGTGAACAATTTTTTTGATACCAACTATCATCAATAGCTCATTTTGGAAAGGGAAGATGAAATGGGAGAACGGGCCGTAAACCATTATGCGAGCCCAGTGCGGTGCCGTGGTTGGTAACGACCCGGGGCCAACGTCCTTACGTTCCTTCTGAAGCATTAAGGAAACATTAACCATATTTTGATAATGCTTACAAAAACCTCGAGTTCGATAGTGCAGTGGTTAACACGCCTGGAGCCCAACCGCCTAACCCAGGGGTGGGGAAATGGATTTAGAGACGTAAATAATTTTAACATTTCTGCGGGCCAAAGAGCATTTATTCTAAGACAAACCGATAACAAAAATAAGCAAGTACCTATAATAAATTTGATCATTAATCATTAGCTCATTTTATGTTTCCATGCCCCAGCGTGAGGGAAGGGATGAGGGAGGCTCGTGCCCCAGGGAGAACGGGCCGTAAACCACGGCCACCAAGCAGGCCCAGTGCGTGCGGTGCGGTAGTCGTTAATGACTGCTATACGGGACCAAAGGCTTTACGTGCTTTCCGAAGCATGGAGTAGCTCGAGATGATACATTTTTGGTCACCCATCCGATGACCGGTCTTTGCGAATGTAGCTTAACCTCATCGCTCGCAGACAGGGCACGTTAACCACTGCGCCATCGAGCTCCTTTAATAAATTTATTGTTTATTTAAGGTAAGATGACGGGTTACAATCGCGGGGTTGAAACTTGTCGCGAGGCGCCATTTCCCCATCCCTGGCCTAACCGATCGCTTTGGCTACGTGAATAGTTTATGACGTTATCTTGTCATTTCGTACCGCCTATATAGAAAGCTATAGCCTATATATATAGGTGTTGCTTTCATAGGCTGTTCTGCAGTTGCCAAGCAATTTTCCAAGCAATTCCGGTCATCGGATGGGTGACCAAATAATTATTATCTCGAGCTCCTCCATGCTTCGGAAGGCACGACTTTACGTAAAGTCGTTGGTCCTGGCTGCATTAGCAGTCGTTGACAACCACCAACCGGTACTTGGCCCGCACAGTGGTTTACAGTAGTGATGTACAAGCCCCGAGGCCTCCGAGTCCTTTTGTCTAGAACTCGTTGTCGTATACAAGGCTCGCCTCGTTTGTAATGAAGCTCGACGACTCGGGAGCCTTTTTGAGTGCTCGAGCCTTTTTAAGAGCTCGATCGATCTCGAGGCTTTTTTAACGCTCGAATATTTTTCAGCGCTTTAGTCTTTTCCTGTTCTCTAGTTGTGATGGACTGCTGATGAATAAGGATAAGTAGAGGTAAAGCACAATAGCTTAAGCATCTACGGTGCGCTTTATGACATAGACATTCACTTTTTTGAGTTCGGAGTTTGTTGAATTTAGGAGTCGTCGAATAATCCGTTAAAAGAGTCGAGCTCTGTAAACGACTCCGAGCCCTAAGTAAAAGGACTCAAGACTCAAAGCACTCGACTAACTGCATTATAACTAACAGAGACATTAAAGTGATAAACGTAAAGTTGAGCTTTTATTGAAGGCTCGCGTTCATTTTAAGACTCGAGTTCTTTTGAAAGCTCTAACTCTTTTGAAGCCTCGAGGCGTGGCATAGAGAGCTCGCGTCTCGTCTAGGTTCGGGTCTACGAGCCTACCGAGCTCACTGAACCCTGCCAATCCGCCTCGAAGCTTCAAAAGTAGAACTCGATGCCTCGAGGTCTGTACATCACTAGTTTATAGCCCGTTCTCCCCCTAAATCTCTACAAAAACCTATTTTATCTGAAAAAAGATAACGTGTTCATGATATAAAGTTCCACGAGCGGGATTCGAACCCGCGCCCCATGACGTGCCAGCTCAGGTGCACTACCAACTTTGCTATCGTGGCTCTATCCAACTCGCCGAAATTAATCAACACTATCTGCTCTTACTGCCGTACTCAGAGACGTCAGTTAAGTTTAATGAGAATTAAATGTCTTTCCTTCTCTATTTAGCACTATACATAGGAAAGTGACAGCAAGAGACTTAATTGTCATTAAAACTTAATTGACGTCTCTGAGTACGGCAGTAACTCTGTAAGCCAAAGGTCAATGTCGACAACCACGTCATCAACATCCTAATATTCATTTACTTAATTTATATTTTTTTTAAATGTCGTTCAGTGTCGCGGTCTTAAACGGTTGTTACTGTTAGTATTATTCAAACGATATAGATAAAAGACTTAACGGCTTTGTTAATTACCTTTTCACTTAAGTCTTTCGCTAAGTGACGCACTTCTCGCCGCGGGGGCAAAGTCGTAACATCGCTAGTAGATTGGGGCACTTTTGTCCTCAAGTGCTTGCGTGGGCGCTGAAGGGCCCTCGTCGTATCAGCTCTCGAGAACCGATCGAGGCCTAATTGTTTGGTAGCGAAGATTTTCATTTGTTTATTTGGCGTTTCATGACTCAACTTATACTATAGGTAAATGGAAATAAACGTTTCTTTGTTTGCTCGTCCTGTTGTGACATTACTTTAACGCATATTTTAACACTTAATATAAAGGAACCTTTCATGCTATCGTCTTCCGTCTTTCCTTCCTTTCAGCATAGTATTTTCCACGTTTACCTCTCCAATTTGCATCCACACTTTGCGGTCTGTAGCCTTTCCCGGGAAAGGACTCCATCATTGAAATCAAGTCATCGCTACTATTCATATGGGTCCACGTATGCGTCACAAACCCAGGCTGTGCTTAAAATAATCCGAAACATGGTTTGTCCGACCTGGAAATTTAACCAAGGACCTTCGGATCGAGCGAAGCACGGTGGAACTCGAGATGATAAGTTTTTGCTCACCCATCCGATGACCGGCCTTAGCGAAAGTTGCATAACCAAAGCAATCGCAGACCGGGCGCGTCAACCACTGCGCCATCGAGCTTCTAAGCCCGGTGAAGCTGAAAATGCCGTCTGAGGCAATCAGCAATCTCTCTCAAAAAAAAAAAAATGAGCTCCTCTGGAAATCGTACTGTTAACGATTCGATCCAAACATCCAATTCTACGCGCTCCGTTATACGCATAATAACTAACACAAATGCGCAGCGTCTAATGAAATAATACATTTTAAACGTAAACTGCCGTAAAGTTTCGCAATTTGCACAATTGCTTCATTCGCTTTATACAGTGGGGTACGGGGAAGCTTGTATGCCGAAGCACGTACACACGTCTGCACCTCAGACTACCACAAACTGTCAAATTTCCTGAATAGACTTTGAACCTTATGCTTACGGAATGTGATTGACAATGTATTGAAGAAATTTGACAGATTCGGATAGGTTTCTGAGCAGGCGTCTGTACCTCTAATTAACAAATAGCGGTGATACATCGCACGCACGCTTTGAGCCCTAAAATTATGATGAACAAGCCAAATTTATTGTTATTTATGATATTACTTCGCGTTTGCTCGCATTGGTGCGTGGGGTGTGTGTGAAGCACATTTTCTTTGGCCATTAGTCTTAGGTTGTTCGCTCGTTGGCTTATGAGCTAGCGCATCTTTTAACCAGATGTGGGGAAATACGTTTGAGCGTACTAACTTTCGTATGAAGGTCGACATACTAAGAAATGAAAGATGGGTTCACAAACTTAAGAAATTGTTTAAAAGTGTGTGTTGCTCGCATAAAAAAAAAGAAAAATTATAGGTATACTTAACCATCATTATAATAGATAGCTTGCTTTATTCCTATGTGATAATATTTGTGATTATGTATTTGTTTGTATCTGATGTCGATCACGTAGTTGGCAACATTGAATAAGGCTGTAAATAAGAGTGGAATGTTGTCGTTGTCTTCTTTGAAGACTGGCGAGAGTCGCCCTAATATTTTACAAAGTTGTACACTTTTGGAAACATGAAAATTAAATCAAATAAAATTTCTACAATTAACTTTTACGAACGTCTGATTTATTAAAGAATGAAATGAAAAGATAAATTATTTTTAAATCGCAAATAATTGACTGAACAAGACGCTTTCTACAGTGTAATAACTAAATGTATAAAACACTTCATAAATACGTTTCATTTGACGCAATAGTCATGTAAACCAAGGCCATTTTTATTTACTTACTAGTTAACCCGGCGGACTTCGTGCCGCTTTGACAGTTTCCATGACAACGAACAAACAATTAATTTTGTATTGAAAAATTAATTTGTCGTTTTTAGTATTTTCCGTTACTTATTATTTATGTTTCTCACCGCTTAAACCTTCCCTGAACTTCCACAGATATTTCAAAATCATAATTAGCCAAATCGGTTCAGCCGTTCTCGAGTTTTAGCGAGACAAACGGACAGCAATTGATTTTTATATATAAAGAAGGCACATAATATAATATTTAAAACTAATTAATATTTTATTACTTTTAAAATCATTATACGGTAGGTTCGCATTCTAAATGAAACATTCTTTTGCTTTTCTTATTTAGAGACAGACATTGACCAATTAGTGACGTGACTGATATACAAGTTACTTTGTGCGTGACTGTCAGTCACGTCACGTCATTTGACTTGACACATTTTCAGTTTCCTTCTGTGATAAGTTGTTCGTTGTGTTTAAAGTGGTTTATTTCATTGGATTTACGCGTGTTATATGGACTTTAGATTCTTGCCTTAGTGCCCCCTGGATTTTGATTTGCAAATTATTTGGTTTCTATTGGTAAAATGACATAATGTGGTATATGGGATTTGCAAGCCGCCGGGGTCATATGGAACCCTCTGCTTAATTTTTGGACGATTTGTTGATTATTTAAATAAAAACAAAAATGTTTTTAGTTACTCTTTATTTATTTCAACCTTTATCATACACTACAGTCAGAAAATAGGTAACATGCTATGCTATACATCTAGGTAAGTATACGGAGAATATTTGATGTACAACCAAGATCTTCAAAAATAAAAATACTTGCCTGTATGTTATGTTAACCCTCTGAGTCTCCGGTAAGGTAGATAGATACTTACTATGCTCTGATAAAATAATGGTTACTTTCGTTATTTGTCTTTGTTATTACCTACATATTCATCTATTTTATCATTCATTATTTGTTGGTAATAATTATTTGCGTTGTTTTTAAATAAAAAGTTATAAAATAAATGATTTTTACACTAACTTCTATATTTTTTGGTTATCAAACATTTATCTCTGTTGTCCCAACTTTAAAAACATAGATACAATTAACTTTTTGTTAGTCTAGCATAGTTCTTTATGTACCATTCGATTTCATCGATGAACGGGACCTATAAATCGAGGTCTGAAAATACATAGAAGTTCGCCAGTCTCCTTTCGGCGGGTTGGACAGAGCCATGACAACATAGTCTTTAGTGCACCTGACCAGGTATATCATGGGTGTGGGTTCCAAGCCCGCTCGTGAAAGAGTTATGGTTGCACGGTCCGGGTTTGTGATCACTAACCCGCATTTGGCAAGCATGTTGATAAAAAGCCGCTTGACGGCAATGGGGGGCAATGCGGCAAGGACGAGGCAGTGACACCAGCTACACCGGCGACGGCCGGACAATGACATTTATCTATCAACCTGATTTCAGCTCGTACGCGCGTGTATTTTATTCCAAATAAAGATATTTTTCTGTTTCTGCGGTGTCTTACTTAACTAGGCATCGTCGTAAACATTACCCATCAAATTGTATCATGACTGATTTCAATGATGAAAGCTTAAGCCCAGCAATAGGACAGTTATAGTATATTTACATTATATAACTAGATGGTGATATGAAGGCAAACCGATTTCCCTTAGTTCCAATAACATAAAAAAGTTTACATTCCATTGTAAAAGCAACCATAAGAACAATTTCCGTGAACGTTACCAGTATATCGTCAAATATCCACATTACCCATCTTATCAGTCAACGATCTGTCTTCAGGTATTCACAGCGAATACAGAACTCCCCAATAAAAGTGGAGCTCGATTTTACGACGACACAATATTGCATGCAAATTCACCTTTTTCTTACGAATATTGTGATGGTTGTATTGCTACAATACCGTGTGGTCGTCGGTGTAATAAAACATTTAAAAGTTCTATTACAAACTAGTGGCGCCCGCTCGCGACTTTGTCCACTTTTGCTGTTGCTGTTGCAGCCACCTACCGGGTTCAACCAGGAACCCATTGAAAATACACACAAAATTTCAATCAAATCGGTCGAGTCGTTCAGGAGGAGTTATACATAATAAAGATATACTATCACGGCAGTCGAGTGGTGAAGCGCTCGGCTTGATATACGAAGTCCTGAGTTAAATTCCCAGGTCGTCCATCGTTTATGTGGGAAGGACCAAGCACAACATTATAATATTATAGGCTGTTATGTAATTTCTAAGATATTGTGATAAGTCAGGCAAGCAGTACTTAACCTCGTTACAGACGCGTGCACGTCAACCTATCCAGAACTGCGGTGCGTGCGGTGCGGCTAGATGTGCGTTCAACTTAAATGTAAGTACGCAGAGGTTACTAAACCACTAGGGCTCTGACTTGTTTATTTTGATGTGACGTCATAACAGAAGTATTTTAATAAAAAATTAAATAAATAATTAAAGATGTTATGTCTGCATAAAAGATCTAGGACGGATACACTTTGGATCTTATATTGTTTTCTAAAGTTTACGCGAACACCTACACATTGAAATGAAACAACTTTTACGGATCTACTCGCGTTTATTTTACACATTAGTTTTAATTAATGTTTATCCTGACGTTTCGAACCCTTTGCAGGGTCCGTGGTCACAGGGAGTCTCTCAGGGAGATTGATATTGATATTAATTAAAACTAATGTGTAAAATAAACGCGAGTAGATCCGTAAAAGTTGTTTCATTTCAATTTGGATCTTTTCTTTTTTAACTACACCTTTCTGTTGCATGTTGTATACACATATATAAAATATTTTTATTTACTGGATTCACTTTATTACTCAGGAATAGACAACTTTTATGTATAAATATTAAGGTAGTACTACTAATATTATAAACGCGAAAGTTTGTAAGTATGGATGGATGTTTGTTACTCTTTCACGTAAAAACTACTGAATGGATTTTAATGAAACTTTCCTCATATACAGACCATGACCCAGGCCAGCATATAGGATATTTTCTTTTTTTTTATTGTAGTTTCGCGAATGAAGTCGCGGGCAACAACTAGTTTATGTATAAATGTTAAGGTAGTTGAATGTCGATATTTATACGATCGCTTAACAATTGCCTAAGTTAATTGGGCCAGTGTCTGCACTAAAACATCTGTGCTCAAACAATTTCAAACTGCCCCTGTACCATATTAATTGTTCAAGTTTCGAGTCGATGCTTCGAGCGGTACGTAGATTGATGCTAGATGTACGAGATTCTGTTCGTAGGAAGGTCCTGGTACAGGGTTTGAGAGTTCAAAGTATAGGGGTGAATACCTTCAATGTTCATAATACGTATTTTACTGACCACAAGATGAAGATAAAAACAAAATAAGATATACTTTAATATAACACCAAAACTACTAAACATTTGACAAAAACTAGGAAAAACTAGGTAGGTAAGGTAAGAACACATACAAAGGGCGATTTTATCACTAAGAGTGATCTCTTCCAGACAACTTTGGATGGTCAAGACGTAATGGAAATTCTTTGATTGATATCTTATGAATCCTATTTATTTAAAAAGCCACGGTGGTTGTGTAGCAAAGCGCTTGGTCCGATATTCAAAGGGTTCAATTCCCAGGTCAAGCAAAATTTTCGATGCATAGCCCTGGTTTGTGATCTGATCACCGTCCCACATTTTGCAAGCGTGGTGATTAAGCCAATTCCCTTCCATTGTAGCGATGACTTGATTTAAATTATGGAGGCATTTGCCCAGCAGTGGGACAGTGTAGGAAAGTATGGGCAGTTAATACTATTTATTTAAATAATCTGGCTATGGCCGGTATCAACATACTAGCATATAAACTGTCTAGAATATCATTAGCACTTAGCAATTCTAACAAACTCTAACTTCCAAACTATTTTCTTCCACCGTTCTCCGTAAAATTAAAAAGTCTTCAACGTTTAAATTTGCCTAAACACTTTCGTCCCAAATTGATTTTCCAAGAGAAAACTTTCTCACAATTTGTTGGCGAAATCCAGGGTTAGGCAACCGGCTGGTAATTTCCTAGATTTATTTTTTATTTATTTTTATTTCGTTTGAGCTAAAACTCTGGCGGTCTCGGCTGAATACCCCAGTTGGGCACACTAAAGCTATAGCATGAATAAGGCGGTCCAAAATCATATTCGGATAGTAAATTATATCAACAGTCAGGTAATAATTTTTGACAGCTAAATAAAAATGTGAAGTTCGTTAAGTGTGTACACACTTTTGATTCGATTAGACAATTTGATTGCTAGAATTGTGTTTCAGAAACACTAACTCTACAAGTGAGAGATAAGTAAAGTGTTACATTTACCACGATCAACAACAATCAATACATCAATACAACTTTTTACGAATCTAACACTCCCGTTTATTTTACACATTGGTTGTATTTGCCTTTATCCTGTCGTTTCGAACCCTTTGTAGGGTTCGTGGTCACAGGGAGACTAAGGTGTCGGTCGTCTTATAATACGTTTTTACCATGCATACCGTCTTTTTATTTTATTCAAATGCGATCCGTTTTACGCAAAAAGAGCTCGTATCTTTTGGTCTGGCAGTGTGGTGGGATATAATAACATATATGATGGGATGGTGGTAAATTCTGACCATATAATAGACCAGAGAATATTATTCTCTCTAACCTAAATAAAATAAAAACAAAGTGTAAAAATAGTGATCCGTAAAAATTGTTTAATTTGAATGCGTTGTGTTCGCGTAAACTCTAGACCACAATACCACGATAGCATAATAGGAAGTGTAGCTGACCCAGTTTGACAAAAGGTGCAAGTTCAAAATACCGTAACGTTGTAACACACACTGGCATATGGTGAGGTGTAAAAAGAAAAAGAAAAGGAGTCTAGTTATAAAACAGAAGACGACCGCACGACACAACACGACGACGGCGGGCGGCGTGCTATTTAAAAAGTTCACACTTCGCATCGCATGTGCCACGTCTGTCGTTAAGACGGAGCTCGAGACTAAAATTAAAACTCGTAAGTCTAGGTTTACTACCCCTCCCCGCCTGAGTCAGATGTAGGCACGTAATGATATAAATACGTTGGCTTGTTGGGCCATTAAGCGAGCGTTAAATAAATAAATAAATAAATAAATATGCCGAATGTATGTAATGTATACCACCCCCCCCCCCCCCCCTCCTACAAGACAGTGTGTTAGGGACATAAAAACTTGGTTATTTGTTATTTGAATACATTGTGAGGTTATGTGAAAAAAGTGTACATACATACAATGGGGGGGCCTTCCACTTCCCGACCTCAGATCGCCCGTACATTATTTTTCTTTTCATTTTTGTTATATTGGGTTTCAACCTGCTGTGATTTTGTTTGTTTTCAAAAATGATCGACCCTGGTCTAATAGTACATTTTACGTGTTTAGATCTTGTTAACCATTTTCAATACAACAATTTTTTTTTTTCGTTTTACAATTAAAAGTATTTGACCTATAACTGTTGGTAAGTGATGAAATGCCAAAGATGGAAACCAACTTGTCCTGAAATTTTCATTTTGCAGAGGAGCTAGTTATCGTCCCTTTATCAGATAGCATTGATTTTATGACAGGCTTAGATAAATGGGATGTGATTTTTAAAGCAGTGAAAATATTTCTCACGCTATAATTTTAATGACGAGTGCTTCCCCGCATAAGTATACAAAAACAGCATAAGTATATTACAAGGCGAACGTAGAACAAGCCCTACCACCAATAAATAAATAATAAATAAATATGAGACAACTTCACATACATTGTTCTGATCCCAAGGTAAGTAGCTAGCACTTGTTTCATGGAAATCAGAAACAACGACGGTACCACAACACACACCCAGACCCGACACAACCTTATACACTTCGAAATTCGAGCCAAAGAAACCATGAGCGGGATTCGAACGTGCATCAGCTAATATTATATTACTCCGCCTTTAACCGCCTCTGTGGTCTAGTGGCTAAGACCACCGGTTTAGACCCAGGGGTCCCGGGTTCGATTCCCAGCGGGGGTACATGTTTGTGTACTCGGTTTAGTTGGTGGTAGGACTTATTTGTCCGCCTGGCTAGCTACCTCTATCTTATCTAAATATGTCGCCATAACATCAATGTTTGTAGCATTGGTGTGTTCCGGCAGCTAAAGATAAGATAGTCAGTGCCTCACTAGTTGAGGATCACGGGTGAAGTGCGCTTCGATCATTGGCCTTATCATCACTTAACATCAGGTGAGATAAAGGCACTGTGCTTACCTGTTAATATAAAAAAAAACTATTTACGCTTACAGCGAAACAGCATCACTTTAAAAAAAATTAGTTTCATCATAACTGCCTTATTTATTTATATAGGTAAATATTGATCTCAGAAATCTACATTAGAAGCAATGTGTAAACCCTAAGAGGGTTTACACATTGCTTCTAATGTAGATCCGTGCCTAACTAAGACAAGCAAATCGTTACTAAATAAGACAAGCGTCTGAAATATAGAGTTAATACACATATTACATTATTATTATTACATTAATAATGCTATTATAAGGTTATGGGGTTGCGTGTGTGGTGTTCACTCCAAATAAAAAGTTCAGCTTACTTACGTAGTAGTGTAATGTCCAACATACACAAAGCACATATGATACAATAGTCAGAACAGAAGGAAATACAGAATAGATAGCACAAAACAAGCGAAAGCACAAACTACGGCACTATAGCGATAACACAAACTACTTAATACAATATGCGTAATTCAGCGTACAAACAAGGCAAGCTATAGCAGCGGGCGTGCGTCGAGAAACACGGGCTCCGCGCGGTGCAAGGATCTCGACTAGGGCGCTCGGCCGCGTACGCCGGCGCCTGCGACGTATTGCAAAACCGGTCGGACGGCTTGCAATATTATGCGTTTCCTTAGCACCGTCACTGGCGGGCGCATCATGTCATCCGAATAATTGTTCGGGTGATGATATTTATGTTTCTTGTTGTATAATTATGTAAGTGCTTTATAATTAATTTATATAATTGCAATTAGCTTTTTAGTATAAATTAAGTATTGTTGTATGTACATATATATAGTATATTGTGTGTTGTAAATAAATATAGGATAAGTTAAAATAAGGTAAACATAATGTAAATAATTATAATATAAGTTACCTACAGGGTCACCAAATCGCTAGTTTCATGGCCCATACATAAGTAACTACATACACACACATCGTGCCTCTTGGAATGCAATAAGGAACGTTCGGGTTACGAGTGGGGGTCACGGGGAGGAATGGGGAGTAGGGGGAGTAATGGGGAGTTGGGGGAGTGGAGGGGAGGAAAAACTGCGACCTTCCGTCTAATGATAATAACGCCGAACTCAAATGCGGTTTATTGCGTGGATTAGTTTTTACGATTGTAGTTTTAGGGTAAATATGAAGATTAAGCTGTGTACCTACGGCGATGTGAAGTGAAGCTTGTGAGTGAATGTCTGCGTTATGCAGTTGTCCGACTTGTTTGTGGTTGGAAGAAGTTGGAGCTAGTTGAGTTTGGAGATTGTTTTGTCTGCTATGTATGCTGTCTTGCAAATCATTCAAAAATTAGTGCATAAGAATTATAACATTTTATCAAAATAAAAAGAAATACGTCGAATGAATAAGATAATACTGAAGATCTAACTTTTTATAGGTTCGTTAAGGATTTTTTTTGACAATTAATATTATCATGTTCTTCTTAGTTGATTAAAACAGATATAACAAAAACATCAAAGTGTTTAGTTTCCCTATATGCTACATCTCATAATATTATGATGATTCCTCGAAATGTCGATGATAAAGGTATACCTTTCAAACTTATTCTAAGTTGCGTTAAAACTGTTCAAGAAACTTTGTTTCAAACAATAATTGTAACACTAAAGGTCTCTGCCCACTAGACCGTATGACCATGACCGTGTTAGGAACGTATCAGGCACGGAAACTATCACGACACGGACCACTATGCACACTACCAAGTATCAACAGCGTATCATACCCGTGCATGGTACGCGACGGTGTTGGTCGATGATGGAACGGTCTAGTGATAGTGTCATACATTTCAATTCAAAGTTTTTTTTTTGCCTGACAAGTTTTTAGCACGATCATGATATGACACGGTCTAGTGGGCAAATACTTTAATGTGTTCTATCATCATCAATGACCACAATAAAACGAACCGTTTTGTATCGTTTTAGCGTAATGTAGTACCAAACATTTCTTTTCTATAAAATACGGAGCCCTAAACGTAGGGTAGGCAGAACAAAGGCGGTGTTTTTCGATAGGCCACGAATTCTATCAGGAGTATTAGCATATTCTCATTAACTTGCTCGCGTTTGGACAACCGCGACTTAGAGGGCAACGTGAGCGCCGCACAGTTGCGACAGAAATTTACCCCAAGATCTGTCGCAACTACAGTTTTTTTTTTTAATATTAATATCTACTTATTTTAAAACACTTTACCTATCACTTGGTTACTGATGGTAAACACAATGAAAGTTGGTATGAGGTTATGAGGTTTGTATTTAAAAGTTCTCACAGTACACACAAATATATATCAGTAAAAGTAACCGACGTTACGTTATGACAACCATACGATATGCGCGTACAGGAACGACTGGCGATGCCGTCGTTTGTTCTGGATCATTTTACAAAGTGCTACGTTAGCATTAATATACAATGTTGCGACACCATATTGCCGCTACAACACTATAGTATTTGTAGCGGTTTGCACTGTAACTGTAGCATTTTTAGTTAAATACAGGTACACTCATTCTTATTACAAATTGTGCCAAACTGTGCTATTGTTACAAAGTCTGCCAAAAAGTTTGTGACCAATAGCGACAGAATGTGACCTAAAGTTCTGTTGCAACTAATTTTTTTTTTTAATATATATCATTAATTTAAAGTATTTGAACCACTAGCGACAGAAAATTTTCTTGATTTCGCATATAACTACAGAATAACTTTTAATCAAATAGGCAATATTTTACGACAACCTTAACTGATGTTAAACAGGGAAACCTATGATTGGCCATAATCTTTACCTACCTGAAAAATTGTATACATTTTGTAACGTTGTTGGTTTTCTTAATAAAATAAATAAATAAATGTTAAGTGAAGATGTGGACTACAGTTGAAAATGCTTACCTAAAAAAACGTTTTATTTTTCACTTTATTCTAGAAGACGTCTATATTACATATTGTTTTCTAAAGTTTACGCGAACACTACACATTGAAATGAAACAACTTTCTCCCTCCCTCCCTCCTTTCTATCTCTCTGTGACCACGGACCCTCCAAAGGGTTCGAAACGTCAGGATAAACATTAATTAAAACTAATGTGTAAAATAAACGCGAGTAGATCCGTAAAAGTTGTTTCATTTCAACGTCTATATTATTTAGGAAACACATACGCAGGCAAACGAGTGAGTCGATTCCTTAGCTGTTCTTATTTTAAAATAGTCAGTAGAGTACTTCGACTCTGTGCGGGCTACACACACATATCACTTTAGTGTATCTCAGAAACTAAGCTTTCACAAATTAATGCTCTTCTAATTCGATAATCAGTTTTATTTTACTAATATATTCCAACTTAAATACCAATAGCATAAAGCAAATGATTAAATAAGTCATAATATAATTTTGATTGTTTTATAAAATTGCATGTAAAATATTTTTTTTTTTTTATACTTAGCACGGCAAATGACTCCACACCACCTGATGTTAAGTGGAAATGGAGTCCAGACGCGAAGACAACTGGTGCAGCGTGAAAACAACGCAGCATCAGTCAACCTCACTCTGCCGGCCCACAAGGTGCTTCTTCACGCCTCGTTTGAAGGACCCCATATCATAGGAAAGAGGGAAAACATGTGCTGGTAGACTATTCCATCTTTTGGAGGTGCGACAAAGAAACGAGTCACCAAATTTCTTTGTGCGCGATGGGATATGTGTGACAGTGAAGCGGTGACACCGGAGAGCAGCACGTGTACTCCTATGGAGGAAGGGAGAAGGTGGGATAAGGTCAAAGAGTTCTTCAGAGCACTCGCCGTGATAAAAGCGATAGAAGACGCTGAGTGACGCTATATCTCTACGCAATTGCAGGTGTTCGAGAGTATTAGTTACCTCTGCATTGCCGATAATACGTACAGCGCGACGCTGCAATCCGTCTAAGGCATCGAGAAGATACTTTGCGGAACCGTCCCAGATGTGCGAGCAATACTCCACGCAAGACCGTACCTGTGTCTTATTGCATATTGCTTGCAATATTGCATATTGCTTGCTGTGGTTACCTGTAATTGTAAGGACAGTTAGTTTTAAGCAAATCTGTATTTTATATTTATTTTGATTTAATTTCTGTATAAGTTGCTGATCTTAATAAATAAATAAAAAATATATTTTCAATGCGTTTAGTCGTCAGCAGTCAGTTGCAACACTATGGCGTCCCAACTGACTCACGAAATATGAGAAGGGTTAATTTGGGTCAAAACGTGACGGAACAAAAGCATTTGCAGACGAATATTGTGGACGCACGCGGCAGTGTCAGATATAATCACGTGTTAAAACCGTTTTATTCCGACCTCAAAGGTTAAAGGGTGAAAATGTACTTTTAGTATTTTGAGTAGGTCTGAAGGGTTCTTGACTATTATTACGATTGTAATCTTGAATAAAATGTTTAAATTGTTTTAACGCACACTGCCCTAGACGAGTAGCATGACGCTTATAGAATATAAATTAAGTATTAGGTATACGGGGTTGACATAAACGTCGGTTATACGTATCGTTGACTTATGTCGATCCTATATAGTAATCATTGTATTATAAGTTTTACTTTTTATTTTCAAGTGCTAATTACTGCACTGAAGCAAAATTAAATATTTATAAAATTTATAAAATACAGTGAAAAAATGAAACGTCCACCCGACTCAGTCAGGAACCTGGGTCTTCCGCAATCCGGGCGGCTGCACTGACCGCTATGCTACCGGGAAAGCTGACGTAAGCACTGAACTTTGTCACTGCTTTTTAATTTTTGAGTGCTAATAGCGGCACAGTGCCATCTTGCTTGGATAGATAAGTACTGTGCCGCTATTAGCACTGTCGTTGCAACCGATGGTCATGCAGATTCACCTTTGCAGATGAAATACCATAAATTTGATAACACGATGCTATAGTAAATTTTACTTTTTATTTTCAAGTGCTAATTGCTGCACTGAAGCTAAATTAAATATTTAAATAAAATTAATAAAATACAGTGAAAAAATTAAACACCTACCCATTGTATTATACTACTATTTCTAATGAATGACGCTAATACGTCACGCCACATTCTCCTGAATTTCCGTCGAGCTCACAAAGACTCGACGAAGAAGCGAGTCTATAATATAATCACTGGAATTGACGCAGGTGGTCGTAATGAGTATTCCCTAGTAAAGAAAAGGTTTCATTTTTATGGGTTAGCACAGTGCCTTGATCTCACCTGATGTTAAGTGATGATAAGGCCAGGCCAATGATGGAAGCGCACATCACCCGGGATCCTCAACTAGTGAGGCCCAGGCTATCTTATCTCTAGCTGCCGGAACACAACAATGCTACAAACATTGATGTTACGGCGACATATTTAGATAAGATAAGAAGCCCTACCACTAACTTAACAGAGTACACAAACATGTACCCCCGCTGGGAATTGAATCCGGGACGTTTGGGTCTGAACCGGTGGTTTTAACCACTAGACAACAGAGGCGGTTAAAAGGTAGCTTAGGCATTAGGCATACCTTTTTCTGTACCCGACGTTTCGGCCGCGTTGCCCCGGCCGTGGTCACAGGCTGACTGGCAGCTTACGGTTCGATTGACGATGGGTACTTTATAATTATGCTTAGGAAACATAAACTAACCAGTTATTTAAAATAATGCAATAACATTGTTTTAAAAGATGTGACAATTATTTAGAATTCTAAGCTTAAAGCTTATATACGGAACGGACGTATATACGGAATGTACACACGCCTGTTCATCAGACTACCACAAACTGTCAAATAGACTTTGAACTTTATACATTTGGCATATGGTTGAACGTTTATTGAAATTCAAAAATTCAATTCAAAATTCAAAATTCAAAATCATTTATTCAGTTTAGGCTACAAGTAGCTCTTGTGAATGTCACTATGCCATCGGTTCGTAAGTCTACTCTGGGCGGGAGATCTTGTACTGAGAAGAACCGGCAAGAAACTCAGCAAGTGTCCAGCTCTTTTCTCCCTTACAGCGTCAAAAATATTGGAAAATGCCCTATCATAGCAGGACACTTTCCATTACAAATAAACACAAAATTATAGAAGACAACCACATGTAAATAAAAAACAAAAATATCACAAAATAAAAAAAAAAGACTATAATACTACAGTACTAATACTACAGGACTATAGTACTTGCTTTCGGCGTCTGAAATTAATTCAATTTTGTTGTTGTCGTTTCCTTTTTCTGTTCAATTTAAGTTGGTCCGTATTCTCTTTGTAAATATAACTTTAAAGTCTCCAAAGTTGCCCATTATTAAGTGTCGGGGGCTGTTGAGGAACTTGCTACGAAATTTGTGAAGCACTTCTGGGACTTAGGTACTTGGGGGAGCTTAGTTAAGTTTTAGTTTAGTTAAATATCGCAGTTTTTTTAAATTTATTTTTTTGTTTTTTATATTTTTTACAAGTAAGCATGTAGCTCCGTGATTCGGAAGGCACGTAAAACCGTTGGTCCCGGCTGCATTAGCAGTCGTTAACAACCATCAACCCGCACAGGGCCCGCGTGGTGGTTTATGGCCCGTTCTCCCTGTCTGTCCATCGGGAGGCTCGTGCCCCAGTAGCGAGGACATAAAATGAGCTAGTGAAAAAACATATTTAGCCTTAATCTCAATTATTGTTAAGTAAAAGATAATAAGGCCAATGGTGGAAGCGCACTTCACCCGGAATCTTCAACCACTAAAGAACTGGCTATCTTTTCTCTAACTGTCGGAACACAGCAATGCTACTAACATTGTATAGCGGCATAATTAAGATGAGATGGTGGGAGCTAGCCAGGCAGACTTAAAACAAAACAAACCAAACCAGTTACTATAAACATACCCAGCTAGTAAATGGGGAAATGTGAAATCTGTTTTGAAGCACTTTACAGAAGATTTACTCTGGTTTATTGGTTGGTAAGGTTTATCTAGTTTCATCTATATCGTTTGTAATATTGAAATGTTATAATATATTTATTTAATCATCCACATAAAGGACCCTGTAGAGACGCCTGCACATGATCTTATCTAAAACTAACAAATTTCTTCAATAAATGTTCAACCATATTACATAATATACGGAAAGTTCAAAGTCTATTAAGAAAATTTGGTGTGTACAATAGTAGCATGTATAGAGTGATTGATTTATTTGCACGTGTATTGTTCGCATCGCTTCTAGGTAACAATCCAAAGAACCAGTACAGTTTAGTGACAATAGTGGAGTCATATCGTCGTCAGCGGCGTCTGGGGTATGTGTGATCCTCTCGGCAACACGCGCCGGTATTGAAAGCACTCAACCACGGCAGCTGTGGGGGCACCACTCGTTTTACGTTTCGTGGACAAGATATTTAAAAAAGTAAAAAGAATTATACTTACTATTTACTTACTTACTCCGCTGGCTCAGCGGCCCTTAGTGGATCTTGGCCTCCGATACAACAAGACGCCAGTCTTCCCTACTTTCTACCCTCTCAGATCACTGGTTGATCTGGAGCCCTTGTAGGTTTTTCACAACTTCAACCTTCCAGCGGTACCTGTATGTATGTATTAAAAGAATTATGGTAGAATGGAATAATAATAAGAGATAATAAGATTTGAGTCCAGGTGTAACATAGTTCACAGCTTTTGTTCTCATAAGTTGTGTTCCATATGTAGTTTAACGGTATGAACGATCCGATCAGAACCCTTCGGAGAATCTAGTTGGGAACGGGGACACTAGTGCGTGATGCCATTCCCTCTAGAAAACCTCTGGCGGTGTTTAATTTCGCATGGCTTGAGGAACCCTTTAAGTTTCTCGCTGTGCCAAAAAAGGCTGCTAGTATCCCTACTACTACAAGTGCTAATGTCATTCCCCCTAGAAAACCTCTGACGATGTTTCGTTTAACACGGCTTAAGGAACACTTTAAGTTTAATAATAAAGTCCCCCCCTATAAAGTCCGGTGACACAAAATGCTGCCTGAGGCAATCAGCAACTCTCTCCAAGAAAATCATCGGTATGATTCTGAAGGTCATCAACTCATCGCACAAGACACACCTAGAACAACAGGTATACACACACACACTCATACATCTATGCGCCCACATGCAACACATTTAATTATTTAATATCTAATTACACTACTCTCCTGGAACACACACACATACACACACACACACACACATACCCCCACACACATACAAAAAATGCTGCCAATAGCGTATCACTACTTACTATTTTCTGTTTTTATTACTTTTGAATTAACGTCCATATTGTTGTAATTATTGTGTTTTTCAAATTGTATTTTGACACTTTTAAATTATATTCTATTTTGTTATGTAATCCGTTTAAGCGACTTTATATTGAAAAATTGTTTTAAAAAGTAGGGATCTGTAATTGGTATTAGGATAAGCATACAATGTAATAACTAAATTTATAAAGTGCTGTTGATTCCATGATAATAAAAAAAAAAAAAATAAATAAAAATACCCATTTTAGCAGCTACTCAGTTATCTATAGCTGTGGTCAATATTACACCTGTGTGAAAAGTAGTGCCATTCTACGATACTAGAGGTTTGGAAAAGTGAGGACGTCTGGCACAATCCTGCTTCTGGAGCGGTCTTCGCGTTTGGACTGTTTTAGGAATATTTTTGCAGTTGTGGAAAATATACGCTTTTATATACGCCGCTGCAGGCGTCTCGTTTTTTACAACTGAAATTTATTTATTTATTTATTACTAATTACAACGGTTAACACCAACTACAGTATAAAATAAGAAATAAAATTCAAATAAGAACAAAAATACGAATAACAATAATAAAATAAAAAAAGAATAAATAACAAATCACAAACAGTTAGTCTCACACTCATCTTTCTCGCAAAACGATATAAACCTATTCAAGACCACCTTTCATCCATCTGCATACATATCACATTCAGACTGATCAGCCAGGAGTACCTTGATACTGCTATAAGATTTCATGGTAACCCCCCCAGCGCTTTCGATGTAGTGGAACTATAAACCAATCCCGCTTTCGCCCCGCTTGATGCGTCACCTACAGCGGCGCCGCTTTTCGTGTGATCGATTTTATGTCGGAAATTATTTGCTTTGTAGCGGTAATGCGAGTTATCCGCAGTTTTTCCATCTTATTTCTGGTAACACGACTCGAGATGTATGCTGATTCATAGACGTCTCTCGTAAGTTAAAATCAATTAGACTTGGTCTCGTGCTTATAACCTTATTGGTTAGTATAATCGTTTCTTTTTCGCACTACCATCATGTGGAATGTTACTAGCATACGTTTTGCTGTTGTTGTCAATGTGTTGTTGTTAGCTAGGTTAACACATCGCAACAATTGATGTCATGGTCGGTCAGAGATTAAAAGTAGCTCCTAAATAAGTAACAAACATAGTTCAAATAAAATGTTTTTGTTTTGTTTATATAATTTTTAACGCAAATTTTGTTGCGAAACAAATTACATAAACACAAATGTTGAAAAAAAAATCCACGAGCAGGATTTGAGCCTGCACCCTTCTGACATACCGGGTCAGGTGCTCTCCCAATTGAGCTATCGTGGTTCTAACTGGCCCAAATTATTCAACACTATTTACTTTTTCTTTGAAAGCCAAAGGCGCCCTTTCAATGTCAACAACTATCGTCATTAACATCCGATCATAATATTTTTACAAACACTAAAGATCAGTTAAGAAGTAGGCAAGCTATTTATAAAATGTTTTTGTTTTGTTTATGTAATTCAAACACTTCAAATACTAATAATATAATAATAGTTCAAATACTTCTATCAATTTAATTCCATAGCTTTGTCGTTATTTCGTTATAGATTAAGTTAGCGTAAATATATTTTGTATTAAGCATGTAGTGTTGTTTGTATCATTATGTATTGAATGTGTGTTTTTTTTTGTGTACTGACCAGTTCGGTGATCCAATAAAAAATATATATAAAAAAGAACACAATTGTGTTGTGCTGGTGTCAGTGACGCACGCTGGCGCTACGGAAGACCAGAGCTGTGACCTTAGATTAGGTTACAGCGTACACTGAATAGCGACCAATGTGGTTATTATAATTATATATTATGCTACTTTACGCCTTTCTGTAACTTCCGATGGATTCCAATTACCTATTATCTATGTTTGTAATTACTAATAAATATTTTTCATTTTCATTTATATGGCCCTCCTTCCCGCAATAGGGGTCCTTTACCCTTGATCAGCAACAAGAAGCGACTTGCGGGTTGGCGGCGGTGAGGTCGGCTGGTGAGGCACATTCTGCTCCACTGGCTGTCTTCACATCAGGACTCTGCTTCTGCTTAAAATCAAGCGGAGTCATTTGCCTACTCTGTGCAAAAATAAAAAACCGGCCAAGTGCAAGTCAGACTCGCGCACGAAGGGTTCAGTACCATTATCTATAAAAACGGCAAAAAAATCATGTCTGTTGTACGGGAGCGCCACTTAAATATTGATTTTATTCTGTTTTAGTATTTGTTGTTATAGCGGCAACAGAAATACATCATCTGTGAAAATTTCAACTGTCTAACTATCACGGTTCATGAGATACAGCCTGGTGACAGACGGACAGACAAACAGACGGACAGACAAACAGACGGACAGCGTAGCCTTAGTAATAGGGTACGGAACCCTCGCAGTGTCTCAAGACGAAAGTTATTGACCGGTGTGTGTTACCAATGATGACATACGGGACTGAGACGTAGTCACTCACTATAGGCATTATCAGAAGATCAAGGTCACTCAGAACAATGGAGAGGGCTATGCTCGGGATTTCTTTGCGAATCAGAAATGAGAAAATCCGCAGAAGAACAAAGGTAACCGACATAGCCCGAAGAGTTGCTAAGATCAAGTGGCAGTGGGCGGGGCACATTGCTCGCAGGACTGATGGCCGCTGGGGCGGAATAGTCCTTGAGTGGCGACCGCGTACCGGAAAGCGCAGTGTGGACAGGCCTCCAACAAGGTGGACCGACGATCTGACGAAGGTCGCGGGAAGCCGCTGGTAACGAGCAGCACAAAACCGGTAATTGTAGAGATCCTTGGGGGAGGCCTTTGTCCAGCAGTGGACATCTTTTGGCTGAGATGATGATGATGATGACGAAACCTTAAAAATTAACCGCTTCAACAGTGTAGTGGTTAAGATCACCGGTCTCAGACTAAGAGGTTTCTTGCTTGATTCCCATCAGGTGATGTGGAAGCCAATTGCTTCATCATCATCGTCGACCGGTTTTGTGCTGCTCGCATCCAGCGGCTTCCCGCGACCTTCACCAGATCGTCGGTCGACCTTGTTGCTTATTAATTGCTTAGTCATAAAATATTAAAATAATCAAAAATAACTAAACGCAATTACATCATCATCATCATCAGCCTATACTAGTCCACTGCTGGACTCTCCAAGTGCACGCCACTGAACACGATCCGCGGCTACTCTCATCCAGCTCTTGCCAGCCACCTTGCGAAGATCGTCGCTCCACCTAGTCTGAGGGCGTCCTACGCTACGTTTGCCGATACGCGGTCTCCACTCGAGAACTCGTTTACCCCAACGGTTATCGGTTCTGCGGCTAATGTGACCGGCCCACTGCCACTTCAGCTTGCTGATCCGATGGGCTATGTCGATTACTTTCGTTCTCTGTCGGATCACCTCATTCCGAAGTCGATCCTTCAGAGAAACTGCGAGCATAGCCCATTCCATAGCTCGCTGAGCGACTTTAAATTTGTGAACCAGCCCTATCGTGACCGGGGGCCGTGGTCTGTTCTGCGTCGTCATTTGGAGGGTTTGCCCATAATTGCCACGCTGGGCATGCGGGTTGGCAATCGCAGTGCGTAGCTAATCGCTGCTGCCCGACACCGGTCTGAGCACTTTGTTAGCTACGTTCGGACTGTGATGGGTATCCCGCCATCGGTCGCTCGCCAGAGCCTCGTCTGTTGGTCAGCAGGGTGCACCACGCGCAGGAGAGATTGGCTTGGGCCCCAAATGGTGTAGGTTGGGACCCCTTAGACCCCAACGCAGTTAACTCCGTAAATAATATTTCATATGAATAGCTAATATTATTTAATTTGTATCGTAGTTAGTTAGTAAGCCAGCTTTAACGTTACTTTCGTTTTATAAATGTTCTTTATACAGATACATACATACAGAGTTGTGCAAAACTCGAGAGAGATCCATTTGTTTTGCATAAAACTGTGCTTTGTCGTCATCTACGTCGGGTGAAACATTTGGAGATGTTTCGTGTTTTACTGACTATATCTTTTCGCTTATATACCGTCACTTCAAAACAGCCGTTGTTAAGGGGGTGTCGCGCGGAATTTCAAAAATTTGAATTTGAAACGTGTTTTTAAATCACCGGTGCTAGGCAACAAACAAATACCCAAAAACTGCATGGACAATATGTAAAAGTGATGATATCTTAAAACTTATTTCTTCAGAATCTTTGTAAATATAGCACATGAAACAATAATCCGACATCAAAATGTTTGTATTGATATTCCGCAGGCCACTGTTGTCTAATTTTTCATTTAAAAAATATGAATATGAAAATATTAAGACATTTATTATTTTTAACCCAAACTCCTATGATTTTACGAAAGCAAACATTGCTCCAATTAAATCACCAGCCTACTTTGCGTGCGTGCGTATTCATGTTCAATTCATCATCAATGAATCGATCAAATTCATCCACGCGCCGATCGCTAGCTATATATCTAAACTCATAGTTTTGCGTCCGCGCGGCACCCTCTTAAGGAGTTTGCAAGTATTCTAATGCTATAAAAATGTTTTAATGTTAACTTTTATGTGTCGTAACGTCAGCCTTAAGGCGCTCTAGGCTTTTCCGCCATCGTTATCCGAGTCAATCACCTTGGAGAATCTAGTGAAGGCTTGGTATCCGAGTTCAATTCCCAGATCTGGCAATGTGTGTTTTAGGTATATTCGATGCAAGGCCGGGTTTGTGATCACCAACCTGCATTCAGAAAGCGTGGCGATTATGTCAATACCATATCAATAGCCCAGCAGTGGGACAGAATATAGGGTAATTACAAGATCTAGATCAGATACAGATAAGATCTTTTCATTTTGACCACACCTTTCTGTTACACGCTGTATATGAAATAAACCCGGTCATGCTGTAAAGGCCGAATGTGGTCAACAGCAGATTCCTTCTTTGACTAGGGACATCAATTTAGTATAAACAGTTAACATTTTCAAAATGGCGGCGTAATAGTTTTAAAACATCTCCCAAATATGAGCTCCAACTTCCATTTACCTGATGCAAGAAACTAAGTGCAAGAAGATTTTTCTATCTAAATTATAATGTATTATGAGTGGAGTGTTTTAAAAAATTCATTGCACACACTCTCTGTGTAAAAAGTTGGCAAGAGCGAGTCGATTTTATATATTATAGAATAAAATAGAATTAAAATATAGGTAAAGGTTCTAGGATATTTACTCTCAATTAAGACTTCCGTGCTACGGAAAGCACGGCTCTGCATTAGCAGTCGTTAACAACCACCAATCCCCAGTGTTTATGGCGCGTCCTCCCGCTGGTGCTTTATCCATAGGGAAGGCTAGTGACTCAGCAGTGAGGAAACAAAACGAGCTGGAGCTGAAGATCTGAGTCGCTTACGTCAGAACGTTATCATGAAATGATCCAGTTTCAATAATTCGTTCCCAAGCACGATTATATTATATATTATAATTTATAACACAAGAATTGTCACCAAAACTGCAACATTTCACTCGCATTCTTTACATTATACACTTATAAGTTGATGATAATACTTTTAATACGTCACCATAACATCAATGTTTGTAGCATTGTTGTGTTCCGGCAGCTAGAGATAAGATAGCCAGTGCCTCACTAGTTGAGGATCCCGGATGAAGTGCGTTTCCATCATTGGCCTTATCATCACTTAACATCAGGTGAGATCAAGGCACAGTGCTTACACATAAAATATTTAAAAAAAAAAATATTTCCGTAATATTACAGAGTATTAAATACTTTATTTATAATATTTAAATAGAAAAATGATGTCGCTCTACCTGATTTTAAGCAGAAGCAGGTCCACGTGCCGTGTTGTAGGAAGAACGAAACACGTGTACTGTGACGGCATTCAAATTTTTGGTAGAATAACAAAGAAAAGGAACAATAAAGGAGATGGGGAGTCGTGGGCCCAGCAGTTAACTAGTTAAAATGTGTATAAAAAAATTCGTTATATCCCTAATGGACTATTTAACGGATTTCGATAATCTGACTTACCTGGCTCTTTATTTTGGACGACTAATGACTTATTTAAACTTGTAAGTACACGGCGACAGATCAACCTACCCTAACCTGTCAAATTTCTCCAATGAATATTGTTCCTTATAACCGGACGGTAAAGTTCAAAATTGATTGTAGAAATTTGTCAGTTTTGGGTAGGTTGATCTGCCGCCGTGTGTACCTATTCAAATCATGAATGAATGAATAAATAAAAAAAATCTTTGTTGTTATTTATTCTTTATTTAAGGATTGTCAAGTTTCACCAAACTTTCAGTGAGGCCTTGTTATTTTATCTTTTAGCAAATAAGGCTACTTTGATTAAATTATCACCTGGGCCCAGAAAAAGAATGGAGTCTTACCTTTCTCCCTTGTTCTTCATTCGCGATGAAATTGAGCTCACGGTAAATCGGCCTTTATGTGTAGGTACCTACTATGTTGTAAATTATAAAATAGGATAACATTTTCCATTCGCCACGGATCTCTGAAAGGTCTAAATTGGTTAAAGCAGACATGTTTTCAATTAATAATGCAGTTGAGAATGGGGATTGAATTTGTACTGTACCCACAGCGCTCGGTCGTATGGAACAGACAAATTGAATTACTTTGCTTTTTGCATGTTCGAGTCATCTTTGTTTTGTGGTAAATTAATATAAAAGTGACTATAAAATACTTTAATAGTTAAGTCACTTGCGTAAATATGACTGGACAAATCGACAATATAATAGTTAGATAATTCATTAATTTGCAACAAGACATGCACACATTCAAAACATAATACTAGTACAATAAAAAATATGCTAAACGAAAAAAAATATATAATAATAAAAAAGCAATTTTACAACTGTTAATTTATTTGGGTTTTCAATGATGTGAACAACGGTATAATACAATTTACAAACAAAAAAATTGGGTATCCTAGTGACACATTATTTACAGATTAACTACCTATTATAAACACCTCAGCACTCGCAGTCCGCGCGCATATATGTATGTATGAATGTATATATGTATGTATGTATGTATGAATGTATGTATGTATGTATGTATGTATGTATATATGTATGTATGTATGTATGTATGTATGTATGTATGTATGTATGTATGTATGTATGTATGTATGTATGTATGTATGTATGTATGAATGTATGTTTGTATGTATTATGTATGTATGTATGTATGTATGTATGAATGTATGTATGTATGTATTATGTATGTATGTATTATGTATGTATGTATGTATGTATGCATGTGTGTATGTATGCTCGTGCCTCAGCAGTGGGGACATAAATTAAACTGATGGATGATGATGACGTCGAAATACGTCTATCAAGATGCTTTATTGTAATGTTCACCAAACTCAATGCGTTACATTGTTTAATGCTTTTCAACTAATATTAACTGGGTACAGCACATAATCCCGTTATTATCATTACAGTCATAGAATAAAGTGTCCCAGCGAAGCGCCATTATAAAACGAAGAAGGTTTTAATGTTATTTTAAATCTAGAAAGGCGCTTTTAAAAAGAAAATGGTAATTTTCTACGCGGCAACAGGTCTTATCTCGCACTCCATATTTTTAAAGATGTACCCAATGTGATTTTATTTTAAGATATATTTTTGTGTAGCAGACGACGTTATTTATGAGCAACTTGTGATGTTTATGTAATATAGTTGCGATTTACATTTCTATGAATAAACTAGATTTTGTTTGAAAAGGAGATTGAACAGTTATGAAATCGCTTTGTATCAAAATCAAATTAATATAGAAAATTAGCATATTTTTTTTACTTGACCCTTTTTAGAATTAAGTCTTAACTTCGACGGAAAATAAAATTAATAATGATAGTTATGTTAGTGGTTTTATCACTTCCATCCATCGCAGAATCAACCATCTTTGACACTATCCTTCAATGTTGCCAGTATTTAAAACCCTACATCGATTGTTATTCCACTAATAAATAAATGAATTATTGACGAAGCCGTTATGTGAAACGTGTAGCTTGTGTTATAGACGGACGGACTAGAGAATTGAGTTTTTTTTAACTTAATGCTAAGATAAAAAAAACTCTACATGATGAGGTAGGTTTAATAGGGGTACATAATCGTACTTACAATGTGAAACCAAAGTCCATACTTCATTGTTCAATCTCCTTTGCATGTCGTGTTTTGTTTTTAATTAATGAGGGAAATGCGTTTGACCTTCCGGCTGCCGCACGTTTGTTTGCACTGCGTTCCATAAAACAGTCGTTGTCGTGCGTCTGGTGTTTAATATGAAAACGAACGGCAGCGGTCGTACACAAAACGCCTAATTTGAAAGCGTCATTAGCACAGACGCCTACTGCACATCAACCTATCCAAAACTATCAAATTTCTTCAATTAATGTTCATCGATATGCCATATACATAAAGTTCAAAGTCTATAGAGGAAGTTTGACAGTTTGTGGTAGTCTGATGTGCAGGCGTGTTGTTCTGTACTGATCGGAACTCCTGCTGCGGGCAGCTCTATGGCACACGACGACGTGTCCTGAGTTTGAACATAGAATATTAAGAAAAATCAAGAAGAACAAATGAAGATGTTCTAGTCTTTTCTTTCTTTTAGTTGATGGCTTCGTGCGATTAGCACATTTAGCCAGTGTCAAAGTAATTTTTCTTACAAGTAATACATAAATATACAATATGATAATGATGAATGATAATAGAAATGAGAAGTGAGAAATGATATACCCCCCAACCCCTCGAGTATCTCAGTAAAGATGTGGGGGCTTTACTAAGTCCTCACGCAGACTTCTTGAGAGAATTTGAAAAGTGACGTTGCACTGTTTTGTTTCATTTACCAACACTTATGCACACTCACGAACACTTAACGGTTAATAATCCACCAATATTTCACATTAATATTCGACATAACACAAATTTTAGAAAATAAAACAAAACCGCAGACATGACTCTTCACTTTCCCGCCAAGAAGTCGATGTTCTAGTCTAGATGATTGATTTGGTGACAGCGAGCGAAGGCTGGATTGTAAACTATCTCTGATTGAAAATACATGATTCAAAGGCATATTTGCGTTGTTATTACATTGTAAAGGAAAATCCTTTACAGTACCTACCTATAGGATAGAGGTACCAGTGTTCGACAGGAACCAATAATCGTCATATTTTTTCGTTTAATCTTTAAATTGGGGGCCAGCAACTGCTTTTAGTTTTTAGCAACAGTTAGACACAGATCACCTGATTACTGTCATCTCGTAAAATTTCAATGACAATCAATGTCATTGTTGGCAAAGAAAAATGTGTCAAAATCTGAGCTGGGCAGCGGAAAACAGCAGTCTTTTTCCAAAAATGGATTTAACGACTGCTTTATCACAAAAAAACCGGAACAAACGGCCTAACATACTATTCGTAGAACAGAGTAGCTCAATTTGGCCACTAATCCAGTGACCCAGTTTTGCTAAAGTTGCTTATCTTGCAAGATTCCAATACGAACGCGCAAGCCACTGTGCCATCGGGCACCATTTTATAACATGCACGTTATTCAATTCCAAATTCAGCACCACACTGCAAGCTTAACAGACACCGAAAACGCTTTGCGTAAAACGAAACGTGCTCGACCTGAAACAACTTGACAGCAGCAGTTGAATGTTGCAAATTAATTTCTAAGACAAACAACATCTCAGTCTACATGTGACCAAGAACTTTGCAAAGGATTACAAAAGGAAATCTTGAATTAACGGGAACAGTTCTTTATTTGCTTGAGATATGTATATAATAAATAGAAATATGTATATAATAAATAAGTATATATAAAAGTATATAGGTATACCTACAATATCTAAACCAAACTTACCTAAACTGGTTCGCATGACGGTAAAGGTTAGGTAAAATCTCCAAAATTTATTTTACCCCAATAACAAGCTTGATTCATTTATTTGCAAACTTGAAGCGAGCAAAACGACAATAAACGTGTAAAAATTGGTTCCAATGCGATTTTGTGTGGTAAAGAAGTTTATTTTTATGAACCTTCGAAGAGGCAGCGGCCAATATATATTAGAGATGTTAACACCGCCACATTTTTTTTGTTACTACTGTCTTGGTCACTATTTATTAAATATTTATTAAATTTAGTAATATAGTTTTTTCTTTTTTGGGATCCTTGGGGGAGGCCTTTGTCCAGCAGTGGACGTCTTTTGGCTACGACGATGATGATGATGATAGTAAAAAATATATATATAATAAATAAATTCAGATTAAGTGAAAGCTAAGTGTAAGTTGTTTAAGCTTGTTTTAAGTAATTAGCTCTTAAAATAAAAAATAAAATTCACTTTAGTTGTTTTTACTAACTCAATATGAACTATCTGGAAATAAATAATTTGAATTGAATTTAACAAATAAATATTCTATTCTATTACTTTAGTTCTAGTTATTACTATGGGTAAAGCTAATACCTACGATGATGCAAAGGCTTAAGGTTTTTTTTTATATTAAAAGGAGGCAAACGAGGTGCAGGTGGGTCACCTGATGGAAAGTAATCGCAAATGCGTTGCCGGCCTTGAAGAAGGAGTTGGATCTTGAGGAGGGAGTAGGAGTTGGGAGGGCGGAGGGGTGAGAGGCTCACCGGACGAAACACAACAGCAACGAGTGCCATTGTTTCACGCCGATATTCTGTGAAAGGGTGGTATCGTGGCCCATTTCGTGCTGCAACGCAGCGTGGCTCTACTACTCAGACAGCGCTATGTTTGTTGGGGGATCGAATCCACGGGCGAGGCTTTTCTCTAACGTCCTTGTGAACCTTGTGAACGCTTTTGTGAACGTCTTTTAGCTGAGATGATGATGATGATGATATGAATAAGACAGAGGTTTAATGTTTTTTTTTTGTTACAGGTATGATTTGCGTTGGTTCCGGTTTATGAAATAGTTACATCGGCAACTACTACCTGAAATCACCTCCTTCAAACGTTTGTAAGTAGTTACGTATGGAAGAAACAGTGGGACTGATAAAGACATTTCATAGAAGCCCGTTTAAAAATGTGATTTGAGAAAGAGAATATTTAAGGAATTAACTTTCAACATAGGTGACAGTTCTAATCCGACATCTGTCACCTATTGTTTCTCTGTTTTATGTAGTCTAGTTGAACAAAGCAGTTCACATACATTTATTTTAATATGAAACATTTTTTACGTATTTTAATAAAGTATGTATCAGTTGCCTAACTTCCCGTGCATATCGTAAGAGCCTACTAAGCAACAACAGTCGGTTAGCTACCAAACTATCACTAATGTTATCCATTTCCACCTCGGAGCCCTACTTTAATTATGCTGAATTTGGCGTCAAAATCGGTGATTTTGATGCTTTGTCTGTTTCTTTTAGGGAAAAGGATGTGAGAGTACATACTCTTACATCCTTCATACATACATATGTATGATGTATTTAATAAATTATAACAGGCGTAAATAATATTCTAACAGCTCTATACATTTTCCGGCGAGTGGCTCCAAGCCGCTCGAGGTTGGCGACGTATTGACATTTCTCTGAAACTCCCCGCGGTTGTATCTTTTTGGAGCTCTCTAACTTTAATTGGGCTGATGGAGTCTCTTGGGGCGTATTTTATTGTGCATTTCTTGATTCGATCAATAATAATACTAGATTTAGGTTCCGGAACAAAAATTAATCACGAAAACGGACGTGTTTGCATACTTATCCATCTCAATATATTTTAATACTGAATGTATCAAAGGCATCATCAGGTCGATACCTATATTATACTTAATATAGGCATCGACCTTACACAGGGCGGGAGACCTTATACTGAGAAGTACCGGCAAGAAACTCAGAGCAATGGCATATATATTCTCCCTTTCTCCTACAACTACACACATTGGAAAATGTCCGCCTTGTCATAAAAGGACACTTTGTATCACAAACAAAAAAAAAATACAAAATATAAATAGCCAATAACATAAATAATAACGCAAAATTTGCAAAATATAATATAATGAAAAGTACTTTCCGTGTAACTGTGATTTGATGGCACAGAAAATGACTCCTTCCATGCTACCTAGCTATAACAAGGCCATAACAAGGCCTTGCAAGACAACGCTTGAATAATCGCCTAATAACAGTGGGATTACAATTGTAATTCGTTGTAACTCAGTTTCGCTAATGGCTGTAATTTCGCCACAACGCCGCTATGTAAGTGTTGCGGATCCTCAAATTAGGGGTCCACGGAATAGGCAGGAACGGAATGTTTAGTTGATTTTTCTCTTTCGTAAACCGACAGCTGTGAATTCGGGTAATATTTTAGGCCACAAACTTACTTCAATGACATGGGGTCCTTCAAACGAGGCGTGAAGAAGCACCTTGGGGGCCGGCAGGGTGAGTGTGACTGATGCTGCGTTGTTTTCGCGCTGCACCAGTTGTCCTTGCGTCTGGACTCCGTTTCCACTTAACAACAGGTGGAGTGGAGTCATTTGACGATCCAGGTATAAAAAAATAAAAAACAAGCGAGCCTTACAGTTGTCACATATGATGTGTAACAGTTGACATCTCACCTTAGTAATAAGCAATTTTAACATTATATTTTGAAAAAAATGGGTCAGGTATAAAATAAATGCAGTAAACACTCATTAGAAGACATTTGACATAATAATCAAAATGACCTTTGATAGTCAAATGACACAATATGTCACATATAATAATAATATGTCATAATATTAATATCGATTTCAAAACAAAATGGCGCGCGCTTGCGCGCTTCCCCGACTTCCGGTCACATTGTTACACCTACTTCCGTCACATTTCACGTATAGAAAGCGAGCGGAAAGATGTTATACATCAAAAATTGACTTTAAACTTTATACTGTTAACACATGTCATGGTTGAAAATGTATTGAATAAATTTGACAGTTTTGGATAGGTTGATGTGCAGGCGTCTGTATTAACGTAGTTGTACCTGTGTTCAAAACGGGAACCAGTGATCGACACTGTCACTGTATTGCCAGTCATGCTGTTTATCACCAAAAAATAATATAGAATTGCATTGAAGGGATGACAGCTAGGAAATGGGTAGTATCTACTCGCGTTTATTTTACAATTTCTTTTTTATACTGACGTTTCCAACGCTTTACAGGTTTCGTTGTCACAGGGACACTTCAGGATAAAACCAAACTAATTGTAAAACAAACGCTTGTGGATCCGTAATTGTTTGGATCGTAATCAAGTGCGGTTAAACATGAGGACGCTTACTAAATCGGTAGTGGTGGTGGGGTAGTGGTGGTAGTGGTAGTGGGGTGGAGATAAGCGCCCAGGCATATGTCTTTTTTTACGTGTAGGGCGCGTGTGACGGGGTGTTCGTACTCTTGTTCTTGTCCTTGGTCTTGGGCCAGGACTATGTGCATGAGCATGTTGTAGCATTTAGAGTGTCGGGAGGTGGAACTTCTTTAGTAAAAACGCGGTGTGATCTAGAAATTCGCTTGACGAGACGCTTCGTACTACCAGCTGAAAACATTGGTACATAACTCATATATGTCATATAGGTATGGCATATATGACGTGAGTGACTCCAGCCGCGTAGCGAGTCGAGTGCAAGCTATTTTTAAATTGTCCTATATATCACGGTACGGTTCGTTTGCGGGCGGCCAGTCAGAAGGGTCGTAGTGGGTACAGTCAGCAAATTAAATGAGGTGCAAACCCTTTACAGATGTTGAAAAGTGTGTAAGCTTTTCAAAGGGATTGAAATGATTGTAGTGCCTAATAGAAAATTTACGAATAAATATAGCGGTTGACATAACATAATACATAACTATGCTTTAAAACATGTTTTGTCATGTACTGTGGACACACCTTAATATGCAAGGCATAATATCCCATTTTTATAAGTATTAATTGTTTTATTGATCATTGAGCCATTACCGAGCTTATTAAATAAGTCTTTAATTCTTTAACTGCCGTACTCAGAGACGTCAATTAAGTTTTAATGACGATTAAATGTCTTTCCTTCTCTATTTAGCACTATACATAAGAAAGTGACAGAAAGAGACTTGATTGTCATTAAAACTTAATTGACGTCTCTGAGTACGGCAGTTAGTCTTTAATTTAATAATAACTTTTAATTATTTTGAGAATTACTCCATTCAAGACTCAGTAGGTATTTTGTGAATTAGGTTACTGCCTATTTGCATTATTGTAATTAACAAAGAAATTTAAACGCAAACTAATTAGTAAAAGGTTTTATACATTCTTTAAACCTGACGTTTCGACGTTACGGACTGACTGCTGTCGCGATGTTGCGCCTCCGTTTGCACGGCAGAGTCTTCATCCACCGTCATGTTATTTTGCCAACTACAGCCACACAACAACACTGACGGTGTCCCTATTACGTATACAAGCCTTATTCTGGATGTTTACCGACTGCAAAGAAAAATCGTAAGTCAAATTGGTTCTCCAACTTACGACCTTGCAAAACACGTTGAGTCTATATTACAGCGCACTTGTAGGTAAAACGCCGTCTTTCGTAAAAGATTCACGCCACTTCGTCCAAATTATAAAAAACCTAATATTGGAACCAGATGACATATTAGAGAGTTTTGATGTCGAGTCGCTGTTCACCAATGTTCCGATCAAGCAGTGTTTGGACGTGGTCAGGGAGAAACTAATGGACAACGAAATGCCACGCAATTATGTTTATCTGCTAGAACACTGTTTAGCCGGCAACTACCTCCTCTCCACAGATCGCCACTTTTATTCAAAAGTAGTGCGTAAAGCAATTGAAATAAGAAAGCACCCTATTCATTTCAATCGGGAAGAGGGCCACAAACTATCTTCAGCTTGGAATCCAGTGTTTGCAAAAAGGTAACCTCGATTTTCTTCGCTGGACGAAGGTGGACCGACGATCTGGTAAAGGTCGCGTGAAGAAGCTAAATGCGAGCAGTACACAACCGGTCGTTGTGGAGATCCTTGGGGAGGCCTTTGTCCAGCAGTGGACAACTTTTGGCTGAAATGATGATGATGACGACAATGATGATGAAGACAGAATTACGCCTTTGTATATTGATAGCTATAAAAATAACAGTTCCACAAAATGTACATACAACCTTTTGACAGTAGTTATATAAAACTAGCTAGTGGCCCTTATCATCTTTTTTGTTGACTATACGTTAGTTACACTTACACATATATGCTACATGCCTTGGGATATGTAATAGCGCAATAAGCTGTTTTAATCCTAGCTTTTGTGACTTGAATACTTCATGTAGAAAATTAAAGTTAAAATCAAAAATATTTGATTTAAAATTTATTATTTAACATTGCATTCAGCATACTATTTGGCTAAACACCTACCTACTACCTACCTACGTCAATCGCCTGCTTTAGGCTTGGGCCCCGCGACACAGTTTCCAATTTAGACTATAAAAATTACAACGCATTTAATAGATTATGATCCACTTCTCAAATTTAATAGGATTCATTCATTTATCCGTTCGGCTACCGATGCATTTTTGTACGCTTTTCCTTAAGGAGAGTTTGCTGATGGCCTCATCATCACCATCAGCTCATTTTATGTCCCTACTGCTGGGGCACGAGCCATCCCTATCTTCATAGGGAAGGCTGGGATAGGAATAACGGGCCATAAACCACCACACGGACACAGTGCGGATTGGTGGTTGTTACCGACTGCTAATGCAGCCGGGACCAATGGCTTAACGTACCTTCCGAAGCACGGAGAACTTCGAGATGATACATTTTTGGTCACCTATCCGATGACCGGTCTTTGCGAAATTAATTCAGCAATCGCTGACCGAGCGACTTAATCACTGCGCAATCGCCATCGAGCTGCTCGTGATGGCCTCATTCGACCGTAATTCATAAAATATACAATATTTATACTACAATGTAATGTAACACAATATTATACCTATACAAGCTGAGCCACTCCCAGTAGGTTTTGTATTATTATGCGTATTGTGATTGATTTTATTCTCTTCTGTCTTTTGACTGGAATAGACATTTTTTTTAACAAATACTTTTTTTTTAAACAAAAAAGGGGAGTTTGTTCACAATTTGAACAAGTCACTCTCGTAATTACAACATAGGAATTGCTTAATCAAAGATACTAATACCTACACACAATTACAAATTTCTAATTCTTATAGCTATTTGTACAAGTTTATAAAGCACTAGGTAATCCTGTCTTATGGGGGCTAGAAAGAATATAACAAAAATAAATGCCTTTCAACAATGTTATGTGCGTTGTTGACATCTACGCGGACAGTATTATAAAAGCTTTATCACAAAATAATAAGTTTTCCGTCATAAAGAGTAATAAAGTATTATATGTAATGTAAGTATTTCTGTCTGTTAATACATCTAGAATTTTAAATTATTTAAAACGAGAATCTTATATCTTACTAGCTGCCCCCGGCGGACTTCGTACCTCGTTCGTACTTCGTACTACGTACTACGTACTTCGTTCGCTTTGACAGTTTCCATGACAACACTACAAACAAATCATTTTGTATTGGAAAAATTTCAAAAATCAAAAAAAATTTAGGGGTGGACCACCCTTAACATTTAGGGGGATGAAAAATAGATGTTGGCCGATTCTCCTAGATACCGTATAAGCACAAAAAAATTCATCAAAACCGGTCAAGCCGTTTCGGAGGAGTATGGCAACGAAAACTGTGACACGAGAATTTTATATATTAGATGCAACTATGCCAAATCATAGTTTTTTATTCACGTATTACCTAATATATAGAGATTATAGTTGCAAAGAACGTCAAGATACTTTTTCTTTTTATACATGAGCCTTCGGAGTACTATTTATTGCGGTGTGCGAACTATATTCGTTACCTTTTGCGTGCAACGAAAAGATAAAAAAAATAGGCGCCGAGGGGCTCCGTAGTATGCTACGAATTCCGTAGCTATTTGTAGCAAACCCGTAGCGACGTTACGTAGCATATGTGAGGGCATTTCAGGGATCTTAGCTTCACTATTTAAAATGTTTTATTTATGTACAAGCATTATACTCGTATGAACTTGTACCTACACATATGTAGCTTCTACATAATTTCTGAATAGATATGTTGACATCAACATTATTATTAGGTCTATGACATAGGTTTGTAGGAGCTAGGCGCCTAAAGAATTAAAGATATCACTATCTTATTGATATATTACATTTTTAGAAAGCAACGCAAACTATATTTATGGGAAGACATAGATTATTGAAAAGGCCTTTGTCCAGCAGTCTTTTGGCTGAGATGATGATAATGATAGATTATTAAGGATGAAGGTTTCTTGTAGTTATTAACACTCGTTAGCAATTCAAATAACAAATATTACTCATATCTTTTATCTTGATTATTGTAAGCATTTTTTTTTGTTATTCAATCTTTCAGAATTTTATTATAAACATATTATTTTACTTTTATGGTTGATTGTGTTAATATCTAAAAATAAATAGAATAAATGAGCGACTTGCTGGCACCAAGAACAACTAATATACCCTACAAGGTTTTTGTGGGGCTGTTCCATCTGTATTTAACTATGTTATGATATACATATATGTTATAGATAATAAATTTTGAAAACCAAGTATAAAAAGAGGAGCTCGATAGCGCAGAGATAAACGCGCCTGGTCTGCGAGTACTGAAGTTAAGCAACTTTCACAAAAGCCGGTCATTGGATGGGTAACCAAAAATTTATCATCTCGAGCTCCTCCGTGCTTCGGAAGGCACGTTAAGCCGTTGGTCTGGTCTCGCCTGGTAGTTTTTGGCCCATTCTCCCTATCCATCCATAGCGAAGGCTCGTGCCCCAGCAGTGAGCAAAAATGAGCTGATGATGTCAACATCATTGATGAAGTATAAAAATATATATAGGTATATAAAGTTAAGCTCACTTTGGTTCACCAAAGTGAACTAACCGTTTGAACCGACAACTTTGTAATGGGGTAAAAATGTATAGCCAGTCAAACTCGCTGGCGTATTTAAAGTTTTAAAAACTAATTAGTTTCATAGTGCGGGGGATTGTTTTGTGACAGACGCTTCCCGCTTTTTGCCAAGGAAAAAGTTTGATAAAAAAGTTGAACGTTTTTGCCATTGAACTTTAGTTTTAATTATCAGCCCATTTTATGTCCCTACTGCTGGGGCACGAGCCTTCCCTATGGATGGATAGGGATAACGGGCCATAAACCACCACGCGGGCCCAGTGCGGATTAATGGTTGTTAACGACTGCTAATGCAGCCGGGACCAACGGCTTTACGTGCCTTCCGAAGCGTGGAGGAGCTCGAGATGATAAATGTTTGGTCACCCATCCGATGACCGGCCTTTGCGAAAGTTGTTTAACCTCAGCACTCGCAAACCGGGCGCGTTAACCACTGCGCCATCGAGCTGCTTTGAGTGTTAGTAAATGGTTTGCTAATGTAAGTTTTCGCTTGGACGAAGCGCTGTAGGATTTAGACTAAGGCAGGTGTCCCACCGCTGGTGATGGGCGAGTAGCGTGGGGCGCAGGGGCGGCTAGTCCTGTAGACATGAGCAAAATCGTTATTTTTCAATCACCGTGACTGTTGTTCCAGTTACACAAGAAAAATCATCGTGATTTTATCAAGTCGATCCCGTCGATATCGTATATTTAAGAAACACGGTTACGGTTTACTTAAGAAAAACGTACGTCTCGTTATTATTTTATGTTGTCTTCAAGTCATTCTTAAAAATGATGTACGTAAAATCTTCATCTGACAACTCGTTGAATTGTTTAAACTCACTGTATTCTCTTCTGAAATAATTAATATTTTGCATCCAAATTCTTCTTTTTAAATATTCTTTTTTTTCTTGCGTTTTTTTAGAACTGCAGCGGCAGTACTGAAAAGCTGCACAAAAAAAACTACACTACGCTAAAAACTACACAAATTCTATTATAACAAACATCATCGTCGTCGTCTGAACTAGACAACAATGATAGTTCAAATAGTTGTGCTAAATTAATTATGTATGTTTTATTTACTGATATCTCGAAACGGCTGGTTGACATTTTCCATGACCCAAGGGCTGGCTTTTACCTTGGCCAGAGGCTAAGCATTGCCATACAACGTGGCAATGCCGCCATTCTCTTGGGTACATTACCAGTCGACATCGACGCGGAGGAATTTTTTGACGCCATATTTTAGTTTCGTAATAGTTTTAATTACTTTAGGTTATTATATTATTATGAATTCTATTATTATTTACTTGTAATGTCAACTATTAAAGTGTTTAGTAAAATTGTGTATGTTAACTATCTCTAGCACTCAGATACACTCTAGGTAGAAATGACCACTGGTTGGTCGCTCGGTGGTTGATCAGCAACTAATAAAGCGAGTACTCGCCAGCGACAAACTAGTAAAGCGAGTACTCGCCGGCAGTGTAGACAAACTCTATATCTATATCTAGTGTACGTTTCTTGAGGGAGAAAATAGTCGATAGTTCGTCGCTTACTCGCCGGGGCGGTGAGACAGCTGCCTTAAGGACACTTCAGCAAGCACAGAGGTATCGATCGCAATTTCCAGTGATATATTTTAGGTAATTCAATATTATATTTTTGTATTTTTTTTTTAAATACAAAACATTTTCTAAAGCTAAATCTTTAGAAAATGTTTTTTAAAGCTAAAGCTATAGAAAATATTTTTTTCAGCTAAAAAAAAATATATTTATTTAATATGTAGTGTTAATTCCGCTAACTCCCTCGTTTAGCCAGCTTGGATGCAGCACGCGTGCACCGTCCTCCCGCCCGCAAAAAAGTATACACATGCAGGGAAAACAATGGGTGCAAACGAACATGCCCACCAACACCGATACCCGACACGTGTTTCGCCCCTCCACGGGGCATCCTCAGGAGCTGTTGGCTGGTCGAGAGCTGCGCACCGACTGTTACGGCTACGCAGCTCCCGGCCCCTTATTTTGTACACACGCCTGCACATCAACCTACGACAAACTGCCAAATTTCCTCAATAGACTTTGAACCTTATGACTGAGTGATATGGTTGAAAATTTATTGAAGGAATTTGACAGTTTTGGATAGGTTGATGTGCAGGCGTGAGTACCATGGATTTCCGCAAAATAACGCCTGATTCCATTTTTTTTCAGTTGTTAAAAGGCTTCGCTTGGTCGCCTTAATCGCTGTAGGCTTTAGACTTGAGGACTCTTCAGCAAGCGCAAAAGTATCGAGCAATTTTCAGTAATATATTTTAGGTAAACATATAGGTAGTTCTACTTTTCTAACCTTGTCTTCTTATTACACAACTGGTATACCAAATAAAAAGTGATTGTTCTCACGGGGTCTTGAATCTAGATATGCGGTTTTGACAGAATAACAGCATCTACTGCTAACCCTGTAGTCATTTGCTGAGTTAAGGCCCATTTGAAATGAAATGAAATGATAATGAAATGAAAATTCACTTTATTGTACACTATATAAAAGACATATAGTGGATGGTACAGACGCCTGCACATCAACCCATCCAAAACTGTCAAATTTCTTCAATACATTTTAAACCATATAGTTAGGGCATAAAGTTCAAAGTCTATTAATTATTATTAAGAAATTTGACAGTTTGTGGTAGGTTGATGTGCAGGCGTGTGTACAAGAAGTACAAATGGCGGCCTTATCGCAAAAAAGCATATTTTTTCAGACAACCATGTGTTGAACTGGGCAAAACAAGTAATAAGGCTGTTAATGGTGCTATAGGACACATACTTATGCCACCAATGGGCCCCATGGGCTAACAAGTTGTTAATTTGATAGTTCCCTGTAAATATATTTAATAATAATAATAATAATAATAATAATAAATAAATAAATATAAATATTTAGACAACATCACATACATTGTTCTGATCCCAAGGTAAGTAGCTGAAGCACTCGTTTCATGGAAATCGGAAACAACGACGGTACCACAACCACCCAGACACGACACAATATCGAAAAGTTAGTTTTCGACATTGACCCGACCGGGAATCGAACCCGGGACCTCAGAGTTAGCGCCGCCCAAAGTCCGGCGTGCAAGCCACTCGGCTACGGAGGTCGTCAAATTTATGTGTACATATGAATCATCATTCAGTGCCACCTTCGCGCTGAAGTTTGGAGATCATTACACAAGCTTGTTTTAACAGGCGATAACTAAGTCCAGTCCAGTTATTGATGCGTATGTATCATCATCATCATCATCATCATCATCATCATCGGCCTATCTAAGTCCACTGCTGGACATAGGCCTCCCCCAATGAGCGCCATAGCGCCCTGTCCTCAGCTTTACGCATCCAGCATCTGCCTGCAGTCTTGTCTCCTGCGTATGTATGTAGTGAACAAATAATGAATATCTACGTATATGTATCTGTTAAAACAGGACACCTTCACGCATCACAGTCGCAGTGTCAAAACGCGAGAACCACGAATCTACCCACTAAATATTGATAATTCCATATCACAGATCACAAGCACGACGCGACGCTCTAAATTGGTTAAGACGTGAACAAGCAATGTTGCGTGATAATTGGGAATGTGAGAATAGCTTTTATCTTCGAGACACGAGATTATGGTAATTGGATTAGAGGTAGAGCTGGCAGTTGCGTGTAAAATGGATCGTTGATCCCTAATTATTTGACGGCTGATTATTATCTTTACATATAATAGTATACGAGTATTTGTATTTAATGCGATAGCTTGTATGTCCGTTCATCGTTCACGTCGCAACGGAGCAACGGGTGAACGTGATATTTGGCATAGAGGTAGTTGAAGGACCGGAAAGTGAGGCCACTTTAAAATAACCCCATTGCACTATGGTCTGGTGCTTACGCTATTGATTGTAAATTCGAGTTTGATTCTTTGATTCTGACAGTTAAAACCACAATGAACAGTTCCTCTAGCGATAACTTGGTTGAAGTAAAATTCAACCTTCGGCTTTTTCAACATTTAACACCAGACGAGATGAGGGCAAAACGCATCTAGCATCGAAGTAAGCAACAAAAAACAAAGGCAAGAATTCAAATAAAAATGAAAAATGTCCTTTCTTCTTTCTTTCTTTCAAATTCAAATTCGAACGAGGAACCTTAAAAAAGCCAACACACTTTTACGACATTTGGTACCTGCCTGCAGATTCTGTATTTTTCTGCGAATTTCTCGTACAGAGCACTACATATTTCCGTGAGCAAGGAGTATGCAAATACTAAAGGTGGAATAGGGGTATGAATCCAGCATTACCTAAACGTGTCGGGTTTGTACGGCACAAGGTGTATCTACTTTAATAATACAACAAGTTCGCGTGCCCGATAAAAAAGAAATGTTTTCGTACAAATAGTTTTTATAACATACCTATGTGTTTTTATGTGATTAAAACTGTGCACGGCAAAAGCCGTTTCCACTTTCACTAGTGGTCGCCGAGTGGTCGAAATTCGACTGTAATTCAACGAATATAGAAATAGAAATAGAAAATATTTATTCAGTATCACAAAACAACACATTCATACAAATAAAACGTTCAAAATAAATCGTAAATGATGCTGAAAGGGCATCTTCTCAGCATAATATGTCATACATAGCATAAAGAGTAATGCTGCGACGCTGATCTTCGTGCTGAAGATGCCCAGACCAAAAGTAAACTAAATTATTACAAAAAAAAATTGAAATAAATAACTGCTACTCACACTACCTAAATGATAGCTCATACATATTGGTGTTAATAATTAGGTAATCTTATGGGTAACTGACGTTTCGGACACATTATATTCGGGCACAGTGTCCGAATCGACACTTTTTAATTTTAATATTTTTTTCACTGACGATTCGGACACTATTCAATTATTGGAGCTGTTCAGTACAGTCAGATAAAAAAAGCTTCAAAATATAAAATTATGTAGAAAAAAAACGTGACTAAAATATTTTAGAGGTTGCCAAACTTTATAATGTTATTTATTCATTCATTTGGTCACTCACATGGGGTACAGCAATAAAATAAAATAAATAGGTAATATAAAGGTGATTAAAACTAATTGTCCTCACAATTATTCGTAAAGCGGTAATTCACTATAAATCAGAGTAGCTGTCCAAAGCTCACTAGGCACGTTTAACAAAAACTACTAATAATTGTTTTCCTTTTTATGTCTAAGTATTATAAATTAAGTAGTAAATTAACTTAGATTAAATTAAATTAAGTGTTTGATTAAATGAACATGGGATATTTATAATATAATTGTGTGATGCATTTAGATATAAGCCGTAGCATTATTCTTTGTGTTCATGGAATAATGTATTCAAATGTTGCTAAATCTTTATAAATAAATAAATAAAAAATAAATTATCGGTAACCACAGCATATGAAAAAAATTATCAACTTGAGCTCCTCCGTGCTTCGGAAGGCACGTAAAGCCGTTGGTCCCGGCTGCATTAGCAGTCGTTAACAACAACTAATCCGCACTGGGCCCACGTGGTGGTTTATGGCTTGTTCTCCTCGTCCACCCATAGGGAAGGCTCGTGCCCCAGCAGTGGGACATAAAAATGAGCTGGTGGTGGTAGTGGATCAGTGTTCACTTCTTCACATTACACATAACAAAGTTTACTACCGTTAAATTAACGGGTTTCTGGCTTCGACACTTCAGTACATACAAAACATAATTTATTAACGTGTATGTAAATTAATCGCAAGAATAGTTCGTGAGTATAAGACTTTTTTATTTAAATTCTATTTTGTCAACTTCCTCCCATGTAACTTACTCAAAAGATTTTCTAATCGCCCTTTCAAATGGTGCAAAGTATATTATACAAAACCACAACATTTGGCAGTTATTATATTCGGAAGTTTATCGTTCGCGTAAAAGGAATAATAATAAACTCGTTTTGATTGACACTTTCAATAAAGCGTATGTCTCAATAAATTCTTTTCGCATTTTTGTGGTAAACCTAACAGCATAAAAAAATATCTAAACACGAATAACAGGCTAAAACCTGCGACCTTATTTTTAGAACAGCAAGGCAGAAAACCGCGCACACTCTTCGGGTGATGTTTACCAAAAGTTTTGTGCGGTTGTTTTGAGTCGTACTTTTTAAGGAATAGAGTTGTTTTTCGCGGTGACAGCCGGTAAAGTGGATGGCAATTGTTGAACAGTGGTCGCAGGTGCGGGAACAGTTTATTAAATGATCGCTGCAAAGCCTTCACAATTAAGAAGTACAAGGAGAAAAGTTTATGGAAATTCCACATAAGGTTTTTGGGAAGAAGGAAAATTTTGAAATTTAGGCTTGTATTATGAGGGTGGGGTAAAAAATGATGTATAACTAAGGTTTTTTTGCATTGCTGAGACGGAACACCGACCTATTTGATGGAAAGCGGCCACGTCAGGTCATAGCTACAACGCCAAGGATATTCTTTTTAATTTAATGACGCGACGTACGAGCTTTCTGACATCCGATCCCTGGGAGTATCTAGTTGGGAACAGGGACACGCACTATACTGTTGGACCCTCTGACATTCCTAGAAGCCTTTGACGGTGTTTCGGTCTCTTGAGGAACTCTTTGTCGCCCCCAAAAAGTTCGATGACGTTGAAAACGCCGTCTCAAGCAAGCATCAAACTCTCTCCAAACCAAAAAGAATCTCGCCACCTGATGGGAAGTGGTCAACGCCGCCCATGGACATCTGCAGCTTTCAGGGTGCTGCCTATGCGTTACCGACTTTGAGAGCCCTATTAATAATAATAATAACATCTTAAGAGGCTCTCGCTTGATGGTTGGATCAAGGGCCAGATTCAGAAAGCAGTACTCCTTGACACGGCACGTATTGTCAGGAGGTTCCTCACTCTGCAGCCCTGACCACCGGTAGCTTGGGCCCTGCCCCGCTGCTGGTGGTACTCTAGAATTAGGTTTTTATAATGTTTTATTGTTTTTATATTAAAATATTGTAAAAATCTAGTCTTAAGAAAGAAAATAAATAAAGAGTATAATAATAATTCTTTATTGCTTACACATGTGGTACGTAAGAGGTGTTAAAAAAACAGGTAAAGATCAACACATGAACCCTGAAAGGGTATAACAACTGAGATATAATTTATATACAGTTAAACAAAGTAAAAACAAAATTTCTTTTGTTAAAAGTTGTAACAAGCGTTGTCTCCAACATCCACGAATAAGTTGGCAGCCTTGAAAATAGCTTTGCAAACAATAGGTGCTACTTTTTCACTAGCGAGATTAGAACCCGCAAGTACTAGCATTTCAATTCCGGTGCACTATTTAGGTTTCGTGTTTGTCCCGGCTAAAGGAAGATTTCTATCACGCCAGCCGCCAATGCTTAAAAAAGTTTTACACACATTTTAGTGTTATTTAAAATAGTTCAAAAAACGTTTATTTATTTTGATAATTAAACACACTGAATTATACTATATAAAACTGTGAGTTTTGTAGGTCAATCTAGCTCCAGTACCAACATTGACGCAGCGCAGTTCGTCACGAGAACAAACGAGTTGTAGCAAACGTTGTCTCCACCATCCACGAATAAGTTGGCAGCTTTAAATACAGTTGCGAACACAGGGCGCTACTTTGTACCAGAGCTGTGTTGTTCAGTAACAGGGTATCAAAGTTAATAATTAATTATTGTGCTTTGATTAAGTACCTTTCGTTGGGAAAACTGCGTGGCGAAACGAGGGCGCTGAAGGGTGAGACGCGAGAGTCAATTGCGAGAAATCGCGGTTCAATTCCTCTGACAGTGACAGTTTTTCTTTTATTAATATACGCGATAATATAGCCGAAGCCCACTGCCCCCGGTACCATCAAGTACCAAGAAACTGGATAGACTCTGCACTTTTTTTTATTTCTATACATTTTAGTTGTGTATTAGTAGTAGTGGTAGTTATTTATTACTACATGTACATATATAGCCAGTGCTTACCCTGCATTTAGCTTTTTTTATTTTATTTTATTTAGTGAACAAAAACACAAATGTTGAAAAAATTTTCACGAGCAGGATTTGAACCTGCACCCTTCTGACATACCGGGTCGAGTGCTCTCCCAATTGAGCTATCGTGATTCTAACCAGCCCACCGAAATTATTCAACACTATTTACTTTTTACTTTGAAAGCCAAAGGCGCCCATTCAATGTCAACAACTACCGTCATTAACACCCGATCATAATTATCTTTACAAATACTAAAGATCAGTGTAAAAGTAGGCAAGCTATTTAAAAAATGTTTTTGTTTTTGTTTATATAATTTTAACGCAAATTTTGTTGCGAAACAAATTACATAAACACAAATGCATGTCCGTGGCTGCCCGCCATGGATCACACAAACCAGGGGGCCTACCGCCTAACTCTATTGCTATCGCTCTCGCTATCGCGCTCTATAGTTTATGGCGTAATCTTGCCATTTCGAAAGCTATATACAAGCAATATCGAAAGCTATAGGCTATAGCTTTCGATATTGCTTTCTTAATGTTTTCATATCGCTTTGGAAATTACAAAATGACGCCATAAACTATAGAGCGCGATAGCGAGAGCGATGGCGATAGGGTTAGGCGGTCGGGGGGCAGTTTGTATGCAGTAACGCAGACGGCGTTGGCGGCGCGGGTCGGCTAGCTCAGTCAAACCTATTCTTATCCATGGAACTAACTGCCTCCGTCCCTCGTGTGCTTTGTATTTGCAGCGAGGGCAGCCGCTGGCTTCGACGGACAGACTACAATAGGAAAGCTTCATAGAGTTAAATAATTTTTTCACAAATTTTCATTTAGTATTTTTTGTATTTACTTTATGTTTATTGCTTGCAATTATATTTTTGCGTAAAATTAAAAAAAAAATCATGCTGTGTATACAATTTCTAGATTTTAGTCTAGTCTATCTAAATCAGTATTTTTTTTCCATGTATCGACTGTAATCTGTCAGTGTTCCTATTTTAAATAAATGAATCTATACATATAATAAAGCTAAAAAGGGTCGAAAGTCTACATGGAAGATAGGTGCCGCCAGTGGAGGCCGGTCTGCTCTTGCATACTTGTCTTATTTTTATTATAAATAACTATAGTTTAACTTTGTTTTTTTTTTCTTCGACAGGTTTTGACTTTTACTAGTACTGTATGACATTGTAAAAAATTAAACTGGTAAATGATGTTTTTGCAAACTTAAATATTTAATTAAATATGTTTTCTTATTCTTTGTGTTTTTTTACATGTTGTGATTGTCCTTTATATTTTGTGTTTTATTTGTGATGGAAAGTGTCCTTTTATGACAGGACATTTTCCAATATTTTTGACGCTGTAAGGGAGAAAAGAGCTGGACACTTGCTGAGCTTCTTGCCGGTTCTTCTCAGTACAAGATCTCCCGCCCAGAGTAGACATACGAACCGATGGCACAATGACGTTCATAAGAGCTATTTGTAGCCTAAACTGAATAAATTATTATGAATTTTGATATTCGAAAAAAATTAGCTGGGGATACTTAGAATCGATAACAGAACACGTTCTAACAGTTTATATAGAATTTTTGTCTATTTATCTGTTTGTCTGTATATTTGACCGCGCGTCACGTGAAAATGGCTGAATGAATTTTTATGCAAACTTTGCACATAGACAGATCATGAACCGGACTAGGATATAGGAAACTTTTTATCCCGGTAACAGGTTCCTGTGGGATACAACTAGTAAATAAATAAATAAATACAAACGCGCTCGAGCAACGCACACATAGACAACTTCTCACGGCCGCGGGATCTCGCAACAGCTGCGCGCGGACTGTTCCGAGATCCGCGGCCAATATGTACGTTGCTCGAGCGCGGTATAAATTAATAGGGGTTATAAAGGTAAATCGCCAATCGTAGATTTGATTTTAACACTAGAAGATAAACCACGATTTACCCGAAAAATATATATCATAGATACTACAGCATACTTGAAAGGGACTGGACTAAGTGAAAGCATAATATAATTAAATAATATCGATAAAAAAAATCACGAACTTACGTCTACTTTTCAATTATTATCAATTTATTTTTAATTTGATGCATATTACTGAGCCAATATTTTAACACGTAATATCATATTATATTACCGATATTAGCGATTTGAAAAATAATTTATATATTAAGAGTAATTAAAATAAAACTTATTCGGCGCTTATGACATTCTTATTCCGCGCAGAATGCTCCAGTCTGTTGCATCTGACCCGAGGTAACAGGCGTGTTTTGTTTAATCGAACGTCGTGGTTTATCTTCTAGTGTTAAAATCAAATCTACGATTGGCGATTAAAGGTTTCTGGTTGAGTTCAATGCCAAGAAAACGCAGGTGTGTGCGTTTACGGCCAAAAAGTCACCATTCCTTCCTCTTCCAACTCTTCAGGGCACATCTCTAAGCCTGCAGAACAATATCAACATGCTCAGTATGACGATTCGCTGCGATCTGAATCAAAAGGACTACATCGAAGCCGTGATCAAAACAGCCTCACGAAAACTCGGTGTCCTGAACAGAGTGCGGCGATTCTTTACGCCTGACCAGTTGTGTCTTTTGTACAAGACACAGGTACGGTCTTGCGTGGAGTATTGCTCGCACATCTGGGACGATCCGCAAAGTATCTTCTCGATGCCTTAGACGGATTGCAGCGTCGCGCTGTGCGTATTATCGGCAATGCAGAGGTAACTAATACTCTCGAACACCTACAATTGCGTAGAGATATAGCGTCACTCAGCGTCTTCTATCGCTTATATCACGGCGAGTGCTCTGAAGAACTCTTTGATCTTATCCCACCTTCTCCCTTCCTCCATAGGAGTACACGTGCTACTCTCCGGTGTCATCGCTTCACTGTCACACATATCCCATCGCGCACAAAGAAATTTGGTGACTCGTTTCTTTTTCGCACCTCCAAAAGATGGAATAGTCTACCAGCACACGTTTTCCCTCTTTCCTATGATATGGGGTCCTTCAAACGAGGCGTGAAGAAGCACCTTGTGGGCCGGCAGAGTGAAGTTGACTGATGCTGCGTTGTTTTCACGCTGCACCAGTTGTCTTCACTGGACTCCATTTCCACTTAGCATTAGGTGGTGTGGAGTGATTTGCCGTGCTAAGTATAAAAAAAAAGGTTTAAATCTTTGAACCCCCTCTTAGGCTTGCCTTCTGTAGTCACCCTATATTGTGCCGTGACACACATACACATAACAGCCACTCACGGCGCGAGCTCTTTCGGCAGGACTAATGACGTCATCACCGCTTTTAAGGCCCACAACGCTCTAATGTTAATGGCTGCAAAAATATACGACGCGTATAGCCATGTGTAAGAAAGTTCTTTTTGTTAGCCCTCCTTCTTGCGTCGACGGTTATGTCTTCACATTAAGAGCTTTTAAACATAAACATGAATACCTAGAGCGAATTCTGAGGTTAAGCAACTTTCGCAAAGGCCGGTCATCGGATGGGTGACCAAAACTTTTTCGTTTTCAGCTCCTCCGTGGAAGGCACGCAAAGCCGTTGGTTCCGGCGGCTGCGTTAGTAGTCGTTGACAACCACCAATCCGCCCAAACCACCAATTGGGCCCGCGTGGTGGTTTATGGCCCGTTCTTCCTAAAGCATAAAACGAGCTGGTGATGATGAATTTAAAAAAAATATTGTAAATATTAATTTAACTCTTTTTCCAGTCACATTAAAGTACAAATTACAACGTAGTTTCAATGAAACTTTCATACAGGAGAAACAATAAAGAATCGCATATAACGTTATTATTTTCACCTAAAAAATTCTAGTCTCGCGCGCAGCGGTCAAACACATTCCGTGTACGGAATTCTGTAGAATAAAACAACTTCAAAACGGTTTGCAATTTCATAAGTGTTTTATGTCACGGGACTTAGGTTGCAATTCGAATGTGTCGTTTGGAGGTCTCTCGAAATGTAGTTATAGGGGCAGACTGTGTTGTTTCAAATGTCTTCTGGTGGCTTACTGTGAGCTCTTAAGGCGGTGACATCTGTGAAATGCACTCACTTATGCATGGTTTATGTATAAAATAAACAACATACAACGCCAAGATAAATATATGTTGCAATTGACTATATTAGCAACAATGTTCTTGTTTCCAAAATACAGAATTGTGAAATTTCATTATCCTCTATAGAAAAATAAAATAAAATTTAAATTTAATTAGTTTAATAACCGAGCTCCTATGGCCATCTTCCAGCTCCATCATCAGACCCTGGTTATCATCTAGCACCAAAGTACTCGTCAAGACGGATCAAACACGTCCAAACTCGATAGGGTTGTGTCGTTAAATTACCGAGTTCCTATGGCCATCTTCCAGCTCCATCATCAGACCCTGGTTACCATCTAGAACCAAAGTACTCGTCAAGACAAATCATACGAGCCCAAACTCGATGGGGTTGCGTCGTTTAATTACCGAGTTCCTATAGCCACCTTCCGTCATCATCATCATCAGACCTTGAATATCACCTAGGAATATAGTACTCGTCAAGACCATTTCAAAGAGCTCAAACACGGTGGGGTTAATTTATTGCATTCACTAGTTCCTATGGCCACCTTCCGACTTCATCATCAGACCAGCTCCATGGTACCATAATAATGCACTGACATCCAAGTTACATAGATGTACCAAGTTTTAGCTCAATTGAACACCGGGAAGTGGGTCAAATTAGGCTTGCAAGTTTCGTACGCTACATACTTAAACATACAAACAATTCATATGAAGTTAATTAAAAGCTTCATTCATTTACTAAAAATACATTGATTAAATAAATTATGTATGTGATATAACCCCCCCCCCCCCCCTCCCCCCTCCCTAACCCCTCGAGTATCTCAGTTAAGACTTGTGGGGCATTACTAATTCTTCGGGCGGACTTTTTAAGTGAATTTGAAAAGTGAAGTTGCACTGTTTTTTTTTGCATTTGCCAACACTCATGCGCACTTACGAACACTTAACGGTTATTTGCATATCTTTTGCTTGTGTGCAGGTCGACAGAAAGCGTTGTTTCATGGTTGTAAGCGCCTTAAAGCAGTATTGTAGCAGTGTTGTTGCGCTTGTGAAAACGAAACACTGGGCCCGCTTGGTTGTTTATGGCACGTTCTCCCTATCCATCCATAGGGAAGGCTCGTGCCCCAGCAGTGGGGACATAAAAATGGGCTGATGATGAATACTGATGTAAGCTATCATGAGCACCATGATGGTAATGTTTTTTCATTGAAATTGGTAATTAAACTCAACCGTTTTTCTGCGTTATCGTGACGTGTTCACAATGAAATTTTGTGGCAAATTTATGGATTTACCGCAGCCCATGGCATGGACGCTTGTGTCAGTATGGGTTTCACGACTTTGAAGCTATTAAGCGCACTAGCTTTAAAACTCACACGCCTGCACGTCAGACTACCACAAACTGCCAAATTTCCTCAATAGACTTTGAGCTTTATGGCATACGGTTGAACATTTATTGAAGAAATTTGACAGTTTTGGATAGGTTGGTGTACAGGCGTCTGTACCTACAACATACAACTATATTTATAAAGTCCACTACTGGGGACATTGATAGTATGGAAACGATGAGTACCATACATTCATATTATTCAAATAAATATATTAATACGATTTCCACTAAGAAAAGTTTCAATTCGCAATAACTAAACGTTTTCATTAAACTCACTAGCTCTTCAGATTTCTGAATAAACTGGAGCGCTGTTGAGGTAACACAAACAAAATATTTATTTTTAAATCTACCAAAGAGGATTGGTTTCCAATACCAGCTCGCATAGTCTAATCGCAGCCAGAGCACAAAATAACGATACTGTAGAAGGTAATCTTGTTCATTGGATCGACTCTGTGGTCTAGTGGCTGAGACCACCGGTTTAGACCCAGAGGTCCCGGGTTCGATTCCCAGCGGGGGGTACATGTTTGTGTACTCGGTTTGGTTGTTAGTTAGTTAGTTAGTTTGTCCGCCTGGCTAGCTACCACCATCTTATCTAAATATTTCGCGTTATCAACAAAAAGAAATACCGCGCTCGAGCAACGCACACATAGGTTTTCACGGACACAGATCTCGGAGCAGCTTGGATCAGTCCGACCGCAGCTTTAGCGAGATTCCATGTCCGTGAGAGCTATGTGCGCGTTGCTTAAGCGCATTTGTATGTATAAAGCTTACCATCTGGGTCTACTTATTTAGTGGCCAGAGCTAGTTGGAGCCGCGCCAGCCCGGTGTGCAGCACCTGTGGAGCGTGGAAGCACCAAAATGCCATTTCATTTCATATATAACCAGAAATATTGGTTGGATCAAAAAGTCTTTATGCATACGCAAAGGGATTTATTAAATCAATTTTAAAGTTATTTTAGGCACAAAAACTGACAATGAAATTATCCTCGGAGAATTTTGTAGAGAACGGGGACAAGCACGGGGTTCATCAAACTCTCTCAAAAAAAAGCATGAAAGTGAACAATTACACCAAAAGATATGCCAAAGACTGGTTAAAGTGGGGATGATTAAGAGGGACGGAGGCTCTATACCAGAACGACACTATTCAGAATAAGAAAAAGAATCTTTAAAAAAATAAAAGTGATAATAAATAACAAAGTTAGTTAGTAAGTTCAAACGTTACCTAAAAGGGTCTCCCAATGTTACCTGGAACTTTGGAAAGCCATCGATAAGTATGGCCCCTTTCGCGAATCTATGTCAACAGAAACTTAGCTGCGCGTGGCGACACAAAAGTCTCTTCTCATAACTTGTCCCTCGAAATATAATGCATAGGGACAATACGGGCAAGATAGGGGGTGGGCCAAGTCAGAAGAGATTAGCTGCAAATTAAGTAGGATCCAAAAAGTGCTTCAAAAATATATATAGGTATATTCTTATCATACTTATATACAAAATAAAGTAAAATAAATAACCTTATACTGACCCACTGCTGGGCAAAGGCCTCCATAAGATTTACCTGAACCGCAAATAACTGGATCAAATTTCATAATAATTCGTACGCAAGTACTGTACACAAATCACCATTTTTATTCAAGAAGGGAAACGATTCAAATTGTAGATTATTGTTTATGAGTTTATGACTTCAATAAAATATAATATATCAATACTCAATACAAGATCTCTAATTCAAAAAATTCAAAATTCAAAATCATTTATTCAGTTTAGGCTACAAGTAGCTCTTGTGAATGTCACTATGCCATCAGTTCGTAAGTCTACCCTACTCTACCGTAGGGTTCACGAAGTCATGGCCTTAAATTGACGTTTAAGAATACTTATATAAGTTATTTATGAATTTTGAGTTTTCGAATTGTATTTGAATAGCTAGTCATAATAATTACTAAGTTTGATGTGCCAATCGCACGAAGCCATCAAGAGAGAAAAAAAATCAAACATGCTATCACTTGCACCACGCCCCAAGAGTACGTTAGCGGAAGAAACTAATGCCTTCACATGGCCGAAATTTTATTCGTTAAACTTGAGCGGGAGATGTCACGGACAGCCACGATGTACCCGTATAACGTACATACCGTATAAATCTCTATATTACACAACATGGATTGCATTCGCGATGATCCTATTCTGTAACTACCTCTGTAGCACAAAATATGGAGACTGCAGACACAAAATGAGGATACTGCAGAAAGTAAGAATAATACAAATTCAAATCATTGCCCACTGCTGGGGCACGAGCCTTCCCTATGGATGGATAGGGTGAACGGGACACAAACCACTACGGGGGCCCAATGAGGTGCGGTGGTTGTTAATGACTGCTAATGCAGCCGGGACCAACGGCTTTACGTGCCTTCCGAAGCATGGAGAAGCTCGAGATGATACATTTTTGGTCACCCATCCGATGACCGGCCTTAGCGAAAGTTGCTTAACCTTAGCACTCGCAGGCCGGTCGCGTTATCCACTGCGCCATCGAGCTCCTCATTTATTGCATATCACATTATAATATAATAATAGGTGGAATATTTATTAAGGTATTCATGTGACTTGCAGGGTGCAAGGGTACAGCAACAGCATCAGAAGGCTAATTAAAAAATGTACTTACCTACTTATCTAGTTATAATTATTATACAATACACATACCTTTAACAGCCTCTGTGGTCTAGTGGTTAAGACCACCGGTTTAGACGCAGAGTTCCCGGGTTCGATTCCCAGCGGGGGTACATGTTTGTGTAGGTACTCGGTTTGGTTGGTGGTTATAGCTTGTTTGTCCACCTGGCTAGCTACCACCATCTTATCTGAATATGTCGCCATGACATCAATGTTTGTAGCGTTATTGTGTTCCGGCAGCTAGAGATAAGATAGCCAGTGCCTCGCTAGTTGAGGTTCCCGGGTGAAGTGCGCTTCCATCATTGGCCTTATCATCACTTAACATCAGGTGAGATCAAGGCGCTGTGCTTACCCGTAAAATATTTAAAAAAAAAACACATAGTTCTATCACGGACGCGGGATCTCGCAACACACACACACACACACACACTTGGACTGTTCCAAGCTGTTCCGAGATTCTGTGTTCGTGATAGGACTATGTGTGCGGTATGTATTAAGCTCACCTTCTGCGGTCTTTTAATTTTGTGTCTTTAGTTACTAACTAGTTAGACAATCGGCCTGAGATAAAAGAAGTTCCGAATTGGATTCCTTCTTAAATTTCGTGGTCCCGAGCGATCCCTGTAACAAAAAAAAAGGGATGATACCAGGTTTTAAGTGGATAGGACTCCTCTCGCGTCGAGATTTTAGTGAGGAGGAAAGTCCTACATACCCCGGATCGCCTCTGGTTGGTTACCCCAACCTGCCCCCTGACCGCCTAACTCGATCGCTTTCGATCGCTATAGGCTATAAGCTTCCGATATTGCTTTCATATTGCTTTCGAAATGACAAGACGACGCCTCCTCTTCTTCAAAGGAAATTGGGCAGTCCTTTGCCCCTGTTGGGACTTTGCTCCCTCCCTGAACCTTAAATCCTATGTAAATCAAATGTGATTAGATTCGTAAAAGTGGTTTCAGCTCAATAAAACAAATTTTACTTTTTTCAATGTAATTTTTGCCGACGAAGGCGCGATGTTGCACCTCCGCGTGCGACAGCAGTCAGCCCGTAACCACGGCCGTTGTAACTCGGTCAAAACGTCGGGTTTGATCCCCGTTTTTAATTGTTTGTTAACTAAGGAACGCGAAAGGTTAACAGTGTATTTTTTGCTTTAAGATTTGTGATGCTGACTGTACCCAACTGAGAGTCGTCTCGCTACTTGTCGCCCTCATTGCTCAGGACAATGGGTTAACGAGCAATTGCTTTTAGCGGCCGCCATTGCTGTAAGAAAAACTCCGAAACAAGATAAAGAAAACGGTCCAAAGCTTCTGGAAACTTTGTTATTATTAGTAGTGTGCGTGCGTGTGCAGAACGTATTCTCTTTATTAGAATAAATTATTCTATCTACATAATTAAGACATGATGATAATAATTTCGCAGCGAACTTAACTTACTTTTAATTATGTATAACTTGTATTTTCTCAAACATGCTTGGAAATAACATTGAATATTTATTATATAATCATAATTTTCTCTTATTGTTTTCTAAAGTTTAAACGAACATTACACATTGAAATGAAACAACTTTTACGGATCTACTCTACGTCTCAAGAGACGACCAACACCTCAGTCTCCCTGTGACCACGGACCCTGCAAAGGGTTCGTGGTGAAACGTCAGGATAAACATTAATTTAAACTAATGTGTAAAATAAACGCGAGTAGATCCGTAAAAGTTGTTTCATAATTTTCTCTCTCATTATTAAATAATCTAATTATTATATAAATAATTATCAATGGGAAATAAGGTCATTATTTTGAGAACCTTCTTAGAGATAAATCGACATTGCAGTACTGGCCCAATACAAGCGAGCAGCGGACAACAATGTTCGTATGAAAGCCATAACTGGCGTGTTATTTAAAAATGGAACAAATGATGAAACAAATGGTGCGTGCAATAATTTCTTCTACTCCATCGACGGATGTAATTGATAGCTACTCTTCATTAAAAAAACAAGAAAAGAAGCACACATAGAATTGACTTTACAACATACATACATACATACATACATACATACATACATACATACATACATACATACATACATACATACATACATACATACATACATACATACATACATACATACATACATACATACATACATACATACATACATACATACATACATACATACATACATACATACATACATACATACATACATACATACATACATACATACAAACATACATACATACATACATACAAACATACATACATACATACATACATACAAACATACATACATACATACACACTTTCACGTTTTTCTTCTCCTAAAACTCGCCTTTAGCATAAGATGTTGATGTTATGTAACCGAGGTCCATTCACTTAATTTACCTACCTACTTTGATATACTTAACTTAATAATTGACCATGGCCTTGTCAAAAAAAATCCTTATTTTGAATTGTTATTATTTTTTATTCGGAGACAGTTTACTTGATTGCCTCAGGCGGCTTTTTAAGCGTCACCGGACTTTTTTGGGGGTGGCGAGGGTTCTTCGTGCCGTGTGATCGAAACACCGTCAGAGGTTTTCTAGAGGGCATCACGCACTAGTGCGTCTCCCCGTGCCCTACTAGATTCTCCGCGGGGCTCAGATAGGGTCGAGAGCGGAACAACCCGAGGGTGCCTCTACTATAAGACCTCGGCTCGGGTAGACCAGGTCGTGAGGGCGGAATTACTCTCAAAATCTTTTATGTGACAGCAACGTAAGGCTATCGTGGCAGTATCTTATGGTACTGTTTGCCCGTATTATAAGAAGGTGCAGGTTCGATTCCCGTGCCGACGTTTTCACAACTACTCTATATAATTTCAACACGCTTCCTCCTAAGGTACAAGACATCTTTAGCAGCTCAAAACGCCACTCTCTTCACCAAAATTTATTGCGACGATAAATCATACAACTTCCATGTTCGATACCAAACTAGAATATTAAGCACAGCCCGCGTTGAAAGGTCGATGGCGGTATGTGGTGCCCGAATAGGCCCTGTGCACACAATGGGTTAATTTTGAACTACACGGCTATTGAAATTGGACGTATTCGTACGATAAACGTAGCAGAATTGACCCGAAATTTCTAGTAAATACTAAAGGGCCTTATTAAAAATGAGTAGTAAATTTGAATAGATTTTCCGTGTTTTGTTCTTGCCATGTAAACTTCATGTCACTGTAGAAGTAGTGGCAATTCGAAGTAGTGAAATGGCTGATGGGTTAATCCTAACTAATATTATAAAATGCGAAACTGCGAAAGATTGTATGTGTGTTGTTCGATAAGCTTTCACGCGTAAACTAGGTATTCAACCGATCGTCATGAAATTTTGTGCACATATTCTCAAGAGCATGATCAAAGACATAGGATACTAGTTATTAAAAAATAAAGTGAGTTTGTTTGTTTGTTTGATACGCTTCCACGCGTAAACTATATAACGATTTGTTTGTTTTGTTGCCATAGAAACTGTCAAAGCGGTACGAAGTTCGCCGAGTCAGCTAGTAAATATATAATTCGAAATTCAAAATCATTTGTTCGTTTAGGCTACAAGTAGCTCTTGTGAATGTCACTATGCCGTCGGTTCATAAGTCTACTCTGGGCGGGAGACCTTGTACTGAGAAGAACCGGCAAGAAACTCAGCAAGTGTCAAAAATAGTGTTCTCCCTTACAGCGTCAAAAATATTGGAAAATGCCTTATCACAGCAGGACACTTTCCATTACAAATAAACACAAAAAAATATAAAGGACAACCACAACAGTCATGTATAAAAACAAAATAAAAAATCTAAGTACCACTACAGTATTCTAGTAATTTTTTTTTAAGAAAATCAATATCAAACATAGTGAATAATACTAAAAATAAGATAAGTATGCAAAAAGAGACCAGCCTCCACAGGCGGCACCCGTTCACGAGTATGACATATGAATCAGCTATCGCTTCGCTCAACCATATTTTAGGAGACGTTACGACCCGACGCACGCCTCTCCACCGCGGAGACAATAAAGAAAGCATGACGCACTCAAGATAGGTACTCTAAATAAAAACTTAATGATCTTTTTAACGCAACGTAATGACATATCAGAGACTAAGACCGGTGGTATAACAACACGAGTATTTAATTACTAGTCCACTAACATTCATTTTTACCAACCACCAAACACGACACAACTTTCTAATCACGACCCCAAATTGTTATATAATACTTTGTTTAGGTTGTACTATGAAAACAATATTTAAACGGCCAAACAACATAACAAACACAATATCCTACGCCGCTAGTTCGAAACCAAATGAGCCTTATACATACAATGTGTTAATTTTAAACTATAACGCAGCTATTGAAAGCGCTGTTTTCGAGAGATAAGGCAGTAGAACCTTCTAGATCGCAACGAAAAACGATCGAACCTCACTGGTTTGAATACCATTGCGGGGTGCAATGCTAGTTAGATAAAAGTGCTTGGTAATAAACACGCAATGCATATTGATACAAAGTTTTGTGTGCGTCTTTAGTGGTGTACGTAGTAGCTGCTTGGATAAACTCCAAACTATTATTTGTAGTAATAATTGCTAGTGTTTTGTATAGATTGTAAATCGATTGAAGGTCTATTAGGTAAATTAGTTTTGTTTTCAGTGGGTATATAATGAGATATGTTGTGATGTTTGGAGCTCGATGACTCAGACGCTTTCGGGTTGCGATCGTGGATGCTAAGCGACTGTTCTGCCTAACTAAAAGTCGTCGAATAGGCAAAATATTTTTAAATAATCATTTATTTCATTACACGTCATCTATACAGGGTGTAATCGTAACTATTACAAATATCAAAAAACTTTAAACTGATATCGAAAGTACGTTACCTAATGAGGTAAAATGACATCAATAACTTTTTTTAAATCAAAAGAGAAGTATCCAAAATTTTGACATTAAACACTCCCATACATTTAGTATGAGATTAGAGGAAAGGTTTCAGTTTTCTTAATAATCTTTTAATTATTTTAGCTTAGTACTGATATTAATGGAAACTGTTTATTAACCCAACAAAGTAATAAAACTATCTGTTAATTGAATAATATCTATTTCTTCGTAAGTACAAATTTTGTATTCAAAGCAGATGTACGAAGTGACGTCCTTGTTGAGCGATACAATGACGAGCTCTATTTACAGTTTATAAATGAACTTTCCATAACATTTGCGGAGTAATTATTATCATATCATACGTAATCAATAAATATGATTAAGGTAAAATGAGCATTAGACCACTTAACATAAGGACATTAAAACCTATCTACCATTCTCATACTAAATGTACGGAATAATCGCCTGGTCACACTTAACGATTACACCCTGTATACAGGGTTAATTATGACTTGTCCTGACTGACTGATTCATCATCGCCGAGCCAAAACTGCTGAAGCTGATAAGATGAAATTTAGACTGTAGGTTAATTGAATGAAACTAAGAAAGGATTTTACGAAAATCATACCCTAATAGAGCCCAATAGGGGGTGAAAGATTGTATGAAAGTCCGTCAGTTTTGAAGTAAAATGCATAAAAATTAGTAATTGGCTTTTTGAAAAGAAAATAAAGAATGACATGTCTCAGGAATTTTGTTTATCTTCTTTAAAGGAGTAAAATAGGGATGAAGGTTTTTTTTGGGGAAATTGTTATTTTTAAAGTAATAATTATAAAAATGAATAATTGAATCGATCTATACATTTTCAATAAAAATAAAGAATGACGTGTTTAAGCATTTTTTGAAACAACTCCCCAAGAGATCAAATAAGGGTGGACAGTTAGTATGAAAATCGCGCAGAAAATCACGCGATTGCTGATTCCTACACGTGTGAAGAAACAGAACAAACATAATTTGTGTAGCCCACGTGAGCAAAGCCGCGAGCAAAAGTTAGTTTCATATAAAGATGAATGTCCTAACCTTATACGGGCTAACACGCCATTGGTGTGTATTTTATTTTATTTTATTTTAATAAGGCACGGTAACAGTCAAATTGACAAATTCATTATTAAAAATAAAAATGAAGTAATAGTACATACAACATTATCGGTCAATTGACCCATTATTGCTATGCACAGCATTCAAAAACACGAAAATAATAATAGTATTATGTGAAAATTTAACACTTTTTCAATAATATAATAATATAATATAAAAATGAAATCATTATTAATTATTATGTATGAAGGGAATAATGAAAGTGGACGAAGCGAAACAAGTATGTAAGGATCGTAGCAAGTGGAAAGAAGTGGCCTCTGCCTACCCCTACAGGAGAGAGGCGTGATTATATGTATGTATGTATGTATGTATGTATGTACTGTGTATTGCCCTTTTTCCACCAAGCGGGTCGTCCGCCCGATTAAAACAGGAAACCTCCATTCTAAATGGTCACCCATTAAATATGTCCTTCTATCACTGTCTGTGGCTAAGACCACCGGTTTAGACCTAGAGGTCCCGGGTTTGATTCCCAGCGGGGAGTACATGTTTGTGTACTCGGTTTGGTTGGTGGTAAGGCTTGTTTGTCCGCCTGGCTAGCTACCACTATCTTATCTAAATATGTCGCCATAACATTAACGTTTGTACCATTGTTGTGTTCCGGCAGCTAGAGATAAGATAGCCAGTACCTCACTAGTTGAGGATCCCGGGTGAAGTGCGCTTCCATCATTGGCCTTATCATCACTTAACATCAGGTGAGATCAAGGCACTGTGCTTACACGTTACAATTTTTTTTTAAAAGTACTTATGTCTATACTATAGTATGTGTTTCGGGGACTTGGAAAGTGAAAAGTCATGTCTGCGGTTTTGTTTTAGTTTCTAAAATTTGTGTTATGTAGAATATTAATGTGAAATAATGGTGGATTATTAACCGTTAAGTTTTCGTAAGTACGCATGAGTGTTGGCAAATGAAACAAAACAGTGCAACTTCACTTTTCAAATTCTCTTAACAAGTCCGCCCGAGGAATTAGTAAAGCCCCCACATCTTTACGGAGTTACTCGAGGGTTTGGGGGGTTTATCATCTCTCACTTCTCATTTTTATTATCATTCATCATCATCATACTGACTGGAAAGAAATATTGTATATTTATGTATTACTTGTAAGAAAAATTACTTTGACACTGGCTAAATGTGCTAATCGCACGAAGCCATCAACTAAAAGAAAGAAAGAAAAAAAAAAGTAAGTGTTTCGGCAAAATGATCGCTGAGCTGTTTTAATATGCGTTCTTATTTTTTTGTGTGCAGTAGGTATTATTGGTTTAATTATGTTTATATAGTTATATTTCATGATTCATCATCAACTCATTTTATATCCCCACTGCTGGGGCACGAGCCTTCCCTATGGATGGATAGGGAGAAAGGGCCATAAACCACCACGGGGGCCAGTGCGGATTGGTGGTTGTTAACGACTGCTAGTGCAGTCGGGACTAACGGCTTTACGTGCCTTCCGAAGCACGGAGGAGCTCGAGATGATAAATGTTTGGTCACCCATCCGATGACCGGCCTTTGCGAAAGTTGCTTAACCTCAGCACTCGCAGACCGGGCGCGTTAACCGCTGCGCCATCGAACTCCTCAATTTCATGATTATTTATATATAATTTTACGCAAATATTGTTGGGAACAAATTACAATTTCAAAAGACAAATTGTTGATTAATTTCAGCGAGTTGGATTGAGCCACGGTAGCATAGTTGGTAGTGCACCTGACCCAGCATGTCATGGGGTGCGGGTTCGAATCCCGCTCGTGGGATTTTTTCAACACATTGTCTTTTTTCAAATAGTTATATTTTGTTTTTTATTTATATACCTACCTAGTGGTTTTGCTTAGTTTATAATGGTGTGTGTTATAAAGTACCAAATAAACTGTTATCTATCTATCTATCCATTAAAATCTAAGCCACAATGCTCAAAATCTACACCGCCGTCGAGCACTAACAGTGTCAATTCTATCTACAATTGTCCAGATATCCAATTTCAAACGCCTTAACACTCGGACAGGAGAACCTATTAGCCGCTGGCAGGTCTACGGTACTTCACAAGCTAGCTTTGTAATTGTACTACACGCTTTGAGACACGCTTCGGACTGAAAGATGAGATTAGGCCGTCTTATGCACGTCGCAATTAGGGTTTAGACATGACTCTGTCTGCGAGGAGTCATTTGATAATTGAGTTGGGTATAGTTGGGTATGTAGAGTAGCCGCGGATCGTGCTCAGAGGCGTACACTTGGAGAGACCTATCCTATGTCCAGCAGTGGACGTGTATAGGCTGATGATGATGACGAAGATGATGAAAGGATAAAGGGCACCCATTGCCCTTTGTATGGATATAGATTTGTATGGAGGGTATTTAAGCCGTCTCGGTGGGCTAGTGGTTAAGACCACAGGCAAGACCCAGAGCTCCCGGGTTCGATTCCCAGCGGGGGGTAATGTTGGTGCAATAGGTTTGGTTGCTGGTAGGACTTGTTCAATGTTAAAGTCAAATATTTTTTATTCAAACAAACTTTAGAAAACTACTTTTGAATCGTACAAACATTTTTTTACCTACACATTCAGGACGTCTACTTTTTAGCTGTGGAGAAGAATGTGTGTCCGCCTGTCTAGCTACCACCATCTTATCTAAATATGTGGCTATAACATCAATGTTTGTAGCATTGTTGTGGTCCAGCAGCTAAAGACAAGATAGCCAGTGCCTCACTAGTTGAGGATCCCGTGTGAAGTGCGCTTCCATCATCGGTCTTTATTATCACTTAGATAACATCAGGTGAGATAAAAGTACTGTGCTTACCCGTAAAATATAAAGGGTTGTTGCCTTCTTTAAAATACTTGCGCACGAACGGGACGTTTTTTTAAATAAATAGAGATCATCTAGAAGAACTTTATAATTTCAAATCTCAAATCCACGCGGACGAAGTCGCACCACGACTGTTTAGTGGTAGTAATATGTGTTTTTTTTTAACGTTCATGCAGTATCTCAGTATTGTCAGATTATATAAGGATATGTATAATATTAACGCTATAAGGAAGCAAAAAACGCCCTTGCTGAGTTTCTTGTCGGTTCTTCGCACTACAAGGTCTCCCGCCCTGCATAGACTTACGAACCGATGGCATAGTGACATTCACAAGAGCTAATTTTTTTATTTTTTTTACGTAGCTCGACAAATGACTTCACTCCACCTGATGCTAATACATACATACATATAATCACGCCTCTTTCCCGTAGGGGTAGGCAGAGGCCACTTCTTTCCACTTGCTACGATCCTTACATACTTGTTTCGCTTCGTCCACTTTCATTATTCCCTTCATACATGCTCTTCGGTTTAGGGCACTCTTGACCTGGCCTTTTTTCAAGACGTCCCTGATTTGATGCTAATTGTTAATGTTAATTGTGGCCTAAACTGAATAAATGATATTGAATTTTGATTCGATGCCGACAATACCACGGATCCCCAAAACCAGTCATCGTGATAGTATACACAACCAAATAATTTTAAGCAAAGCCGGACGCAACCCCCGACTTTACATAATAACTAGCGTCGGCACCGCACTTTTTATTAGCGAGAGAGCTTATTCCGTAATGCCACGAAGCCTCCGAGAGCCAGCGGGAGGCTTTACCAGCAAAAAAAACATCAATTTTAATCATCATTCGATTTTAGTTGGGCTTCTAGAGAAATGTGAGATGGCGGGTCGATTTTGAGTAAGTATTTTATATTTTGCTGAAAATTTGTATCGCAAAATGAAATGGACGGACGCTTTGGTGGCCAAGTGCCAAAGTGGTGAACCCGATACTCGATGGTCCCTGGTTCAATTCTCAGGTCGGGCGAAGTGTGTTTCGGAATTTCCGATGGCCAGTCTTGTGATTACCAACCAGCCCTCATTTGGCAAGCTTGGTGATTATTATACATCAATTGTAGCGATGACTTGATTTCATTGATAGAGGTCTTTGCCCAGCTGTGGGACAGGTATAGGCTTTGTATTTTCTTACTTATTTTTACTTATTTTTTTACATCTTACGGGTAAGCACTTTGCTTTCATCTCACCTGATGTTAAGTGATGATAAGGCCTAAGGGTGCAAGCGCACTTCACCCGGATTCCTCAACTACTAAGGCACCGGCTACGGCTATATCTTATCTCTGGCTGCCGGAACACAACAATGCTACAAACATTGATGTTATGGCGACATATTTAGATAAGACGATGGTAGCTAGCCAGGCGGACAAACAAGTCCTACCACCAACCAAACCGAGTACACAAACATGTACCCCCCGCTGGGAATCGAACCCGGGACCTCTGCGTCTAAACCGGTGGTCTTAACCACTAGTATTGTATAATAATTATAACTAGATAAGTAGGTAAGTACATTTTTTAATTAGCCCTCTGATGCTGTTGCTGTGCCCTTGCAGGGTGTCACATGAATACCTTATTAAATATTCCACCTATTATTATATTGTGGGCAAACAAGCCCTACCACCAACTAAACCGATTACACAAACATGCACCCCCTGGGAATTGAACCCGGGACCTAAACCAGTGGTCTTAACCACTAGACCACAACGGCGATTAACAAACTTTGCCTACCTATATTAATTTTAAAAAACATATTTTTAATTGTTCTACTGAAGCTGGAGCTGGTAAAGGGAGAGATCTGTGGGAAACGCGCTCGGTATTCAATTGCTGAAATTAAACAACTAACCAATGTAAAATTTAAACACTGAAAAAAGACGACAACCTCAGGCGGGAATCGAACCACGCACCTTCCGCATTCCGGGCGGCTGCCTTAACCACTTGGCTACCGAGGTCTGGCTTTCACCCAATTTTTCGACAAAATTTCAATTTTGTCGAAAAATTGGTTTTTGACAAAATTTCAAAATTTCGACGGGTGAAAGCCAGACCTCGGTAGCCAAGTGGTTAAGGCAGCCGCCCGGAATGCGGAAGGTGCGTGGTTCGATTCCCGCCTGAGGTTGTCGTCTTTTTTCAGTGTTTAAATTTTACTTAAGTATATTTAAGCGTTAATAAAACGCTAAAATATATAAAAAACACTTATCTATAACGCAGCTTCATCTTAACCGAATGTTCAAATATTTGTAAAAATATTTCTTTCGGATCTCAGAGGTGAAAACTTCTAAGATTGATGAAGCAATGTTGACTAAAAAACATAAGCATCAAGCACTGAAAAATTTCGACGGGTGAAAGCCAGACCTCGGTAGCCAAGTGGTTAAGGCAGCCGCCCGGAATGCGGAAGGTGCGTGGTTCGATTCCCGCCTGAGGTTGTCGTCTTTTTTTCAGTGTTTAAATTTTACTTAAGTATATTTAAGCGTTAATAAAACGCTAAAATATATAAAAAACACTTAACTAACCAATGCGCATAGGATGGGTGACCAAAAATCTAGGTATCATCACGATCTCTCCCATACTTCGGAGGGCACGTAAAACCGTTAGTCACGACTGCATTAGCAGTCGTCAACAACCACCAATCTGCAGTGGGCGCTGGGCGGTGGGTCCTGGTGGTGTATGACCCGCTCTCCCCATTTTCATCAATAGTCTGTATGGACCGTGCCCCAGCAGTGAGGTTATAAAATAAGCTGGTGGTAGATAGATGGTTGAATATATCAAAAGCCAAATTTTTGAAACTCTCGAAGCGTTCAAAACGTGTTTTGACAGAGTGAAAACTAAATCGTCACAGTCGCTGCACACAGGCGATACCTAAAACCAATTGCGAATGAATAGTTAAAGCGGGAGCGTTAAACCAAACAGTGCGGGAGGCAGCGACGCGGGACGAGCGGAAAGCGTTTTAAAAGCTTATGCAAACGCTTTCATGCCGTAAGATTTAGATAATTTAGACATGGTCTGCTTACCCAACTACTTACCGACTACCTACCGACAGCACAATTATTTTTATGCAATCAAATAAAAGTTAGTTCTAATAAAAATAAATTTAATCTCACTGAACTTGTTAACAACTTTGATTCGGTCTTAATGACTAGCGACCGCACGCAGACTCGTTCAAGCGAAAAGCCGTATTCCGCTATTAACAAAATAAAATACAGCCTAAGTTAGTCGGACATAAAGTAGCTTACCTATTGATAAAGTTTTCAATAAAAAAACATGTAATAATAAAAGCTTAGCTTTCCATTGTTATATGCGAAGCTTTATTAATGTAGTGTGCCATTTTTAAGCTGATATTGCTATCTCTGTTAAATGTCTCACAGCGTTCGAAACGTGTTTTCACGGAGTGAAAACTACATCGTCACAGTCGATACCTAAAACCAATTGCGAATGAATAGTTAAAGCGGGAGCGTTAAACCAAACAGTGCAGGAGGCAGCGACGCGGGACGAGCGGAAAGCGTTTTTATCAGCTGAAGAATACGCTTTCACGCCGTTAAACACAGATAAATTAGACATGAAATAGCTAAGCATGTCCGTAACCTACCAAAAAGTTTTACTAAGAAAAAGAGTATTCCTTGTTTTGTTCCCGTCATGTAAACTTCATTTTCAATTGGAGTGACAAAACACGTTAAAACTATTCGAAGCTTGTAATATGCTTACTAAAAAAGCCCTAAAAGTTTACCCACATCCTACATCACCAGTTTGTTTTGTGGCTCACTGTTGAGGCACACTTTCACAGGGATGAAAACACTATCAAGAGAACGGACCCAAAAACCATAAGAACAAAAAAAAACAAAATCATTTATTTAGTGTAAACAACAAATAGCTCTTATGAATGTCACTTTCCCATTGGTTAAGTCTGCACAGGACGGGAGACCTTGTACTGCGAAGAACCAGCAAGAAGCTTTGCAAGGACATTTCTTTTTTTTCCTTACAGCGTCAAAATGATGGAAAATGTCCTATCATAGAGAAACACTTTCCAATACAAATTGGTGTATTTATTAGGTTAGTAGGCAGGATTCGTGGCTAACTAAAAGTTTTCCCGAGTTATATTCAAAATTCAAATTCAAAATTCAAAAATCATTTATTCAGTTTAGGCTACAAGTAGCTCTTATGAATGTCACTATGCCATCGGTTCGTAAGTCTACTCTGGGCGGGAGATCTTGTACTGAGAAGAACCGGCAAGAAACTCAGCAAGTGTCCAGCTCTTTTCTCCCTTACAGCGTCAAAAATATTGGAAAATGCCCTATTTTAGCAGGACACTTTCCATCACAAATAAACACATAAAAATAAAAAAAATATATAGAAGACCACATGTAAAAAAACTAAATTAAAAATCTAAATTAACAAATTTACCTCAGGTAAAAGTTCCAATTTCCACAATGTCATACAGTACCACTACAGTACTCTAATAAAAGTCAAAAATTGTTTAAGAAAAACAAAGTCAAATTATAGTAAGTAATATTAAAAATAAGATAAGTATGCAAGAGCAGACCAGCCTCCACAGGCGGCACCCGTTCACGAGTATGACATATGAATCAGCCATCGCTTCGCTCAACCATATTTTAGGGAACGTAACGACCCGACGCACACGCCACCACCGCAGAGACAATAAAGAGAGCATGACACACTCAAGATACTCTAAATAAAAGCCTAATGATCTATTTAACGCAATGCTGTTTGTTAACTGTAGGACACTGCTGATAAAGGCTATGATATCAGTTTAAAAGTTATATAAATTAATATTCTTTGACTGTATAATAAATAATCTTTTATAATATAAAAGTGTAACTACTGACAATGTGAAATAACATGTGCAGGCGAGCAGACTAAGATGACCACACATTATTATCATTAAAATAATCATCAATTTTATAGTAGCCTTTTTTCATTAGACCTTGTTTTATTTCTGTCTTAAACTTGTGTAGTGGCAATTCCGTTAGAGTGAAAGGCACTTTATTGTATATTTTTATACATTTCCCAACAAATGAATTACCGACCTTATTGAGTCTAAGTTTTGGAACGGCAAGTTTGTTTTTATTTCTTGTGTTAAAATTATGGGTGTTACTTTTTTTTTTCGAATTTATCTAAATTTTTATAAACATAAATTATATTTTCATAAATATACTGTGAAGCTACAGTTAAAATATTTATCTGCTTAAATAACTCTCTCAGCATATCACGGGGCTTAAGGCTATAAATAGCTCGAATGGCTCTTTTCTGTAGCACAAAAATGGTTTCAATGTCAGCCGCTGAGCCCCACAATAAAATACCATATGACATGACGCTGTGAAAGTAACTAAAGTAAACCAATCTTGCCGTTTCTACATCAGTAAGTGACCTTATTTTTCTAACCGCATAGGCAGCTGAGCTAAGTCTTCCTGCCAGGGCAGAAATATGAGAACCCCATTGTAATTTGTGATCCAAGGTAACACCCAGGAAAACTGTCGAGTTAACTATTTCAACTATGTCATCATTCATAGTGATACTGGTATTAACCTGCTTTACATTGGGCATCGTGAATTTAACACATTTAGTTTTTTTTGCATTAAGCAGCAGATTATTGGTGGTAAACCAATGTAATATTTGAGAGAGAGTATTACTTACGTCGTCAAATATTGCTCTATGTCTATCAACTTTAAAAATCAATGAGGTGTCATCAGCAAATAATACTATCTCACAAAGATCTTCGGTGTAGTAAGGTAGATCATTTACGTAAATGAGAAATAAAAGAGGTCCTAATATTGAACCCTGGGGCACCCCCATAAGTAACGGAGCGCCAGAAGAATCGGTACCGTTAATATTAACTTTTTGAACTCTGCCAGTGAGGTATGATTTCAATAAGGTAAGTGAGTTGTCTGAGACACCATAATGTTCCATTTTTAACAATAAAGTCTCGTGATCGACACAGTCGAAAGCTTTCGATAAATCACAAAAAATACCTATCGCATCCTGTTTCTGTTCCCATGCATCGAAAATATGCTTAATGAGTGCAACTCCCGCGTCGGTTGTATTTCTACCTTTAGTAAAACCGAATTGTTTGTTATGAAGTAACTGGTTATCTGTAAAATGTGACAGTAATTGATTAAAAATAACTTTTTCAAAAATTTTACTAAGAGCCGGAAGTATGGATATAGGCCGAAAATTAGATGGGTCACTTTTATCGCCTGTTTTAAATAACGGTATAATTTTACTGTGCTTCATTAAGTCTGGAAATACACCTTCATCAACGCATTTATTAAATATTATTGCTAAATTAGACGCGATAGAAGATATTATAGATTTTAATATATCAGTGGAGATACCCCAAAGATCCTCAGTCTTTTTTATATTAAGTTGTCTAAAAGCTTTTATTATTATATCGGAATCAATATAGTGAAAATTAAATGGAATATTACATATTTTTACACTCGACACAAGAAGAATCTGGGCAAGATGTTTAGAAGAATTTAATTTACTTGATGTAATGAGTGGAATTTTTGAGAAAAATGTTTCAAACGCGCCTGCCACTTCCGTATCACCATTGATGTAAGCATTATCGACTTTGAGTTCAAGTATACGATCACGAGACCTTACTTTACAAGTTTCTTTATTAATGACGTTCCAAGTGGCTTTTATTTTATTTTTTGAATTCACAATCTTTGCTCGAATGTAGTTAGCCTTTGCTATGGAACAAACTTTTTTGAACATTTTTGAATAATTTTTAACATATTCAATTACACTTGGATCCTTAGAATTTGCCTTTATATTATATAGTTGATACAACCTATTTCTACTCTTATAGATGCCAACTGTGGCCCAATCACTGAATTTAGATTTAGTCTTATCTATTTTGATTAATTTTTGAGTAAAGTTGTTATTAAACTCTTTTTTGATTAAATCAAATAGGTTGTCATATAAAATGTTCGCATTATAATTGTTACATGGTATTTGTGACACTTTATCATAAACATTCTTCTTAAATCTGTCTAATCGATTAGTGGTCACTGGCCTGTACAAAATATTCGTTGAAGGACGATCATATTGGTGCTCAAATCTAACTATCTGACCACTGTGATCAGAATTTATAAAATTTATTACTGATTTCTCAATAACATTACAATTAGAAAAAATATTATCTAAACAGGTAGCTGATGTGGCTGTAACTCTTGTAGGTTCATCAAAAAGATTTTGCAAGTTAAATGATTTGAAAAGATTAAGAAACCTTACCGAGTTCTGTGAGTCATCTAAAATATTTATATTAAAGTCACCACATACAACTATCCTCTTTTTACATTTGCATACCTTTTGCAAGGCTTCTTCCATAATGGACTCAAATAAGTGGTAATTACCAGAGGGAGGCCTATACACACAAACAATAACATACTGCTCAAGCTCCGCACATGATAGTTCAATATTTCGTTCAACTGAGAGAGATACTATGTCTTTACGCTCCTTTGATTGTAATGTATTGTTTAATAATATCAGTGACCCACCTCTTATAGCAGACTCTCTTGTGAACGAACTAATGACTTTATAATTATCAATGCTTACTAATAGTTCGCATTGTTTTAACCAGTGTTCGCTTAAGCATAAGACATGTACATTTTTTTCATTAATATATAATTCCAATTCTAATTCTTTTCCAGAAAAGCCCTGAATGTTTTGATGAATAATGTTCATAAAGGTGGACCTTTCATTTTTCTTAATATTTAAGTCGCAAGAGTTTTCCTCTATTGTCTGAGATATCAATTTAAATTATTGTAAACAGATTGATTTGGAACAGATTCCAAAGTACAATTAACAATGTCAATGTTCTGCCCAATAGGGGCAGATAGGGTAGCCAAATTTTTGGCTGAGTATTCAATATAATATGATAGCGATAATGCTATCTGTCTCTTAAGATATTTATTAAGATAAAATTTATCCTTTGTCAAACATAATTTATTATCTAAATACTTATTCAAGTCAATTAAATGAAATTTACTCGTATTATTAAATGTCAGAGTATGTAATGTCAGAATTATTTATTAAAACTTACTTACTATATTATTTATTAAAACTATTGTACCTCTAAATATTAAACGCCCACCCGACCCAGCCAGGAATCGAACCTGGGCCTTCCGCAATCCGGTGGTATTTCATCTGCAAAGATGAATCTGCATGGCCATCGGTTGCAAAGACCGTTCGATAGATGGCGCTCAGTGCCGCTAAAAAGCACTCAAAAATCATTAAAATAGCAGTGACAAAATTCAGCGCTTACGTCAGCCTTCCCGGTAGCATAGCGGTCAGTGCAGCCGCCCGGATTACGGAAGACCCAGGTTCGATTCCTGGCTGGGTCGGGTGGGCGTTTAATTTTTTAACTGTATTTTATAAAATGTTATAAATATTTAATTTAGCTTCAGTGCAGCAATTAGCACATGAAAATAAAAAAGTAAAAATTGACTATAGTACCTCTGTAAAAGTGCATAAGCATTTTACAGTTTTACTCATTAAACAAACCGCATTGAAAGGTGCACAAAGAATATTTTCAAATACGCTCCGCAACTCTAAGCACTGGGTTTAAAAAGCGCAAGCCCGTAAAAAGTGGACTATGCAAAACGCTGTTTGCTAAATATGAATTCCCATTAGCGTCGCTTTTACTGAGTTTGTGTTAATGGTGCGATTTCCCTCTTCACAGCTGTATTTAAATTTGAGGATGGGACGGAGTTGTGCCACTGATATCGTGTTATAACTATTTGAGGACGTATATACCGTATTTTAATTGAAATAAATGCTAAAATAACATGACATTACTTTACTCGCATAAATCAATCAGTCTAGGAGTTTTTGTATTTGTGTCTGTATACGGTTTAAGTAAGTAAATGTTTGTATGTTTATTATTATTATGTTCAGCACCGCGCGCCGGCGGCGGCAGGCTCCGCCAGAATACCAGCGTTGTTGCGACACGCTTCGTTCGCAACAACATAAGCTGAGGCGGGGTCCTGATTGACCTGTTGTTGTTTGTTTTTATTTTTATGTATATTAGTGTGTGTGGTCAAAAAATGTTTCTCTCTCTCTCTCTCTCTCAGTCTCAGGAAGCTCGAGTGGGAATCGAACCCACAAATTAAAAAAAATATAAGGAATTACGTCTTTATGTGTTCTTTCGGCTGTGAGCGTAGTAACTTCACAGTGATGTAATACCGCTCTGACTTGCAGTGTAAGTCACAAAGTACTAGAAAAAATCAACGAGTCTTCTGGGGTCTCGGTAGCTCAGCGGTCAGAACATTGGATCGGTTATCCAAAGGTCGCGGGTACGATTCCCACTCGAACTTCCTAAGACTGGTTGATTTTTTTTTTTGTAAAATTTTATCTTGTTATCTTTATATACCTACATAACATTCCGAATGCCAAAATTTAAGGTCAAAAAAATATGACGTCACTTTTAAAAAAAGTGTTCTTTTTAAAACAGCTCTCAGTCTTATAGTGTAAGTCTTATTACTGAAGACTGGACACTCTAGTCTTCTTTTCCGACATGAGTTGTGTAAATTGAAGTAGTCTTTTTTAAAGGCCTTAAAAGACTGAGTCTCACACAACTAATTCAGCCTCCTTTATGGACTGACAAATTTCCTCAATAGACTTTGAACGTTATGTCTATGACTTAGGGTTGAACTTTTATTGAAGAAATTTTTCAGTTTTATAAATTGTATGATATGCAGGCGTCTGTACATTCTCCAAAATTATGACGTTGTAAAGTAGAAAAGAAATCAGTTTCTTGCCGGTTCTTCTCAGTACAAGGTCTCCTGTGTAATGTAGTGATCGGGACCACTTGGTTGGGCGAGCTTACTGGCAGCCGTCGCGTTCTGCGTTTAAACTCATCTTGATTAAGAAGACACGCATAGAAGGAAACAGAAGAGAATACGCGGAGCTGCTACGTCAGCCCGTCGCAGCGATAGGGCAATAAATGTTAACTTGAGTTCGTTTTAAAAATACAGTTTAATACTGATCGTTTGTTTGTTTCTTTGACTACGTCTTCCCTGTAAAGTAGAGCCCCTTAGGCTCTACAGTACTTACGAACCGATGGCATTCGTATGAGCTATTTTGTAGCATAAACTGAATAAGTGATTTTGGCACGGCATAATCCAATGAAAATAAATATTCCATTCCGCCAAAACAAAGCAACCGTGCGTTAGAAATATTAATGGCGTTTTTAATAAGAGAACTATAAGTAAAAATGCGCTGCCATGAGCATTGAGCAACTCTCAATATGATGTTGACATTAACAATAATTAATTCCTGAACGTTAAACGTATAAATGAAAAATCACATCAGTAACAGTTCTTTAAAACATTGACCAAGTTTTTATTTGAATTAAGCATGGATTGCTGTAACCTAAAAGTTATTAAAAAAAACTCAATTGACGGGACAAAATAGTGACGTCATAATTTCCTTCTTTTTTTTACAAATTTTAACTGAAAAAAATCGTTTTGATAGTTGCTAAATTGTTTCTCTATTGACTGAACAGTCAAATATATAATTATTGCAAACATAATATCTGAAGTTTACGTCACAAACAGTATTATCATTATTTTTTTAGATTAAATCTAAACATTGATTATAGTTGTTTTTCTGTATTCCCTTTGCTGCATTTTAGTGTTGATTTGCTCAAGGCACTTGTTTGACTGTTAAATTGGCAGTTTCCCGCCCCATTTGCCTGTGCAAATAGGTACTGTAAAACTTTAACAATGCTTAGTTAGGCTACACTTTAAATATACAAAAAAACGGTAGACAACTTTGGTAAATGACAATGACGTTTATGGCGATGACACATATTATATCGAAGCATAAGTATTAAATTAAGTAAATACATACCTTCAGCATGGACTATTTCTTAAGCTAAACCGGGGCAGAGCGAAACACAAAAGAAAGCTGGCAGTTTAAATAAATAGAAAAGTATAAAATGATAAAACAGTTTGACGACCTCCGTAGCCGAGTGGCTTGCACGCTGGACTTTGAGCGGTGCAAACTCTGAGGTCCCGGGTTCGATTCTCGGTCGGGTCAATGTCGAAAACGAACTTTTCGATATTGTGTCGGGTCTGGGTGGTTGTGGTACCGTCGTTGTTTCTGATTTCTATGAAACTAGTGCTTTAGCAACTTGCCTTGGGATCAGAACAATGTATGTGATGTTGTCTCATATTTATTTATTTATTTATATATTATTTATTTATTTACTGCAAGAACTCATTAATTGACATTAAGAATACTTTGAGAAATCAATTATTTGTGTTTCTTTGATCGTATTCGACAGGTATAAGTATATGGGAGATTGAATTTTAAAAAAATCCTCACATAGTTATCAAGGTAAGGCATCTAAAACGTCTAATAACAAATATTTGTTAATGTCACATAATGAGTTCTTGTAGTAAGCCAAATCCTATAAAGGTATGAGAAACATATTGAAATTAAGAATAAAATAATGGTGCTGTCGAACTGTGTAAAAACCGTTGGACATTGCTAATTAAAATAAACGAGATTCAGCAAATGTTTGACTGGGGGAATGTAGCCATCCCGTCTTTTAAAATCCCGCCAGATTATAGTAGCACAAAATAAATTGGTACAGAAGGCTGGATACATACAAACGAGCTAACACATAAACCTACGACTCGGTCCACCCGAGCTGATCCCTTTAGAGACGCTCTCGGGTTGTTACGCGCTCGATCCGATCCAAACGCTTCTGAGAATCTAGTAAGATAAGGAGAAACGCTTGCGTGATGTCATGCCATCCTCTGTAGAAACTCTCTGAGGACTTTTAACCACACAGCTTTTATAAAGCTTCGCGCCACCCACATAAGTCAGCAAATTAAAAAAATACAAAAAAGCACACAAACGTATTTGTTCGGTATCTCGGCAATACGCGGGAGAACACCAGCCGTGCATGACGCTTTGGTACAATGAGCTGACGACGTTCAACATAAAAACTGCTGCGTATTGTTTTGTTTTGTTTGCGTTTTGTTTAGAAATGAGTTAGTTTTTTTTAACGTTAGTTTCAAAATCCTTAAACCTTACAAATTACAAAACAAAACAACTTTTACTGGGATCTACACATTACACACACTACATTACACATTGATTTTAGTTTATTTGTATCTTGAATTTTATACTGACAAGTAACATGTTGTAGACATGTATCTAGATAAACATATGTGGAGATTTATAATTGTGAAAATATTGTTAAATGAGCTGTTAAACTCCCTTAAATTGTTAATAAATAAATAGACGTTAACCATAGCGCTACGGCCAAGCGTACGTAACTAAAATCTCTATCGGCCGGAGCCGCCTTCTGTGCCTATTTATTCTGTGGCATTGTATCAACGGCGAGGCTATGCACCGGTAATTTTCTCTCGTACCCGTATTTTTACGGAGCTTAATGAGCGACGCCTCATTTAGGTGAATTAACAACGGAAATATGAAGCCTGAAAGACATGGTGATCAAGTGGTGTTTTCTTGTTGAATGCTTCATTTTATTTCAAGGATAGTCATGACTTTAATTATACAGCGCTATTTTTTTTTAGTAAGACTTTACAACCTGACGATTTCTTAATTTTAAAAATCAATAATTTATTTAATATGTTGACCGTACTTACAATTATCAGGATATGTATGTTCCAATGTATTAATTTATAATGGACTGACAACCTCCGTAGCCGAGTGGCTAGCACGCCGGACTTTGGGCGGCGCTAACTCTGAGGTCCCGGGTTCGATTCCCGGTCGGGTCAATGTCGATGTATCGGGTCTGGGTAGTTGTGGAACCGTCATTGTTTTTGATTTCCATGAAACGAGTGCTTTAGCTACTTACCTTGGGATCAGAACAATGTATGTGATGTTGTCTAAATATACAGGGTAGAGGGTTGGACATACGTAAATGTCTGATAGCAGGGGTATTCTGCTATTATTCTGAAAGTGAAAGAGAGAGGGCAGATACACATCTTATGGCTGAGAGAGAGAGATACAATATTTCTTCTTGCTTTTTATTATCCAAACCAGTTTATTTCCGTAAACTAATGTGGTTTTTGTGATAAAGTAGTTTTAATATAAGTATAAACTATCATCATCGTCATCAGCCTACACACGTCCACTGCTGGACATAGGCCTCTCCTTGTGCACGCCACTGACCACGATCCGCGGCTCTAATCCAGCTCTTGCCAGCCACCTTGCGAAGATCGATACGCGGTCTCCACTCGAGAACTCGTTTACCCCAACGGTTTTCGGTTCTGCGGCTAATATGACCGGCCCACTGCCACTTCAGCTTGGTGATCCTATACCGTACTATTTAATATTATATAATTTTAAACATCAAATTGAACCTGCCACTTACTTTGTTTCAGGTAAATCAATAAAAAATGCTTCGAAGAACATCTTTGGTATGTATAATAGAAAGAAAAAAGTAAAAAAAAAAATGTTAATATCCATTTTATTTTTCATTCACAAAAGAAGTAAAGAGTTTTTGCTGTTACACAAAGACGTATATTTCGATCAGTCTATAAAAAAAAAATATATAATTATGGTTGTATATCTACATATAACTTTTTGCAAAATTTTGTTGCGAACAAATTACAATTGCAAAAAGACAAAGTGATGAAAAAGTCATGAGGTGCGGGTTCGAATCCCGCTTGTGGATTTTTTTCAACACTTTGTCTTTTTTTATATTTCTATAAATTAGGGCTTTGCCAATCATGCAACGAGGCGAAATAAATTTAAAAAAAACTACATCGCTGCTTGACTACACATCAATATTCACAACAGGCCACTTCGTAATAAAAGCGTTCTGGCTTATATTCCGTTAGTCTGTAAAATCAATTTAAAACCTAAACTCCGCTATTCATGTTGTGGCACTCGGAAAAAAAACCACACCGAATGGAAACAAGCGACAAAAGGCATCTATGCTATGCATTCCCACAGAACCGCCGTCGCTGTCAACGTTAGCGCAGTAGGTCACTTCTATTGGAAAACTAATTTATGTTTGCAAACGCAAATTTATATTTTTTTTCTTTAGTTGATAGCTTTGTGCGATTAGCACATTTAGCTAGTGTCAAAGTACAGTCAAAGTATTTTTTCTTACAAGTTATACATATAAATAAACAATATTTCCTTCCTGTATGATGCTATTGAATGATAAATAAATGCAAAGCGACCCAACCCCTTGAGTATCAAATCCAGTAAAGATGTCAGGCTTTACTAAGACCTCATGCGTACTTCTTGAGAGAATTTGAAAAGTAACGATGCACTGTTTTGTTGTGCAGGAACACTTAACGACTAACAATCCACCATTATTTTATATTAATATTCGACTTACCACAAACAACATTCGACGACCTCCGTAGCCGAGTGGCTTGCACGCCGGACTTTGGGCGGTGCTAACTCCCAGGTCCCGGGTTCGATTCCCGGTCGGGTCATTGTGGAAAACGAACTTTTCGCTGTTGTGTCTGGGTGGTTGTGGTGCCGTCGTTGTTTCTGATTTCCATGAAACGAGTGCTTTAGCTACTTAACCTTGGGATCAGAACAATGTATGTGATGTTGTCTCATATATAACATTTAGAAAATAAAACAAAACCACAGACTTCGCTTTCCCGGCAAGAAAAAACGCAACCTTAAATGTAGTCCTCAAAACAATAACTAAAGCTAAGTTATTATTCTAAGATGTAGTCGATGTGAACGTGATTTGTCAACTATGACAGATCTATAGAGGTCGCTCTCTCGTGTGCTGGGGGGCGATCTCTGAATCCCATCAGTGATCTCGAAATAAAAAATTACAGTAATACGCTATGAAATTTGATTATTATTGCATTGTGTATTTACAATTTGATTATTAAGATGAAGTATTTGCTAAGTTGGAGTATGTCTTTTACTTTTTATTTTCTTTTACTCTAATTATGAAATGAAGTTCTATGACTGAAACAAAACGCGGAATATCTGATTATTAGTAAGGTCGAATATGTTTTATACAGAGGCTACAAAATAGCTCTTTGGATTAGCGGGAAACTTTGCACTGAGAAGAACCGGCAAGAAACTTAGCAATGGTGTTTATTTTCGTTCACAGCGTCAAATATTGCAAAAGGCACACTCAGGTATAGGCAAGTCCTGATATCGTGATTGCACGTAGAATGTAACTCGAATTAGGTACTCGGTTACTAATGATACAGATTTGCTTCCGTGAATTTTGGTAAAGACATAATCAATCACGCACCGTCGCTAAGTGATGGTAAATAAATTAACGCACAATTGTTTTCTAAAATTCACTACACATTGAGATACGCTTTATACGGATCTTCTTGCAATTACTTTGCATATTTACATCATAAATTTTGTATATTTTTTTCTTTTTAAAAAATGTATTAATAAGTAGGTAATAATGTAAGTGTATGTAATGTTTCTGCGTAAAACGGAACGCACCTGATTAAATTTATGAGAGTATACAAGCTACTAACTAATTATGAGACGACTAACACTTCAGTCTCCCTGTGACCATGGACCCTGACGTTTCGAACTTTTTGCAGGGTCCGAAACGTCAGGATATACATTAATTAAAACTAATGTGTAAAATAAACGCGAGTAGATCCGTAAAAGTGGTTTCATTTCAATAATGTAATAGTTATCTCAAAGTCTGGTGACCTGTGGCTTACGGGTTTTGAAAAAACCTATCGCAAGCATCAGTCTTTCACAAGGGTTACTAAGGGTTACTTTATTACTTACTTTACTTTATATGTCTCATTTTCCCTGTACAACTTATGCCTTGTGATGATAAAATAAGTTATATTTGAATATTTGAATATGATTTAAGCCTGACATTTCGAACCCTTCGAAGGGTCCGGGAGAATCAGGTGACCGTCAAATCTTTTATAATCGGGTGTATTTAATTTTACGTAATTACCCTTTGCGTTCCGTTTTACAAGCGAGTAGATCTTTATAAATAGTATCACAGAACTATTTTAAAAAATATTGAATGTAAAAGTTGGTAAGACAATTAATAAATTTAATAAAAAACACCAGTGAACACGTATATCGAAGCGAACTTACTGACTCAACAATGCTGTACCCACACTGCGTCGTTTAGGTACTGACCTCGCGCAATCGCTAATTCAATTTAGACGGACCTATGTCGCTCGTGTATTTGATATATTCCACTGTGGAATTTATTTTTTTGACATGGCAACTCGCGACTTTGTGTTGAATGCTAAGTACCTTCGAAGAATCGAGGGTTTGTTGTTGAACGGAATTTGATAGGTTAATTGGTTGTCAAACTGTGGAACTGATTGTTGATGTTGATGCGATTTAAACGCTTATTGGTCAACGAGTGGCGTTGATCGCAGCGTAAAGGCCTCTATCATTCACCCATTGATGAAGGTCGCGGGTAGCCGCTGGAGGCAAGCAGCACAAAACCGGTCGTTGTGGAGATCCTTGGGGGAGGCCTTTGTCCAGCTTGCTTTGCTTTCCTCGCTTTACTTTGCTCGGTTGCACATCAGACTACCACAAACAGTCACATTTCCTCAATAGACTTTGAACTTTATATCTTAGGCAAATGGTTGAAAAAAACTGTCACATTTCCTCAATAGACTTTGAACTTCATATCTTAGGCAAATGGTTGAAAAAAACTGTCACATTTCCTGAATAGACTTTGAACTTTATATCTTAGGCAAATGGTTGAAAAAACTGTCACATTTCCTCAATAGACTTTGAACTTCATGTCTTAGGCAAATGGTTGAAAATGTATTGAAGAAATTTGGCAGTTTTGGATAGGTTGATGATGTGCAGGCGTCTGTACATGAATTTATAAAGTGAATAAAATAAAATTCACGTCGACATTCTCCATTACTGGTAATGAACGAAACACAGAGTACAAATTGCTTGTTAGTAATGCAAAAATTATAAATTCATTGATACCGCGAGGGATTTCAGGAATTCGTTAAATTGTAATATAAGGGAATATTTAATTTTAGTTGTTCACATTAAATGTTGGCTTATTATGGAATAAAAAACCACCTAGTTTTGACCTCTCAACACAGTAAGTCCAATTACACAACTTTATGGAAATAAAAATGTATCATATCTTATTATTTTATGGCAAAAAAATGTATCTTATTTTACCATTTTATGGCAATAAAAATGTAACTTTTTACATCATTTTATGGCAATAACAATGTATCTTATCTTACCATTTTCTCACCCGATGATAAAAAGATGCAGCCGACTATACTCGTATAGCACGCTCCGAAGTACAGACGTCTGCTCATCAACCTATCTACAACTGTCAAATTTCTTCAATACATTTTCAACCACATGATAAAGGCATAAAGTTCAGAGACTATTGAGGAAATTTGACAGTTTGTGGTAGGTTGATGTGCAGGCGTGTGTACCACTTATTTTTGACTTGAATAAGCCCAGGTTAGCTATCGAAAGACAGGATGGAATAAAATTACAAAATGGGTATAAGGATTCTATCTTTTTGATATATTTAGAAGGACTAGTTTTTAATTTTATCAGGTTCTCATGTAAATGGCTGTATCGTCTTTTATGAGAATAAATTTCTCCAAACCTAAAAATAAAGAATGAGCTAGTAAGCGCGTTTTTTTTTTCATAAAAAAATCGTTTTCGGTAATCTTGTCAAATTTTAATGGTGTATAGAGCTCGCACTAGGCACCCAAAGCATGGAAAAAGCGAATCGCACGGTCGGAATGTTCGAGCGAAATATTGCTTTATTATTCAACGAAATTTTAATAGAACACCGTGCGAACCCGCGGACGGAAAGGCTGGTGTTGAATACTGACCACTTTGCATATTTCATTAATGATTGGACCTCCAAAAGCTCTCCAAATAAACAATTTAAAAGTGTTTTTATGCGAACAAATCGTTTTATTTCATGCTTGATCATCAATGAATCGTTAAAGAGTATAATGATAAAAGTAAAAGTACTAGCCTAAGTGATTACTGTCCCACTGCTAGCCAAAGGTCTTATGGCATTGAAGTCATCGATACAATCGATAGGTATATATTAGCCTAATAAACGCCTTATATCGTCTGATACCGTGGCGAGTGCTCCGAAGAACGTTTCTCCATTATCCCTCCTTCTCCCTTTCTTTACAGAAACACCCGTGCTGGCCTTCGCTGCCACCGATTTACTAAGGGCAACTATTCCGTCGCGAACGAAGTTTGGTAAATTATTTCTAAACAAACCAAACAATAGAATTCTTACCCAGCACACGTATTATTTAGAAGAACAAAGGTAACCGATGTAGCCCGAAGAGTTGCTAAGCTGAAGTGGCAGTGGGCAGGGCACATCGCTCGCAGGACTGATGGCCATTGGTGAAGGTCGCGGGAAGCCGCTGGATGCGAGCAGCACAAAACCGGTCGTTGTGGAGATCCTTGGGGGAGGCCTTTGTCCAGCAGTGGATGACTTATGGCTGAGATGATGATGATGAAACGCCTTCTATCGTCTATACCATGGCGAGTATAGATAGCACCTAAAAAGATTTTCTATTATGCCGCCTCCCTTTTTTTATACAACCACATGTGCTGGTCTTCGCTGCCACCTATTTACTGTGGCAACTATTCCGTCGCCAACGAAGAAAGTTATTGAATCATTTCTATGTCGCGCTACCAAAAAATATAATTCTCTTCCAGCACACGTATTTCTTTCTTCTAGTAATGGAAATTAATGTTACTTCGTAATTTAAATTAGCATGCTATTTTTCATTATGTTAGCATGCTACGCGCTATTGCTATGCTATTTTTAATACGATTGTAAAATATACTCTTCCCAATGTGAATTATTGTGAATAGCTGTGACGAAAGAAATGCTTGTTTTTTTTTTTTTTAAATTTCGGCAATTTTGCGATTGTCTTCACCAAAGACCTAACCTATCGACCTACAAGCTACAGCAAGAGCATCATTTACAAAAAAAAAATCAACCATATAATAATGGACTCTAAACGCAAGCATTTAACATGTATCGTAATAAAAACTCTATGCAGCAATGCATGAAGAAAGCGTGTTCCTTTCTCATTCACTCCTATTAATACGTTCACCGTCGCCCGCGCGTGAGATGAATTCAAGCAGATTTTTAGCATTAGCTGCTATTATCGTTATGTGTTCACTATAGCAGCTGGACGCGAAGGCAGATGATTTCACGCGATGAATGTTAAATAACAATAAATTAATTTTAGCAACTACGATCAATTTAATTGCTGGCAAGTAAATATGGTTGCTAATGCTATTATTTCAACACTACCTCCTTCCTACAATTTGTGATCCTTTAAAGAAGGTGTGAATAAGAAGAAGCAATTTGCGACTTGCTAATAGTAGCGACTGACCGGAGCAGTCATCGTAACATACCATTCGCGGCGAGCTTGATACTTGATATTGCTGACTGACAGCTAATAGGGTTTCTAGTGTGAGCTTTGTTTACTATTCGATTACGTTTACGAAAACTAAAATTAGTATGGCATTGAACTCGAGCAACGCACACATAGACAAACTCTCACGGACATGGAATCCCGCAACAGCTGCGTTTGGGCTGTTGCTAGCTTTTTTTTTTAGATTGCTGATTGCTTCAGAAGGCATTTTCAGCTTCACCGGGCTTATTTGGGAGCAGCGAGGAACGTAAAGGGTCCTTCAAGCTGTGTGAAACGAATCACCTTCGGAAATTTTCTAAAGGGAACGGCATCGCGCACTAGTGCGCGTACACGTGCCTTAGTAGATTCTCCGAAGGGTTCGGATCGGATCGGGGAACGAAACAACCCGAAGGCGCCTCTAAATGTGGAGTGGCGTTTAGAGGATCGGGCGGGGTGTTGCGAGCTGTTCCGAGATCCGTGTCCGTGCAAGGGGTCTATGTGTGCGTTGCTCGAGCGCGGTATGTAGGTATTAAGCGTACCTTCTGGGTCTCTTTATTGTGTTCATCTGATGACAAATACGAGTTTATAATGAAAACCGAACGCGACACAAAAGATGAAACAAGCAATTATGTTAATCCACATTTCAATTATAATGAAACATGTCATGGCGATTTAAAATGGCCCCCCGACGGCTGCAGACAGTTTAAAACATCGCATTGATTTGATTTCACTTATTTATGATAGTGAACGCCTCGGTGGCTTAATGGTAAGCACTCGGTCCGATACCCGAAGATCCCAGGTTCAATCCAGGTCGGGCTTTTATACAAACTATCACCCCCTATTTGACCCCCTTAGGGGATGATTTACGTGAAATCCTTCTTATTGACTGGTTACGTCACTCAATTAACCTACATTCCAAATTTCTTCTTATTAGCTTCAGCTGTTTCGGCACGGCGATGATGAATCAGTCACTCAGGATGACAGGATGAGGTGATAGTGAGTAGGTGTGTTGTTAATCCCTTATGTTCCTTAGTGGGCAATTTCACTGTTTTCTATATAAAAACATGCAGCGCGCTATATTTTATTATTTATTATATTTTTATATAATTGATTTAAATAAACTATACTTTATTGGCGCAAACACAACTAAAAACATACCTACCTTAAAAATAATTGCATTTGATTTTTGAACTTAACTGTATTTATGTCTTAAACCGAATCCGAGCTAAACAAAATCTGTCCTAAACCGAACAACTCGCGACCACCACCACCTTCGGCCTTATCAGCACTTAACGTCAGGTGAGGTGAATTCTAATTAAAATTCCAAATTTTGATTTGCTTTTCTAAGTGAGTAAATAAGTGCTTATCCGTAAGGAATAAAAAAAATAGGAGGAGGTGGAGGATAATGGTCAGCAGCGACAGCCGTTTAACGCACCTCAAGTTATTTTCTATTGCCACGTCGACAATTTTATCATCTCATCTCAGCGAAAAAGACGTCCACTGCTGAACAAAGGTCTCCCTCAAGGATAAAATAATTTTGAGGGGAATTTGCCATAATCGCCACGCTTGGCAGGCGGGTTGGCGATCGCAGTAAGGTAAGAATAATCACAGAGAGACGCTGCTGCCCATACTCTGGAAGATGGGGTGGCGCAATTCTTTATCTCCGGCACCACACGGGGATTACATAATAAATATATGTCGGGGAAACATTGACATCTTCATTAGTGTTCACGGGTTGGGTGGGCTCCATTATGGGTGAATGCAGGCGCAAAATAAAGTAGAACGAATTTTAACTGACACTATATATTTTTTTATAATAAAAGTATTACACGGTTGGCAAGTAAAAAAAAAGGTAACTTAATTTTAACTAGCGAGTTCGTGACAACGAGCATGAGTTCCTTGCTCCTCAAAAATTAACAAAATAATGACCCTCCGCGGCCAAGTATCGCTATTATATCACATTCGAGCCCCACCCCGCTTGTCACGACCACGCTCCAGGCCACGCGCCTTGTTCTGATTGGACGATTTATTAAACGCAGTACAAAATAACTACTTTTAAGGCTAATCGACATTTTAAACTAAACAAATACTAAACAAACTAATCGAAAGTAAATTAATTATTATTATTACAATTTTTACTCATACCATTTAAACAATCAAATCAAAAACGTGAAAATGTACGCTACTAGCAAGTTTAAGCTTTGCAACTAATCCTATCTCGATCACTTCCTCCAACATATATATATTTTTTTTATATATATATATATTTTTTTTTAATTTTTATTAGTCTATTTCTTTAATTATGTTTGACAATAGCCAAGGCAAAGGCATAATAAACATACAGCCATTATAAATTTTTTTTAATGTATGTGTAAATATTTTTATGTATATAATTTTCTTATTAGTATTTTTATGTATGTAATTTTATTACACCACACGTTGCCACCTTACGTTCAGGGAGCTGTCTAAAAACTAACGCTTCTGTGGCATTCTGTGTATGCTACAAAAGCATTGCTGAGACAGCTACCCGCTGGCCTTGCACACCATTGTTATTTTTATTATTTTTTCTCTCTTGTATTTCATTTTTATTTTTTTGTGATTGTGTTACTTGTTTCATGATGTTCTTTTTTTGTAATTTTTTTTTTATTTTTTTTTTCTCATCTGTTTGTATTTGTTTTTGTGCAGGTCAAGGTCAAATGTTTCTTATTCTTATGCTCCTGTTCGATTCATTATTTGCTTTGTCAAAGTACTAAAATATACAGCGACTTTTGTTGCTGACTGTACTATCGCTTTGGGTTCGTTAAAACTAAAGGACGTCCATGAAATGAAACAAGTTTTATTTATGTTAATATCACTTTAAAAACATTGCTTCCTAATTTTTTTCAAGAATTAAGGTGATAATTGCATTTACAAACTTACCACCGTGAATCTTTATATACGCACCCTGTCTCGGTGCGTACGAGCACCGCAATATTTTTCTCTCCCGAGAGTACAAACTGATTATCCTTGTCAAACGTTATGCCGTACACATTTCTTACATCGACAACTTTAAATACCTTTTTTTCGTCAGCATTATAGCTGTAAATACCGAAATTGGTACAAATATACATGACACCATCGTTGTCTTCCACAATTTGTCTAACAGATACAAGCTCATTGAGTGGTTCAATTGTTAACGTTGCGGTATCAAATTTGTACAAGCCAGTCTTGTTTGCAAAGAAATATAATTCGTAAGAATACGAAACATGGAACACATCAACTTCGAATTCTTCAAACTCCCTCACTTTCATGAACTTCCCATCTATTTCTATAAACAGCTTTTGATCTGGATAACTGATGTAAAACAAATTCTCCTTATAATATAGCGACCAGATATTCTTTCCCATTTCCTTGTAGAAGTCAGCTAATTTCGTGAACATATTATATTTGTAGATACCGTCGCTGCCACCCAAATAAACGATGTCGTTTGCCTGATCTATTGTCACTGCACACCCGCTTCGTATCCCAGCTATAATTTGGTGATCTTTCGTATCCAAATTTACGCAGAACAATTGAAAATCAACATCCGTATAAGTGTCGGGTAACGAGTAACTGAAGAAGAGAGTGTTCGTCGTTCTATGAACGTTCAAGTTGTAGGGTCTTCCCACGTTTGATAATATGGTTCGCCTCTCGTACCATTCATCGCGAATTTTCACTTTATCACAAGCTTTTTTTGGTATAGATTCAGTGGATGTGATAAATAGGGCAAGCATCATGAGTATGAACACCATTTGAGGGACAAATCTTGATTAAATCACAACACACCAGCAATATGTTATCACTGTTACAATATAATTTCTTCTGAGACAAGTTTCGAGCCCGAATGCTAATTCAACAATGGGATTATTGTCTGTGATCGATATATGGTAAACAATGTCAATGATTATTAAAACACCTTTGTAATACAATGTAACTATGACAGAGCTGTAATATCTTTATCGAAAACAATTCTAGTTTGACGTGTAAGTGTAGCTATTGCTGATCCCAAATTTTAATATTATTTGGGTGCGCTGCATCATTTTAGTTTAACAATAACTGACGGTGGCTTTTTGTTAACCAAACTTCTATAATATGCCATAGAGATTACAAACTTAACTAATTAATTGTTCTCTATAATTTACTCGGTCTTCTGTTTCTGGCGGAGTACTTAAAACTTGATAACACAATCCTCCGGTATTGCTAGGTAATAATCTGTATATTGCGTCTTGGTCAGAGTAAATTATATTATCGTGTTCATCAAACGCCAGTCCGAAAGCTTGGTTGATATGTGCCACTTTCTTAATCCTGTAGAACGGTTTATCTTCAATGTAAATACCATCACTAGCACAAAAGTATATATCACCATAACCATCTTCAACAATTTGTCTTACCACCGCCTCATCATTTATAACTATAGCATCTTTCTTTGATTTCTCAACTTTGAACAGAGCAGTGCGATTAGAGAAATATATGTCCATGTGTTTGGAAATGAAGAAATGATCGATTTCAATGTTGATGGCCTCTCGGACTGGCACGAAATCGTCGTCTTGGTACACGTGTAGTTTCTGGGCCGGATACTCGATGTAGTAGAAGTTTCTTTTGACGAATATACCCCAGACGCTTTTGCCCTCCTCGGCGAAGAATTCGGCGGATTTGGTGAGAAAGTTGTATTTGTAAATGCCGTCGTGGCCCCCGAAGTAGACGTCGTCGTTCCCCGCGTCGTAGGCGATGGCGTACCCGCCCGGCACGCCGGTGACGTCGTGGCAAACCTTTTTATCGATTTGACAGGATGTTATCATGAAGTCAACGTGTGTATTGTTGTGTACCTGTAAAAATTTAGTTTTATTATTATATTTGAGAGAAAGTAAAACATTCATGTGAGACAAATACGTTAAAATAAATACTCGCTAGAGAAAAACGATTCATCGGTAGGATGATACGCGAGACTTTTAAAATTTCAAAACAATATTTACATTTCAATACAGAAGATGGTTGGAATTTACACCGGCCTGGGATCCCATCATAATAACTATTAAATCCCAGCACACCAGACTGCCAGACCAAAATATACGATAATCACTTTTTGCGTAGTTTAGTTTTAGTCTAGGTCTCGTTTAGGGCATCTTCGGAAGATCAGCGTCGTAGCATTACTAAACTGTATGACATAATGCTGAGAACTAAAAGGGCATCTCCCTTTCAGTGTCATATTTATTGATAAAAATTTTATTTGTCTCATCATGGGTCGTGAAACTGAATTCATATTTTTCTATTCCATTCTTAATCATATTATCCATTTTACTTATTCCTAAGTCACAATTCCACAAAACAGCCTCCATACAAGTCGTAAATTAGCAATTACAAAACGATGGAAATTTTTGAAACACTCCTCTATCAAAATGGTTGTGTTTGACAAGGGTGTGTATCTTTATGCATTTCCATTTACATAAAATGTTAATTGATGTAATATTTAAAGTGGCCGTCATTGGCAATTACTGCTGTGTTAATGACTCGTTATGTTCGTGGTATTTTCAGCTTGGAATTTAAAAAGGGGCATTTATTGCCATGTTTAGTTAAGCTTATTCGGTGCGTCGTGATGCTTTCCAACGCTGACTTAACAAGAGATATGTTATATGTTATATTATAGTAATTCTAATTTTTAATTTAATTTAAGTCATGGTGTGTGTGTGTGTGTGTGTGTGTGGTCAATAAATTTATCTTTCTCTGTATCTCTCATAATCAATTTAAAGCCTTGATCTGTTTGTTTGTCCCAAAGAACAATGGCAAACTGCTACGCTACGTTTCAGCGGAGTTCACCCTTACAGTGTCCGTGGTCACAGGGGAACGGAGGTGTTGGTCGTCTCATAATTAGTTTGTAAGTTTGGTCTGGAACTGCGTCTCGCTATCAGCTGAGCGGTGCATAGTCTATCTATATATTCTATACTATTAATAAAAGGTAACGTTTATGACTATGTTTGTTTGTCGGAGCTAATCTCTGGAACTACTGGTCCAATTCCGAAAATTCAGTCACTGAAAGAATACTATATATATACCTTTACGTTAACAGATGCAATATTTTATTTTATTAAAAAAGTATTTATTGAAATGAAACAACTTTTACGGATCTACTCGCGTTTATTTTACACATTACCTTATTTACGGTTTTTTTCTGACGTTTCGAACCCTTTGCAGGGTTCGTGGTCACAGGGAGACTGAGGTGTTGGTCGTCTCATAATTAGATATTAGCTTGTATAACCTCATTTAAATTTAAACAGGTGCGTTCCGTTTTACGCAGAAAGAGCTTACAGTATCTTTTGGTCTGGCAGTATGGGTGTTGGGGCTGGGATTTAATATTTTGTATGATGGGATCCCAGGCTGGTGGTAGATTGCAACCATCTTCTCTATTGGTATTAGGATGTTTTTTAATTTCAATAGCCTCTCATATCATCCTAGGGATGAACCGTTGTTCTCTAGCGAGTATTTGTGGTTTATCAAATCTGATGTAATGGTTGGGCCCCTCTAGGGAATGTTCGCATACTGCAGACTTATTTTCGCGCCTATGCCTGACGTCGGCTATATGTTCTATAACGCGGGTTCCTACACTTCTCTTTGTTTGCCCGATGTAAGAGAGCCCACAGTCGCAGTCCAGTTTGTACACGCCTGCATCTTGAAGGGGTATGTTGCACTTGACAGGTCGTAAAAGTTGTTTCATTTCAATGTGTAGTGTTCGCGTAAACTTTAGAAAACAATATAAAATATTTATTTTTATAATCTCAAGATAGACGATTTGGTTGTCTTAAATTTGAAATTGACGTGGTCAAAGTCGCGGGAAAACTGCTAGTTAAATATTAATACAGCCATCTGTCTGTGTTAAGGCTCCGTAGCAGGTGGACATATCCTTGACTATAATTTTGTTTATTTGACAGATAACAGAAAACGTTGCGTGCTCACCACTTATTCAATTACAACACAATGTTTGCCCATTTATTTAACACCTTTGGATTACATTAAAGGTCTTGTATATATTTTATACATATGAGAATAAATATTTACCATAGCCAAGAAAATTCAGATACGGATCCTCATATATACAGACTTTAAAAAAGGGTTATTGAAGAATTATTAATTATTTAGAATTATTTATTATTTATTATTATTATATTATTATTATTTATCATTTATTTATTATTTTTTAATTATTTAGAACTGTTAAGTTTACAAGCGTATATCAGTATTTATTTAAAATAAAACCCTCGCAAATAACTTTCAGATCCCAGCGTGCGTACGGACATGTGAGAAATACACGGTCACAGCTGGACATAGGCCTCTTCAAATGCACGCAAATGAGCACGATCCGCGGCTACTCTCACCCAGACCTTGCGAAGATCATCGCTCCACCTAGCCGGATGGCGTTTTACGAGTACACTTTATTTGCCGCTACGTGTTCTCCACTCCAGAACTCGTTTAAATATGACTGATGATTTATATTGACTTAAAAACTTACCGTATGACTGAAGAATAGCAGCCCAGAAAACTTGTGCATGATCAGGTTGTATGGCCTTCCCAGGCTGGCGAACAGAACCTCTTTGTCGTAATACACTTGGTGGAAGATCACACCATCGCAGACCACCTTTTCCGCGCCAGACCATCGCAGCAGTGGCAACAGCAACAAAATAATTGTGTTATCAGCCATTATTATGCTGTAAAATGAAATTGGAGTATTGAGGCTATATTCAGTTATCGTAAAGACACGCCCGAACACAGGCGGTAGCGGTGGCGGGCGCGGTCGCGGGCGGATTTGGTAGTCAATATAATATGAAGTACTTACTAGCTGTTCCCAGACCCACCGCGTCGCATCGCGTCGTCCGAATACGCTAGTTCTTCGTATTCGCTTAACGTGTTTGCTTACTTTTTTTTTTGCTCGGGTTTTAAGTGTCATTGCGTAATGTTAAATAGCCTGTCGCGGCCTGCTGCTTATTTGATTTCTATTTTAATACAATATAACATAATAAAATAATGAGGGTGCTCATATAATAAAGCTGAGTTTGTTTTAGGGTTCCTTACCTCAAAAGGAAAAAATGGAACCCTTATTGAATCACTTTGATGTCCGTCTGTCTGTTTGTCTGTCTGTCAAGACCCTTTATCTCAGGTACGCATGGAGGTATCGAGTTGAAATGAAAACCATATACTCAGGTCTGTGGTCCCTTGAAGCTGTGAAAAAATCAAACTTCTAAGTTAACGAAAAAAAAGGATACGGCCGTTTATGTCGCAAAAAACGTATATTTTGACACTCTCAAGGGAATCAAAATTCATAGGGTACTTGCCGTTGACCTAGAACTATGAAGTTTGGCAAATAATATTCTCTTATACTACAAATACAAGGAAAAGTCTGAAAACTATACATATTTAATTAAAACACAAAAAAAACAGGGTCTAGAAAGGAACGGGGGTCCAAATTTTTAAGTAAGTTAACCGTGGCATGAGGGGCGTCGTATGAAAGGGTTTAATTTGCACAAGCTTAAACAGATTTTTAAATATTTTTATGATGTGTTTATAGTTTTCGATTTATGACGAAGAATGAAAAAAGAAATACCTTTTCCCTCTTTATATGTATTGTATAGGTACCTAATAACTTTGGTCTATGTAGTACCTAACAGTCGGGAATAGTTCGAAACTCGATTCCTGAACTATATAATATGTACCCATAAATTTGTACGGAACCCTCGGTTGGCGAGTCCGTCTCGCTTTTTCCGGTTTTTTTTGTTTATAAGTTTTAATTTGTAAAACTACCAATCGGATATGGAAAATTCTTTGCCATTTGAATGCCCATTTTTTGTGGAAGGCCAATGGCTATTTAACATTAAGAGCCAAGCAAAAAAAGTCAGAAAAAACGCTAAGCGAATACGAAGGGGAATGCGGTGGGTCAGGGAACAACTATACTAATTTGTGATAAAGAGGTAAACATGACGTTGACATTGACCATTTGACAGCATTGCCAACGAACCACCCGCCATCGCCTCTGTTTGGGAGAGGCTTAAATTTGTACGTGTTACGATGTTATGCAAGTTGTTATTGTATAGAAATATTTTGATTGAAATAAATAAATAAATACATTTAGCCTACAGCACATTCAATTACAGACAGATAAACAAGATTGTCCTCTTTGGAGGCACTGGGTCACTGTCCACGTGACTTGATGTGGTAACACGGGAAGAAAACAAATTATCTCCGATCTTACACAACGCTACCAAAAACAAACTAGTTACAAACTAGCGATAAAGTTGCAAACCACTTTGTGATTGGTTGCGTCTTATTTATTTATTATTTATTTATTTATTATCGGAATCAAAGCATACATTATTTTTATGATATGGGGTACTAGTTAAACCTCTTGGGTTTGTGTGTAGTACCTAACAATAGTATTCTTCCACGTTATCAGAGATGAAGTAACCAAATACATTCATAATATTATAATTCTAAGAATCGACAATGTTCTGACAGTACGATCACATTTCCGAACACAACACAGACTTATTATTTTATACTTTTTAATTTGTATTTAATATTGTGTTTAGTAATTGCATTACGCGTGGAGGTAGGTAAAGAATTAATCAGACGTGGAATTTGGAATGCGCTCGTCCGTTCCCCGTAGTAGTTGTTTGCCGATACGGTAACGAGTTTATGTTGAGCGGTTTGACGCGTATATATAGGGTGACAAGACCGCCATTGAAATACAAGTGCTGTGAAATTTGTGATACTCTAAGTACTTAAATTTTCTGAATGTCTTGTTCATATTAACGCCTCGGTGGCCGAGTTCAATTCCCGGATCAGGCAGAGTGTGTGTCAGATTTTTCGATGCATAGCCCGAGTTTGCGATCACCAACCCGCATTCGGCAAGCGTGGTGATTAAACCAATTTTATTGTAGTGATGAGTCTTGATTTCAATAATGCAGACCATTACCCAGTAGAGGGACAGTTAGAGGCTATTTAGCTTCTTACTTACCTACTTATTCATATTATTGAATATCGTATGTTTATAATAAAGTGTAATACTATAATTTATAAGTATGTGTCTTTATTTATTTATAAATATAATAAAATATTAAAAGTTTTATGTTTAAAAGTTTTATTTTAGAGGATAAATAAACGAGAGTAGATCCCTAAAAAAAGTTTCATTTGTGTTCTTGTGTGTTGGCGTAAACATTAGAAAACAATAAACAGTTTTATTCAATTTTGCTATACCTAGTTTGTTTCCCAAATGTCGACCAAATAAAATATATCTTTATCATAAAGCTTTAACCGTTCAACCATATCGCATTTCCAAAGTAACAATCACCGTTTTGATTAAGTTGTGGTCACTACGACCGGGTAGGGTTAGCCTTTTAAACGCAAGGGCCGCGGTCGCCAACACCCGCCCGGTGTAATGAGCTATCTGTATTAGAAGGGTTAATTTACGTAATAAGTCTCCGTACGAAGTACCGCTATCCATTTAGAAGACGTTCGTTATAGATAGGGGTCAGTTGCTGGGATTTGGGGAGGTTTAGTCGATGTTTACTGGCTGCTTGTTATTATTGGGCTACATAGTTTTTTTACGAAAAACTTAATTCCGAACAGTCATCAGCTCATTTTTGTGTGCCCATTGCTGGGGCACTTTCCCACAGGCCCAGGGTTTGCGGTGCGGTGGTTGTTAACGACTGCTAATGCAGCCGGGCTTATCGTTTTTTTGTTTTTTTTTTATTTTAACCGGTAAGCACAGTGCCTTGATCTCACCTGATGTTAAGTGATGATAAGGCCAATTGGTGGAAATGCATTTCAGCCGGATCCTCAACGCATGATGCACTGGCTATCTTATCTCTAGCTACCGGAACACAACAATGATGTTATATGGCGACATATTTAGATAGGATGGTGGTAGCTAGCCAGGCGGAAAAACAAGCCCTACACCAACCAATCCGAGTACACAAACATGTACCCTACACTGGGAATCCAACCCCGGACCTCTGGGTCTGAGACCGGTGGCCTTAACCACTAGACCACGGAGGCGTTCACGTGCCATCCAATGCAGAAATTTCTAAATTTCCAAAAATTTATAATCGCTTTGCTCGCTTTGTTGGCGTGATCACGGTCTAACCTAACCTTACCGTCGCCTTCAGCTTAAAATGAACGTTCGATTATTATCTGAATTTTTTATTTTATTGATATACAATCTGTCCGGGGATGTAGTAATCAAACTTAAAGAGCATGATCTATGATTAGTGTTATCGAAAAAAATACCTCAAATCAGGGTTCTGACTCGTTCACGAGTATGACATATGAATCAGCCATCGCTTCGCTCAACCATATTTTAGGGAACGTAACGATCCGACGCACACGCCACCACCGCAGAGACAATAAAGAGAGCATGACACACTCAAGATACTCTAAATAAAAACTTAATGATCTATTTCACGCAACGCTGTATAGTTGTGCAACACTCGTGCACGTTCACGAACACTTAACGGTGAATGATCCAGCATTATGTCATAAATGTCCCTGTGGCAGTGATGTCGACTAGCTAGGACATCACGGATTGTCATGCCAAAAAAGTGCAGGCCGCTTCTCGAGACAAGCCGCACTTAACGACATCATACGCCGCTCGCCATCATCAAGTCTACTTGAGCCGACTGGTATTGCAAGAGACGATGGCAAGAGACCGGACGGTATGAGTTTGATTCCATGGAAGATGGGCCGGGTCCTGGTATGGGATGCAACCTGTTCAGACACGCTGGCCCCTTCCCATCTACATGGAACCAACAATAGAGCTGGTGCGGCTTGTGAAGCGGCTGAAAAAGCTAAAATATGTAAATACGGGGGTCTAGGCGAATATGATTTTATCCCATTCGGTGTCGAGACCCTTGGTCCGTGGGGTCCTAGCGCTATAAAACTTTTTAAGGAAATAGCAAAAAGGTTAGTCTACATCACAGGAGACCGAAGAGCTGGCAGCTACCTCGGACAAAGAATTAGTCTAGCCATTCAAAGGGGGAACGCTGCCAGTATCTTCGGAGCCTTGCCTAATGGGACTCCTTTTAATAATATATTTTAGATAGTTATTATATTATATAGAGAGACTGAGACTGAGATTTTGTTTCAAATTAATATTCGACAAAAACCGACCGCTCACAATCAAATAGCAAAACGGAAGAAAAAACAAAAACCGAAACAACCGAACTGGCACAGTTCACAAAAGGTCACTCCAATATTTCACAAACTTACCTCCAATTCACTTTAACACATGTTTATTTCATGTCGCGCGACATCACCCGGCTACCTATTGTAATACCAACTGAAATCTATTTCTGGGCGTCGATAAATCACCGGAGCAATGTATAGTCGGCGGAAGAAATATTTAAGCATAGTTGTAGCGGTGTGTAAAAGCCTGCTTTGAACAACAGTTAAAAGATTATTTCAATGACGGCACCAGATAAGATAAGATCATCGTCTTTATCATCACATTTTGTGTCCCCACCGCTGGGGCATGAGCACGGAGGAGCTCGAGATGATAAATTTTTGCCCGGTCTTTGAGAAAGTTGCTTAATCTCAGCACTCGCAGACCGGGCGCTTATCAAGCTCTTCTTCCAGATAAAATAAGATAAGACAAGATAAATATACTCTTGACAAAAACACTACATACAATTACACGAACAGGCGATCTTATATTTCTTCCAGACAACCTTTGGATAGACAAGAAAGATTTAATCAGTGTCGTAGCAAAAGAACTATGATAAGATAATATAAAAGTAATAGCTTATAAACAGCTCCACAACTAGGCAAAAGCGTCCATCATGATTATATTATATTACCACGCTTGCAAAATTTGGGTTTGTTGTCACAAACCCGGGCTATACATCAAAAAATACGAAACACAGTTTTTCCGACCTAGAGCGCTTTGCCATTCGGCTACCAAGGCGTTCAAGATAAGATAAGATAAATTTGATTGCCCTAACATCTAGGTTTTAAGGGGTTGTTCTCTTCGTTTCAATTTTAACTAACAAAAATTTTAACACCGAAGACGGAGTGTAGGCAGGCCTCCAACAAGGTGGACGGACGATTTGGTGAAGGTCGCGGGTAGCTGCTAGCGAGCATCATAGAACCGGTCTTTGTAGAGATCCTTGGGGAGGCCTTTGTCCAGCAGTGAATGTCTTTTGGCTGAGATGATGATAATGCAAAATTTAAATCTTCGAAAATCTTTGGAACTCAAAAGAATAGACAAATGGTATGACAAAATAGTTTTAGTAAAATTTGGAGCTTATGGAAATAATATCTTGTATTGCTTATTAAATTTAGTCTATTTTTTATTAAATTAAAAACGTTGACGATTTTACTCAAAAAACTTCTCAAATCAATCAAACACTAAGGTTTGTTTTTTTTTTACTGTCAAGATGTATTTAAAACCACTAACTATCGATCGTTGTATCGATATATTTGATGCGGACTGTACCTATTGGGATGGCCGCTGCAGCATGCAATTGTTTTAAAACAAAGACGCGTCACGTATTGTTTTCGTTACGTCACTTGTTTGTTATTTTATTATGTACCTACCAAATACATTTGGTTGTTATAATTCAAAGAATGGTCGTGAATTTACCTATAAAGAATACACTAGCAAATAATAGAAGAAGTGGTTTATGATTGAAATGACCTCACTCTGCCTGATGTTAAGCGGAAGCGAAGTCCAGATGCTAAGACCGCTAGTGGAGCAGGATGCTGGATAGGAAGAACGGGCCATAAACCAAAACGTGAGCCCATTGCAGACCTACGTCTTAAAATTTTTGGTCACCCATCCGATGACCGGATTTCCGAAAGTTGCTTAGCCTCAGCACTCGCAGACTATGCACATTAACCACTGCGCCATCGAGCTCCTCGCGTGGTGAATCAATATTCGAAAATAACAATGTGTATTGCGCATCTCACATTTTCAACCATATGTTATAGGCATAAAGTTCAAAGTTTATTGAGGGAAATTTGACAGTTTTTGATGTCATAATACATTAAATACCTTTTAACTTTTTATCGTTTGGCAATGAATTCTGTAACTTGCTTTTATGTGTTTGGCTGTACATTTACCTTCATAAACACATGACTGTGTCGTATGAAGTGTAAAGTATATTGTCATGTATTTTAGCCATATTATAGCTACACTATTGTATTGGATATAAAAAAAAACTGTAAAGATAAATAATTAGTAAATAATTAGTTTACCTGTAAAGGTATATGATTAGTAAGTAATTATAAATAAATAAATAAAGCCAATTCGCACTAATAAAAAAATGGTGTTATGTTATTTATTACACAAAATACTATTTGTAAAATAGTTGGCCCTTTTATTTGCTGTGCCCTAGCAGGGTGTCACACGAATACCTTGTTTATATTTAACACCTTATACTTTTAGAGATGTCATACGCAATAAACAAAAAACCTTACTTGCTTAGACAAACGGCTAAAGTGTACAGCGACTTTCGTTGCCGACTGTACCTACCAGTATAGAAATAATGATAACGTTAACCTTTCTAGTGGGGGTGGGTAAGTAAGTTCTCATCAGAGAGTGCTTGCATTTCCAGCAACGTATCAGGAAATTAAGGAGACGACTGTACGTGTCCATAAGGCTAATGACCTAGGGGCACTTAAAGTACCTAATGAAGATATATCTGCAGTACAGTTTCAACGTTGTGACCTGACAGAGATGACCTCTGCTTGGGTCAAATTACTAGCGCTGGGTAAAGTCACTGTATATACAGTCTGTCCGGACATGAACTAGCGATATTTTAAATACTTATATAACAACTATTTTAAAACACAAATACACTCTAGAATTGGGTCCAACCCACTTCCCCCTGAAATAGCTAACATTTTGTTTTTTTGTGAAAATATTCTCTATGTGTGCACAATTGTTTTTACAGACATAAAAATAGGCTTATTCGGAGGGCAACAATATTATCTAAGTACATCTGCATTATAATATAAGGTTTTCACATTTCGATAACATTTAAAAAAAATGTGTAAATTAAAAATAATCATAAATAACTATGCAAATTAGTAAATTATTGGGATGTGGGTTGGAATAAGATATGTTATTATTATTTTGCTTTATTTAAAAAACACACATCATTCTAGTATGTTTCAATAGTTTCACCTCTCTTCTCTTACAGTTTATTAGCTCTCTCCATCCGACTGGTTGTCTGGAAGAAGTCGCTTAGAAAACGATAAGACCGCCAAATTGTAACTTTGTAATATTTTTTTGTAGTGTTGCAATAAAAGTATTGTGTATCTATATATATCTAAAAGTATTTACGTATGCTATGGACAAAGTGTGCATAAAAATATTTCATTCATTTCATACACTTTTGCAAGCTCAATATCTACAGAGGAGTACAAATAGCTTCTAGTGGACGCAAGGGAATTTGATTCCGTTCGTTCGTAGAACGGTATACTGCAAGTTTTATTTGAAATCTCTTTTAAAGTGAGATATGTATTTGGCTACCGACGCCATTTTTTTAATAGTGCAGTGGGATAGGACTTTTTCTAATATTTTGACGTTGTAAGAGATTAAAGGGTAAAAAGCCGGTTCTTCTCGGTACAAAGTCTCAAGGAGTTACGAACCGATATGGCATAATGATATTCACAAGAGCTAATTTTTGTAGCTGATTTTTCTTTCAATTTTATTTTGGTTTTTTTATCAGATTTCGCTATATTATCTATTAACTATCAACTATAATCTTGCAGGGTTCATATTGAAAACTGTACATTATTATTAAACGATAATTACTGGTCACATTTTGCATTTTACAATAATGCTGAATTTAAAAAATACTTAAATATATAATACATACATAGTATATAGTACTATACATATGTATTAATATTGTACCTAACCCTGACATATCCACAAAGTAATGAACTTAGTAGCTATTAAAAAAATCCAGCGATTAAAAAGTTATTATGCTTCAAAATAGGTGCAGTTCCAATGTGTAGTGCTCAGCTTAATTCTGTGTGAACTGGCCGGGCTAATTCATTTTGCGTAAGGGGAATATAATAACGTTGCGCGCTAGATGATACTGGGTTGACTTTAGGGAGAGTGCATGTAGCTGGTTACGAGCGGACACGTAAAACAAAAGGAGATTTTGAACGAATTCCGCCTTTGTGGTGAGACCACCAGTCTCAGGCTTAGGGAGGTCTGAACTCACTCTAGATGCATGAGAGCAAGAGACAGTTAACTGAGGACTGAGACTAGTTAATAGGGAGACTGAGCAACGCACACATAGGCAACCTGTCAGGAAACACGGAATCTAGCAACAGATGCGCTCGATCTGTTCCGAGCTGCTCCGAGATGCCGTGTCCGTGAGAGAGTCTATGTGTGTGTTGCTCGAGCGCGTTTGTATGAAGCTTAAACACGGAAATATGCCTGCCTTAGACCTAGTAGAGGTCTCAACTACGTTGCACTCTTGGTGATAGTGACGCTAACAAAAAAAGCTACAAAACAGATTACAATCCCAAGAGAGTAGCACAATAACATTTACGGGTTTAAAAATATATTGTAAACCTAAACATGCTATAATGTTTACATAATATAGGTTACCTACTTATTAAAGAGTTTTAAATCTAACAAAATAAATTAGAATAATACTTCTGAAAAAGAATACTAACAACAGGCCGCACAAAAACACCACAACTGCCATTCATTACATCCTAAAATTCGTGCTTTGCCGCGAGATCGTTATACAAGCGACAGATACGGATAATAGGGTTAAAGCAAGAGGTATTATTCTTATACACCTGCAGCAAGGAGATGTTCGGATTACGAGTTCTATAACGTGTACTAAAATTAATTATGAAAAGCAGCCCAGCCGAGTCAACATTCGAATGTATAATATTATAAAGGCACACTAAATCCATATACTTACGTCTTAAGTCAAGTCTCTGTACATCAAATCGAGCCAATCTTTCACTGTAAGATGACAAAGTACGACCGTATCCTCTACGGTAACATAATGTTTTAAGACATTTATTTTGGATACTCTCAATGCGTTCGGAATGAACCGTATAGAAAGGCCGTATAAAAAGTCCGGTATTATAGTACACACGCCCGCACATCAGACTAACTGTTTATGTTCGACACGAAAGTGTGCAGACATAGTTACAGAGCGCCAAGTGTTTCTGTTCTCATCTAAATGGGGACTAAGTGGGGGCCTGTGATGCCGTGATTTACGATATCTCGTTTATGGACTGTAGTAATGAGAAGTGCTAGAAGTTATACCATCTTAATTGCCTAGGAAGAATCCAAGATTCAATGGGTATGTGTTGAATGAGTGTGCAGTAACTCGAAGAAAACAATAATAATACACCAGTGAGAGGCAATATTATGAAAAAGACATTTACGCCAAATAGTTTTGTTAACACCGAGCGCGGCTGTCGACTCAGGGCAAGCTAAACATTTGCGACGGATGATAGAGCACATTATTGCATGAAATGCAGCTGTTTTGTACTGAAATTACGTCTCGTTTAGAAAATCAAGGCTTACGAACAAGTACAAGACCGATTTCAGAAAACAGTAACAGAATTGATTGAGTTAAGGAAGTACATAGTGGTGGGGTATAATACATCAGAGGTGGTCAAAGAAATGAAAGACCAAATAAAAGTCATTAAACTTAAGAATGAACAACTGGAAACCAGATTAAGTGACACAATTCGGTCCTTCGGTCGCTGATTGAATTGAATATGGAAAACGGTTTTCCGTGACTATGGCTCCGTTAGATTACTGACTTGAACCTAACACAAGTGTGTTTATTAAGTTGTTAATAGTGAAATAATAATTAAACTTGTATTATTTTTCTTGGTGGGTTCCTTCCACCATTGAAATAAAGTATTGACTTTATTTCACTTTAAGTCAGTCACCTTAGGTTGGCTGGAAGAGATTTTTTTAGAGATAAAGCGAACTTATTGCCTTGACCTTTGCTCATCATTTTGTTTAATAAGCTCTGAAAAAAATACTAATTAAAATCTTTAAAAAAAAAGATGATGTACACACGCCTGCACATCAACCTACCACAAACTGTCATATTTCCTCAATAGACTGAACTTTATGCCTTATTCATATGGTTGAAAATGTATTGAAGAAATTAGACAGTTTTGGATAGGTTGACGTGCTGGCGTCTGTACATTACTAAAGTCAAAGTCAAAATATTTTTTTTTATTCAAATAAACTTATAAAAGTGCTTTAACTTTTTTTTACCTACTACCCATTCAGGATATTATATACTAGTCATACTAGTAACAGATGCTTAAAAACTGCGTGCGACTGTACTATTATGCGCCATTAACCCGTGTAACGACGTTGTCTCATTAGCGCCCTACAAAATCTTTCCTCATTATATTTTTCCGGGCCCTTCCCTCGAGCACATTTCTATCCCTTTGGATCGCACGCAACGTTACGTCGTAAACATGAGAGAGTAAACATGACTCTGCCTTTTTTATATTTTAACACTTACAAATATTTTTTTTATTAATTATGGAAAAAAATAATTAAAAAAACATTTTTGGGTTGACGACTCAGAAGCCCGGTCCTGGGTTCAGGTCCCAGATCGGGCTTAGTGTGTATTTCGGGAATATACATTTGGTATGTATTATACCAAATGTATCACACATATAAATTCAAACACAGAAACATATATCATTCCTCATTAAAATCGACAATAATGAAACAATTTAAATTTCTACTTAGATTACCTTTTCCTAATTAGGTATGAAATAAGCCATTTAACACGAAAAAATATCAAAAATTGAGTAAGTTAATTTTCAGATTCCACTTCTTAACAAAACCATCAAATACAAAGTGATGAATCACGCAATCGCTTAATTTTACAGCGGTGATCTCTTCTATGAAATATTCGATTCATTTCGGTGTAGAATCGGCGGCGATGATTTAAATCGATTCATTCGAACTGTCCTAATTGACAGGGGCATGATTGAGTCGAGCGCTACTCGGCCACAGATGAAAAAGACTAACTGTCACTTTGACATAGCGACTATGCCTTCCTGGGAACATTAACTAATTCTTTCGTTGGTGTATTTTTCTCTTTTATTCAAATTTAAGTTCAAAATCTTAAATGCCTGTTATATTTGCCAGTGATAAAGTTTAAGTCAAAGTCAAAGTCAAAATGTTTTATTTAAATAAACTTAAGAAAAGTGCCTTTGAATACACTTTATTTTGTTTATTTTAATTTTATTTATTTCTTTTTTTACTAAGAACACTTTCTATTTGCAGCGAATTCGAAATTTAAATGAAATATTTGATCAGTTACCTTTTTGCACAGAATAAAGATATGTACCTAATACTTTCTTACTCTGTGCTTTTTGTTTGCCATGTTTCGGAGTGAAAGTTCGTTCCAGTTTTAAATAACATGTCAGGTATTGATTTTCATACTTACATACTGGCCGCTTACTTACAAAGCAAATTTAATGACATTAAAAGAAGCTCGACTAATTGTATGGTGCTTCAGCTCAGAACAATAACTAAAGCTATAGAAACCGTACTAAAATAGCAACACAAATACATCTGTTCGTACTATTTTAACTAATGAACCACGGTGATGTATTGGAAAGAGATAGATTGGCCCTTTTCTTTCGTAATTTTGAATTTTGTCACAAGAAATTATGACGTCATATTTGGGTAATATAGTAACTTTATCGACTTTATTATCGATATAAATAATTGAAAACAACAATGTAGTACTTGTTTTGTCAATATATTTATTAAAAAATACATTTTAAATTAATAATAAATAAGTAGGAAGTAGTAAAGTCAGAGTATGTATGTATGTATATAAGTGTCTGTTTCTTTGGCACGCCCTACAGCTCAAACCATTATGAGGTGTCGTTAGATTTGTTTTGACTGTGGGAGTGACATAACAAATAAATAAACTTTCTTACACTCACACCAATTATCTAGCCCAAGAGAAGCTTCGTTATGAAACTCGTTAAATGGTTACTAGACAACGGATAAACATACTTAAAATACTTAAATACATACTTATTAGACATAGAAAACACCCAGACCCGAGACAATTTAGAAAAACAATAATTTCTAAATTGACCCGACCGGGGATCGAACCCGGGACCTCAGAGATGGCGACACCATGAAAACCGGTGTACAAACCACTCGACCAAGGAGGTCGTCAAAATAGGTTATAAAAACAAAAAAAACTGTTAGATCGACCATACGATCAAAATTCCTTTAACGGACTACAACGTCTACGGAATTTAAAGAATATGGCCAATTTTTCTATGGACGTAGATGTAGTAAGTTCATTTACAGCAATGTTTGTGGTGTTTTGTTTTCGGGAATATTAGCAGATTTTTTCCCATGTTTAAAAAACTCAAAGAACTTGTCAGTCAAAAGTACTAGATGTCAAGAGTTTCGTTTTTACGCCTTAATCAGATTATTGACAATTGGTGTATGCGCTATGACTTTGCTATTTAATAGAGTAAGGCGTTTTAATATAATTATTTTATGTAGGTTTTGAAATGCTTGGTTATTTACTATTTTCAGATTTTGTTATTCAAAATTTAAATGTATAGGTATGAGCAAACAGGACCACTTTCGATATGCATTTTTGTTCCGGATCCTTTATCCAGTACGTTATTGATCGAAGATTGTAGACAAATCTGATATTTATAAATTTCGAATATGGAATTCATAAGATCTTTAAAATGGTGGTCCAACTATCGTCACCGCGGCTGTTTCCACAATGATGAACGCCACTGAATAAGTTAAAAGCTTGCCAGGGTGTCTTCGAGTTTTGTTTGCTATCCGTATTTATTCGATTACGTTCACGAAAACGAAAATTAGTATGGCATTGAAGCAGCGCCTCCTGGCGACACACGAGAAGAGATAAAAATTTTCCATACAAATTCTTGTTATCGTTAGACGTGATCGAATGGTGAATGAAACTCACACTTGGCATCCTGTTGTGTACGTGTCGACGACGGAGGTCGCTCCGTCTTGGGCAGGCGCGTTTTAATCTTTTTTACTGCGACAACTGACCACCGATGGTGCGTTCCCTTTTTTATAAGTAATTTGTCTTTTTAGGGTTGCCTCTCTTTTAATTCACTCTAATTTTCGGAGAGTTATGTGTCTGTTTCTTTACGTACGTATAGAACTTGTCAGAGGCCACCGGAACAGTTTAATGTTGATAGGTATTTTAAAATTGTGTCCTTTTTAACTGAAATTGTGGAAATTTTTAACTATTGCACATTTTGGTTCCCTAATTTTATTTATATTATTATTATATTAATGTAAGTAACTATATAATTTCTGAATTTGTGATTTATGATTTGCTACCATCTTTAACTGCACACTTTTGTCTTGCAATAAAAAGCATTATGTATGGACGTTTACAAAATTCGAAATTGTTTAAACTTTTATCACACCAAACGAAACATGAAACAACAACAAGACAAACAACTCCAAAAAGAAAACAGACAAATTCCAAAACCATTTGCAGTAAGAGTGCAATATTCGATAAAAAAAACATTGTCAATGCTGACGCCACTAGAAGTGGGAACCCTAGCAAGATCCGTCACAATCAAAACCCACTTGGGACCCGTAAAAAGGGTGCAAAAAAGTTACTTACACTTAACTAGAGCGTTATGGAAATGCTCCCTAATATCCTGGTTGTCCGTTTTTGTTGGCAAGGGTGCGGCAAGGATGTATATTGTTCCGAGGAGACCTGATAATGTGCGGGTGTAGAACTATGTCGAAATAGGCGTGGTCTGTTAGCATACTTAACCTTTATGTTATTTCTTTAGAGAATGGTCCGCCACTTCCGTGGTCTAGTGGTTAATACCACCGGTCTCAGACCCAGAGTTCCCGGGTTCGGTTCCCAGCGGGGAGTACATGGTTTATACTCAGTTTGGTTGGCCGTATTTGTACACTTGGACACAGCTAGCTACCACTAGCTTGTGTTGTGTTAGCTAAGTTGTGTTCCAGCAGCTAGAGATAAGATAGCCAGTGCCTCAGTAGTTGAGGATTCCGGATGAAGTTCGCTTGGCTTTCCCTCAGCCTTACCATCACATAATATCAGGTGTGATGAAGGCCAAGTGCTTACCCGAAAGGAATAAACAAAGTGTTTTTTGACTACCTACCTGCATACAGCAGAATGGAGGCAATTTCCGTACAAACTGTAGAAAACATTTTATTAAATTTTACTTACATTTGCTGCTTCGTATTTCTTTATATTATTAAGATACTATGAAATAATCCTTACAGCCCGTTCACACATGGTCTCCGTATTTACAGTAGCCTTTTTAACGGATAAGACAAAAAATTATGCTCTGTTCACACATAGGCACCGTTTTACGTTCAACGTATCCGTCGTTACTGGATGCGATGTTCACAAAGCAAATTCGCAGTAGGTATATCACCGCATCTCTACAAGGATTGACGTTCCGATCCGATCCGAACCCTTCGGAGAATCTAGTAGGGCACGGGGACGCGCACTTGTGCGCGATGCCGTTCCCTCTAGATAACCTCTGAAGGTGATTCGTTTCACACGGCTTGAGGGACCCTTTACGTTCCTCGCCGCCCCCAAAAAGCCCGGTGAAGCTGAAAATGCCGCAGCGGCAATCAGCAATCTCTCTCCAAAAAAAAAAAAAAAAAAAAGATTGACGTTGTCGTGTTGTGTCGTGGTGTGGGTGTACATCCGGTAAAGTTGTACGGATACGTAATATTTTTAATGTTCCGTCATCCAGTATTTGATGACAAAACGGAATGTCATAATTTATCGGATTGATATTTTTTACTGTATACAGAACACTGTGTCATGTATGAAGTCGCTCATACATGACACAGTATTCTCCATTCGCCATCAATGAGAAAAAACGTATCCGATAAAACGGAACAGTAAAACGGAGACCATGGTGTGAACAGGCTGTTACATGAAATAGAGTTGATACGCCTTCAAAAATTGTACAACTGAAACTTGACTAAAATATTTGCTATGTCAAAATTTTTATCTCAAAAAAGACCGAATGGTTCTTAGAACAGATTCCCTGTAAGTATCTTCTATAGTTTCAAATATTCCCATACCAGTTAAAAAATACACACCGTTGTACATTGCCACATCCAGTAGTACCTACTGAACCTCCTAAAAGCCCAATGGCACCCAAAAACGTGTAAGCGAGACGGCATTCACAACAAAAACCCGCGAATGAATACGGATGCCCCGCCATTTGTCAAGAGCCGGGGGGCAGGTCGCTTTGTGCCCTATTTCGAGTCTAGAATATCTCTGGTTTTAGGCTGGACACAGTTTTTGTATCTGTGGCCGGAAATGCAAACAGGTTCATGAAAATGAAATTAAAAGAAAATACACTTTATTCAAATTTTACTACAAAAAAAGTATCTGCAGCTCAGCTAGAGAGTATTAACCTCACAGTGACGTAATACCGCTGGCTTGCAGCATGAGGCCGGGTTTCCACTGACGCGGAGCTGGACGGAGAGGAGCGGTGAAGAGCGGTGAAAAGTGGGTGAGTGTTTCCACTGAAGTGGAGCAGAGCGGAGTGGTGAAGCGGAGCGGAGCGGAGTCTCATCCATTTTGATACGTATATACCTTATGACGTAACGATGATAACTACTATGATACACTGCGCGCGAGTCAAGCGGCGCGGTGTCATGCACCCGCTCCCGCATCCCGGCCCGCACCTCGCCGCTCCCCCGTTCTTTCTTTCTTTTAGTTGATGGCTTTGTGCGACTAGCACATTTAGCCAGTGTCAAAGTAATTTTTCTTACAAGTAATATACAAATATACAATACTTCCTTCCAGTCAGTATGATGATGAATGATAATAAAAATGAGAAGTGAGAAATAATATACCCCCCAGCCCCTTGAGTATCTCAGTAAAGATGTGGGGCTTTACTAATTCCTCGGCGGACTTCTTGATAGAATTTGAAAAGTAAAGTTGCACTGTTTTGTTTCATTTGCCAACACTCATGCACACTTACGAACACTTAACGGTTAATAATCCACCATTATTTCACATTAATATTCGACATAACACAAATTTTTGAAAATAAAACAAAACCGCAGACATGACTCTTCACTTTCCCGCCAAGAAGTCGCTCTCCCGTTCGTCCACTATACAACCTCGTTGCCCTCCGCACCGCACCGCCCCGCTGTCCTCCGCTCCGCATCGCCTCGCTGTATTCTTATTATGAATATCCGTTCAGCTCTGCTCCACTCCGCTCGTGCTGTTACCATTGAAGCGGAGCGGAGATTTCGAGCATAGTGATTGGTCAATTCATGCACCGCTAAGCACCTCTCCGCCCAGCTCCGCGTCAGTGGAAACCCGGCCTGAATCACAAACTACTAGAAAAAATCAACGAGTCTTCTGGGGCCTCGGTAGCTCAGCGGTCAGAGCATTGGACCGGAAATCCAAAGGTCGTGGGTTCGATCCCCACTCGAGCTTCCAAAGACTGGTTGACTTTTTTCTAGTAAAACTTTATCTTTCTTTTCTTTATCTTTTCTAAACCGTTCATGTGATTGCTATAACAAGAATTATATAGATTTGGATGTTTTTAATACGTCATTGTTGAGTTATAAAAACTCATCAACTATAAACTATAAACACTACCATATTCGATTATATAATAATTATTATTAACAAATTTTAAAAGGTTACTATGTAGAAATCAACCAGGTTCAAATGCGAATGACTGCAATATTTTGCGCTTAAATCTCTGCGGTTCGTCGCAAATAACCTATACCCAAAATATCTACCCTAGAGTCAACACCGTAGTTACTATAAATGCCTCTAAAACAGACAAAGCTAAGCTCCAAGCTCCGACCCTCATTATATTACACATACGGACACATACCCTCACACCCTCATACACACCCTCACCCTCACACACATAAACATACACACATCCATTCACTTTTATGTTTGTGAAATAATATTAGTATTTTAGAAATTAAGAAAAGGAAGGATCTGTCTCCTAGAATACAGGTCTTCCTTAACCTAGGAGGCAGAGACATACTTTAACTTTAAGCTGTTTTTTTTGTAACTTTATATATTAATAATATTATTACATACATTATTACTGTTACTGTTTATGTGATGTTGTTAAACAATAAAATTATATTTATTTTTTTTGGGTTATATTTTTCGCTCGCACCAAACTAACAGGTTATACGAAAAGCGGCATAGCCTAGTTAGTTGCCAAGTTGCCGCACAGCTGGGCAAAGGCACCAATATTGAGATCAAGTCATCCCTACAATTGATGGGTATTGACTTAATCACCACACTTGCCAAATACAGGTTGGCGATACAAACCCGGGCTATGCATCGAAAAGTTAAAAAAAGGATATCAGACCGAGCGCTTCACTACGAGCTAAAACCAGGAGGACAGTCCCGTGGTTCTAGTTAGGGTCCTAACTGCAGGATTTTAAATAATAGAGAGAAGTGGACTGAAAAACTGGTATAATAAATAAGATGAGGCGAACGTTGGTTGAATGGCGCGCGACAGGTATCTGGTGTGAAGTGAGGCGCCCGCGATGGTCTGAAGTTCGCACAGGAACTCCCGAACGGTCTCTGTGATGCACGATCATTATTTTTTTTTTTGGAAATTGATTGCAGTTGGCCGCTTATGGCCTTACCAGAGTAACCGGACGTTTTGTGGCCGGCGAGAAACTTGAGGTTCCTCAAGCCGTGTGATATAAACATCCTCAGAGAGTTCTAGGGGTTCTGTCCCCTCCTATATTCTCCGAGGCGTTAAAGGTCTGTGTAAAACTACTGAATCGAATGGCATACATAATGAAATATTTGAAGTCCGATGGTTCATACGCAACTTGGGCTATCTCCAAATCGTTGAAGTGTATAACTCACGGGGCCATCCTAATTTATTTACGGATAACAAAAGGTGAATGGTTTACGTGTTTTTCTCGTCTATCTTACTGTTAAGGCATTCTGTTCAATGCTCGTATTTTTCTGTTTGACCAGCCACATAAACTTAAAACGAATTAAAATTAGATACAAAATACCTGAATATACATGTATTTTTATCACTACAAATACCTCGGTGACCGTGTAGAAAAACGCTTAGAGGTCCTGGGTACAATTGTCAAGTATTTTTTTCGAATTTATCAATGCAAAACTAAAAAATTGTCAAGCGACTATTTAATTAGGAAAAACCACGATATAATGTAGAAAATACAATGAAACGGCTGAAACGTATGCCACCTACTAAATAAATAATCACACGAAATAAAAGCTGCGCTTACAAATAACACGCACAAACATACCGAAATACTACAAAAACACAAATGTTGAAAAAATTTCCACGAGCAGGATTTTTTTATTTTTTATTTTTCAACATTTGTGTTTTTGTAATTTGTTTTGCAACAAAATTTTGCGTTAAAATTATATAAACAAAACAAAAACAAAATACCGAAATACATTTACATACCACTCAGAATCATTTCAACCACTACTTTGCACACTGTATGTGGTAATGGTTAGAGATTTGCCTACACAGCCAACCCATTCGAGCCTTTTACCCATCTCTTAAATTAATATCAGCAACGTTACTCCGTATTTTACCCGTAATTTATGACACAAGACCTGAAAAGGGTACTCGCTTTCTTCGAGGAAAACATATCTAAACAGAAATAATATCGCGTCGCGTAACCGAACTCTTTTTCTTACAATATTGGTTATTATCAATAAAATTACAAGGTTATAAAATTACAACTGATTTTGCTTTATGATCATTAAGGTCTTACAAATGGCAACATGCTAGGTTTTAACCTACTAGACGCAAGCACAAAATGCTTAATATAAATTAGTAAAGATGTTTTGTACTACCCTAGTCCAGGCAAATTATTAATTAAATATATAACTCGATGCCCGTACCACCGGCTTCTAAGTCACTATTCACTCGAAATTGCTCACGACACTACACTCACAGTATCGGAACGCGAAACGGCTTTCTTGTTGTTTTTGCGGTTTTTAACTAAATTAATTAAATAAACAGAAATAAGATATTTTGATGAAACTTTTTTGTGTCTTTATTTTACATAGCTCTCGCTCACTCGCGTTTACTTAACATTAGCATTTTAAATGTTACGATATTAATCGATAGATCGAAGCAGTGTGATAAAAACCAATATTGGTTTGTGCACACACCGGCACTCACCGCCTTACGCTCGCAATACACAAAAATGGTCAAACAATGTGGACATTACAATCCACCCACAACAGGGCTAACATTTTGCGTGAGCTTCGCACAGCCTAGCGCTGCGCTGCCTAACGTCCCACGCAATAATTTGTGTTATCACACGGGGTGGTTTGTGGTACTCCATTTATAATTATGTATTCTCTAATGTATACTATTTCTATGTCTTAACTGCACAAAGTGTTTATTATGATAAAAAAACATCTTTTAATTATTTGATTCAGTGATTTGTTCCTTTAAAGTTGCCGGAAGGTCGTTAATCAATTTAGGTATTTGGTACTATAGTAGTTGTTTGCCGTAAAGGTTATTATAAAAGGGTACTTTGAGTTTTTGGTGGCCGAATTTAATTTTTGCAGGTACTATAGTTTTCATTATCCTTGTCTGTAGTCTATATATTGGATCAAGGTGCGATTTACACGTCCTGCCTAGGCCATAAAATATCGTAGGTTCTCCTAATACTTGGCATATACGTAAAATATAATATACGTATATGCCAAATATATAGGTACGTATCTACATGGTAATAAAATTAAAGTAATGGTATGAATAGGATTGAGACCAACACCACGTGGAACCATAGTTAATTACAGAGAGAGAAAAAAAACCTTATACGTATCTAAAAAGGTAGGTGCTCAAAAAGTTTCAATAACATACCTACTCGCAGGTAAAATGTCCAGCTTCCAGAATGTTTCCCAAAACTTTTGTTTGTGTATTGCCTACAAGCGGGCACGGTGGCATTTACACAATATTTTTCCGACAAACGGTGGCGGGACCTTAGGGTGTGGTCCCATTGAGACAGCGGCGGCGACAGAGCGAGTGAAGCGATCGATCTTGGCGCCCGGTGGTAAGGGGCGCCGAAATGTTAAATGCGTAAATTATTTTTAGCATAAAATAAAATTTTGTAGAGATGATGAGAGATAGGTATCTTTTTTATTTTTATTTTCCCACAGAAATGGCAATATAATAACATTTTATTATTTTTCGGGTAACATATTACTTAAAGCTCTAGCTCAGATATTACGAATGCCATTTCTGTCTTACCTAGTATTTAAATTGCAGTTTAACTGTTCTTGAACTAAAGAACAAGGAGCTCGATGGCACTGTCTGCGTTTGCTAAGGTTAAGCAACTTTAAAGGCCAGACATCGGATGGGTGACCAAAAATTTATCAACTCGAGCTCCTCCGTGCTTTGGAAGCACGAAAAGCCTGCCTATTATCATTAGCAGTCGTTTACAACCACCGATAAGCAGTAGGCTCGCGTGGTGTTTTATGGCCCGTTCTCCCTACCCATCCATAGGGAAGACTCGTGCTCCATCAGTGGGGACATGAAATAAGCTGGTGATGTTGATGAAGACCTAGACACTAGTCTACCTGTGTAGACTTATGAACCGATGGCTTATTATCATTCATTAGTGCTACTTTGTAGCCTCTAAACCGAATAAATGATTTTGAATTAAAGCTCTACTAGTTCATAGCTCTCAGTGGGGCCGCGCCTTTACCACCGGCATGCTACGATTGGCTTAACACAATAACGGAGGGCTTAGCGCGACAACCTTCGCGAACTCAGAATACGTGTGTAAACGATGCGTTTCGTGCACAATTTGCGTTTTATGTTTTCGCTCCATTTTTATAGTTACTTACGAACGCGACTGCCAAAGGATTAAAAAAGAACGATTTGTTTAATATATTTATATAAATGTAAATTACAAATATATAATTACTAAAAAGACTACTTATTTGAAATGAAACCAATGTTACGGATTAACTCGCGTTTGTTTACACATTGATTTAGTTCAAAAGTTTATCCGGACGTTTCGAACCCTTTGCAGGGTCCGCGGTAAAAGTGGTTTCTTTTCAATGTGTGTAGTGTTCGCATAAATTTTAAAAAGGTTTGGATGAAGTAGGCAGGTACCAAGAATGACAAATCTAGTCGATAAAGACGATATTTATAGTGACTAGTTTTTTATATTCTTTATTTAGATCAATAAACAGTCATCCAGTAGTGTAGTTGGACAATATTATTGATAGTGTAAGTAACTTAATTATAAGACCTACAACATTGTCGGTAGGTAATGCACAACTAGCACTTGCTTCATAACCTCAGCAAACACATAACAAATGGATTGCAAAAAATTAAGTTTCGAAGCTTGAATGGGTACACACCCCTGCACGTCAGACTACCGCAAACTGTTAAACTTCCTCAATAGTCTTTGAACTTTATACCTTGAACATATGTTTCAATTTTATTGAAAAAAATTGGCAGTTTCGTCAGAAAAAGTCTCGTTTTATTTTTTTCACTCTAAGCCTAATGCTACAAACAAATGCAACAGCAGTTTATACTAGTTGAAATATAAGCTCTCGCTCCACGCTTTATTTTAGAAACACCTGTGAAATACGCTATAATACCCACACGTTTGTATGCCTGATTCTGTGAACAAGATATAAGCACACGTTATATTTTGACACAATTTCAGATTGCCACATTAATAAATTGTCATAAGATAAGATAAGATAAGATAAGATAAATTGTTATTGCCATAAAATTGTGTAAATACATAGCAGGTGTTAAGCATAATTGGGAACAAACAATTTACCCTAGTCGGGCATGCAATTTTTAGTGGGTAGGTATATGTTACATAGAAACAGCCACTATGCTGTTTTTGTACCGAAATATTCAGTCAAACTGTAGAACATAATAGGTATAGTCAAATAATTAATTATCTATTTGATAATAAACAATGGAAAGTAAAGTAAATAGCACATAACTGTTCCACTGCTGAGCAAATGCCTTGATCTTTGAAATCAAGTCATCACTACTATTGATGGGTACACCAACACCACGCTTGCCAAATGCTGACCACAAACCCTCGTAGGAAAATCCTAGCTCGATCGAACGCTTTGTCACTCGGCCACCGAGGCACATAGTATCTTTTTGAGTTTTTTATTTTAGAAGAAGAAGAAGGAAAAAGAACCTTTATTTTAACGTATACGTGTGTACTTACTCCTATAGCTCAGCAACGCACAGTGAGTCTAGACTTCCGACACAAGGTGACGCCACTACTCCCTGTTTTGCGCTATCTCTTGCCAGTCACTGGTTTCCAGAAGCTCATGTAGATCCTTGGCGACTTGGTCCACCCAGCGGTACTTGGGGCGTCCAACTGGTCGTCGCCCCCTAGGGACCCCCAAGTAAGCCCGCTTTGCCGCCCGATTCTCGCCCTTTCGCTCAACGTGTCCGAGCCACCGCAGTCTGTGTGTCTCACCCAATAGACTGGGGCTAGCCACCAGCTCTTCCAACTCCTTAGTCCTTCTTAATAGTTTGTTAGGTATCTAAAACAAGCGGCCCGTCCCGGCTTCGCCCGGCTGGACATTTCTTTTTAAATATAGCCTATGTTACTAAGCGCTAATGTAGCATTCTAATGGTAAAAGATAGATTTTTTTAAATCGGTCCAGTAGTTTTTGAGTTTATTAATTACAAACAAAAATACAAAAATACAAAACTTTCCTCTTTATAATATTAGTATATATATAAATCAAAAATGATACCTATTTATGTTGTACAGTTTAGCAACCGCGTGCGACTCTGTAAATGATTGTCTATGACTTTATAAGTCGAGCGATTTATTGTTAAGCCACTTGGCGTTGATTTGATATTACAAAGAAACGAATTACAAACGTCACAAGCTTCGGCCATCGTTTAACCAATCACTGTTGTTAAGACGAGGTTTATTTGATTTGCCTGCGTTGTGTTCTGGTTTATAGCAACCACAATTACGAATATTAAACACAACTGACAACATTTATGTCAATTGTTTTTAGTTAAGTTCTCTGACATTTTTGTACGATTTACTTTCGCATTTTAACATTAAAAAATCTATATTGAATTCTCTAAAACTCTAGAGGTAAGGTCGAAATTGGAAGTGGAAGCTGTTATCATTGACAACAGTCTGAGGAAGTGACTATCTTAGCTCGTAACTATTGGAACGCTGCAATACTTAAATTTTTTTATTTCTCATGGGCAAGCACTTCATCTCACATTATGTTAAGTGATGATAAGTCCCGACGGTGAAAGTGCACTTTACCCGGAATCCTCAACTACTGAAGCACTGGCTATCTTATCTCTAGCTGCCGGAGCACAACAATGCTACTAACATGTTATAGCGACATAATTAAGATAAGATGGTGGTAGCTAGCCTCGCTGCGCACCCAACCTAGGACCTCTGGGTCGAAGACCAGTGGTCTTAACCATTAGACCTTAGTGGCGGTAACAACTTTGCTTTTAATAAGATGTAGCTAAGCTAGACGGTCTTAAAACAAGCTTTACGCTATTCAAACCTAATACAATCATACTTGTATTACCACTGGGTATCGAACTCAGTACTTACCTCAGGGTCCTACCGGTAAATAAATAAATAAATAAAAAATAAAATGTAATATAACTTCCGTGCTTCAGAAGGTACGTTAAGCCGTTGGTTCCGGCTGCATTAGCAGTCGTTAACAACCACCAATCCGCACTGGGCCCGCGTGGTGGTTTATGGCCCGTACTCCCTATCCCTATCCTATAGGGAAGGTTCGTGCCCCAGCAGTGGGGACATAAAATGAGCTGATGATGACGATGATGATGATGATAATGATGATGAATATAACTTGCAGTATATAGTATAGTTCGTGACGCAATATTTGCGAGCGTCTCAGTTGATATACCAACACTTAATATAATTTTATTTATCATAACGTTTACTTTACATAATCTTCATTTTATATAATACCGTTTAGTATAACGTTCTTAACGAATAATGCCATTTAAAATAAAACTCATTTAATATGTCGTTCATTTCATTTAATTTTATTTGATATACGCGTAATTTTATATAACTATTATTTAAGATAACATTTCAAATAATTATTGATTGATATAATATTCACTTGTTATAACAATCAATTGACATAATAATCTGTTGGTATACAGTGTCAGTGACAGAAACGAATCGCTGCAAAACCGACTCCACGTAGTCTTGTCTACCCCTAGAGTGTAATTTAAGCCCGCTTAGGCGCGGAGGGGCGAGGCGGCCCGCGAGTTGAGGAGCAGGTGGTTTTAAAAGCTTGCCGCCGCAGCTGAGGCCAGCAAGCCGAAGCGAAGCCAGAAGAAGAAAACCATCTGCGACGATAAGCTCGCGTGGGACCGCCATCGCCAGAGCCCCGCAGCGCCGGAGCCGTGACAGAAACTATGTTTGCTGCATGCTTGCTTGCATGCTGCATACTTGTCTGCATGCATGCTTGTCTGCATGCATGCTTGTCTGCATGCATGCTTGCTTGCTTTATCCAAGCAGACATGCAGCATGCTTGCTTGCTCTTTATATTAAATGATATTATATGAATTGGATTTTATATTAAGTAATCACTATATGTTTTAAGTATTATACAAAAATAGTGTTATCGTAAATGAATGTTATATTAAACGCCTGTTATATTAAATAAGTTTAGCTCAATCGTTTGTTATACGTTTTAAAATTATATCATTCCAACATTATATTAAATAAGTGTTATATTAAACAAAACTATATCATTTGATTGTATATGTTTTGATCATTATGCGATATGTTGTTATATTATACATTACACAACCCAATATTATACATTCATTTTTGTAAATATCGCTACTTCTGTAGGATAGAGCTGTATAGTTTCTAACTGGACATTCTGCGAATTTGACATTTTACGACCGCTGGACATTTTGCCAATTGGACATTCTGCGCCAAAATGAATCTTATCCACATCTAAAAGACGACCTGAATAAGTAAAAGAATCTTTTGGGAACGATTCAAAGCGCCTATAAATTAAACTAATTGAAATAAAGAACTTTTTACTTTAACTTTATTAGACTAACGACTAGACAGCACACGGTTAAAGGTGGTCAGTAAAACTATCTACCTTTATTATCAGTCTATTAATTACCTTCTGTGGCACTTAAAAAAGATTTTCCATTTCATTTGCCAAGTTTAACAATGCCCAAGTGTGTTTGAAAGTTTTAAATAACCCATTTCTTTACTCCTTGTTAACTTGGGATGGCGTTGCGCCAGAACTCTCCTAATTTATTTAAAGCAGATTAAAGTAACACAAAAAAGCGCACTATTCAAAGTTTTTAAAGGTTTTATGAAGCGTCGGTAAGCTTATCGGATAAATACTCGGATTGAATGCGAAAAATTATAGTTCAAGCCCTATAGCTTCGTTAGACTACTGACGTAAAGCCATGCCTGAGATGCGTATATTAGCCTTCTAGGTGTGTTAACAGGACTGTTAATGTAATATGTTAATAGTGAATTAATAATAATCTGTTTAAAACATTTACAAGAAATATAAATTTTTGATTTGTAACGTTATTATCATCAACAGCATTTGGAGCCATCTTCATACTGAAGTTTGAAGTTGAATCTATAGTAATATTATAAAGAGGAAAGCTTTGTATTTTTGTTTCTAACGAATACACTCAAAAACTACTGGACCGATTAAAAAATTATTTCACCGTTAGAATGCTACATTAGCGCTGAGTAACGTAGGCTATAATAAAATGTCCACCCGTGCGAAGCCGGGGCGGGCCGCTAATGTTACGTAGCTTTAATATAAAATTATACTGGCCCGTCTAAAAATCTTGGTAAATTCTAATGTTTTGTGACACTCATTAGAGTTTTCCTCTTCCCAATTAGCAGCGAATATTGCAATTTTTAGTATATAATTAAATTATATCGTTAATTGGATATTTCTTTGACTTCACACCAGCTGATGTTTGCATTAGGTTATATTATAATGTTTACTCATACATACCTAATTCTATGTATATGTCGGCGGGGAGGTTTGGTTTGTAGGTAAGACGGTCGAGCAAACTCGGATTCGTCAATAACACAATTCATCATGGATCATCAAAATAAAGACGCAGTCGTATTCCTTACAGTCACTTTAATGTTATTTTAATATCACAATTAAATTTAATTTAATTAAACAGTTGCCCGATGCAAATGGATTTTAGAAAGGAAGTGAGTTCTGCGCGTGCGTACTCTCCGACCGCTCCCGTTCAAATGTCCTCAGTCCGTTGTCGCGCCAACGGACGTTGACCTTACACGTACCTCTATGGTACGCGTAACGTCAACGTCCGTTGGCATAGGCTGCGCAGACCACACTCAAGTATAGACTATACCTGTCGTTTCTAAGCGACGCAATCGCCATATCTCCGACATATACTTAAGGAAGTAAATATAATAAGTTTTACACAATTTGATGGAATCAGGAGGAGAAATATACGGTCGAATATTCCAAAATTTATTATATATTTATTTTGTAAATTAAAGCCATTTTATTGTCGATCATAGCCGTCGTAGGCGTGCAGGGCACGCTACCACTTGTATATTATAGTCGACAAATCTCACCATATTCCTATCACCATACCAACCTATGTATATTTAAATGGTCGTAATTACGGGTGATGCGCGTGGATACTGCACTCTTTCTACCGCGCGCCTTTGTAGACGTCTTAGAAGGTTTTTACTTTGGCAGACAAAAGGTTAACACAGATTTTTTTTACACTATTTCCCAATACTACTATGCTAAATGTTGCTATAACATTTAAGTTTAGTCGCCACAACTAATTTTAGGGACTAAGTAACCATTAACGTTAATTGTCGTGTCTAAGTGCGGCAGTTAACTTATCCTGCTATAAACCACGGGTTAACGTGATGTCAGAGGGTTTCAAGTCACCCATTCAGGCCAGTCAGAAAAACCTGTCAAACAGTTAAGTTTTTTTATGGCTCTGTGGCACGAAGTAAGGAGGGCCCAGAAGGTAAGCTTCATACAAGCCACTTTTCTTTTTTTTTTGAGAGAGATTGCTGATAGCCTCAGACGGCATTTTCAGCTTCACCGGGCTTATTCGGGGGCGGCGAGGAACGTAAAGGGTCCCTCAAGCCGTGTGAAACGAATCACCTTCAGAGGTTTTCTAGAGGGAACGGCATCGCGCACTAGTGCGCGTCCCCGTGCCCTACTAGATTCTCCGAAGGGTTCGGATCGGATCGGGGAGCGGAACAACCCGAGGGCGCCTCTAAAGGCTCGGACCTCGGCTCCGGTTGACCGGGCCGTGGTGGAGGAGAGAAGCGCCCAGGTACATGTCTGTACCTGGTGTAGAGCGCGTGTAATACGGTTCTTCGTACCCTTGTTCTACGAGTACGGTGTTTTAGGCCTAAACTAGTGAGCATGTTTAGTGTATTCTGTAAATGTGCAGTGGCATTTAGAGGATCGGGCGGGGGGGCGTTCGCAACTGTTACGGAATCGTCGGGGTCTTCAAGGACGTGGTTAGGACACCTAGATGTGAGCAGACAAACCGCGCTCGAGCAACGCACACATAGACCGGGATACAGACAGACTGCAGAAGATAAGCTTTTTACCTTCTGTCAATAGGCGAAACGCTACTGACGGAGCCATCTAGTGGCGCACTGTGAACTACTCGGCGTGGGCGACAACCCGCGCGCGCGCGCCCCTCACTACAGACTGGACTCAAACTCGCTCGTTTGTTCATCACAGTTGTGATTTTATTCAGAATTGTAAAACTCTTTTATTTTATAATTAAAACTGAAGTCAACACTACAAATAAGTTGTTATTTCTACGTCTTCCACAAAACGAACCCGTGTGCACGACAGTGTGCACACTTTCTGCGGCCTCCTTAAAATGTGTATTAGCCAATGTCAATCACGCTAATATTGTAATGCATATGTTCACAAACACTGGTCAATAATCCAATATTATTTTACATTAATATTCAACAAAACACTAATTTTATGATCAATTCATTACACACAAGAAGCCTAACTAAATAAAGTTCGACACAACTTTTTACCCCGTGTGGTGCCGGGGATAAAGAATTGCACCACCCCATCTCTTCCCGTGGGTGTCGTAGAAGGCGACTATGGGACCATTCCAGAGGATGGGCAGCAGCGTCTCTCTGTGACTATGCTCACCTTACTGCGATCGCCAACCCGCCTGCCAAGCGTAGCGATTATGGCAAATTCCCCTCAAAATAATTTTATCCTTGAGGGAGTCCTTTGTCCAGCAGTGGACGCCTTTTTGGCTGAGATGATGATGATGATGACAACTTGTTTTCATTATTACGACTTAGTTAATTGTAATAATGGCAATGCAAACAGTAAATATTAAGATGACGGCTGATTGAAAAAAAAAATAGAAAGACATAAAGAAAGAGAAAGAAAACAGCACAGGAGAATGATGATGTAATACTTTTCACTCCACACTTCTTCACAATCACACAATCTAATAACCACATTTAAAATAAAAATCTTTGTGCAGATTTAAAATGAACCTCCTTTCATTATGTAATACCAAACACAGAGAGGTCACTTTAACACAGAAATGCGACCGTTCCCCTCTCCCACCTTTTATCCCCTACTGTCCGCATCACCGCGTAAACTACCATCAAAGTAGGGATGGCGTGTGGAGATATCGATAAAAAAATACTTTTGAGGCTGGTTGATTTTTTCTAGTAAAATGTTATTTTTAAAAAAAAACTATTTAGAGCCATGTTCGGTATTGTTGGTATTGTTCGATTCATCATCATCATTCACTAAATGCCATCTTCATACTGAAGTTTGGATATCAGTAAGTATACAAAATTTTTTCTAGTAAAATGTTATTTTAAAAAAAAAACTATTTAGAGCCATGTTCGGTATTGTTGGTGTTGTTCGATTCATCATCATCATTCACTAAATGCCATCTTCATACTGAAGTTTGGATATCAGTAAGTATACAAAATTTTCTGCAATCCCATATAGCTTGGTTTAACTGGCGATAACTAAGTCCAGTCCACCTTTTGATGTCATCCAGCCATCCATCATCAGATCATGTTATGTCCCTACTGTTGGGGCACGAGCCTTCCCTATGGATGGAAACACAGAGAATACAGACCATAAACCACAACGCAGGCCCAGTGGTGCAGATTGGTGGTTAATAACGACTGCTAATGCAGCCGGGACCTTGGCTTTACATGCCTTCTGAAGCACTGTGGAGGTCGAAATAAAATTAGCGAAAGTTTTTTTTTATATTAGTTGGAGGCAAACGAGTTGGCGGGTTCCACAGCACTGTACTACGTGGTAAAAAATTACATGAGAAATGCACAGTAGTAGACCGCCATCCATCAAGATGGTGTAGATGGAAAGACAGTCGATCGCGTGTAGTGCGATGAAGGAAATCAGCGGCAGGGATCAAACCGAACAATTCCTCAGAGCACTCCCCATGATAAAGGCGATAAAATATACAGAGAGACGCAACGTCTCTCCGATTGGCCAGTGGATCGAGCCGACCAGAGGTTACCACGTCGTCGACAACTCGAGCAGCTCTGCTTTGAATGCGGTCAAATGGGAGGAGTTGGTACTAGGGCGCTCCAGCCCAAAGATGATAACAGTATTCCATAAAAGGCCTGACCTGTGCTTTGTAAAGCTGTAAGCGATGGTTCGGCGTGAAATACTGTTGCTTGATTTCAGCAATCGCGGACCGAGCGCTTAAACCACTGAACCATCGAGTTCTTACACAACTCTACGACTAAACCCTCTCACGGACACGGATCTCGGAACAGCTCGGAACACTCCGAGCGCTGCTGTTGCGGGATTCCGCGTCCGTGGGAGGTTGTCTATGTGTGCGTTACTCGAGCACGTTTGCGTGAAGCTTACCTTCTGCTATCTCCTTATTTTGTGTCTCATCACTGTGTTGTATAGGGGTACTCGTATTACGCGTTATAAATTCCTAAGTAATGAGGTTTATATATGTTGTGGGCTGTGCGGCGCACTGATCCGATTCGATCCGAACCCTTCGGAGAATGTAGCAGGGCACGGGGGCACGCACTAGTGCGTGATGCCGTTCCCTCTAGAAAACCTCCGGAGGTGATTCGTTTCACACGGCTTGAGGAACCCTTTAAGTTTCTCGCCGCCCCCAAACAGGCCCGGTGAAGCTGAAAATACCGTTTGAGGCAATCAGCAAACTCTCAAAAAAAAAGGCTCACTGGTGCTAAGTTTCTTGGCCCACCAATGACTTTGAATCCGACAAGCCTTGTGTGAGTTTGTTTGGTTTACTATCCGTTTTCATTCGATTACGTTTACGAAAACGAAAATTTCTATGTCAAAAATTTAACTCTTCTCGTGTGTCGCCAGGAGGCGCGGCTTCAATGCCAAACTAATTCTCGTTTTCACTAACAGTGTCAAGTTCTATATTTTGACATTTCTGCAGATATCTGCGATCGTTACGCGATCTACTGAGTGCTGTTTAAACTGGCTTCATAACGTAAAGAAAACATCCCCCTTTTTTATTTAATAAAAAAATTTACCCACCACCGTCCAACACTAGTTTCCTAACTGTCGCATTATTTTAAAGTAATCGTCGCGACTGTGCAGGAACACCGTCCCAATCACACCTACTGTAAAGCTCAAAATTCAACGTCACGTTTCCAAACTCTGGAGCATACTTCTGGCTGACTTAGTCATTTTGTAACTTCGATTCTTGTCTTTACGTTAATGCCGAGATAAAAATGAAGATTCGTATCAATTTAAGTAATTTATACTCGTCCTAAGGAAGCTGAGCTTTCTTGTCGGCAGTAAAATAAACTGTCCATGAAATGGTATGGCTGATTCGCAAATATTCTTTTTTGCTTTTTGCCGGTATTAGATTTTAGGTTAGTTATTTATCCACTATACACTAGTTTTTTCTCACGTGTTTCTCGAAGTTGTGGACGATTATGTTAACCTGGAACAAACGGTCCAGCTAGGTAGGTCCAACTTCAACAAAGAGGTCAATCGTCATTTCCAATTAGGTTGGGCAGCGTTGGTAAGCTACGACCCGGAATCCCCAACTATTTAGACATTGGCTATCTTATCTCTAGCTGCCGAAACACAACAATACTACGAACATTGATGGCGACATATTTGGATAAGACGTTGGTAGCTAGCCAGGCGGACAAAATACACTACTACCAATCAAATCGATTACACAAACATGCACCTCCACCGTTAATCGAGCCCGGGACCTCGGGGTTTGAGACCGGTGGTCTTACCCACGGAATAGATAAAGAAACTGTTCTGTGGTCTTACCCACTAGACCACAGAGGCAGTTGAAATATGCACAATCAATACGCTGCTTATTATACTAATTTTAACACCACAGTATATTTAAGTCTAAGCAAGACTATATGTGTCTGTACCGTTTGACCAATTATCATGATTTATTCGATGCATAGCCCGGGTTGGTGATCGATCACCAACCCGCTTTTGAAAAGTTGGTGGCCAAGCCAATACCCACCAATTGTAGTGACTTGATTTAAATGTCCAGGCCTTTGCCCAGCTGTGGGACAGTTATAGGCTATTTACTACTACTATGTCTGTAATAATTATTACAATGTCGAAACCTTGTGTCTCTAGTCTCTACTACTTTCTGGAGCTATCGAAACTATTTATAATTCAATCTTCTATCTATGTATTTACAATATACATGCAAAAAAGAACCTATAATTGGTCACCGATCCGAAAACCCACCGCGCCAAACGTAGTTTAACATTCGCGATCGTTGCAAAGAAATGCTTGACTCCCTCGTCAAAAAGGATAACAAGACAACTGTCACCTCTGCTCGCTCAATGCAGGAGGGACGGCACTTTCAGACCTGTCAAACGAAATTTCTTTTGACTCCAAAACCGACACCCTTTTACTACGACAGAATCCATTAAATTAAATGTCCGCGTTCACCCACCCTCCCCTATTCACCAATAGGAGCTGTCAACGCGAAAGCGCGATTTAATTTCGAAACCAATTGGATTTTACTAGGGTTTGACGGTTTCGGCTCAAAAGTCACATAAATACTGGTGTTATTATTATGAAATCATTGTAAACATTAATTAAAGGTCTCTTATTCGTAAATGGAATATTCGATCGTCGTTTGTTTTCTTTCTTTAAAGTTTTTCCGAAACTGTTTACAAACGCGTTGGAGGACGTCTACGTCAATACATCTCACGCGTGCTATTTGCAGATGACATTGTCATTATGGCGAAACCTCTGCAGGATCTGGAAGGAATGCTGAACAGTCTTGACGAGTCTTTGCGACAGGTAGGTCTAAAGATTTATACAATAAACTACCAGACGATATAAAAAAATCCAATAGCTTAAATATCTTTAAAAATAATCTTAAGAGTTTTCTTAGTCCGTAGTAACATTTCTATAAAAACGTAAAAAAAAAAAATAATAAAAAAAATAAAATAAAAATAAAACTTTATAAAAAAATATACTTGTGCAGGTTACTCCACGGTTTCCTAATGCCCCGCGATAGAAACGGTCGACAGATTATGAAGCAACCAGTTTATTGTTATTCTTTGACTCGTACACGGCTACGCGCCGTTTCTAAGCCAAGTGAAGGTAGAAGTGTTTAGTGCTCGACATGATACTTGATTCTAAAATTCCAAATAGTTTGTCGTTGAGTCGGGAAAGTACCTAGTTAACTACTTGCAACTTGTTAATAGTAATAAATAAGTGAGTAATTACTGAAAGTGAAAATCATTGTTAACAAAATTAGCTGCGCTGCGCCCACAGGTAAATTTATAGTGTATGATGTTATCTCATTTTAAGTTCTTATGGGAAATAAATGTCTTTAAACCTAAGATGAACCTGGACATAACCAAGGTCATGTTTAATGGTCACATATCCCCGAAACCTGTAGTCGTAGGCGACGTTATTCTTGAGGTTGTGCAAGATTACATCTATCTTGGCCAAACTATACAATTGGGTAGGCACAACTTCAAGAAAGAGAAAGAGAAGGATTCGTCTGGGCAGGGCGGCGTTTGGGAAGCTACGCAATATTTTTCAGTCGTCGATTCCCCAATGCTTGAAAACGAAACTTTTCTATCAGTGCGCCCTGCCTGTAATGACCTACGGGGCGGAAACGTGGACACTCACCATAGGGCTGGTCCACCAGTTCAAAGTCAGACCCTTCAAACCCTTCAGAGGATCTAGTAGGGCACGGGGACGCGCACTAGTGCGCGATGCCGTTCTTTCTAGAAAACCTTCGTAGGTGATTCGTTTCACACGGCCTTTGCGTTCCTCGCCGCCCTCAAAAAAGCCCGGTGAAGTTGAAAATGCCGCCTGAGGCAATCAGCAATCTCTCTCCAAAAAAAAAACGGACTTCCTATACCTATACAACAAAAGGGTGTGGTAAAAATGAAAATTTTCAAAATGTATCCGATCTAAATCTTGTATGTATGCAGTTTCTAAGACATTAACTTTAATATGTTATGCTATTTTTAATTATAATTATGTTTCTGTTGTGACGTCACATCAAAATAAACAAATCACAGCCCTAGTGGTTTAGAACATCAACGGTCACTGGTGCTTACTTATGCGCGCCTGACGCGCATGACTTCACTAATAGATATAATTATTCAATTTACAATTGCAAGACAAAGTAAAGTTAATAATTATGTTTTAGTAACAACACATACAAGACCTAGATCGGATACACTTTGGATCTTTTCGATTTTTGCCACACCTTTCTGTTACACGTTCTATTATTAATAGTTTTTAAAAATTTGAAATAAGAATAATCGATCCTAAGTAACTGTCAAACCATATCAAGCTTTCACATCGAAAATGGCCAAAAAGACAGCTACCATCCCGCTATATTAATCTAGATTAAGAGATCTCTCTCGACACACAAGCACTCCCACTTTTCATACGCCCGGCCAATATTTCAAGAGGGCGGACAATGGACTACAAAGATTAAATTCTTTGAAAAGAAGTTTCAATATAAGCTTCTGCACGTTGTAGAATTGGAGTTGATGGCGATTTTTGTCTTAACAATTTGGTAAATATTTTTAGGGCTCAGTGGTCGCGTGGCAAAACGCTCGGCCTGATATCCGGAGTGTTCAATTCTCAGGTCGAGCGAAGTGTGTTTGGATTTTCTATGTCCAAGTCTTAGCCGCCACTCGGTAATTGCTTTCCTCCAATCCTATATTTACATACATCTATGTCGACAGCGCGAAGTTTCGTACAGACGCCTGCACGTCAGACTATTCAAAATGGTAAAATGTCTTCAACTTTGAACGGTGGACATAAAGCTCAAAGTCTGTTAAGGAAATTTCTCAGTTTCTGGTAGTCTAACGTGCAGTCACAATTTTAGCTATTTTGAACTTTTTTTTAAGCTGCCATGTAAAAAGAAAGAATTCGCACACTTTATCTGCAGCCTTAAAAGACCTCTATATATACATATATATCTCTCGTTCCCTTATCACATCACATAACCAGATTTGTTTATTCATTTTTATTACCTATTTGTTTCCTCACACACTTACAACAAGTTAGTTATTTTTTCTACCCTACAAATTCCCTAGAAATAATTTATATGGCAAAACAACGTTTGCCGGGTCAGCTAGTATCTATATATATATTTAACATTTTATTTTTTTATAGATATTTAAAGGTCGTCAACAGATCAACTACACATCGTGCTCATCCAGTTAAAGGCGTAGCCAAAAATTAACATGACAACATAACATTTAACAAAGAATAAAGAAAATCGCTTACAACTTGAATCCCAACCTTAGCCAGTACACAAAAGGACGAAATTTTCAATCATACAGGTATGCGGATTGGGTCAGACTTGTGAATGATGTGTTGGACCTGTGTTTCAGGTTACTTGACCAACGTATTTCACTCTCAAAAACTTTTAGAAGGGATTGGGGGAACCATTTTGGTTTATAAGCTTTTACTGAAAATAGCTTAGGTATAATTGCTAAGGGCCCTATTCAGGAATAATCAATCAAAAAATACATTCTTAATATACTAAATATTGCAGGACGACTTAACCACCTTTGCGGGAGTGGTATGATTTGGCCCGGGATAGGGACTAGTGGAGACATAAAGGGGGGGCTTTATCTCACTGATAGGCAAATATAGCCTTCTATAAGAAATATAGGCTATATAAATTATTGGGCGAAGGATTTCATCATTGAACACAAGCATCATTACAATTGATAGAAACTGGCTTAATCACCAGTTCACCCGCATACCAAATGGATTGGTGATCACCACGGTGATCACAAACCCGGGCTATGCATTAAATACATTAAATAAAAAAATAAACAGTAAACTTATATAACCACAAGTTAGGTACTATCTCAAATAGTAAGATGGCTGACCTCAAGTCAATAAAAAAACCTAAAGTATTTACAAGTTTAAATATAAAAAAACTGCAGTCCCTTCACCGTCACTATCTCATTAATTGTCCCCACTACTGTGACACGACCCTTATTTCACTTAATCCGATGACCGGCCTTTGCGAAACGCAAACCGGGCGCTGTTTAGGCAGTTTATTAATATTATTATAAAAATACGAAAATTTAAAGTATTTGTTAATCAATATTGTATATAGTGTTTTATTATTTAAATTATTATTATGTATAGTAATGTCTTTTTTTATGACTTACCGGTAAGCACTTGGTCTTTATCTCAACTGATGTTAAGTGATGATAAGGCCGAAGGTGGAGGCGCACTTCACCCGGGACCCTCAACTGCTGAGGCATTCGCTATCTTATCTCTAGCTGCCGGAACACAACAATGCCACAAACATTGATGTTATGGCGACATATTTAGATAAGATGGTGGTAGCTAGTCAGGCGGACAAACAAGCCCTACCACCTACCAAACCGAGTACACAAACATGTACTCCCCACTCGGAATCGAACCCGTGTCTAAACCGGTGTCAATAACCACTAGACCACAGAGGCGGTTAATATTATAATTATAATGTTATATCATCTCTATATGTACACGCACACACACAATACCACAACACTCACCATAGGCCCTGTCAGAATACCAGCGTCGTTGTGGTGGTGTTTGTTTCTCAGCACCGCAACGGCACCAAGCTGAGGCAGGGTCCTAGTTGGCCTTCACACACACTCATCCTTCCTTATTGTTATATAATTATTATTTTTAATATTATTTTTTTTATGTTTTGATTTGTTTTTTTTTCTGTTATGTCTGTGTGATCGTCAATAAATAATTTCTTTCTTTCTTAATTAATTATTTATTCTTAATCTTAAAAAGAGCAAGATATCAAGTTATGCCGCCACTAACCTTTTATCCATTAGAGCCTCGTTCTATGAATAAGCGTTGCTTTGAAAATCTCGTAAACTAAGTAAATAACTCCATTTACTTGAAAAGCACGTTTTATGAGATTACGGTTATACCATTAATGGAAACGAAACATAATTTCAGACGAAAACATATCTATAGATATTAGTTGGATTATAAATCTTCTGTGCGTGTGTTTGTAATTGAACTCCTTTCCGATTTTGATGGTTTAGGTAGGTGGCGCTGCAATCGGGGTCCATCATGTGGTACGGTTGTTTTCAAGCGGACGAAGTCGTAATCGGGCCACTAGTATACAATATAATGTATATAATAAGTACTAGTGGCCACGATTTCGTCCGCTTGAGAACACGCGTGTCCCATGATGCGCCACCTACCCGGTCCAATTGCGTTTTCTTTCCATCTTATCCACCCATTGAAATGTACACACAAAATATCATGCAAATCGGTCCAGCCGTTTAGGAGGAGTTAGTTAGCGATGAACACACGTACTTATAGAAGAATTATATATTAAAGATATATTGTTTCTGGCAAGAGCTGGAACTGGAGCGTGCACTTGGTAAGGCCTATGTCCAGCAGTGGACTTTCGTAGGCTGATGATGATGTGTGTAAGTTATTGTTAGATTCATCATCATCATTCAACTATTTTAACCACCTTTTTGGTGTAGTGGTTAGACCACCAGTTAATAAACAGGATAGTGAGATCGACAGGAACCAGAGATCGACCTTTTGTCCTTTAATCATTATAAATAGGGGTCTGGACTCCCCACCTCGGAGCCCTACTTTGATTGTACTAAATGTGGCGTCGAGGTCACTAACGGCGAGTTTACTTAAAATTGGTGATTTTGATGCTAGGTCTACCCTTTTTTGAATAGAATAGAATAGAATAGAATAGAATAGAAAAGTTTTTATTAACATACACACTTAATTATAATACAACATAAATACAATAAATACAACAATAAACGAAAAAATAAAAAATAAAAAAAAATAAAAAATATATATTAGAACAGGCAGTGTGAAGTTAAAGGGCCCTGTCTCAGCATAAGCTACTGTGTCATCCATGGATGTTCAGAATGACACAGTAGCGCTGTTATTCTGACAGGGCCTGAATATTTATAGGTAGTACAGGTGAACAGACAAAAGAAAAGAAATTAACAAACAAAAATAAAATTAAATAATAAATTACATTAAAGACAAAAGAAAAGAGACAAAAAGAAAAACACAAACAAATGAACCTGAACATGACTTAAATAATACAGACAAAAAACAAATAAAATATAGATAATAAAAAATTATAATAATAAGCAAGGCTCCAGTGAGCACGACTCCTTTGCCGAACCCACCGGAAAACCTTGAGCCATTACAAAAAAAGAAAATGAGCCTATTTTGTTCTATGTAAATAAAAGTGACGTAAACAAAAATTGAGGTTGAATACCTTTTACCTTTTTGGGAGAAGAACGTTGATAGGGATATAAACAAAAAACAATGATCAATTTCAGAACATTAAACATATAAATGAAATCACTTAACAGTTCTTTAAAACTTAACCTATTTTGAATTTGACCTAAGCACGAATTTTTGGTATGGAATCTAATAAAAATACTAATAATCATTAATAAAAACTCAATTGACGAAACAAAATAGTTTTTTTTTTTCATGGCCATGGATACTAGTCCTTCAGTCGAAAAGTTAATTTATACGTTTTTCTCCTGACTTGTTTCCTATATGATGATCATGAATGATAATAGAAATGAGAAGTGAGAAATGATAGACCCCCCATCACCTCGAGTATCTCAGTAAAGATATGGGGTTTTACTAAGTCCTCGGACAGACTTCTTGCGAGAATTTGAAAAGTTACGTTGCACTGTTTTGTTTTATTTGCCAACACTCATGCACACTCACGAATACTTAACGGTTAATAATCCACCATTATTTCACATTAATATTCCACATAACACAAATTTTAGAAAATAAAGCAAAACCGCAGACATGACTCTTAACTTTCCCGACAAGAAGTCCGGAACAAAATAGTGAATTCATAGTTTGCCATCTCCATTAAATTTATTTTAAAAATAAACGTTATGATAGTTGCTATAAAGCTTTTCTATTGTCTAACCAGTCACTTTCCCAATTATTGTAATAACAATGTGATTCTCGGACTTCTTGGCGGGAAAGTGAAGAGTCTTGTTTGCGGTTTTGTATTATTTAAAAAAAAATGTGTTATGTCGAATATAAATGTGGAATAATGGTGGATTATTAACCGCTAAGTGTTCGTGAACTTTACTGAGATTCTCAAGGGGTTGGGGGGGTATATCATTCTCAATTCTCATTTCTTTTATCATTCATCATCTTATAAGAAATATTATCTATTTATAAAACTTGTAAGAAATTACTATGACGCTGGCTGAAGGTGCTAACCGCACGAAGCCATCAAATAAAGGAAGGAGTAATTAAGTACTTATTGCTATGTTTAAAGTTTTTATATTAGATATTTTTGAGATTTTATTGTTAAGATTAAGTGCCTAAATGGTTATTGTTATTGTTATTGTTTGATATGCAGCAAAGAAAGCTGATTATTGATTTTTGTGCATAACCGAACCACCACCCGTAAAGGTATCCGCAGAATACTAGGGTCATGGCACTCGGTGCCTCGGCTTCAGCTGAGCGGGGATCTATTTGTATTTGTTGTTTTTTATTTTGTCGTTGTTGTGTGTTGTATATTTATGCCAAATAAAGTTTTATTAATTTATTCATTTATTCATTCATTCATAATGTTTCTATCTTCGTTGTCCCCAGGTGTCAGATGACATCGGCTACGTGGTGTACTCAGCGCTAGGCAGCTTCTACATCCCGTCATGCATCATGGTGTTCGTCTACATCAGGATATACTTCGCTGCGAAGGCGAGAGCGCGGCGGGGCATCAGGAAAAATCCTAGGCCAAGACCAGTGAGTACATTAAATGAAAGAAATAAAGATCAAAGAAATAATATTTATTTGAAACAAAATATATTCGCTATCACTAGCATGCAAATTTTTAAAGGTAAACATAGTTAGGTATATATGTAGAATAGTTGAAATTAGTTAAAAATACAAACAATCATGCCATTAGGTAAATTCATAAGCTCATTTAATGTCCCCACTGCTGGAGCACGAGCCTTCCCTATGGATGGATAGGGAGAACGGGCCATAAACCACCACGCGGGCCCAGTGCGGATTGGTGGTTGTTAACGTCTATGACATCCAGCCGGGACCAACGGCTTTTACGTGCCTTCCTAACCACGGAGGAGCTCGAGATGATACATTTTTGTTAGAGATTCCCATCATCTTTTCTTCTGTTATGTTTAAGTATGTTCATGTAGTCTATTTTTTTTTTATGGTATGTATATTACAGTTGTTATCAATTTATGTAGTATATGTTTCATTTACGTTCTTTGTCGCACCGCTTACCAATTTTTATGCGTAGCCCTTAGGTCAACTGGTATTAAGTCCGCCTTTTGTACTTTATTTTATTGTATTGTGCAATAAAGATTAAATAAATAAATAAAATAAATTTTTGATCACCCGCCTACGACCGGGCTTTGCGAAAGTTGCTTAACCTCAGCACTCGCAGACCGGGCGCGTGAACCACTGCGCCATCGAGCTCCTCAATAAAACATTTATATACATACAAAAGACAAGAATAAGGTTGTCAATATTTGGTCCGGTCATGCATGACTCAACACAGTGCTACGCCAGCGTATGTACTTCAGTCGGTTAGGTGGCGCTGCGAGACAGCAAAATATATATTTTTTTTTACTTAGCTCGGCAAATGACTCCACTCCACCTGATGTTAAGTGGAAACGGAGTCCAGACGCAAGGACAACTGGTGCAGCGTTAAAACAACGCAGCATCAGTCACCCTCACCCAGCCGGCCCACAAGGTGCCTCTTCACGCCTCGTTTGAAGCACCCCATGTCATAGGAAGGAGAGAAAACGTGTGCTGGCAGACTATTCCATCTTTTGGAAGTGCAGCAAAGAAACGAGCCACCGAATTTCTTTGTGCGCGATAGAATGTTCGAGACAGTACAGCGGTGACTCCGGAGAGCAGCACGCGTACTCCTATGGAGGAAGGGAGAAGGTGGGATAAGGTCAAAGAGTTCTTCAGATCACTAATAATATGGTATCCTTACTCAGTGATCTAACAAGGAGCTCTATTTTTTATTTCTTCGCCTCCAGTCAAGCGTTTGATTTTTACTGATTTTCGTTCGACATTTGACCTTCCATATTTTTGAATCGCTCGACCGCAACGAGTGCCCTCACCCACTCGTTGCAGTCGAGCGACACAAACCGATTGATAGAATAACCGTCAAAATCAATGCGTTGTGTCAATGTCATGTCACTCGTTTGTTAGTGTTATTGATAGTCTTTTTTATTAAAAAGCAAAGACTTTTTTAACAGCCAATAGAAACATGGATATTACGTTCCGTGTTCATTGCCGTTGTTACCGGTTTTCTCTAAATTCTGCGTGGAACGGATAACATCCAACATTTCGTATTATGTTGGCAGCAACGGAAACGAACGTTTGAAAAATACGGGAAATCGGTGTCATGCGACTTGGAAGACGAGTGTGACTTAAGTCGCATGCGACAACACAATGTCATACGTGCGATTCAAAAATAGATCCCAAGGTGTACGGCATAGTCTCTGAGTAATTATTTACGGGTATCTTGTATGTTTAATAATTATGAGTATACGACATTTCGACACAGTTGCATGCGCCATGTTGGTTTTTTTTTAAATATTATACCGTTAAGCACTTCGCCTTCATCTAACCTGATGTTAAGTGATGATAAGGCCGTAGGTGGAAGCGCACTTCACGAGGAATCCTCAACTACTGAGGCGTTGGCTATGTTGCCTCTAGCTGCCGAAACACAACAATGCTACAAACATTGATGTTATGGTGACATACTTAGATAAGATGGTGGTAGCCAGCCAGCGGACAAACAAGCCGCACCACCAACCAAACCGAGTACACAAACATGTACCCCCCGCTGGAAATTGAACCAGGGACCACTGGGTCTAAGCCGATGGTCTTAGCCACTAGATTATAGAGCCTGTTCGGTAGATCGGATGTACTGAAGTTATTGTGAGTGGACATGGTAAAAACCCGTTAAGAATTACTCTAGTGCAAGTGAGTGAGTTTAAAAGTGATATTATAGTATAGCATCACACTGAACGGAACAAACATGTTTTGGATGTGTTGTCAACATTTCAAGGCGGTTTACTTTTAGTATTTTAAGGCCAACAATTAAGGCTGGTCACTGTTTTTTTTTAATGGCATGTCCTTTTCTTATTTGTATACCTGTGCCGTATGTGTAAAATGAGCCAGCTACACCTATTTCATTTTTTTTGTCTCTATTTCTATATTGTTCTGAGTTTTTTTATATTATTAATAGCGTTAGAGAAACATACTAAAACATAATAATAATAATTAAAATTAAATTAAATTAAAAAAACATAGTTTCTCTTAAAAAAACAAACATGACTCTCCACTTTCCCGCCAAGTAATGAATGGGAAACAAAAGAATAAGGAAAAATATCACGTTCCATAAAAAAGTTCAAAGTGCAAAACAAAGAAAAAATATGAATATAATAATAATATGTCAGTATAACAAAAGAGTTCGTAACACCATTTAGGAAGCTCTGTGGATTAGCACAATTTGCAAATTCACTCGGAAAGGTTTTAGGTGGGTGCCTATTTTTATCTCATTATACCGAAGTCGATAAAATTCAGAACACAAAATTATTTGTGTTGTTTTTGTTTATTGTTTTTTGATTTTTAATTTTGTTTTTTTACATGTGGTTGTCTTCTTTATTTTTTTTTATTTTTATGTGTTTATTTATGATGGAAAGTGTCCTGCTAAAATAGGGCATTTTCCAATATTTTTGACGCTGTAAGGGAGAAAAGAGCTGGACACTTGCTGAGTTTCTTGCCGGTTCTTCTCAGTACAAGATCTCCCGCCCAGAGTAGACTTACGAACCGATGGCATAGTGACATTCACAAGAGCTACTTGTAGCCTAAACTGAATAAATGATTTTTGAATTTGAATTTGAATTTATTCATGTTAAGAAGCAACATTTATGAAAGTCACTACGACATCGATCTGTAGGAAAGTACTGTTTTAGTTTTGTTTACTTTTCAAAATTATTTGTGTGCTGAATATGAATGTGAAATCAGCTCATTTAATGTCCCCATTACTGGGGCACGAGCCTTCCCTATGAATGGATAGGGAGAAAAGATCATAAACCACCACGCGGGTTCAGTGCAGATTGGTGGTTGTTAACGACTGCTAATGCAGCCGGGACCAACGGCCTTCCGAAGCACGGAGGAGCTCGAGATGTTAAACTTTTGGTCACCCATCCGATGACCGGCCTATGCGAAAGTTGCTTAACCTAAACAACCGCAGACCGGGCGCGTTAACCACTGCGCCATCAAGCTCCTCAAAAACTGCAATCAAAATTCTTCATTTTGCCGCCAAGAACGCCAATCCTCACTTCCCCGCCAAAAAGTCAGGTACAGTCACGAGCATTAACATGTAAACAATATAATGAGTTAAAGAGGAATAAGAGTCAAAGAAGAAGAAGAAAAAACATTTCATTTAACACAGACAAGAGACAATAGGAGATAGAAAGAGCTAACAAAAAATAAGTTGTTCAGGATTATGAAATTTGACATAACAAAATGGTTTACATAACTACCCAAAAGAGTATACATGTCAATGCTCGTTACTGTACAAACAAAATGGCGACGGCTAACCAACCACGAACAACAACAAGGGGGCAAACAAATGAAAATCAAGCCATCGGAGCACACACCAAATCTGTACCGGCGCTGTTGTCGTGTCGTTTCCATTTAAATTTTCAAGACGAAACATGCGCAAGTAGGGCAAACATCGGCTAAGGAGCCGTTACTTCGTAACGAGAAAATGTGCAAGAGACGTGAGCAGTGCGCGGAACGAGATTGTCGTTACCAATTTGTCTGTCGAACGTATTATTATATTTTCGCATTCATTTATTTGTGGTACACAAAATACCCGGTGGTATGATGAATGCGAAATGTGAATTGTACTCAAGATTTTTGAAGGCTGGCTAAATTTTAACGGTTTTATGGGTTAGACGAGCACTTGGCCGGCTCAATTCAATTCCTAGGTCGGGCCAAGTGTTTCGGTTTTTTTTTTCGATGCATATCCCGGGTTTGTGATCACCGACCCGCATTTGGCAAGCGTGGTGGGTGGGTGATTAAGCCAATACCCATGATTGGTAGCGATGACTTGATTTCAATGATGGAGGTCTTTGCCCAGCAGTGGGACATTATTATAGGCTATTTACTTTTTTATGGTTTAAAATTAAAACATGATGACGTAATAGATTTCCCTCAAGCACTTTTATTTGTTTATTTTATAATTAATCATTTTCATTTACTTTAACTTTTTTTGTAACGTCTTTGTTTTAAATCATCATTAAAGAATTATTAAAAATTCAGCTACAATTTTTGTTATGTTTTTATTATAATTAATGTACACTTAATCCCATCCAGAAAGCAATAAACTTGTGCATACGCGGAGAACACTGATATCCCTATCTATATGAGTGCCCTGAGAGCCTAGTGTAAGTTATTTTTGACATTCGATCACGTTAACGAAAACGAGAATTTTTATGGCAAAATGATAACTCTTCTCGTATGCCGTCAGGAGGCGCTGCTTCCATGCCATACTAATTTTCTTTTTCGTAAACGTCAATGTCAAATTAAACTTACACTAGGCTGAACAACCGGTCCTTGTGGAGATCCGGGAGGGGAGCCCTTTGATGGTGATGATGAGGCTGAACAATTAAACTTCTATTGTGTCTATATTCACAACAGACGAAGGATCAAAAACCAACCACCAACCATTTGTGTCCGTAATACCAGTTTATCAACCGCAATTAGAGCAGTCGCGTTGCAATTATACAATTAACAACTGGTTGCCTTTTTCGGTAGTAAGCCTGTCGAACATTTTACCGTTTGGCTTCAGACGTTTTAATTTTTATGCTTTATTTAGCCATATCATGTTGTCAAAATCAAAGCTTCGGCTTCGGAAAGGACAAAGCATGGTTTCCCAATGTTCCCTTCTGTTCTAGAACGACCAGCAGACCAGCTTCTCGAACCCGCCGAAGGGCACGAGACCGATGCCCTCCACCCACCCCATGCCGCCCGGCCACCTCGGGACTAACAACAACGGGTAACTTACACCATTTGTATTTATGGTCACATATAGATTTACGCATTTTTTTTTAAAACTGAAGAGGGTTTGTTTTTAAAAAAAATCCATGACTGGAAATACTCACGCAAAGTAAGAGAAGAGATAGTGTTGATAAATTACGACGTGTTGGACAGAATCACGACAGCTTAATTAGTAGTGCACCTGACCCATCCTACGGGCAGCCGTAGCTACTAGCGTCTATCCAAAGCTGTGCAATCTAACTTCTGCCAACCCTCGCTGCCACCTCTGAGATGTCCTGACGGATCTTTAGCTCCGGACTGTCAGAGGGAGCGGTTCGAATCCCGCTTTTGGTATTTTCCAAAAAACATTACAGCATTAACCTAATCAGATACTTCTTGGTCTTCCTGCCTTGATGCGCAAGTCTGTTAATTCAATAGAGTTTCAAGAGTACGAGTATGTCGCAGGGCTTCGAATCGATTCAAAATTACCGGTTAACATTATTTATTTACGGGATTTTGAATGGTTTCGTGTTACGTTTTTATTCCGAACAAAAATAATGCGTTCACGTTACATACAAACTTCAAACACAGCATAAGTAATTGTGTACAATTTCTTTATACTGATTCTCAAAGCTATATTTCTTTTAAACTTTCAAATCAATAAGCCGATTTTAGGGTGAACGCACATCTAGCCGCACCGCACGCACCGCAGTCGCCGCATTTGAATTCTTATACGAATTTCACACACACCCACCCGCGCCACAGTTGCACAGAACACACTTGCACAGAACTTCATATAAGAATTCGAATGCGGCGACTGCGGTGCGTGCGGTGCGGCTAGATGTGCGTTCACCTTAAATTACACTTTCTACGCTAAAGGGAAACAAAGAGGTGTTGACAGTTTTCTATTAATTGTCAATATCTCTGTATGTTTTTCTGTCTTTAAGCATTAAGCATAGACATTTTTTATAAAAATCGGGTAATTGATTTGAAAGAATTAGGGCTTTGAAGTATGTCCTTATTTATTTATGTCTTTATTTTGCGTCTTTATTTTATATCGAAACAGAAAAAAGCACATCTAATTATAATACAATATTTTACACAACAAAAAAAAACAGAACACAGATAAAAATAAATGACAAATTAAATTTTTTAATATATCCTCCTCTTATGAGATGTCCTCCAACTGTGGGCTCATGGGAACGGTCCCAAGCATGCTGGCAATATTGCCCCTCTGGATTGCCAAGCTAATACGCTGGCAGAGGTAGCTTCCAGCCTTCTTGTCACTGACGCCTCAATAAGGCGAGCACTTAACTCTTTAAAAAGCTGCCTTGCTTTGAAGTATGTATAGGCCAAAATATTAAATGGTAACAACATACAATAAAAATGTTGTTACCCGCTTTAGTTTAATACTATGTCACGGATAACAACGCTCACCCCTGAAGAGACCAAAAGGTAAAGTGGATACTCGTTAACCAACAAAAATAAGTGTCTATAAAAACTTAGTGTATTTGTGTTTGTGTATTTTATGTACTATACCTAACCGCATCTGTGCTCACTTCTGATCTCACACAGTCCCAAGAAGTTGCTGAAGTCCCACACACAGTTTTTGTTCGGTTCGTGATAAACCAGCGTTCTAACTTGTATCACTAGAAAATGTTTTCCTACCTTCACTTATTTCCCCGACATTCATTTGTTTTTCCGAAATTCATTTGTTTTTCCGAAATTCACATACATTGTATTTTTATTGAAATTGGAAAAAAATTTATACTTGAACTTAGTGAAGTAGATGAATTAAGTCTACTAAAGATTTACGTTTTCCTTCAGTAGACTTAATTCACCCATTCGCAGGTGAGTTAAGTATACTATTTGGTAGACTTAATGCACCCAGGTGATATCAGCCAGGTGAATTAAGTCTACTAAATCGCATGGGCACCAAACATTTTGCAATATTATCGAAATTGAATACCACACACTTTGTACCCATCAATGTATTTAATTTTCCTTCACAACCTTGGTTTGGCTAGAAAACAACCCTAGTGATGAATAGTCCATCTTTGTACGTTTGTCCTTCTGTCGTTTGCATATAAAAATGTTATGTATATGGAATATAGAGGGTTTACGCTTCACGGTTTCCAAGATGTAGTAACTTGTCGCACAGTCAAATAGTCAAGTCTTCAGCTCTCGGATTGTTTTGAGCTGTTTTGAGATTCGGTGTCCGTGAAGGGTCTATGTGTGCGTTGCTCGAGCGCGGTATGTATGGAACTTACCGCAGAAGCGGGCGATTTATTTTGTGCCATGATCGCTGTCAAACTTCGATCAACAATAGAATCCCGCTATGCGCATTTTACAATCATGTTCGAGATTTAAGGTTTTCACCAAACTGTTGATGCAATAAAACTTTGTTTACATTATGTAATAAGATATTTAACCCCCTTATTCATAAAAACTGTTTATGCATTATTTAGTTAATCATTGTTTTGTCTCTTTTTCTCAAATTCAAAATGACGTTTGTGTGACGTTGACAAAACAATATTTAACTAAAAAGTGCTTAAATAGTTTTTATTAATAAGGGGGTAAATGTTAAATTTTAGTTCCGAATCTCTAAACTGGAGTACCTACTATTGATAGAAGCTGTCAACAATTAAAAGTTCACTATGAAAAATATCTTTATGACACCTTGATGCGTAAAACCAAATAAGAATACCATTTTTGTATGAAAAATGTTTCTTCCCAACCTTTCAGGGAGAGTCAGATATCAACGATAGAGACGCCCCAGGTTCAGATACCGACGGTGACGTGCGACCTCGCGTCGGACATATCTACCAGCGAAGCGGGTGACACCGCGCCCGCACAGGATGAGAGGAAAGACCACCTCAGGGTAAGAGTTTCGGACCTTACTATTTCCTTACTATTTCCATTAATATGTTTAGCAGGCAGTTAAAAGAACCGGTAAGTACTTTTATACTATACATAATAACATCTCTAGCTCATTTTTATGTCCCCCCTGCTGGGGTAAGAGCCTTCCCTATATGGAAACTCCACAAGAAAACGGGCCATAAACCACAACACGGGCCCAGTGCAGTCCAGCGGTTGTTGCCGACTGCTAATGACGACCAACGGCTTTACGTTCCTTCTGGAGCAAGGAGCAGCTCGAGATGATACATTTTTGGTCACCCAATCTAGCGTGTATACCACAGCTCCATCGACCTCCTCCATAACAAGTTATAAAATGTTTTATTGAATCTGTATCTTAGGTACCTGCGCAGATTGTATACCCCTTTAGTAACCCAATGTAATTAATGTGTCGTTTATGAGTTACCAGTCCAAACAATTAAATCTTACAAGCACCTCTGTTCGATTTTCAGCAGAGGTAAATAAAAAAATAAAATAATAAATTTAGAAATTTATCTAGTTCACTATCACCAGAAACATTATTGATTGTAATAACAGCTGTTGTATTCTAGCATTAAGAGGACAGGCTGTTCCTTATTCTGTTGACGACTTCGACTGAAGCAAACATCCGCTTAATTACAATTTCAATTTGTTTGCATCAAAAAATGTTAGATAGTTGGTAAGTATTATGATATCGTCATAATTTTGACCCTACTTACCCTACTTATGATCTTAAATACCAACATACCACTAGAAACCGAGGCCTCTTTGTAATTCATGATCGTCATCTTTATCATCATCATCAGCCTTCCACTACCCACTGCTGGGCATCACCTTGCTTATGCATTGGTCCTGTGCCAGCTTGGGTCACGTGCAACCCACGGTCTTAGTTATATCATCGACCTATCTCGCCAGTGGACGTCTCTTTTTCCTGTATCTATCTCTCGGCTGCCGCTCTGTTAGCATTTTGGTCCATCATGTCCATCATATCTGGCCAAATGAGCTGTCTAACTACACTTGAGCTTCAACACCCGTTTACTGGCATCCTGGACTTTAGTCCGCTTGCGGATTTCGGTGTTCGAGACTAGGTCTATAAGTGTGATGTGCATGTGATCCAAGCATGACACATTCCATGGCTCTCTGCACAACACTAATATTGTCTTTCCAATAATTACACACTAAACAATGCCTCTCTCCACAGGTGACAACATCAGCTCAAGTAATGAAGAACCCCCTAGCGTCCTGCCCCCACCGAAGCTCGAGCCTGTCCGTGAACGGTGAGCTCCAACTCCAACAGAGCAGGGGGCGCGCGCCCAGCGTTGCCATCGACGCCGACATGGTTTCTGAATTAGAGCCTTCTTCCTCAGATTCCGGCGTGGTAAGCCGCTGCGGGGGCGTCAAACCTCTAAAGCTGAGGATCTTCAAAAAAACAGACAGGAGACAGGAGAAACAACCGAGCAAGTCTGAGCTTGAGCCGGCGTTGCCTAAACCGCACAAGCCCAGAGACCCTGAGAGGGAGAAGAAGCGATTAGCGAGAAAGAAAGAGAAGAGAGCCACGCTTATATTAGGCTTAATTATGGGCAGCTTCATCGCTTGCTGGCTGCCTTTCTTCTTCCTCTACATTTTGAAGGCGGCGTGTAGACAGTGCGTGATACCGTCTCACGCTTTCGCGATAGCCTTCTGGCTGGGCTACATGAACTCTGTATTGAATCCTGTCATTTATACGATATTCAACAAAGATTTTAGAAGAGCGTTTAGGAGGATACTGTTTAAGTGATGTTTGGCTTACCTGTGCTGCTATAAGTGCGTCGCCAACCGCATCCTCTTGGCTCAACGTCGAGCAGCGCCGGGTCTTTACAATGTACGATAAACTCCATTCATTTGTACTGTTCGTGTGATAAGTGATTAGATTTACTGTCGACTAATAGTGTTCATTATCTATATTCTATACGTGCTCTTTGGCTGAAAACAAATCGACTATCGGAAGGAATGAGTTCAAAAACATTCCGACAACTTCGTAATATCTGTTTCTAATTCGAAATCCATACGAAAATTTACTTTTAATTTATTATCCCACTCTCGATGTTGATTAAATTAATAAAATCAAACTCCGTTAAAAATAAATCTTCGTTAAATACAAAGTCTCAAACATTGATTAAGTTGGAAAAGCATGAAAAGATTTAATTAAATCTTAAGAAGAAACAAAGGGAGCGTTACATTATCAATATCCCGTCAAATTTGAGTTTGTTATAGTAATATAATTAGAAATTTGTAACGGTGTAATAAAGTGAAAATAAACGGAAAGTCTTCTAACGGGATACCTTTTTATAAAGCTTACGAACTTTTTGGTTTTAGCGACCAGCCCCCTAGACAAGTGGCATAACGCTAATAGAATAGAAATTAAATAGAATTATTATTGTACGGAATTGACTTAGGTCAACGATACGTATAAATGACGTTTATGTCAAGTCCCATTTTCATACTATTTAATTTCTATTTTATTAGCGTTATGCCACTTGTCGAGGGGAGCTGTTGTTATTTAAAAAATGTGATAACAGCCGGAATCAGAATGTCGCGCGTTGGTTAAATATAGTTGACCGTGTTTATTCTTTATCTGTTTTTCGGCTCCCGCCTACGACCGACTTTTTGTAAGACTGATAATCGGACCGATTTTTTTGCCGAGGTTGTAGTACCGATTTTGTGACCGACTTTTAGTAGGACGTGCGCGTTGCAACATAGAATTCCATACGTTTCATTTTCATCGACTAAAAAATCGGTCACCGATTATCGGTCGTGGGTAAGTGCTCTTTAATTGACTTTTAAGTCGGACAACCATATACAGTTTGGATTACAAAAAATAAGGTAATTTTACTCAAATAATTATTATGAGTATGGCTATTTTTGCATAGCAACAATGTTACTATCATTTGATATAAAATAGCGAGTTTCTAAGTAGTTGAGGATTCCGGGATAGAATAGGATAAGATTGATGAATATTTCCAACTTCAGCCTTATTTTCACTTACATTAGGTGGGATATAGATCAAAAACTAACCTGTAGAATTTTAAAAAGATCTATTTTTAAAAAGCTACAATTAGTTTTATAATATTTGTATTGATGATGAATTACGTAACAATAATTATATCAAATGTTTTTGTTTTGTTTATATAATTTTAACGCAAATTTTGTTGCGAAACAAATTACAAAAACACAATGTTGAAAAAATTTCCACGAGCAGGATTTGAACCTGCACCCTTTTGACATACCGCGTCAGGTGTTCTTCAGGTGAAACAAATCCTGAATTTTGTTGGTTCAAATCCTGCTCGTGGAAATTTTTTCAATATTGTGTTTTTGTAATTTGTTTCGCAATAAAATTTGCGTTAAAATTATATAAACAAAACAAAAACATTTTATAAAAAGCTTGCCTACTTCTTAACTGATCTTTAGTATTTGTAAAAATATTATGATCGGGTGTTAATGACGGTAGTTGTTGACATAGAATGGGTGCCTTTGGCTTTCAAAGTAAAAAGTAAATAGTGTTGAATAATTTCGGCGGGCTGGTTAGAACCACGATAGCTCAATTGGAAGAGCACCTGACCCGGTATGTCAGAAGGGTGCAGGTTCAAATCCTGCTCGTGGAAATTTTTTCAACATTGTGTTTTTGTAATTTGTTTCGCAACAAAATTTGCGTTAAAATTATATAAACAAAACAAAAACATTTTATAAATAGCTTGCCTACTTCTTAACTGATCTTTAGTATTTGTAAAAATATTATGATCGGGTGTTAATGACGATAGTTGTTGACATTGAATGGGTGCCTTTGGCTTTCAAAGTAAAAAATAAATAGTGTTGAATAATTTCGGCGGGCTGGTTAGAACCACGATAGCTCAATTGGAAGAGCACCTGACCCGGTATGTCAGAAGGGTGCAGGTTCAAATCCTGCTCGTGGAAATTTTTTCAACATTGTGTTTTTGTAATAGTTATATCTTTTGGTTCAGCCAAGGAACACTATTCGTTTCCAACAATAGATCAGTAGTACTTATACTATAATTAATAGTTGTCATACAATCAGACATTTTATATCTTAAGTCATATCGTAGGCTTTTTTCTAGAGTCTAAAGGTCATTTCTGGTTGTAGAACTGACATAATTTTAAGTTGTATAGCCAGTTGCATATTTTTTATAAGTTATCAACAATTTTTAAAACTAAGATTTTACTTACTTTTCAACGTTTTATGTAGTGATGTACTTACACTTATTATGTGACCGTCTTGATATCGATACTTTTAAAACATACAAGTAAATTACAAAATATTGCAACACGGAATGACCTTATCATATTACTTAATTTGCATTAAATTCAGAATTTGTAAAGACATAAAAAGTATTTTTGTTTCGTAGAGATTTTAACATAATTACGTAGCAAAACTAGAAAACTGTACATTTAAATTAAAAACTGCAAAATCACTAACGGATTTGAAATGATTAAACATACTTATGATAAATATTATTCCTTTGACAATTGTAAAATATAACTAAAAGGAATTTCATAGCTTTAATTATAAAAAACATACTAGAATTTTTGTGAGCATAGCTTATTCTTGATAATTAGCCATGTTATTTAGTATTTTCAAAAAACTGTGTTGAAAATTCTCAAATTAAAATATGTTTAAATTAGGTTCGAACAAATTAAGCCTCTTTAAAATGGTGTCAAAAACATATTTTCATTTGAGAACACCTCGCAGTGTTACCCATACGCTTAAGGTACGTACAAAATATTTATATGTAGAGAATTTCAGCTAATTATTTGCTAAATCCTAAGATCTGACAAGCACAGAATAATTTCAGAGATAGAGATTACTTGACTTAGTCAGAGATTGACATTGCCTGTTCTTATATTTTTTTGTCTGTATAATACGATTTATTTGTTTCTTTGTCGTCATGTTTACAAACTCCTTGGTATATTAACTGTTTAAAATATCATGGTCCCTTAGATAAGAATAACAATTATAAACGGGTTTATTGGCATGTCTCACAAACATTAAAAATTGCAATAATCCCGATAATAATTATTGTTCCTTAATAGATATGTTACAGTCAAACCAGATATGAGTAATGGTACGTTTTGGCTTGGCAAAACTATTAGTTGGTCAACTTTTAAGCTTTCGCTGATCTCGCAGCACGCTTGCTATGCTCGCTTAGAGCGCACAATTTGATCACAGGATCAAGTCGATGACTTTGAATACAAACGCTCTGTTTAAGCCGTTTTGCCTTGTCAAATCTATAATTTGAAGTAAAAATTAGTTTTGACATTTACAGAAATACTTAATAAAGTTAATTGTGCACCTAAATATGCACATTTTTAAGGTGAAATTAATTGAACTTAAAAATTTAAAATTGTGTTGATCTTGTATATTATCACATTGCTTGAAAGATATCGCTTTTCGCTAAAAGTGTAAGTTATTCAAAGGACGGCCTTATCACTATAAGGGCACCCTTTGAAAGACTTCATTCTTTCATGTTCATAACAATTATGTTTATTGTTTGTATTTGGTGCTCAAAAAGAATATTATTTAATTTAATTAGGTACATTATAAAAAAACGCATTTTGCTGCCTTTATCAGCTTCTAAACAAACTTGACAGCTTGAACATTTTACGATAATTATTTTTGTTACATACCTATGATATTTCATTTACCTACCAAAAAAGCCATGTCTCATATTATTTAGATATTTTCCTCTCAAATTACATTATTTAATAACAAACTAGATTGACTAGTTATTTTGTGATTGTTTATTCATTTTCTTCAATTAAAACGGTTGCACAACAAATTACAATAACTAATTAAATTCACATTCAAAATATTCCTAATCAAACTTTCAAAGCTCAATCGCTTATAGTTTATTATGCACATCATTCATTAACGATCATGTAAATTCATTGTAAAGATGCGGTGATTATATCCTAGAAACTTTGTCATTTACGTTTAAATTCTTGTATATTTTTTCCTAGTAACAAGTTAGGTTCCATAGCTGTTCTTTTATTGTTATAAAAATTTACTTAAAACATTATTGTTAAAATTTTTATAATATCAAAATACAGCCATCGGTCTCTATTTTTTTGAATTGACTAGGTCGGCTAGCAGACCTTGAGTCTGAGCAAATAGTAAATGTATCTCACGTTGCCGACTATAAGGTCTTAGTCTTAGTTATTATGCCTCTAAGCCATATAATTTTACTGGAGCGTATACCCTTCAAACCTGGCAATTAAGCTCACTGCTGCTAGGCGGCAAAAATAGGTATGAAAACCAGATACTGTAGGATAAATCTATTCGAATAATAATAATGACTGTGCCTCTGTGCCTATCAAACAAGCACTACACAACAATAAGATGCACTTAATATTATGTATATATAATAATATGTATGTTTATCTTATGTATGAGTTATTATGATATTTGTGTAAAAAGTTTATGATAATTCGTCTGTGTTGTCCTTTAGTTTTTTTTATTATAGCGCTGGCCGCTATTTACTTAGGTATTTTAATGTCTTGTACATACTGTACTTACTTAGATTAAGACATAATTTAGGTTTAAATATTTCTAGTGAGTAATACCAAAAAGAACACCAAATACTTCATGTAAATTTGTCTAATCTTATGAATAAATTTTATCCCAATTTTATCTGTAATTGTATAAAATTTGTATGTATATCCGCGTATACGTGTTACTTTAGCGAATGTCCTAAGAAACACTATGATTTGTTAGAATGATAGAGTATACTTTATTATTGTCGTGAACGATAAATAACTTAAAGCTGAGCTTCCTTTGAATCATTTTAAGTAAAGTTATCGACGACACCTACGACTGATTGCTAGTTTTTAATATCTTTTTCATCCTCCATGAAGAGCTATTGTAAATATTATCTTGACTCCGAGTAATAAAAAATATATAAATATTATATTAAAGAACAACGACAATTTAATTCTAAATCGATGTACATTAGATCTTGTATTAGAAAATTTTAAAATAACCTAAGTAGGCCAATATTATATATAAGTGAACTAATAATATTGGAACACCATCGCCGTAATACAGTAAATATAGTTATAATTTAGAAAAAATGTTAGAATAAAACAATTGTAAAGTAACATACTGAAATAATGAGCAATAGCATTTGTGCAAAATATATTTCCTTTTTGAGATACTAATTATTTTTCTCTTTATAAATTTTCATAGTCTTCCAAAGTGTGTGTGATCTAATCAAGAGTAGTGGTAATATTTCACTGTTGTTTATTTCGTCATAATAAATTTAAATAAACACAAAAGTGTTTTATAGATTGTTTTCACAGGAATCTATTTGTGTTGAATCTATATTTGGTTTTTGTTATTAGAAACGATTTGTCCATTTTGATTATATTAATTGTAATGTAATTTAGTTAAACCTAGTTAGATCGTTATTTTTGATGCAGAGTAACAATTATGAATAATTATGTATCTAGAATCACACAATTATGCAACGAGCCCATGCCGGTTGTGTGAAGTCTACGTACGCCCAGAGTCGATAAACTTTTATCGACAAATATAATGTGAGCTTGCGCATCACTATTCAAAATGTGTAGGGATGCTCAAGCTTCGTTTTTAGATATTTTAATGCAATAATTTTAATGATATAATATATTGTTTTTAAAATGACAAATTGTGACATATTTATTCTTTAAGTATATCAAAGAGTTTTCCAAAATATTATACAGGTTTTTGTACAGTCTTAAAGTTGTAAAAATAATTATAACAAAAAATACGCCAGTACTTTCTTATTTAGATTAAAATAATCGTTTAGACAGTTTCTTAAATAAATAATGACAATTACCTATAGGCTACTCTAACATATTTATTAGCTACTTGTTCAAGAAAAATTGTTCTAAAATTATAAATACTATTTATATAATTTATGGTATATACTATTTATATTATAACCTATATAGAATTTGTTAAATATTTTAATTTTAAATAATAATTCGGAATGTGTTATGTTTGGGTTACTCTTTATAAATTATTACTATGATCGTCTAAGATTATACGATAATTATTATAACTCTTGACTCAAATGTAAATGAAAAAATATACGAAGTACCAAATATACAAATTTTAATCTTTAACGTTTTGTTTGCATTAACTCCTCTTTAAGTGGTATAAAATAACATTAACAGCCCTAAAAACTTGTCAAAAGGTCTTACCTAGATAAGTTGACCTCCCACAATAAGAATTATAAGCTTTTCTAACTACCGCTGTGGTCTAGTGGCCAAGACCAAGGGGTCTCGGGTTCGATTCCCAGCGTTTCCAGCGTACATGTTTATACCCGGTTAGGTTGGTGATTGGGATTTTTTAAGACCGCCCGGAGGAGCTACCACCGTCTTATCTAAATTGTCGCCATGACAACTACGAGTATGTTGGTATGATTTTGTGTTTTGACAGTTAGAGATAAGATAACTAACTCCTCAGTTGTGCTTACACCTAATAATCACATAACATGAGATGAAGGCCAAGTGCTTAAGGTTAAGGTTAAAATTATACCATATTTAATATCTTCCAAACTTTTACTCTCATACTCATATTTTTGTACAATAGCAGAACAATGTAGTTTGAGTAACATCGAAGTTACCGCAAAGCACGGAATAACATAAGACACGATGCGCACTATACTTAGTACATACTCGTATAACATTCGCGCAGTGAGTTGCAGAACAATCGTTCCAGTTATCGTCGAGTTATGGCGATAGTAACAGGACTAACACACTGGCTAGTAGTTTACACAACTGTGAGCGCAGTACTGAGACTTAGCACTGAGACGTAGCACTTAGGCCGTAGCCCTGAGGCGTAGCACTAAGGTTTAACACTAAGGCGGAGCACTGAGTCGTAGCACTGAGGCTTAGCAGCTTAACTTAACGCGTCGTAGCACTGAGGTGTAGCACAGATGAATAGTACTTAGGCCGTAGCACTGAGGCATAGTACTTAGAGAGTAGCGCCGATGCGTAGCACTGAAGCGTAGCACTGAGGCGTAGCACTGAAGAGTAGCACTGAGGCATAGCACTGAAGCGTAGCACTGAGGTGTAGCACAGACACGTAGTACTTAGGCAATAGCACTGAGGCCGTAGCACTGAAAGGTGGCACCGAGAGCTTAGCATTGAGGTATTTAGTATTAGTATTATTGTCTGTATTTCTATTACTTTTTATGCATAATATATTTTTGTTTTTTTTATATAACTACTTGACGTTCATAAGTTCAATTTATATGCCTAAATTGAAGTAGCACTGAGGCGTAGCATAAGGTCGAAGCACAGAGACGTACTACTGAGGCATAGCAGTGACTCGTAGCACTGATGCATAGCACTGAAACGTGGCACCAAGGCGTAGCATAGAGAAGGCGTAGCACTGAGACGTAGCACAGAAACGTAGCACTGAGGCGTAGCAATGTCGCGTAGCACTGCGTCGTAGCATTGAGGCGTAGCACAAACTTGTATCAAGATCGTTACAAATACCATTAAATTACGTCTGTCACATTTGAGGACGTTGTGCTATTAAATATCCGCAGTCGTGTGTGGCTGATATTTGTAAATTTGCCTATAATAATAATGACTCACAATTGAAACTTATGTTAGCTGAATTCGGAGCTAGTTCGTGGCCCAACAACCATTACTCGCCGCACGATTCAACCGTGTGTCCCCACCGCAACTCAGCAACCAAGTTCTCGCCACAGGGGAAGCGAACTAACACGTAACCTAATTGAAAATGCGTTCCCAAATTTATGTTTAACCTCCTCTAATAAAGTTAGCGCCCACCTGTGTGCCCGTTAAATTATGATTGGAGTTCGCCTTCTGACTGATTTATAACATATAGAATATATTAGTTGGGTAATTTTGGCCGGGTTAAGTTATCTGCATTAATGGTATGGACGCTTGTAAGTACCAACGGTTATATCAAGTCTGACATTTATACACATTATTTACTCACTTACTTACCATCCTGGCGTTGGCACCTCTAGAAGACGACTGTTACTGTTGCGACAGAAGTTAAATTTAGGTAACATGCTTGCAGCTAACCAGGCGGGCTTAAAACGACCAACTTAAGCGTAAATAATATTAATACGTACCTTTTGTTGGTGAGGTATCGATAACGAGACCATTTGGTCTGAGACCCGTGGTTTAACCAATAGACTAGAAAGGTCGGTTATACAAAAAAAAAATTTGATTGTCTCCAAAAATAAATAATAAAATCAAACTATAAAGCAAACAACTACTTCATTTCCCACCGCCTCCATAACCATCACGATTTTTTAATATTTAATTGGATGCAGTGCGTATTAGTGTTTATTAACAAATCCTAATGCAGTCGGAATACATCTTCGCTCGCCCATCCGATGACCAGCTTTTGCAAAAGTTGCTTAACCTTAGAAATCGCAGACAATTCGCGTTAACCACTACACCATCAAACTCCTTTATGAGACAACTATGGCACAACCAAGAAGCAATTTAATAGCTTTATTCAAACCGTATTTAGGTATTCATCAAACAAACAAGTTTTCTTCCAAATTGAATATAAACTCCTTTAGCACCTTCAGATGTGTACTGTGCAGTTGTGATTATGAAATTGTAAATCAATTTAAACTTTCCGCACTGGGATTTCACGAATTATTAAGTTCCGTACTAAACGAGGATAAAACAACTAAAACGGGACTCAACAGGGGCGGAGTTAGGGTGTTAAGATTGGGGAAAACATATTAAAAATCACAACCAAACTGTTGTCTCTTTGATTAATAAAAAAAAATACGGGGACTATACATTTAAATGAATAAAATTAATTTACGTGAACCGAAACGCACTTCATTAAACTGACGTCTGCTATGAATGCAAACCTCAAAACAATAACTAAGATGCAGACACAATAGAATTTTAATTGTTTTTGGCACTGATCAATGCTCGCCGCAGATGAGAGGTTAAGTATAGCGGAAGGCAGCAAACAAAAATTAAAATTAAGATGACCAACACTACAGTCTTCCACAAGCATAAGCCCTACATAAGATTCGAAACGTCAGTATTAAATTAGATCTAATATTAAAAAAATCTAATATTAAATTATACTGTCGATGTATAATTCACAGCCAGTGTTTATCTTTCCGTGTTGTTATAAATAGAGAAGATCTAGTTACTTAAAAACTCTTAACATGTAACTTATACTAAGTAATATTACTATAATTTGAAACGTCACAGAAAGAGTTTAAAAGGTGTGTTTTCTGATTAATATTTTATAGTTTAATGTTAAGTGACCCTCTACGGACTCTGTCAGAATTAACTTATTATTATTATTCACTTATTAAACATATTTCTTAAGAAAAAAATATTAATTAAGTTATTTATTTTTTTTATTATTATTATTATTTATAATCAGCACGAGTGCCAATGAGCCCGATCTTCAGGTTTCCTCATCTAACTGGTGCCATCAATCGTGTATATCGTCGCTGAAGGTCGCGGTCGCTATTTCTGTTCCTAGGTATGTAGGTATCCAGAAATGCAGATTGCGCTATTTATTAGCCATTCGATCACGTTATCGAAAAAGTGAAATTGTATAGCAAAATTTTAACTCTTTGTAAGCAGGATTAGCTGTTTCAATGCGGTGCGAATTTCTTCAATTAATAAAATAATGATGATGATGATGATGATGAAATAAAACTTGCACTAGGCCCTCAGCGCACAAAATTTCTTAAGTGCATAAATTGAGAGAAGTTAAAAATTATATAAATGTATAAATAAACATATCCGAGCAATTAAAGAGCCGCCATCCTGAATCCGTCCCTGTGCCCGTCTACAAACTTCTGGATTGAAGCCCCAAAGTTTGTTAAAGGAAACCAGGGATTTTCAGATTTTGACGGCGGCGGCTTTGGCGTCCCGGGTTTGGAGCTCGGCCGACATTGCGATATTATTATTGACTGGTACAGTCGGCATCAAATAGGTCGTTGAACAAGATATAATTTTTTTTTTGGTGGTTTGGTAATCATACCTTTGAAGGGTCGTGACCCGTGTATTACCGGTCCCATGCTCTAGCCGCTGAGCTACCAGGACCCCCCAGGAAAAAAAATAGACACCAACTTTTGTAGATACACCATTAGGCCTCTGCTCAGTTTGGGCCGTGACAACGCGTGTTGGCACGGCACTTCACACTGGCATTCTGCAGATACCTTTGATGAAAAAAAATGTATATTTATTTATTTATTTATTCATGAAACTCACTGGCTTACAGTTTACACCAAAACGCCAACAAGCAAAACTTTTTTTACATGCATTGATTATGAATTACATTTCAAATCCTACAAACACATTTCAAAATAAAAGATACTAATAATAATAATAATACATATAGAACAATACAAAACAAAAGTCATTTGAAATCGGAACAATAAAGCAAACACAATGTCAATATTATAGAGAAAAAAAATTACAATGAAAATGGATAATAGATAATGTCAAGTCAAGAAAAATAATAATAATATTACAACATAAACATAAAGTATTTATAAAACTTATAAAATACAGTGAAAAAATTAAACGCCCACCCGACCCAGCCAGGAATCGAACCTGGGTCTTCCGCAATCCGGGCGGCTGCACTGACCGCTATGCTACCGGGAAGGCTGACGTAAGCGCTGAATTTTGTCACTGCTTTTAATGTTTTTAGAGTGCTTTTATAGCAGCACAGCACCATCTATCCAACGGTCGTTGCAACCGTTGGCCATGCAGATTCATCTTTGCAGATGAAATACCACAAATTTGATAACACAACGCTATAGTAAACATTAAAAGCAGTGACAAAATTCAGCGCTTACGTCAGCCTTCCCGGTAGCATAGCGGTCAGTGCAGCCGCCCGGATTGCGGAAGACCCAGGTTCGATTCCTGGCTGGGTCGGTTGGGCGTTTAATTTTTTCACTGTATTTTATAAATTTTATAAATAATTAATTTAGCTTCAGTGCAGCAAATTAGCACTTGAAAATAAAAAGTAAAAAATAAACATAAAGATTAATATGATGTATAGACAGTTTTTATGAGTTTAGTTAGTTTCATTAGTTTAGTTTAATTTACTTTGTAAATATTTAGTTAACATTATTATGTTCATAATAGGAAAAATTTAAGCATAACAAATTATACGAGTAGACTTTGATTACACACAAAATATGTTGCTCTGAAGCGAATGATTGAACCAGAAACCAGATAAGTAATAAAAGAAAAAGAAATTGTCATATTTTTTCAAGCATAACATTTCTTTATTATTACTGACAAAGTTGATATTAGAAAAGAACAGTTGTATTTACCCATCCCCCCACTAGGGAAACGAGGAGACTAAGCGAGTGAGAACAGCTACGAGCTATTGGTACACTTTAATTTCCCTTAAGGATGGCTCTGCCTTTAGTGCTGCGGTGAGATAAGTGATTATCGATATCGATTATACATATAAAGATTTACTGCATTCCGAGCGTAATCACGATTTGGAAATGCTTCGAATAGTTTACTTTAGACAAAGTATTTTTTTTATTTTACCTTTCGAAATAAAGTTTTTGGTTTTTACGTTCTTACGTATTACGTGATATGATTCTTATGATCCTTATTCTCTTGAATAGGGATCATACAAACATGGTGTAAATTCATAACTATTATTTGGCGCTAAATAAATGTTTTTTTCTTACTTTTCGTTTAATTATTTCTTCCTAATACCTATTTCTGCCTTTTGTAAACAACCTATAACTGTCGCACTGTTGGGCAAAGGCCGCCATCATTGAAATCAAGTCATCGCTACAGCTGATGGGTAATGGCTTAACCACCACGCTTGCCAAATGATGGTGATCACAAACCCGGGCATAAGCATCGAAAAATCTGAAAAACATTTTGCCCGACCTGGGAATTGAACCCAGGACCTTTGGTTATCGGGCCGAGCGCTCTGTCACTCGACCACCGATGCGTTTCTGCGGTGATTTCTGCCTACAAAATGCATTTTTTACATTGCTGTGTTCAACAGATACAAAATCCAATGAGATTACAGGGCATAGGGGCTTCACGTCGACCAGGCGCGTGTCATTCCATTGGTGTTGCGTGTTCATAGACTGCAGTGCCCGCCTTCCACCAGGTCCTATGTTACCATTAAAAAAAATAACATTTCCATTTATCGATATGCAAATGTCCGCCATCAAATGAGTTCCCACCCTAACCACGTTAAACATAGTATTTAATTCATAAATGCGCGCGGCATTCTCCCACAGCTCGTAAGATACATACGAACTCATTGTGGAGTTTAAAAACAAACTTTTTGTGGTGTTAATGGAGTGTTTCGCGCCTGTACCTTGTAACTACCAAGTGGAAATGGCTGAGTATTACTAGTACTATAGTACGTACAGTAACGAGCTTAAATACGTGACCGTATGGACAAGTTGTACTTATCATACCTATGTTTTCGCTTTAACCTTTTGAACGTAACATCGTAACAGTCAGCTGTACTCAAAAAGCGAGCACGCTATCGCTATCGCTATCGAAATAGAAATAGAAAACATTTAATAGTGACACAACACGCATCATTACATTAAAAATTCAAAAAATAAATGCCACTAACAGGTGCCCGCTCAGCATGATGTTAGGCCTCCTAGTTTATAGGAAAACCTGACGCTGGTCTTCCGCGAACACCTAAGTGTGGGAGGGAGCACAACCACAAAGCAACAACAATACACACTTATACATATTACATACACGTATACACAAAAACATACACTTACACACTACTTATACAATGTATCAACGACCATCCAATACGATTGGTCGCCCAGCAGATGAAGTTCAACCTTAAACAAAGACTACTGAACAGGTAAGGTAAGGTATACATGGCATGCAGAGCTCATGTTCCTACCTTAAAACTCAAGACACTAATGTTGACTGTTGACATTATTAGACTGACTGGCTACTGTTGTTATCAGTAAACATATATTTTAATAAAAAAACTCTTACAGTATGGTTTTCTGAAGATGTAGCAAGTGTTTTATTAATTTAAATTGACAACTATTTGTACTTGGAGAATCACGTATTGGGGGGGGGGGGGGGGGGGGTGTTATTCCAACACTTTGTTGCGCAATATTTAAAACCACTTCGGAACGCAGATGTTTTAAAACTTGGAAGACAATAGCCGAGACTGACGCTCACGCTTTGTAAATTTCTTGAACAGATAAAACGGTTTTTAATTTTTTATTATATTAAATAGCAAAGATGCAAAATGAAGGGTGCGCCGTGATTCCATGTTTAATGAATCACCGTTGTTCATAAATTGGGATACGTGGGTTCTGGGGAGAATTCGAAAACAGAAGCGGGCACATGCGTTCTGAACTCGTTGTATTAGTTTTCTTGTACGAACAAGAAGACATCCACCGATAACTGTATTCGCACAATTTAATTTAGATAGAATTCAGTGATAAGTATTCGTAATTCGACACTAAGATACGGCCTTATTCGGTAAAGGACACTTAATCGCTTTATCGCACGCTATCGCTATCGCTAATGATCAACAATACAAACAACAATGATCGACAATACAGCTATGGCTTACAAAAGCACAAAATAAACATATCTGGAAGTTTTGGAATCCCTATTCCTATTGTAAGTTTTTACAATGAATTGAATGCTTGGCGTACAGGACACGGCGATGCATTTATGCTGAGGTGGTCGTGAGGTTAATATGTCGCATGCTTTTTTAATGATTGAAAACTTGGCGAGTATAGCCGCGGTTCGGGCTCAGCAGAGGCCTATGTCCAGCTGTGGACTAGTATAGGCTGATGATGATGATGATTCAAAGTCTGAAAATGATTAAAAGGCATCCACGTAGCCATATATATGTAGCTGTGAATTCAAAAGTTGCCCAGTCTCAATGTCGTCGCGATTGGAGGCCCTTGCCCAGCAGTTGGACAATTATAGGCTGTTTAGGTACTTTACTTTACTTACTGAAAAGCACCAAATGGCTGGGATATTAGGGTTGTCTGTTACTAAGTAAAATTGCAAAGTGGCAACCCTAGGTCCAGCTGATACATTGTTTCTGCTCGTCAACATCCAAACGAAACAAAAGTCAAAACATGTCAGGGTTGAACAAAATAATGAAATAAAATAAATTTGAATTTTTGCATAGACAAATAAATCGTCATAAATATGATTTTACATATTATCACGGTCTTATTTACACTTGGTTGCATGACTGTTTCGGGATTTATACATATATAATCAAACAACCTGTACATCTACACCCTGTATGCACCTAAAGCTTAAAGAATAAAGAATATATAAATACCGCGTGCCATCTTACAACAACAACCCACATTGAAAGTGTGAGAGAATATTGAAGGGCAACTATGTCGCTTCACCGCTGACATGCGAATTCCAAAGTTGTCCAAAGTCTGTATTGTCGTCGAGTTTGCCGGCAAAACATGTTAGCTGCGGCTACGAAGTTATCAGCGTGCAAGTTTAACGAGAGAACCCGGAAACTCGCGCGCTCCGGGAGACGGGCGGGCCGCGAATCTCCGTTATTATTAAATTATTATTACCCATTAGATTAGGTGGGGACTATTAAGCTATATATATAGCGTATTCTGTTTTTTTATTATATACATTAATTCTATTCCATTACATAGTTTATACCTATAATAAATTAAGCAAAAATAGAAAAAATCTTTATTTAGTACTTCTTTTTGCAAAACATACAAATTTAAAGCACAGGAAATTGTTATTTTTTTAATTTATTAATTTATATCTCTAACGGGGTCAAATGGGGGGTGAAAGTTTGTATGAAAGTCCGTCAGTTTTGAAGTTAAAAACATGAAAAGTGGTATTAGGGTTCGTGAAAAGAATTAAAGAATGACGTGTCTCAGGAATTTTGTTTATTTTTCTTTAAATTAGTAAAAAAAGGGAAAAGGTTTGTTTTGGGGAAATCGTTATTTTTAAAGTAATAACTATCAAAATGAATATTTTAATCGATCTTTAGATTTTTCAACAAAAATAAAGAGTGACGTGTTTTAGCATTTTTCAAAAAACCTCCCCCTCCCCTACAGAGGTGAAATAGGGGTGGAAAGTTTGTATGGAAATCTGTCATACTTTAAATTTCGGTCTTTGCCCTGGTTAGAAATTACGAAGAGTTTCAGGATTTTGGAAAACGATCCCTTAAGTAGGGGATGACAATTTGTACAGGAGGTTTCAGAACGGACCAAAATTAGTTATACAGATGATCTTTATTACGCGGTTTTGTGTTACACTTTTTACTAATTATAGCTCGCATGGATGGGCTTTTTAAATAAACAAAATGAAAAATGAGTCCTGCTCGTGGAAATTTTTTCAACATTGTGTTTTTGTAATTTGTTTCGCAACAAAAATTTGCGTTGAAATTGTATAAACAAAACAAAAACATTTTATAAATAGCTTGCCTACTTTTTAACTGATCTTTAATATTTGTAAAAATATTATGATCGGGTGTTAATGACGGTAGTTGTTGACATTGAATGGGTGCCTTTGGCTTTCAAAGTAAAGGGTAAATAGTGTTGAATAGTTTCGGCGGGCTGGTTGGAGCCGCGATGGCTCGGTTGGAGGAGCGCCTGACCCGGTGTGTCGGAGAGGTGCGAGTTCGAGTCCTGCTCGTGGAAATTTTTTCAACATTGTGTTTTTGTAAAATGAAAAACTAATATTGAAATGACGTGACATGCTTAGTGGTCTAACCCATATTAATTATACCCTTATGATATTTACCTTTAATAAGTTTGGCTTTTATTACGAACAAACACAAGTCATGTAGCCCACGTGAGCAAAGCCGCGAACAATAAGCTAGTTTTATATACGTGTCATAGGCTATATGTAGTTACAAGATAAAATTTTACTAAAATATAAAAGATTTCTAGTAAAAACAATTTCTCATTATTAGTAATTAGTTTTAAGTCTACTAACAAATATAGATAATTGTTGTTATTATTAATATATATATATGTATGTTTTTTTTCTGAGATACAAGCCGGTTTTCCCTATAGTTACAAACCAAGTAGTTACAGGGTATAGTGTGTTGTCCTATTAATATTTAATAATGTAATTAAGGTAAATAAGTTTTATATGAAGCTATAGACAAATATCTATGCACGACACAAGCATGCACAAGCACGACGTCTATGACCACTGAATAGCAAATGTAGACAGCTGCAGAGAATGCTTACATACATACATACATATAATCACGCCTCTTTCCCGTAGGGGTAAGCAGAGACCACTTCTTTCCACTTGCTACGATCCTTACATACCTGTTTCGCTTCGTCCACTTTAATTATTCCCTTAGAAGAATGCTTACAAGCAAGCTGTGTTACAAGCGTGTCTGACTACACCTTTTTCATACCATGCTTCACAGTACGGTACAATCTTGAATCTTGTACAATCTGTGGTGCAAGTTGACACCTCATGTTGTCACAGAACAAACTGTCATACTGCAATCGAGCTACAGTGAAATCATGGAGGTGGACGACTAACAAATAGTCAAACAACCAAACTACAATGCGTGCCTAACAAGTATGATAACAAGTTATGTTAACAAATAACAAATAAACAACAAAAATATAATGAGGGAAGCTCATTGAAAAACTACATAATTGTTGACGAACTAGCAAATTGGGAACACAAATTGGCTATGAATTATTATACACAATATATTATAATACACATAATACATGTGCTTCTGTTTTTGCGTACCAAGGTTGTGCTGTTTTCCGTCGATACTGTGCCCCTGTTTGTCTTGCTTGCCTATGTGCGTTAAAGGTAGGTAAACAACATTGTAACATTGTAGCTAGAACAACACTGCTACACACTTTTTTTGTTTATTGTTTTACGACTCCGGATGAAATCCATCAAGCCTATTCATTCGTTCTATCTTCATATTATATAAATAAACAATATTGATGATGATGGATGAATGATAATAGAAATGGGAAGTGAGAAATGATATTACCCCCCAACCCCTCGAGTATCTCAGTAAAGATGTGGGGCTTTACTAAGCCCTCACGCAGACTTCTTGTGAGAATTTGAAAAGTGACGTTGCACTGTTTTGTTTCATTTGCCAACACTCATGCACACTCACGAACACTTAACGGTTAATAATCCACCATTATTTCACATTAATATTCGACATAACACAAGTTTTAGAAAATAAAACAAAAGCGCAGACATGACTCTTCACTTTCCCGCCAAGAAGTCACACACGACTTTAAAGTGTACACTGACACCCCCTACCAACAGTCAGGTTACAAAGTAGGTGTCAGACGACCTTACTCAAGCATAACTCGCACAATAAGGCCATATCAACGCCAGGGTGCCTAGTGTGAGTTTTACTATCCGTATTCATTCGATTACGTTTACAAAAACGCAAATTAGTATGGCAATGATGCAGCGCCTCTTGGCGACATACTCTTCTAAGTTAAAATTATGCCATACAAATTCTCGTTTCCGTTAACGTTACCGATTTGCGAATGAAGTGTGCCAAGTGCGAATTTGCGAAACTCGCACTTGGCACACTGGTCATAATGCCAGACGCACCGAAGCGCGTTCTTCATCCGGAACTCTCAAGCGAGTTGCCCCGTGAACTCGTATAGTCCACTACCTAAATATCCAGACAGGTTACCGGAGCCGTAAGCTCGCTTACTTCTCGTTGCACTAAGAATACAAATCGCAGTTTCAAATGTAACTAGAATAAAGTTTCTAACAGGGTCTAATTGACTTATCTATTTTCTGATTGTCCGACTACAGGTATGAAATGGTGTCAGTGCTTTGTCGTAAACTTCGAAAGGGACGAGGAGACAAGACAAGAAAAATCTGTAGAGGTGATACCAAGCTCCTCGGAGAGACATAGTACTGCAGGTCATTAAAGTATGTTATACGATTGGTGTGTTTTTGATTTTGACGGATTTTTAACCGCATCTGTCTGTGGTCTAGTAGTTTAGACCACCACTCTCAGATCCAGAGATGCCGGGTTGGATTACGGAAATGTACCCTTTCCTCGATTCGTTATCTACCAGTGCGAATGTGAAATTTAAAATACGCAGAATATGCGTTGACCAGCTCATGTTCGTTGGAATGATCGCTACACACAATCTCAAACTTTTTTTAAAGTTTTGTGTTACCTACACATATGAATCATAAACTCTATACGATCTCCACCATTAACCGTAAGTTTGGCGAGCGTACGCCGATAAAGCAGCCACACACCACTTTTATCGTCAGACATGATTTAAAAATTTGCAATTTTTAACGGATAACTATTTTTTATCAAAATAAAATGTAGTCTATGTTACCCGCAAGGAATGTAGAATTCTAACTGTAAAATAATTATTGCAATCGCAACAGTAGTTCCAGGGATTACCCTCCACTATATTAATATTTTACATTATAAAATTAATAAATAACAATATTTTTCCATCAAACGGTTGATAACTCAAACATATTTACTGCCATCTAGCGAAATAAGCGTGAAACTTAGCAGCACCATCTATCGTCAAGACTCAGAGAGTCATACTGCAACTCCTTGAAGTTCCTATAAAGCTTTCGAGCTATATAGGCTTTTTGATAAAGGCGTCATCATCCTCTGCAACACATATGCTTATCAATTTAGGACAAATACAGGGAAAGCACAGCACAATTGGACAAAGGACAAATGGAATACAAAGTATCCCAATACACATCAACAAGAAAGCACAGAACTAGTTTTGCTTCTCTAGAAGAGTTTTTTTCTTTTCTTGAAAATGATAATCGATATTTATAGAAATCTGTCAAATATATCTTCTGCTACACTGTATATAAAACTATGTTACGTCGGTTATTCTAACCGTATTGTTAATACATTTTTTTTACTGTTCTTTCTTTTTTTCGATTTCTTTAGAATCTAGATCCGTCCAATCCTTTAATTCTCTCTAAGATTTCTCTAAGTTCTGTTTATTATTCTTGGAAAGAACCTTTTTTCTCTTCAAATGTATTAATAATGTTAATGTTAATATATATTATTATTGACAATAACGTCACTTTGTCGTCTTATGTAAAATATACATTTCCTGCAACGTCTTAACCCTGTTCTTCTCTATCCTTCACAATAGCGTTGAAACAGCAATCAAACACCGGTATACAAGACACAAAGGGACTAACCAAACAAGGCAGTATGCAGACCATAGGACACATCTGATTGGCTACCTTATGGTTCTTTCAACTAAGCTTATTTTACAATAAAACCGTTTGGTTTTTTATACTATTTATTATCTTCTTAACTGATGTTTGAAGTCTTCTGAATGTTCGTTGTGTTCTGAAGTTCTGTTCATAGATCTCTTTAAATATCTTAGATCGGTTTATATGCGCGCCTAGTTTAGTAAAGGTTTAGTTTCACCAACTTTTCTATCAGATTCAAAACTTTTGGATATGTAAAACCTTTATATAATCTGGTGACCACTTTATACTGTAGTAAAAAGATTTGGCAGCCGAAAGACAATGAGTTGACTTTATTGAACTATAGATTACTGACGATCTAAAACGTACAAAAGTTTTGTTGGGTTAGGTACTCTAAAATTTTTATTGAGGACCTCAATAGAACAACTAATATAGAATTTAAGTGTCAGGTATTTTGCAATTGGACTATGGTTAGCTGTCACGTCTCCAAAGATTATAAGAGGATGGAACAAAAAAGGTTTTACGGACTTCCGTTCACTTCACTACACTTCGAGTCAAGTGACTAGTGAAGTGAAGTGACATTGGTAAAATTAGATAACACCACAGACGTATAATAAGAAGCAAACGTAACATTACAACAAAAAAGCGTACAATTGGCACGCTTTATTGGCGTAATCGCCTACAGACAATTTTCACGCACAGTTTACAATAAAAGGGGCCGAACTCAGGCACGCAAGGGACCTCAAGTATGTACCTACTTACATCTATAGAAATGTTATAAAGAGGATAATTTTGTAAAGAGATTTGAATTACTCATTCGATTTTAAAAAATCTCACCAGTCGAATGCTACGTTATCTATCATTGAGTGTCAGGCTATCTCGTATCTATATCTGCCTGCGACGCCACATCAATTAACTTAAATAAAATGTATGAAATAGTAGAACAGTTTGGTAAACTAAAAAAAAATTAAACAAATAAAAACAACAACATACTTACTCTGTTTTAATATTTGTTTACTAATAATAACATCGTTTTTGTGATTATACCTATTGGGTTAATAATAATAATAATTAATATATTCACCAGCAACTTGCTCTTCTATATGGTCTTGTGGACTTCGAAGTGAAAACGGCCGTGCCACGCTCTATTGGGATCGAGCTGTCATCACGGACAGGACTATTATAGCTAATAGGCCTGATATCGTGCTGATAGATCGATCGCAACGCCGGGCAGTGCTTGTTGACGTCACCATCCCGCATGACGAGAACCTCGTAAAGGCCGAGAAGGACAAGGCTAGCAAGTACCTTGACTTGGCTCACGAGGTAACCGCCATGTGGGATGTTGACTCGACAATCATTGTGCCGATAGTTGTGTCTGCGAACGGTCTGGTAGCGAAGAGTCTCGACCAACACCTTAAGAGACTCTCGCTTAATGGTTGGATCAAGGGTCAGATACAGAAGGCGGTACTCTTGGACACGGCGCGGATAGTCCGAAGGTTCCTGTCTCTGCAGCCCTAACCACCGGCAACTTGAGCCCTGCCCCGTTGCCGGCGGCACCCTAGGCTAGGTTTTTTATAATATTTTTATGTTTTGTGTGTACTTTTGTATTTTACTTTTATATTAATATTATAACAAACCTAGGCTAAAAAGAAAATAAATAAAGAGTATAATAATAATACGCTTAGGCTACTGGGAACTTGTACCAGATCCCGTTTTAGTTCAGAAAATATTGGGTCTCTGCCTATGAATATGACGTTGTTTTCTCACTCATTAATAAGTGTATTAGGTACCTACTTCTAAAACTCAATACCAGTTGTTAAAATTATTATAAAACATTTAATTAAACTATGTTACTTCGGTTTCAGTAATAACAATGATTTTTAATTTTGTGTCGTTATAGGTCATATTTTTTTATTGACTTTTTTTATCTAGTTAGCGAATTGACCTTTTGTTTAATTCTAGCTTTAAAGGGACTTTTCATTATTATTAAAGTCTGTCATATTCAGCTAGTGAAACAAACGCACTGCCCTACAATTTTTATAGTGTTAACATAAATAGATGCTAAGAATATTGAAAAACGGTAGTATGAAAAATATAATTTAATGAAAAATCTTCATAATAAATAAATAAATAAATGTCAATTTCATAGGTAAAAGCCTAATATTAAAAAATATTGCACGTATCGGAAAAAAGACACGATAGCAAAAAATACAGTAGGTATCCTCATTTATTGACGATATCATAGTTGTTTTCAAATAACCGTTTCTTTCTCACTCTGTGTGTTTGTGTTTCCCGCCCGAACCTCTAAATGCCACTACACATTTACAGAATACACTAAACATGCACACGACACCGTTTAGGCCCAAGAAACCGTACTCGTAGAACAAGGGTACGACGAACCGGTTCACACGCGCTCTATACCAGATACAGACATGTACCTGGGCGCTTCTCTTCTTCACCACGGCCCGGTCAACCCGAGCCGAGGTCCGAGCCTTTAGAGGCCCTCGGGTTGTTCCGCTTCCCGATCCGATCCGAACCCTTCGGAGAATCTAGTAGGGCACGGGGACACGCATTAGTGCGTGATGCCGTTCCCTCTAGAAAACCTCCGGAGGTGATTCGTTTCACACGGCTTGAGGAACTCGCCCCAAACAAGCCCGGTGAAGCCGAAAATGCCGTCTGAAGCAATCAGCAATCTCTCTCCAAAAAAAAAGTGTGTGTGTGTAGATGTGTGTACCTTTACAATACATTCTCCAACTGTCACCGATTATCCAAACAACATCACCACTTTCGGATAAGCTCCGAGACTTCGTTACGGAACACCTCATAAAGTGCCAGTTATCTCGTAAAACGGAACGTTGGAACGGCAGAGGGGTTTCCCTTTAATAAAGTTTTTCATTTTTCATGGCAAATTGGAGGCAAATGTTTATTGTCGATGTTGTTGGCGTAGCGGTGCGAAGCGGTGTTATGATTTTTGTGCAGAGATTATGCAACAAGATAGAAAACACTTCGAACCTTTAAAAATCACATCACATACCATAACATCCATAAATAGACCTGTATATGCACGCACACCTAAGACATCACTCACAAACGTACACTAAACACACACATAGTTATTTCAATGAAACAGTTAATTTACCTAACAACATAGTTTTAGAAATACGTAGCTTAGTCTGTAAATACTATCTGTACCTCAATGCATGCTGAGTTCACCTTTAAGTAGTTGTACATTAAGTATAATAATATGTCACTAGCAATCCAATAAATAAAAAAAAAACAAAAAAAATACTTGTAGGTATCATATTGTCACCAATGTTCGACACTTTAAGCCCAGGGTGCCAAGTAGGGTTGCCACCCGTACTCTAAAATAGAGTACTGTCCTCTTTTTCATGTAGGCGTACTTTATAATCTACGACACCAATAAAGTACGCTGAAACACTCTATTTACGTAAAACTGATTGTTACTGGCTCGTTACTGGTTATAAGTACTTATGAGACTAAATTAACTGGTATCCACAGCCACAACATATTTGTTAAATGTCGCAAAGAGCAACAAAAAATACTTTTTAAGGACAAAATCAATAAATACTCTTTTACAAAAACACAAATGTTGAAAAAATTTCCACGAGCAGGATTTGAACCTGCACCTTTCTGACATACCGGGTCAGGTGTTCTTCCAATTGAGCTATCGTGGTTCTAACCAGCCCGCCGAAATTATTGATCACTATTTTATAAATAGCTTTACGCTTTAACGCTCTACGCTTGCCAAATGCGGGTTGGTGATCACAAACCCGAGTTATGCATCGATAATTCAAAATACACTTTGCGTCCCACCTGGGAATTGAACTAAGTACCTCCTTATATATATGCCACTCGAACATATCCTTGTTGAGTTGGGTAACTTTATCCTTTTTACAAATATTAATACACACGTATAAACATACCACCAGGTAGGCTACATACAACCTTAAAATCAACGAAATTCGTAAATCGAGAGAATGTTAACCAAATAAAGGCGATGAATCGTGAAAATTTTATCAGCAATTATCGCAAAATCCAATTAATTTATTTAAGGCAAACTGCGTTTAGTTTGCCGAAGTAATTGCGCGAGAGGCAGGGAGGGCTGCTCAATCGCAAAAAGGGCTAATGACGGGGATATACCCACTTTGTTTATTTGTAATTTTGTTCGGCACAAAATGGCGGTCACTGACGATTTAAACTGATTCGAGAGGGTCGTTTTGAACGAAAAAGGTTGGGAGCCACTGGGTTTCTAGCGTATGTTTCGTTCGGAACCACTAGGTGCCTAGTGCGAGTGGATTTGGTATAGTTAAAGTAAGCAGTATAACGTAGTGATTACTTGCTCAGTGGTAAGTAGGTAGTAGGTAGCATGGAGAAGGATGCACAAATTGTAAAAAAACCGAGCGAGCCTAACAGTAGTCGCTGATGTATACATTTGACATCTCACCTTTTGAAATCAATATTACAATAGAAAATAGAATATAGAATTAACAATGACGTATATTTTTTTACAAATCTTAGAGAATGCATTAAATACTCATAAGACATTTGATACATCAAAATAACCTTTGATAGTCAAATGACACAATATAACTATTATGTAATCTGTGACAATATGTCACATATAAATAATAATATGTCATGTTCTTAGTATCGATTTAAAATTTACAAAATGGCGCGCTCGCGCGCTACCCCGACTTCCTGTCACACTGTTACACATACTTCCGTCACATTTTACGAAATCACTCCCACGGCCACTCAATCGGCTTTTACCTTGGCCAGAGGCTAAGCATTGCCATACAACGTGGCAATGCCGCCAGTCTCTTGGGTACATTACCAGTCGCCACCACCAGCGACGCGGAGGAATTTTTTGACGCCATATTTTAGTTTCGTAATAGTATTATTGGCAAATGTTTCTTTTATATGTAAATATCCTTTTATTATAAATGTCCATTTTTTATTTTAAAAAAACTACACATGTTGTAACAAATAAACTATTTTTATCTTTATCTTTACATTATTTTTTATGATAAATAAATTCTTTAAACCAAATAATTACGAAAGAAGGAGAGACACACCCAATTGATTAATTGCCCTTTACAAAGCGAACTAACATTAAACAAAATGATAATGGAAAAAAGGCGCATGAATAAACCATATATTATCTAGGAATAAACCGTCCAACAATATGTTATTTGCTGAACGAACTTGACCGTGTTCGATAGACTATGACAAATGAAGCCTCGCTCATAATATATATTCCATTAGTTGTTGCCCGCGACTTCGTTCGCGAAGACTACGGCAAAAAAAAAGTATACTATATGCTGGTCTGGGTCATGGTCTGTATATGAGGAAAGTTTCATTAAAATACATTCAGTAGTTTTTACGTGAAAGAGTAACACCACCACACATCCATCCACACTTACAAACTTTCGCGTTTATAATATTAGTAAGATGTAGTCTGACTTTATTAAAACATACGAAAGTTTTCAATGTCAGTATTTTGTTAACAATACATTTAAACGTACATTATTTTTAAGAACAAAATATAAACATATAATTTACGCAATTTTATTTTTTGATGTAGGTACAATGAGTAGTACGAGGGCGGTCAGGATGTTAAAAAAAATCACTTTCAGGTTAGTAAGTTCAGCGTCAAGATAAACTTTGACGAACTAATAAATGAGTGTTTAACGAAGGGTCACTACTTTAGCGAATTGTTGGCGTTAAGTGTTTGGCCGTTGCTTTAGTGTTGGTTGGTCGCTGTCACTTGGCGATACTGGCGTTGCTGCGCGTGTCGTGCGGAGAGAAGTAAAACGCTGGATTGTCAGTTGTAGAATGCCTTCTTTATTTGGGTTACTCGTCCTTTATATAACATTGGTTGCACGTGGTAATAAGTAAAGAGAATGCACGTGGTAATAATTAAAGAGAAAGCGCCGCAGGCGCGCGGCGTGAAAGCATCTGGTGTTGGCTAAAACAAAGCGCTGCGCGCGGCGTGGGTATTTTACAACGATCATCTGGTGCTGGTTAAGACAAAGCGCTGCGCGCGGCGCGGGAAACATCTGGTGCTAAGCTGAGACAAAGCGCTGCGCGCGGCGTGGGTATTTTACAACGATCGAATTATTATTGTGTGTGTGCGGCTACAGTGTAATCGAATATACTTTACAGAAGTATACAACGCAAAAGATCTGAATCATTTAAGGCATATGTTGTTGTTCCTATTCATAAGGGTGGAGCGAGAAATAATGTCTATAACTATCGCCCAATATCTATTTTACCATTGTTGTCAAAAGTTTTTGAAAAAGTTATTAATAGGAGTCTCACACAGTATTTGGAATCAAATAAACTGATTTCTGATGCTCAATTTGGTTTTAGATTAGGCATATCAACTAATGATGCTGTGCAAGAGTTCATGGATGTTATTAATAATAAACTTGATAAAAAGAACAAATGTTTAACAATCTTTTTGGATCTGGCAAAGGCATTTGATACTGTCTCTCACCCCCTGCTGACGAATAAACTGGACAAACTCGGTATTAGAGGTTTGCAGCAACACCTTTTTAAGGACTACTGGTCTAATCGTACACAAAGAATCAAGGTAAAATATTGTATTAGTGAAGAGAGGCACATAATGTACGGAGTTCCACAAGAAAGTATTCTCGTACCTACATTATTTTGTGCTATATCAATGATCTTTGTCAACTAAAACTAAAGAACTGCAAGATAATATCGTACGCAGCGATACCACACTTACCTTCTATGGCGAAAGTTCCTCCCTTCTCCCGCAAATACTATTGAACCATAAATATAAAATTACAGCTCATTACATACTGTAATTATTGTAATGTCGAATCTGATACGCACTATACGTCCCAATGCTTGCCCATGGATATAACTGGAAGTACTAAACACTTGGGTGTCATGCATGAAATACAAAAACCTGAGCTTTGTTGAGCACATTAAAGGTTTGTCTACAAGAGTCAGAAAGCTTTTAAAAAATATATATATGTGGTTGATGGTAAACTTTTAAAAAACACCTATGTTGCACTTTGCCAGTCAATACTACAGTATTGTATAAATTCCTGGGGCGGAGCTAAAAAAACACATATAATATGTCTTTCTAAACCTAAATTGTATCCGACTCGAGGCCTTTACAGGGATACTAAGGTTTTAAGGCGACACTTGAAAAAAATACATCAACTTTCAAATTTTAATATAGATAACTTCATGCCTTTGTCTTCTAAAACCTTTGCTCAAAAACACGATTGTGCGATTTTGGGTCGATAATTCTTTCCGAAAACACCTCTAAAAATCATTAATGCTAAAATTACAATGAAATTACTTAATCTATATGTTTTGAAATCAGTCAAATATATTGATAACATCAATATTCGTAATTTTGTTGCTGCATATTTTGATAACTAATACCAGGTAATTTTATAAAAATAGTTTTTTAGACTCTGCGGTCTTTGCGGTCTCAATTGTCCCAGGCGCTACGTATAACAATATAACATTAACGAAAACGAGAATTTGTATTGCATAAAAGCAGCGCGTTCTCAGAATGGATTGAGGAACCATCCAACCATCAATCCGGTAATCCGTCATTCCAGCAATCCGTCGATCCGTGGCATTCCGTGTCATACCTTAAAACCAGGATCCAATCAAAGATTGAGGAAAACATCAATCGGTCAATCTGTTATTCCGGCATTCCGGCAATCCGTCAACCATCAATCCAGCAATCCGCCAATAAGTGTCATTCCGTGTCATTCCTTCAATCCAGGATCCTTGATTGAAGGATTGAGGAAAATGCAATCCGTCAATCTGTTAGTCCGGCATTTCGGTAATCCCGCAATCCGACAACCATCAATCCGGAAATCCGTCATCCAGCAATCCGTCGATCTAGATTGAAGGAATGACACGGAATGTCACGGATTGACGGATTGCTGGCATTCCAGCAATCTGTCAATCCGTAACACTCCATGTTTACCTCAATCTTTGATTGGATCTTGAATTTAAGGAGTGACACAGAATGCCACGGATCGACGGATTGCTGGAATGACGGATTACCGGATTGATGGTTGACAGCTTGAATTTTCCTCAATTCATTCTGAGAACGCGCTGCTTTTATGGTATACAAATTCTCGTTTTCGTTAACGTTGTCGAATAGCAAATAAAACTCGTACTAGGCACCATATAACAATAACAAAATAAACGGGCGGCAGGCGGGCGTAGGCGTCGACATTGCAATCTCAGCGGTTACTGTTGTCACGTCCCGCCTTCGTCCCGCTGAAATAAGACACGTGCTTAATAATACAATATTTTGGCGCAAACGCGAGCAATATCCTACTTATTTTTTTAATATAGTTACCTACATCGGAACTCCTTTGTTGTAGATGTATTATAAAACAAATTGATTAAATATAATTAGAAAATCAACTCTAGTTCGATAAGAGTTCAATACAAGTTTAATAAGTGTTAGATTGGAGTTTAATCCTAGTTCAATGTGAGTTCAATCCGAGATCAATAAAAGTTCAATTAAAGTTCCATTCGAGTTGAATACGAGTTTATTTTGTGTTTAATTCGAGTTCGGTAGGAGTTCATTTTGTGATCAATTTGAGTTCGATAAGAGTTCAATAAGAGTTCAATTGGATTCTAATACGAGTTCAATAAAATATCTACTCAATTTCATTTCGAGTTCTATTGCAATTGAATGCGGGTTCGGTTAGTGGGCTGGAAAGACTGCCATTTTATGACACCAACCTCGACCAAAGTAACCAGAGGCATAACGTGTTCGCTTAAGAAGCACGGTAGTCAGAATATTTTTAATATTTACCTACTTATCCCGACATTGTAAAAGATACATGTAAATTCGGGTCGAGCAGCTACGCCGCGCCGTACAACATACATACAACATACAACTCAAATTATCAATTACCGGTAATTTTCCCTCGCTATTGTGCAAATAATGCACATTCGAAAGAATCGAGAAAAAAATCCGGAAATCAAGTAACTTGACTGTTACTGTAGCCGCCTGTAGTACCTACTTATTTTTAAAGAGTTGATTTTCTATAAAACAAAATGTTTCCTTATTATAACTATATTATTATAATAATGAAAATGAATCGTTAAAGATTTTTATTAGTTGATTGTTTGCATTTCATAAATAATAGAAGATAAGTTTAGTTTTACTATTACTGTAAGTAGACATCTTAGATGTGGTAGCTTGTCAATAGCTTATAGTTATCATTTTTGTTGTTATCTTTTTTCAATTGCAAGCTGTTAGGTATCCTAAAATAAATAAATAAATAAATAAAATTTATACGGTAGCTCAGCGGACAGAGCATTGAACCTTTGGTTCGAGACTTGACTCTGGTTGATTTTTTTTAGTAAAATTTTATCTTGAGTCGTAAAATTTGGAGTGTAATACTCTAGTAACCGATTGTACTTATTTTTATTATCTTTATAAGGACTGACTTTCTGTAAAATAAATGTGACCATGTGACGAAAGCAACGATGCGTTGCGGTTGCTCGTTACAACTATTCACAGTGAAGGTATATACTACTAGATACTTTATACACTTATATTTAACAGTGATTTAACAGCAACTACCCTAAGCTCACGACGACGCGACTGACTTTTCATTATTGTAATTTTTATAAAATATCCATCACAAGAACACAAATCGCTCAATACATTGAGCGATTTGTGTCCGTAATACCAATTTACCAACCACAACTAGAGCACGAACTTAGAGTCACGTTTAACAACTGGTTGCTTTTTTCGGTATTAAGCCTGCGAGTTTGTGATCAGCAACCCGCATTTGGCAAGCATGGTGATTAAGCCATTTTCCATCTATTGTAGTAATGACTTGAATTCAATGATGGGAGGCCAGTGGGACAATTAAAGTCTATTTACTTACTTACTTATATTTTATTACTTCATTATCAATTCATAGTAATTTATAGTAGTTCTACTTAAGTAATTTTATTTTGTTAAATCCTACTCATTTTTATTGAAACATAAAGAAAAATAAAGAAAATTTTTATTACGGTTTGGCTGTATGAGTAAGATCCTTTGCCCTTTAAAATAAAAAATATTTTGTTAGTCTTAAATTAAAATAACATAGTGTCATTCGGCTAGGTACATGTCAAATTGTGATTATTGAGCGTGATTCTCGATTTTGGTTTTTTTTAACCAGAAAAGTAAATTAAAATCTAAGAAAATGCCCGCAGGAGCATCTACCGCGGACCCATTAAGGGAAAAAGCTTTTCAGGATTACCGAAAGAAGTTAATGGAGCACAAAGAAGTGGAATCTAGACTCAAAGACAGTATGTTTCGAAATCTCGCAATTATGCCGAATCATCATTAACATTTTCTTATTTTCTTTTAATATAATGATTAAATAAACTATTAACATAAAATAGTTTTTAGCAATCTTTTTGGCATTTATTTTACCGATGACTGTGCATTAGGAATAGGCAATACAAAAAATACTTTATCTCCTATATCATAAACTTACTACTTACTCACTTCTTTGTAATTTTTCAGTGAGAGAACAATTGAAAGACCTTACCAAACAGTATGACAAGAGTGAGAATGACCTCAAAGCCCTCCAGAGTGTTGGACAGATCGTTGGTGAAGTGCTGAAACAGTTGACAGAGGAGAAATGTAAGTTTGCTAGGACAAGACAAGCATCCCTATAACAAGATTTCATTTATGTTTACTGACATAATTATTTCTAACATTGTTGTAGCATATCTTGCGTTTAAATATAAAGATACCTTTGTTGCATCTCCGGTGGAGTGTATTTTTCAGTGAACTACTCATTTGTCAACAGGGCTTAATAAAATGTCCTTTTTTTCTCTGTAACCTCTTTAATTGTCAATGCTGCTGCTATTTCATTTGGTTCAGTAACGGTGCTAGCTTTAATGTTAAGTTGTATAGCTAATAATAAAGCTGCAAGATAAATATTCCACTAGGTACATCCCTGGATGATTGATTAACTACTAGTGACAATGACAAAGTTAAAAAAAAAGATTATTTCTAATTCATACACAATGTTTTTGCATTTGCCGTTTGCCGAAGATTTCAGTTCAGTTTTAGTGGCATATTAATAAGTTAAAGTCTTTAACCAACAGTGTACTGATAGGGACTGACTATAATAATAGTGATAATGATGATGTCTTTCAATACAATACTTACAGTTATTGTAAAAGCTACAAATGGTCCCCGATACGTGGTTGGTTGCCGTCGCCAGTTGGACAAGAACAAGTTGAAAGGAGGCACCAGGGTCGCTCTGGACATGACCACACTTACTATTATGCGTCATTTACCAAGAGAGGTATGTACTTCATACTCGATACTCAATTATTGGCTGCACCTAGTTGTAGCCAGCTAAAACTAGGTGTAGCCGCACTTCGGCTATTAGCCGTAACATATACATATCATTACAATTATGTTGATGATGAACTCACATGCTCTCAGTGCCCATGTCAGTTCACTAAGTCACACTCAGTGTCACTAAGAATGCGTCTAAGCTAGCCACCACCCCCAGTTTTGGGAGCACCAGCGCTGTACCAACTAGGAGTTGAAGTAATCACCAAAATCAATCTAACCAATCATCGTTATCATTACAGCAACAATCAACCAGTAACATGAAATCAACTCAATCAAAGTCATAAAATTACTATGAATTAATCTTGATATTGTCAATGTCAAATAACAATAATTAGAAAAATAAAATAAAATGTCCCAACTGACCTTTTTATGAAGAGCTCCATGGCGCAGTGGATAACGCGCCCGGTCTGCTAGTGCTAAAGTTAAGTAACTTTCGCAAAGGCCGGTCGTCGGATGGGTGACCAAAAATGTATCATCTCCAGCTCCTCCGTGCTTCGGAAGGCACGTAAAGCCGTTGGTCCCGGCTGCGTTTCAGCGTCACCAGAATATTTTGAGGGTACCGAGAAACTTTAAGGTTTCCTCAAGCCGTATGAAACGAAGCACCGTCGGAGGTTTTCTAGAGGAAACGGCATCACGCACTAGTGTCCCCCATTCCCTACTAGATTCTCCGAGGGGTTCAGATTGGATCGGGTATGGGGACTGGCTTCTGTAAATTGTATGAAGCTGATACAGACAATAATGATTTAAATGTGTTAGTACATTTTGTGCTATATATACAAAAAAATATTTTATTGAAATGAAACTACTTTTGAGAATCTAGGTACATCTCATGTTTGTTTTATACATTAGGTATTTTTTTATTTATATTTAATTGTTCCCCTTTTCTATTAGGTTGATCCTTTGGTATACAACATGAGCCATGAAGATCCTGGTGATGTCACATACGCTGCCATCGGAGGTCTGCAGGAACAGATAAGACAACTCAGAGAGGTAATTATTTCTTTTTTAATAATTTTCATAGTTTTAAAATTTTATTTGGAAAAATCAACCAGGAAGGAAGGTCTCAGGAAGCTCGAGTTGATTCCCACTTGAGCTTCAGGGATCTCAGGAGACTGGTTGATTTAATTTAGTAAAATTTTATCTTGTAACTACAATAGCATTGTGATTGCAAAAAATAAAAACAATATGAATATTTTTATAGTTTTACTAGTATAAAAGAGATGGCTCTTTTGTATAAGATTGTACTAATAAGATTATTTTAATTAATTTATACATTTTTTTTAATAGTATTCATATTGTACATAGGTACTTACTTATTATTTAAAGCATGAAAAAAAATTTACATAGTGTAATGTAAAATAATTCCAAGTTGTTTAATGTAAAATAGTTCCAATAAATGTCTTTTCTTTCTTTCTTTCTTTCTTTCATTAAAAGCAAATAATAATTATGGTTTGTGATGCCATTTCTATTCTATTCTAAATAAATATAAAAAGATTTTCGAATAAAGTTGCAAGCTCAAAAAGTTAAAATTCCAAACTATAGGTTACAGAAATTCATGCTTATGTCAAATAAATAATAGGTTAATGTTTTAAAGTACTGTTAAACTAAACACTTTGTCTTTTTTAAATAAATGTTGTTGTGAACGATCCCAATTTCCCCGTTCCCCAGGTGATCGAGCTGCCGCTGATGAACCCGGAGCTGTTCGTGCGCGTGGGCATCACCCCGCCCAAGGGCTGCCTGCTGTACGGCCCGCCCGGCACCGGCAAGACGCTGCTGGCCAGGGCCGTCGCCAGCCAGCTGGACACCAACTTTCTCAAGGTCGGTTGGTAGTCAGTATTAGTATTGAAACCCCCTTTGCCTAGGAGATCGAGCTATCATTTATAACCCTCCTAATTGTAGATGCCTACTTTGTAAAACTATATTTAATATGTCGCTTAAGCGAATTAGAAAACCAAACAAAACAACACAATAATTTAGAAAAGGCAAAAACTATTTAAAAACAAATAAATTAAAAGGGCAGGATTCAAAACAAAAAATAAATAAATAACAATAATAATAAAACAAAAAAAGTAAAAACAGTAAAAACGGGTGCGCATACGCACCGAGCAGTGTTTGAGCGTGTGACTGTGTGAGTATGTGGTAGGGGTGTGTTTGTGTGTGTGTGTAGTGTAAAATTGATATTAAATGTGGTGCATGGATGTGCGTATAATATACTTGTAGGTGTTCTTTATCATCCATCTGACAGGCAGGGGCAATTCAGAAGTCTTAAATGTGAATTATAATTGTGTAGCGTGAGCCTATGAATTTACTAATATATTTGAGATTTGTTTTTTGAAAGATGGTATACTAAGGTGGAAGATATCGATAGACGAGAAAGTTTTGTTATAACCATTAAGTGAATGGTAAATAATTGAATTTTGAGCGTAGCTAGAGTGGCTAAGTGGTACATGAAAAAGAGGGGTATGGCTCACTAGCCATACCCCTCTTTTTCTCTCCCTCTCCCTCCCCCTCTCCTCTCCTCTCCCTATCTTTAAAGCGCACTCGCTTTGTCGGTGTTCTGATTTGCAGAAAGATAGTTAATAACTCAGAACAATCAATCTTGTCATTACAGACATCGTATAAGTATCACATCTCAAGTAGAGTACGCCGATTTTTGAGCTGCATTAACTTATGAAACATACACGATTCCTCGTAGTTGATTTTCTGGTGCTGAGTCCGATAATTTAATGCTTTTATAAACCTAGATTGTAAACGTTCGATTGATTCGATATAGGTATGTCATGTAATTAGGGTTCCACACGTTACTGCAGTATTCTAAAATACTGCGGACGTATGAAAAATATATGACCTTAATGCAAACAGTATCCGAAGGAACGACTGGCACGCAAGACAAAACCCATGTTCTTGTACGCTTTGGTGACCATAGCATTTATGCGATCAGACAAATAGAAATAAAAAGGATGAATGTTAATATTGTTTTCTAAAGTTTACTCGCACTAAATTTATATTTAGATAAAACAACTTTAACTGATCTACTCAATAAAAATTACTTAACTTTAAAGTTAAACTCTAACTGTATAGTTTATGTAACATATCGAAATGGCACTTAAAATAAACGATTCAAAGTTCAAAATGAAATTGCAATGTCAACAATTTAATGAACCCTTGCGTAGGTGGTGTCGTCGGCCATCGTGGACAAGTACATCGGCGAGTCGGCGCGGCTGATCCGCGAGATGTTCAACTACGCGCGAGACCACCAGCCCTGCATCATATTCATGGACGAGATCGACGCCATCGGTCAGTGCGATACACAATTTTACATTTAAGATAATATAGGATAAGATAAGAAACATTACGACCTCCGTAGCCGAGTGGCTTGCACGCCGGACTATGGCCGGCGCTAACCCTGAGGTCCCGGGTTCGATGCCCGGTCGGGTCAATGTCGAAAACGAACTTTTCGATATTGTGTCGAGTCTGGGTGGTTGTGGTACCGTCGTCGTTTCTGATTTCCATGAAACGAGTGCTTTAGCTACTTACCTTGGGATCAGAACAATATATGTGATGTTGGCTAAATAAATAAAATTTATTGTCCTGCACAAAAACAAGTACAAACAGATGAGAAAAATAAAATTAAAATAATAAAAAAAGAACACCATAAAACAACAAACATAGCGAACTGAAAACAGCTTGGAACCCACGACCGATAACGGTCCAATGTTCTGACCGCTGAGCTACCGAGCATTGGGAATGCAGAATTCAAAGAATAGAATAGAATAGAATAGAATAGAATGATTTATTAACCATATAACTCGGAACGTTATACAAGGCAAGTCCATGATACATCATTATAAATAACACTTTATTAAAAATACATTAAAACTAATTTAAAAATGCTACTATAAAATAAATTAATAAAATTATTAAAATTACTTAGCAGGTAACAATTGGCAAAATTAAAACATTAAAAATATAATCGATGTACATAAACCAAAGTGGATTATTGATCGGTAATAAAATAAAATTTATTTTTACAAAGCAATACTTAAAATAATAATAATAATAATACTATAAATAATTGGTGGTATCCATTGCAAATTAAAAAATAAATAAAGTAAAATGATAATTATATAAATCTATACTAACTTTCCTGATATAAGAACGAGGATTCGTTAAGACGCATAGCCGTGAACTCGTTAATTGAACAAAATGGGTGTGAATCAAAAAAATGCTTAATCTTATTTTTGAATTGATTTTATAAAAATTTATAAAAATAATATGAGACAACATCACATACATTGTTCTGATCCCAAGGTAAGTAGCTAAAGCATTCGTTTCATGGAAATCAGAAACAACGACGACGGTACCACAACCACTCAGACCCGATACAATATCGAAAAGTTCGTTTTCGACATTGACCCCGGGAATCGAACCCGGGACCTCAGAGTTAGCGCCGCCCAAAGTGCGGCGTGCTACGGAGGTCGTCACGAGAATAATAAAAATATTTGTATGTTAACATGAAAAATTTAATCATTTCTTCAGGTGGTAGACGATTCTCGGAAGGCACCAGCGCCGACAGAGAGATCCAACGTACCCTGATGGAACTCCTCAACCAGATGGACGGGTTCGATTCCCTGGGGCAGGTCAAGATCATCATGGCTACCAACCGACCTGATACCCTGGATCCTGCGCTGCTGAGGCCCGGGAGACTGGATAGGAAGATCGAGATACCTCTGCCGAATGAGCAGGCTAGGTGAGATATCTTTTAATTACGAATCATATACTGGCAGCTTATTTTTAATGGAAAATGATTGCTGTTGCTCGTATGTGACTTTTACAGCGTAACTGAACTTCAATAAAGGCGGCGACAAACTAAGGCAAGCCGCGTACTGGATGTGTTTTCGTACTAATTTGACTCGTACGAATACGCACGATTAGTTGTAAAACAACCGTTTAAAACGATTTAAAACAATGTTCAACGGTTTTAAAAAATGATCGGTGGGAAAAAAAACCTGATAAACCTGAAAATATATATTTTGGTGCTTCATCGGATGGGAGATTCGATGACGTAACAAACACTGAGCTTCAATTAAAAAAAAAACGTTTTAAAGGAAAAAAAAGTATTTAAACCGACCGGTTGAATTTTTTAAACCGGCTTTACATCTAGACGCACGATACATCCCTATCCTCCGGCTACTATGGCATCTCACACACTAGATGTGCGCGAGTCTTGCGTGTACGCACGTATACAGCGTGTAACAGAATGGTGTGGTAAAAATTAAAAGATCCAAAAAGTATCCTGTCTACATCTTGTATGCAGAGTTATACTTAGACATAATTATTAACTTTCATCTGTGTTGCAATTTTTGATTAAATATTTCTATTGTGACGACACATCAAAATAAACTAGTATAATAAAAACTAAAAACCTCTGTGTACAGACGCCTGCACATCAACCTACCCAAAACTGTCAAATTTCTTCAATACATTTTCAACCATACAACTTAGTAATAAAGTTGAAAGTCTATTGAGGAAATTTGACAGTTTGTGGTAGGTTGATGTGCAGGCGTGCGTACTTACATTTATGATCGCTGCTGTTTGCTTTTGCGCGCCTGACGCGTTAGACTTCAATTATATAAATATTTAATTTACAAATGCAAAAGTTAATTATTTATTAATTATTAGGATCAAAAAAAAATTTTGCATTAAAATTATATAAACAAAACAAAAACATTTTAATTATTGTCTTGGTAACTAACAACACATACCAGATCTAGATTAAATACACATTGGATCTTTTAATTTTTACAACATCTTTCTGTTACACGTTGTAGTTCTGACATGCGAAATCAATCCCAACTTGTTTGGATTTTTTATGCGTTCGCACGAATAACGCTCTCAGAGGTCACTAATGCTCTCGAGCCCCTGCAATTGCGTAGAGATATAGCGTCACTCAGCGTCTTCTACCGCTTATACCACGGCGAGTGCTCTGAAGAGCTCTTTGACCTTATCCCACCTTCTCCCTTCCTCCATAGGAGTTCGCGTGCTGCTCTCCGGAGTCACCGCTGTACTGTCTCGAACATTCCATCGCGCACAAAGAAATTTGTTGACTCGTTTCTTTGTCGCACTTCCAAAAGATGGAATAATCTACCAGCACACGTTTTCCCTCCTTCCTATGACATGGGGTCCTTCAAACGAAGCGTGAAGGCACCTTGTGGGCCGGCAGGGTGAGGGTGACTGATGCTGCGTTGTTTTCACGCTGCACCAGTTGTCTTCGCGTCTGGACTCCATTTCCACTTAACATCAGGTGGAGTGGAGTCATTTGCCGAGCTATGTAAAAGGATATGTCAAGGATATAGAAAATTTGTCACCAGCATGCATCGGCATTTCAACTGAGAAAAACGCAATTGGTGTGCGCGTTCAATTAGTTCGTTCAATATCGTGTCTTACAAATAAACAAAGAATAAGGTCCGAATAGTTATTCCGTGTTTTGTCTCTTTTTCTCTAATTTGAAATGACGTTTACATGACAGGAACAAAACACGGAACAACTATTCGGACCTTATTCTTTGTTTATTTGTAAGGGGCCGTATGTTTACGTACGAGTAAAATTCGTACGAAACTCATCCAAAGTGCGACTGGCCTTAAAGTTCCTTAAGCCGTAGTGATAGAACATGCTCAGATGGCTTTTAAGAGGATATGCCACCACGCAAATGTCCCCGTCCCCCGATTCTCCGAGGCTTTCGGATGATCTCGAGAGCGGAACCCGAGGTCGCCATTAAAACTAGAACTCTGCTAGAGCCGACAGAGTCGTGGAGTTGGGTACATAAGCTTTACAGGCGCCATTATAAATTAAAAATATGTAACAGGTTGGAAATTTTGAAGATCCACGCGACGCCCATAGCCAAGCACGGAGAGATGGACTACGAGGCTGTGGTTAAGCTATCCGACACCTTCAACGGTGCCGACCTGCGGAATGTGTGCACCGAGGCGGGTCTGTTCGCCATCAGAGCGGAGAGAGAGTACATAATACAGGTATTGTTGACCCTGATATTTTTCGAAAACAGTTAAGGGACTTCTTGCTAGGGAAGTGCTGCTACAGATTGAATGAATTTATTGGCCAAGTCATCTAATGTGTTATCTATGTTATCTAATTTAAGCAATTTAATTTGATATTGTAACTTTTTTTTTCTTTTTTTTTATACTTAATTTAATAATTTATTTTTTGATTTTTATTATTATCACTTTTGACATGTATAATTTTCATTTCATGTTAGTGTTTTCATTATATTTTTTATTTATTTATTTCCGACAATGTATTGTCGGAGCAAGAAATAATTATTAAGGGGCACAACACGTCAACATTTTTCATTAGTTTTCGGCCTTAAGACTGCCTTCACACTAGTGTTTGTCCAGCGTAAGCGTTCGATGAACGTATGCGCAGCGCAGACGCTGCGACAACGCAACGCGTGCGTCGCGTTGTCGCAACGTTTCCTCTGCAGTTAATTGAACGCTGCGCATGAGCCGCGTTGCTGCGGTGTCATGTACAGTCCTGTTCGCACGCGTTGATTCGTTCATTCGTAGACAAGCGCCCGAAGTAATACGACGCAAAAAATGAGTTCAACAACAGAAAGTACTTTTGACATCGAAATGTTTATTACACTAATTTTCTTTTTAAAAGCAAAGCCATCAATAGTGTTTCTCCATCGGAATCCATTTTGTTAATGATAATACCGAAACGACAACGAAATTGTGTGACGTCTGCGCCGCGCTAGCGCAGCGTTCAATTAACTGCAGAGGAAACGTTGCGACAACGCGACGCACGCGTCGCTTTGTTGCAGCGTCTGCGCTGCGCATACGTTCATCGAACGCCTACACTGGACAAACGCTAGTGTGAAGGCTCTCTTAGTCACGAGGATAAAACTAAAAATAAAAAATACTATGCAACGCACACGGCTTACGAGACTCACGACTCCAGAGGCTTTAAAAGCGCGATTCCTTTAAAGTTTATAAAAGCCTTTTTAGATTAAACTTCATTTTAAGACTTGAGGTTAAAATGCTTCGACTTAAATAAGCCTGTCTTTTGACTCCAAGACTAACTAGTCGGGAGGCTTCAAAAATGAGTCTAGTCCTTCTTATAAGCCTTTAAGTTTGAGTTTATTGCATCATTAGTTAAAATAACGGTTCCTTACAAATAAACAAAGAATAAGAGCCGTTAGTATTATAGCCGAATAGTTATTACATGTTTTGTCTATTTTACTCTAATTTGAAATGACGTTTCCATGACAGGAACAAAACACGAAATAACTATTAGGAAACTATCCTTGTTTATCTGTAAAGAGCTAAGTGTGTAGGTTAACATGACTGTTATATACCTTTTGGCCGCCACAATAAAAATGCATTGCCGTATCCTATACGCCAAAACTTGCAATTATATTATGAGAAAATAATCAAAAATAATTTGTTTTAAATTTATATGTTATAGCCGACTGTGGCGATCTAAAGGTTTATAAGCTTACTAGCGGTTCTCCGGCCCACCGCGTCGCAGAGCGTCGCCCGAATGCGCTAGTACTTCGTATCGCTTAGCGTTTTTTCTGACTTTTTTTAAGGGTCCATAGCGTAATGTTAAATAGCCTATAAAATTGGGCTATCAAATGCAAAAATATTTTTTCAAATCCGACTGGTAGTTAAGTACAACAGAGTTGATAGAGATCTACTCTCTTGCGAAACATTTATAATCTTTTAATAAAATAAAATTTAAGATTTTTGATTTTGATTGCCTTAATTTGTTTTTCAGGAGGATCTAATGAAAGCTGTACGTAAAGTGGCCGACAACAAGAAACTGGAAAGCAAACTGGATTACAAGCCGGTTTAAAGTTAACCGTTTTGTTTGTATAGTTCCCTTCTTATACCAAAGCGTGGACTTAGCCTTTGTAACGTTTGAAGACTTCATTGGTTATTCAATCTTATCTCAATTACATAAGGTTCAAAATGTTATGGGGTATTTACATCCTGTTGCCTGTTAAAGGATTAAGCATCATTTTTAAACCGTGTTTATTTTTTTTAGTCCACGTTTTGGAATAAAATAAAGTGGTCATTAATTATTAACATTTAATAGTAGTAAGTTTCTGCCAATGTAAAAAAAGCATTGTTGCATTTCTAAATTAATATTATGCGAGATGTATTGATGACGCAGACTTTAAATAATATACAGATTTATTTGTATTAATGTTGTTTTTTTTTTACCAAACAATGAATAGTATTTTATATTTATTTTAAAACTAAAAACTTTAAAACTTTAAAACTTTAAAACTTTAAAACTAACTAAAACTCTAGATAGGAAGTTTATTTTGACAGACAAAAATATCCCTAAGACTGTCCCCCGCCAACGCCTTAAAACCATAGTATTTATTATAGTTTCTAATACACTGGAAAAATAAATATTCATTAATAATACTTTATTGTCCTTACATAAATTAAATTATGTTTGCGTCACTTGTTGTTGTTTTGACAATGTTGTTTTTACAGCTTTGTTCAGATTTAAAACAACAAAAGGAAAATTGTCATAAAAAAGTAAATACAGACGCTTGCACATCAACCTATCCAAAACTGTCAAATTTCTACAATAAATGCCATAAATACGTAAAGTTTAAAGTCTATTATTTGACAGTTTGAGGTAGACTTATGCGCATGTGTGTGTACAGAGTAATTATATTATTTTATTTTCAACTTGGCGCTGCCATTTCCCACTTAGCATTATTTGGCAACAATTAAAGTCTATGAGAAGGAGAATAACTATACATATATTTACACCGCTATTTAATTAGGCAGCACAGGTACACATTGGTCTGGTATAGCTTCAATTGGCAAAATAAGTCGCTGAAAACTGTGTACCTTTTCTATAACAACATCATTAGAGAATATCATATAATATTATTAGAATAATGTTTTTGTTTTGTTTATATAATTTTAACGCAAATTTTGTTGCGAAACAAATTACAATTTGTTAATGACGGTAGTTGTTGACATTGAATGGGTGCCTTTGGCTTTCAAAGTAAAATAGTAAATAGTGTTGAATAATTTCGGCGGGCTGGTTAGAGCCACGATAGCTCAATTGGAAGAGCACCTGACCCGGTACGTCAGAAGGGTGCAGGTTCAAATCCTGCTCGTGGAAATTTTTTCAACATTTGTGTTTTTGTAATTTATTAGAATAAACTAAATAATAATAAACTTGAAAATAAGTAGATACTTTTGAATCGTCCTATTACCTACTAACCATTCAGGGCGTATTGTCTTTGAGCTGTATAGAAAAATTTGCTCAAGAAACTACACAGCTTTATAGAAGTAACGACATTTACAAAACACAAAGTATGTCGCTACCAAATCATACAATATTACAATACATTTGCTGTGTCAAAGTATATAGATAGATAGATAACACACTTTATTGCACACACATAGAAAACAAATAGCAGAAATGAATAATACAGAGGTGGGCAAAGGCATTATCGCTTAAAGCGATCTCTTCCAGACAACCCTTGTAACCTTTATTAGTCATAGGACCACTAAGCCCAAAATGAGAGGTAGTACAGCAACAAGTACTGAAGTATTTAGCGACCCTTAAGTTTTTGTCGGTGACTGTACATAAAGACATAACCCCACTATTTAATAAAACCAGGCAACGTTCCATTCTTGCGCGCTTTCGCCACATTCTCGTAATAACAAGAGAAATCCACATACGGCTTAATCTTCCTATCCTTATCAAAGTGCCTGGTAGGATATATATCCGAAGACGACTCCACCGATCGATTCGTATCCACAATCGAGTCGTTCGTCTCGATTTCCCCGGACGAGTACTGTTCTGAATCGATTTCATTGAGAAGCGTAGTCGATTTCGACTGGACAATTGGGTTAAAGCGTACTGACGTGTTCTTTTGTATGCTTTCCTCCTCTGGGGGTAGGAAGTTGAAGTTTCTGATGAGTAAGGACATGTGGGTGTTAGGTTTGGGGGTGAGATTGTTCTTGACGCAATAGGAAACGAATTCCTCTTCGATCTCTTCAAGGACGGATTGGCTGACGGCCTTGAAGTTGGTCTGTTTGCGGAAGTTCTCTACTATGACCTGGGACAGCTGTTTGTTGGTTTGCTCGCTGCTGCCTTTGGCCTCTTGGATGCGTTTGTATACGCCCGCGCTGACAAGCACGAGGAATCTGTAAACGAAATTATAGGACGCTGATGAAAACTGCAAGTTGGTCGAATTCGAGAAATGAAAACTTAACAGGTCATTGAATCTATTTGTCTACTCTGTTTACTGTGCTGTTCACTCAATAGACCATGTGATAAAAACCACTATTTTTTTTAAAATATCTTTTTCCTAAGCCTAGTGCTCTCATCTCACCTTTTAAATTATGATAAGGCCAATAATGTGTTAAGGTTATTACCACATACAAGTCATGTAAAAAACTCAGTCTTTTAAGGACTAGACTCATTTTTGAAGTCTCACAACTATAATAGTGTCAAAACTACCTTACTCAAAATAAAAAATAACCTTCCAACTGCTGGGTGGGGGCCTCTGTCTTCGGGATCGGGTCATCGCGGAATCGACTCACAAGAATCTTAGAAAACATAAGAAATGCTTTAACAGTCGCAATATTTATCACCTACATCGTACATTTTGACAACACATACTCAAACAAACCTCACGAGCGTCCATCCATACTTCTTTATTTATCCCGATCCGACCATTCAACCCAGGGGCCAGACTGATAATCAGCGCTGAGCCTAGCTTAGCACTTTGCTGAACTAACCTAAAACACTTATACAGGATGTTTAGTAATAGGTGTATATTCCCGAAACATATCCATGCAACCAAGTGTAAAGACCAGTGTGATAACATGTGATCTCATTCTTATTTCTCATTTATATAAACTTCTGTACAATTTATTTATGTAATTGCATGTAGTTTTCACCTATAGTTGTTGACATCAAGCTAAAATCTATTTTAATAATGTTTTGTTAAGGAAATCAATTATGTTTTATATGTTGGTGATCATTTTACTTTTCCATAAAAAAACTTTTTTTTTGTTTGGTCTTTCAATGTTTCGACTTCTGTTTATGTTTGACCATGAGGTTGACGACCAAGAACAACGTATCAGCTCGACCTAGGGTTGTCACTTTACAATTTTACTTAGTAACAAAGAACCTCGATATCTCGGCCATGTGGTACTTTTCGGTTATGTTCATAATTTTCCAGGGTTCTATGAAAGGTACCCGATCTGGCATATTCGGGATTATACAGGTATTACTTTAAAGGACCGACTCTCTTGCATGACTAGCCACTCCCCACTGACCTGCAGGATTCGTCCAACAGTATGGGCCCCTGTATCTCGGGCGCCGCCACCACGGGCTCGGCGGCGGCGGCGCCGATGGTGGCGAACGCCTTGTACAACCCCTTCACCAGGTAGTTGCCCAGGCAACGGGTGCCGGTCTGGTTGCCCAGGTACTGTGCTGAGGGTGTAGAGTTGATTATTGGTTAAACAATCAAAAGGGTACAAAGAAGATAATTGTATTTGTAAATTATCATCATTACTAGCTCATTATTATGTCCCCACTGCTGGGGCAGGCCTTCCCTAGAGATGGATAGGGAGAACGGGCCATAAACCACAACGCGGGCCCAGTGCGGCTTAATATATAAATATCTAAATGTTACATCAAAAATTACGAATACTTGAATTGATATTGAACTCTTAGGCTGCGTTTCCACTTGCAATCCGATTCCCATTACAAAAACCTTAAAGATATCGTAGTCGTTTAACCATTTTCGTATTCACATCCTATTTTAAGGTCGATCGAACGAAGTTCCAACCAACCATATTAAAAGATGATTATTTAGCTTTAGCAGCTTTAGGAAGTCTCTCATCTCTTGATATATATTGTATGCGACATAAGTATTTATATTTTTTTTTTTTGCAATTGTTATTTAAATTTTTCATATTTAATATTTACTTCAATTCCCTTTTTATCATAATTATGGAGGTACTATATTTTTTTTTGTTAATCCTATTCACGTAATTGCATGCAGTCTTCACCTATAATTGTGTTGACATTAAGCTAAAATCTATTTTTGAAATGTTTTGTTTACGATATCAATGATGTTAAATATGTTGGTGATCATTTAAATAAATAAATAAAAATAAATAAATAAATTTACATATTATTTTACGCAAATTTTGTTGCCAACAAATTACAATCTGAAAAAGACAAAATGTTGAATAAACATTGTTTTTTATTATGTTTTAATTTCTATTAGATCACAAAAACACAAATGTTGAAAAAATTCTACGAGCGTGATTCGAGCCCGCACCCCATGACATGCCGGTGCACTACTAACTATGCTATCATGGCTCAATCCAACTCGCCGAAATTAATCAACACTATTTACCTACTCTTACTCAGTAAGCAAAAAATGCCCTATTCCCAATGTCGACAACAACAAGACTACTAAAGATCTTAACCCTTTATTGGTCGCCTGGGGCGTCACACACCCCAACGCATGTTTGCATGCTCATAACATCTTAAAAAATTAATTTAGCGCGCTATTTTTCCAGTTAGCTTCATAAACGCGTGTAACAATCATTATTAAGTCGCGAACAGCGCTCAGTTATATGTCCGATAACCAAGGACAGAAAAACAATTAAGGGTTAATACAGTTGTTTAGCTGGATTGACAGATGTGAATACGAAAATGGTTCTACGACGAATCGGGCTACAGTGGTTTGCAAAGAAACTAAGTACGTCGCTTAGCTACATCGCACAGCTCTGGTAGCAACACAGCCTTACTGTTGAAACTATAAAGAGTGTTTCTATAATAATAATAATTTCTTTATTGACTTAAAAGTTATTAACAAATTCTTATGAAGACTCTGACACCCAAACTATGCTAAAAAATTAAATTAAAGGCTATAAAATTAGATATCAAATAAAGAATTTTATCGAAAGTTTTCAAACTTAAAGAAAATATAGAGATCTAATAATTTAGGAGAACCAATTTTAAATGAAAGAAATTTAAGATCTACTGTTTGAATAAACATTGTTTTTTATTATGTTTTAATCTCTACTAGATCACAAAAACACAAATGTTGAAAAAAAATCCACGAGCAGGATTTGAACCTGCACCCTTCTGAAATACCGTGTCAGATGCTCTCCCAATTATCTATCTCCTAATTAGCTATCGTGGTTCTAACCAGCCCGCCGAAATTATTCAACACTATTTTACTTTTTAACTTTGAAAGCCAAAGGCGCCCATTCAATGTCTCTATTAGATCTCTGAATTTTTTATAAGCTTAAATTTAAATTAGCTAATTGTTTGAAAATAATTGAAATTTACATGACATACCACATTTAATAAAATAAAATAATTTATTAGGACACAACTACTTAGCACACTTATTCAAATAGGAAAAAACTAACAAATGTGTCACGAAAACCGACTCCACTCAGGCATTATACATTTTTCCTTTCAATTCATACCAAAATATATAAAATATCTTAATGAAACTTCATGAATCACTCACCATTCCTCAACTTATTGACGTCCAGACCCAGTTGCTCCAACCTTAGCAGTTCATCCTCATTATTTAGACTATGTTCCACTGTCAGCTGTATAACCCTTAGCACTGAGTTGTCATCCGTCCTGCATAACAAAGCCCTCGCTTCCCCCACATTAGCTATGAACAGCTTGCCGTTGTGCACAAGTGCTATGACGACGGTGGCGCCCCCAGAGAGGTGCTGATCGATCTCCTTAAGGCGAGCTATTAAGTGATCATATTGGGACATCTGGGGATTCAAAGTTATGTCGTTATTTGTCATTACAGTTATTTTTTACTTTAATTAAAGAGATTACAAGATAAAATTTAGCTAGAAAAAAAAACAACCAGTCTAAGGAGCTTTAGTAACCACATATTATTATAGCATTGTAAATGCAAAAATTATAATAATAAAAATATAAAAGATATTATTTATTAAAAAGACAGAGCTTTTTTAGTAACAGGGTGATTGAGGCTTGGAATATACTACCCGAGTGTTATATCAGCGGAAAATAATGATTAATAAAAAAATATATAAAAATTATATTCATCTCTAGAACATAATTTTTGAAAAAATATAAAAATTTAAATGAAGATTTGTAGAGCAGGATACAGGCAAACATCAGTTGCTTCAACTGTTTGCCTGAGTGACATATAAAAATAATAAAGCTACTTTTACAGGATAATAAAATTCTAATAACAACTAATAAGAAACTATACCAACCTGTGATTCCGTTATTGTCTGTGGGAGTTGATATTGTAAACTTGTTCTTTCAGCAATGAGGCAATCATAGTTCTCTATGTAGGCCTTTTCCACAGATACAAAAGCATTCCTGGAACATTAGTTAGTATTATTCATATTAATCCCACTAAGCAAGCATGGTGGGTTAAAGACTCCTTGTGTTTAATCTTCCTTTATGCGGATAGGCCTGTGGCTAGCAGTGAGACGATTATAGGCTGTATAGTATGTATGTGTCCTAAATTTTTTACTTAAAAGGAATTAATTATAACAATCTTGATATAAACTTGGGAATATATCAACTGCCTTTAGTAAATAGGAAACCAGGGCATCATATCAGTAACTCAATAAGAGAAAGATCTGCCCGGGGCTTGATAACCCAACATGAAGGGTATAGTAGGTTTCAGTTTATAAGTGCTTACTAGTAAAAGAGATTTTAAAAAGCCAGAAAGTCACAATCTCACCGTAGATGATGGCAGACTCATACAAATTACCTTAATCTATCCCGTATTTCTTCATCTGTGTTATTGGCTGAGGGTGACGGGAACAAGATTTCTGCAGCCATTCGTTGCATGATAAACCTCGCAGCTTCCAAGCCATTGTGTGGTTCGAATACACCGTACAAGCAACTGAAACGTTATAGATAACATTTATTAAGTAATTTAAAAACACACCTCTAAAGGTGGTAAGGTAACATAAGAATTTACTGGTAATAATACAATGTAATTATTACATTAGGTTATAATTATTGATAGCTGTAATAAATGATTTTTATTTTTAATGGTTGTCTTTTTCTGTCTCATAAGGAGGAGCAAAATGCTAAAAGTGCTTGGTTTGCAATTCCTGAATTTAAGCAACTTTTGTAAAGGCCGGTCCTCATATGGGTGACCAAAAATGTATCATCTCTTCTTCTTCCTGCTTCGGAAGGCAGGTAATGCTATTGATCCCTGCTGTATTAGGTGTCCTGGCCCACTCGGTGTGTCATGAGTGACCCATTCTTACTCTGGTGTTTCCGTCCATAGAAAAGGCTTGTGCTTCAGCAATGGGGAAATATGATAATAATAAAGTATAGCAATAACTCATCATCATCATCATCATCATCAGCTCATTTTATGTTCCCTCAGGCTCAGTGCAGATTGGTGGGTGTTAACGAACCACAGAGGAGTTCAAGATGATAAATTCTTGGTCACCCGATGACCGGCCTTTGCGAAAGCTGCTTACTTCAGCAAATGCAGACAGAGAGCGTAAATCACTGCGCCATTGAGCTTAACCACTGCGCCAACGAGCGCAATAACAGCAGCTATAACTCCTATTCTATTGTAAACCACAGGCCCTTACATGCAGATTAGGTAAGTATGTATCAGCAATAAGTAAGTTCTTAGTTTATGTAATACATAATGCATACCTACATACTCTCACGTCTTCTCCCAAAAAGGAGAAGACAGAGCAACAAAATCACAATTTTTTTATAAACACGTCGTTAGTGACCTCGGCGCTACATTTAGCATAATCAAAGTACGTCTTTGAGGTGAACATCATCAGTGATAGGTTGCCAGCCGATCGCCTGACGTGCGAGCATCTTAAAACCCTTGTTCCTTAGTTGGCTCTTCTTACGATATGCACGGAAAATAGCAGCTGATACATTATTTTCAGGTCCCAAACCAGCATGAGGTTTATGTAATACTTACGAATTATCCTCCAGACGGCAGTGAAAACATAGATAGTCGTCAGTGTTGTTGCTATTTCCACCAAGACGGGAGAAATACGAAGCGACACAGGTGTTCCTACACTTTGGCAGGTCGTCCGTCCACGGTCTAGCAATCATCTTTTACGATACGTAAATAAGCAAGTAAGTCTCAATTGTTGCTGTAAGGTTGAAATATGATACCTCTGAATGAAAATATTTACCTACATAAACGAAAAAAAAAATTAAAATAAAAATCTTTTTTTTAAATTGTTTAACGGCTTTGGATGAAATTTATCAAGCCTATTCATTCGTTCAATCTTTATATTAATAATACATAAATAAACAAAATATATTGATGATGATGAATGATAATAGAAATGGGAAGTGAGAGATGATATAACCCCCCAACCCCTCGAGTATCTCAGTAAAGATGTGGAGCTTTACTAAGTCTTCCTTCACGCAGACTTCTTATGAGAATTTGAAAAGTAACGTTGCACTGTTTTGTTTCATTTGCCAACACTCATGCATACTCACGAACACTTAATGGTTAATAATCCACCATTATTTCACATTAATATTCGACATAACACAAATATTAGACAATAAAACAAAACCGCAGATGACTCTTCACTTTCCCGCCAAGTCTCAATAAAGATCTTTTTTTTTTGTATTGTCTTACGGCTCCGGATGAATCCATCAAACCTATTCGTTCGTTCTATCTTCTTATGTAATACATAAATAAACAATATTGATGATGATGATGAATGATAATAGAAATGGGAAGTAAAAATGAGTACCTCGAGTACCCAAACCCTCGAGTATTTCAGTAAAGATGTGGGGCTTTACTAAGTCCTCACGCAGACTTCTTGAGAGAATTTGAAAAGTGCTGTTGCACTGTTTTGTTTCATTTGCCAACACTCATGCACACTCACGAACACTTAATGTTAATAATCCACCATTATTTCACATTAATATTCGACTTATCACAAATTTTAGAAAATAAAATAAAACCGCAGACATGACTCTTTACTTTCCCGCCAAGAAGTCCAATAAAGATCTAACATTGACATTGATTGACAGACAGGTGGTGGATGGATAGATAGAATATTGTTTTTATTGCGTTTTGTTACTGTGTTTCGTTACGTGTTGTTACAGTTTCTAGCAAATTCAGATTATGACAAAAGTTTATGTTGAACATATGTTCTAAGATTGAGGAGCTCGATAGCGCAGTGGTTAACGCGCCCGGTCTGCGAGTGCTGAGGTTAAGTAACTTACGCAAGGGCCGGTCATCGGATGGGTGACCAAAAATTTATCATCTCGAGCAGCTCCTCCGTGCTTCGGAAGCCGTTGGTCCCGGCTGCATTAGCAGTCGTTAACAACCACCAATCCGCACCGGGCCCGCGTGGTGGTTTATGGCCCTTCCTCCCTTTCCATCCATAGGGAAGGCTCGTGCCCCAGCAGTGGGGACATAAAATGAGCTGATGATGATGATTATGATCTAAGATTTGTGTTTTTAGAAATTTGTTGTAAAACCTTATACTTTACCGATACGTTATCTTTCATATTGCCAATTAAAAATGTCTAATAAACTGTAATCTTTGTTGTGGTTAACCAACTCGTGTTTTATTTCTAGTCACACGGTTATTATATAGTTAGGTATGATTCATAAATGATACAGCTATATAGTAGGTACTTAATTTAAATTTTTCACTTTGTCATGATTTTTAGATCTAACCAGTCAACTACCCAATTACAATAGCAGCTAGGTACTCTCTTCGTTGGTGACATTGGATAACTTATACCTACTACGAGTAGGTAGGTATCTAGTATAAGTAATATTGTTTTAACTAAGTCTGCCAACTGCCAAGGTAGTTATCTACCATCACGCCATCAATTTCAACCTCATTATTTGAAAATGTACTTTATTTGGTTTTTTTTTTAGTTTTACGTGATACTGCCAATTGCTATTGCCTTTACAGCGGCGCCGTCCCCGGAAAAATATCCGGGGACGGCCGGCGAAGGGGAAACAATATCATCATAGGATTTCCAGAGTGGATAGCATCACGCAATGCGCAAGCGTGAGTGCTCCCATCCCCTTTTAGATGCTGTGGATCGGATTAAAAACGGAACAACCCGGGGGGAGGGGGTGCCTTTAAAGGCTTGGCCTTGGGTTGTGTGTTGTGTTCGGGGGGCGTGCGTTCCGGTAGCCTTCAAGGCCCTTTTAAAGGCCAAAGGCGAACCCCAGAGGTTTTTACCGGTTGTCCCTTTCTTCTCCGAATATCGATCGTCCGAAAATCAAAATCCCTAACGCGTTTGCTATAATCATCACTATTCATAATGTTCGCGTATACTAAATTTTATATTACCTAATCGTCTTTAATTCTAATGCTTTTGTGTCATAATATCGGGTGCTATAATAATTAGATATCCTAATTTTTCTTGCTATAAAGTCACATGTCCTAAGTTTTATATTGTATAATGTATGTTAGTCCGAATGGTGGTTTATAATAATATTGTTAGTCCTAAAACATATGTTTAAAAGTAGGTTTATCTTGCTATGTTATCATTATATAGTTTAATTATTATAAGACTTATTACCAAGAAAAACATTTTATCTAGAGACAGTTTCAATTTCATTTGGAATAATTTCATTGCGCGCTTAATGTAATTTCTTTAGTAGTTTTTTACCATAGATTGAATTAAAATGTTGTCTTATAAAGCTAAACAACTGTTGTGTTTCAAAATTCAGTGACAGAAATATATTGTTGCAAAACCGACTCCACGTAGTCTTGTCTGCCCTACCCCTAGAGTGTAATTTAAGCCCGCGTAGGCGCGGAGGGGCGAGGCGGCCCGCGCGTTGAGGAGCAGGTGGTTTTGACGACCACGCAAGCTACGGTGGTGGGCGAAAACCATCTGCGACGATAAGCTCGCGTGGGACCGCCGGAGCCCCGCAGCGCCGGAGCCGTGACAGAAGCCATGCATGCTGCATGCTTGCTTGCAGTTTCTAAATGTATGCATACATATATATAGGCATAGGTTAGGTAGGTTAGGTTAATATGTTATGCATAGGTATGCATAACATATTATAGGTATTTAGGGATTTGGATTTTAGGACAAGTGATATTATGAGACATTAAGTTAAGGCTACTTATCATTCGGACACATGATGATTATGTAACAAAACATTATGACACGTTAGATTATGGATAAAAAATTTATGTGACAAAATAATGGTCGGTCGGTCGGATCCACGGAATCTGAGCAGATTTTCCCCTGGGTCAAAAAAAAAACCTTGGATTGTGACCGGTCACAGATCCAGAGGTCCCGGGTTTGATTCCCAGGAGAAGAGGGTGTTTGTCCGCCTGGCTAGCGTTTGTAACAAAGTTGACAAGTTTCCATTCAATTATTTTCATAGTACTCCGACAAAAAATACCCTATGTTATTTAAGCTTCAAATAGTATAGTAGAAATATGACCTCTATGACCTTATGAGAACAATAGGCAATAATAGCTACAAATGCATTATTATAACAAAGAGATTTAGTAGTTAAATGTCTTTGCATTAAAAGTACATTAAACTGATATATTATGATATGATAGATCATTTATTTTCGAGGACATTTATACAAATGTAGATGTGTACGTATCTATCATTAGTCGCTATTTTAACCTTTATTGTGGGCTAATACAAAGGTCAATTATGTTTAAACTAAGCTAAATGAATAGTTTGGTACCATGTCATAATATCATCACATTAGAAGTGGCCACGCCTCGCCTGCTCAATTCATTACCTACTTGCTTTGACAAAGTATTAAAGTATTTAGCTAATTTTGTTACTGGCTGTACTGAAGTGGTCATCGACTTGACATATGCTGACTGGTATAGTCTTGGATCCTGGTACAATATTTCCCACGCCTATAGTATTGTGGCGTTGTCGGTTGCCGTCACACGCACCAATTCATAAAAAAATATGGCAGGTCAAAGAGATTGTGAAGAGCTTGATGGCGCAGTGGTTAACGCGCCCGATCTGCGAGTGCTGTGGCTAAGCAACTTTCGCAAAGGCCAGTCATCGGATGGTGACCAAAAATGTATAATTTCGAGCTTCTCCGTGCTTCGGAAGGCACGTTGAGCCGTTGGTCTTGGGTGCATTAGCAGTCGTTAACAACCACCAATTGAACTGGGCCTGCGTGGTGGTTTATGGCCCGTTCTCCCTATCCATCCATAGGGAAGGCTCGTGCCCCAGCAGTGGGGACATAAAATGAGCTGATGATGATGATGATGATGATCTAAACTGTAAATTCAGGGGGCATTTTTTTTTGAGTTCGCCACTGTTATTCTTAACTACAAAATCATTGCAGCTTTGGGAGAATACCATTTTCCCATTATAATTTATTCTTTACACAAAAATCCAAATAAATGGTGGACTTAATGCCAAATAGCATAGGGCTAGACAGATTCTAATTAAAATAGTCCAGTTAAATAGTTTTTTTTAGTTATCCTATTGGAACAGGTTTACAGCATCATCATTTCAGCCAAAAGACGTCCACTGCTGGGCCTAGGCCTCCCCCCAAACATCTCCTCATAGAAATGTAATTGAAATAATGAATTAGAAAATTAATATTTAAAAAAATATATATTTATTAGGCAATCCAACTAAAGTAAATGACTTCTTCACAGCAGTAGGACAACAGCTGATATGTAGAATGAACTACAAAATCCTTTTTAGAAACGGCAATATACCATGTGGTACTTTTTACATACATTTTGCAGGTATCAATGCAATTATTCCAGAATAAAGGTCTCATCAAACTGATGCTCTCTTCAGACTTAAACATATGAGACATTAAGGCCCATTTTCACCATTGACCCCTAAGCCATGTTAGGCGAGTTGTTGGAGCAAAACCGTCACCTAAAATGGCTTAGGGGTCACATAACACTTAGGGGTCAATGGTGAAAATGGGCATTATTCTTTTTAACAACGTTTATCATCAGTCCACTTTTCTACAGGGCAGATAGAGACAACAATCATATGATTTGAGGTTAAGCAGATAAGTAATTAATAAAGGATGACTAATAGCAATTTGAATGATACACAATTTCCCAGATCAAAGTTTTAATGACTCAAAACTCCAATCAGTTTACAGTTTTTTGCAATTTTTATGTTTTTATTATACAATGTTAGCTCTGATAACCTAAGAGCTATCTGTGACTATACTTTCTTTAAACCTATTTATTTTTTAAAATGAGAACGCTATTTCTTAAGATCGGACATTATGAACCAACAACTTTAGAAAATACCATTATTTAAAAATATTACAAGGTGATTGGGACACCTTCATTTACTATACATATACAATAGCTATTTTGCAGTGCAATGACCAAAATAATATATATAAGTAATAGAATTTTTTATATAATTATGGCTGTTTACCAATATCTCAACAATTCTTAAGGTTTATCATGGAGAATATTAACATATTTCTCACTTTTAAGGTATATTAAAATACTAAGTTAGTGCACGGCAAAGGAGACAGAAGCTTTTTAGAGTCGAGATGGTATGGTTGAGGATTTCCAAAGTCACAAGATATTAATCCAAAACTTAAAAAAAACAGTGTTCCTACAGTTACAATCACAGAACACATACACAATGATATTACAATAAATGCAAAACATAATTCGAAATACATTCATTGAGGAACATAGAAACTGTTCAAACTAAAAATATAGACCGTTTATAATACACGTCAAATGGCTTTGGAAACCCCAGCATTTGTATCACTTCATCGGGTGAGCAAAATTAAAAACTAGACCAATCTGGTGCGGACATGTTACTTAGTCGGTTTTCTTGTCAGCGGCTTTGGTTTCTGTCTCTTTTTTTTCCTGTTTCTTTTCTTCCTTAACCTCCTCTTTCTTCTCTTCCTTCTTTTCTAATTCGTCTTTCTTTTCTTCAATTACTACCTCCTTGGCCTCTTGTTTGGAAGCCTCATCGAAATTACCAACTAGGTTAGGTACCTCGTCATCCTCGTCAATCGGTTTCGGCGCGGCGACGCTCGATGCCAACCTCTTTAATTGGTTCAAACCTTCGGGCCCCAGTTGACTCAGGATGCCAGGAAGCATCTCTGCGATTTGCTTGTTCTCCCCATGGCCCGTGATAGCGAAAGTATTCGCCGCAAGCGAAGCCTGTGCTTTTGGGTTATTGAAATGTATCACTGTGCCGTCATCCTTTATCATATTAACCTCTTCGATACCGGGGATAGTATTTACTGACAGCTTTTTCAACGATGATTGCAGTTTCTTGTCGTCTGTGGCTGCAGTCGCGTGCACAACCTTCTTCTTGCGCCGTGGTGTGCCTTTGCCCCCAATGCGCACTTGTGATTGCAACTTCTTCAGCTTTTCCGTGTTCATTTTGATATACTAACACGGCGTACCTGTCGAGAAAAACGCGTCGTACTATTTAGTGATGTTTGTTTGTTGATTGCAATCGCGAGCACACTACTTTTCCATGTAAATTGTACGTACGCACGTGTTTTGAACACCGGCAAGTTATAAAGGGAAAATGGTGGATTTGCGACAAGTTATTTCTGAATTTAGTTTTCTTTATGTTACCAGCACTGAGAGATGCGTTTCGTTATTTCTTTAGATAAAAATTACACTTTAGACTTATAATTTTAAAGTACGTTTATAAAAATAAATATATTAAAATTTTAAATATTCATATTTTTAAAATTTTGATTATTTTAAAGAACTCGTAAGATAAAGTACTGTAAAATAACTTATTTTCAAAAATATTTCTTGTAATGTATATAATGGAACGAAACGAATCATGACTGAAATGTATCAGTGTTGTCAGTGTTAAAAAATGTCTTCTTACAACTGTCAGTGTCAACTAATTTGAAAGCAGGGAAAAGCAGCATGACAGTGACATCTAGCGAGTAATATTCGCAATTGGTTGAGGTTGCTTTGGATAATTAATTACATCTTTCAGCCCTAGGTGGCGCTACTTGTCTTAAAATAAGAACTATTAGCATTATAAAGACCAAAGTTTTAATTTCATACTGCACTGGATTTTATTTCAGATGAATAGAGGGAATGAAGATGTTTGCCTAGTAATGGGAAAGCAATTAATAATAATTTGAAAAATCGAATCGAAATCGCGTTGTAAAAGTTGTTTCATTTCAATGTGTAGTGTTCGCGTAAACTTAAAGTAATAGTGGTAGTGGCACAGTATTAGACAACAGTATTCGTCATTACATTAGAATTTCAATTGTTGTTAAAGTCTAGATTCAGTTACTGACCCTTATGTTTAATGACGAATGAAGGAAAAATTGTGTGTAAGTAAGTAGGTCCTTATGTTGATTACTGGTTCCTGTCGAACACTATGCCTTACCTAACACCTTTTTACACTTACCTATTAACCGCCTCTGGGGTCTAACTTTATGATAAAATCAGGTCACTAGGTATGAGACATGACAGTGGTTTTTCGACGAGTGTGATTTTTACTTGCCATTTGATCAAGATATCGAAAATGTAAACTTGTATATGGCAACATTTTTACTCTCCTTGTTTGTCAACAGGAGGCACTGCTTCAATGCCTCACCTAATATTCTCGTTATCCTGATCGAATGGCAAATAAAACTAAACTAACTAACTACACTAGGCACCCAGTGAACATAATTCGTGTATCTAAAGGGGAATCTGCATTTAGATTCTAATTTCGTATTCTGTTTATTATACACGGCATACCATTGCAAGGTTAATAGGTTCGCGTTCGACGTGAGCTCAATACTAAATAATCAATATTTTTATTGAAAAACCATTGCCCGCAGATAACTAGCTATAGGACGGTAGAAAAAGATTTAGATTGTTTTAGTTATTTGGGCACGCAATTAGAGACAAAGAATTCTTCGATATGGTGGGATGAGGACAAAGAGTTCTTCAGAGCACTCGCCATGGTATAACCGGTCGAAGACGCTGAGTGACGCTATATCTCTCGCAATTGCAGGTTACCCCCACGATCCAGCCAACCCGAGCCGAGGTCCGAGCCTTTAGAGGCGCCCTCGGGTTGTTCTGCTTCCCGATCCGATCCGAACCCCTCGGAGAATCTAGTAGGGCACGGGGACACACATTAGTGCATGATGCCAATCCTTTCCAGAGGCAAGAAAAATCTCTAAAAAAAATCAATTGCAGGGACCGAGAGTATTGTCACAAAATATCTCCGTGAGAGGTCTATGTGTGCGTTGCTCGAGCCTAATTTTGTGGTTTTATTGACGTTTTAATTAGTACAGGAGGGTAACCACGAGCTGTTATAGCAGTAATATGGCAGTTGTGAAAACGAGACGCGTGTAGCGGCGAATATACTCGCGTCTCTTTTCCACAACTGCAATAATACTTACTTCTTTATGAGCTCATAGTCAGGGGGCTGACCTGCATTTTAAATCTTTCAAATCTCCCCTCATGAACAATCCACTACGCTGGCACAATGCCGGTTGTATTTTATTTACTATTTTATTTTATTACTTACATTATTTATATTTGTCGTCCTTGTTAGCCTCACAAACTGTTGTATTTATTTATTACTATTTTTTTTTTACTTTTTATTGTGTATTATTGTTTAAGTTTTGCTTTTGTTTTTTTAATTATTGTATTCTTTTATTCATTTTGTTGTTGAGGTAATGTCTGATTGTAGAGGTAATAGTGTGTCTTTCTTCATATTTTCTGTGTATCCGGAATGTGTATAAAAACAAAATAATACTTACCTATTTATCACGTTGTAGATCATACTGTCATACACAATCGGCAGCCACTTATTTTAGAAATGAATACAAAAATAAACAATCATCAACCGTGTTATCAGGCCAATAAATATTTATCTGCATTTACCAAATGGACTACAAAATGGCCGCCTATAAACCTGTCAACGGCGGATCTTTTCGCGCCATTCTTTGAGGCCGCATGACAGCTATTTATAATTTTCCGAGCGCATCAGCTAAGTTTCGCTAAAACATTGAGCGCGCACTTAGTAATAGGTGTTGACGGGTAGAACGCTCGTGTGGAAAAGTGTTAGTTAGTATTGAAAGAGTAAAAAAATACATATGTAAGTAGATATAGGCCCGGTTAGTTAGTTTAGTAACACACAATGCACGGCAAATACATCAAAAAACATTAAAATTAAGTTAAAATTTAAAAAAAACAAGTGTAAGGTCCTGAAGACTTTAGTTCACTTCTTTGACCCATTATTTCCAAAACCGAAACCGAAACACAACGGCAGAAATAAGTATCAGGTTGCGCCATTTCATTTTCATCACATGACATTTTGACTAATTGCAGAATCCAATCGAAGTTCTTTTGCTTTGGGATAAACAAAAACTAATCTCTGTCACACACGTTTGGACTTTTCAGTAATGATTTTCACATGATGCAGGTTACAGAGGCATGACGGAGACGGCTGTTTCTACAGTTGCACGACCTATCCTAGCCTAGCTAGGGGTTAGAGTCACCACCTTCCTCACACTCCTCGGGACACAACCCTGCTATACACGACTTTAAAATTGATACTGACACCCCACTTACCAACTGCAGGTTACAAAGTAGATGTCAGACAATCTTGCTCAAGTAAAACTCGCTTAAACGTCATAACGCTAGATCAGGACGCACCGAATAGCATTCTTCATCCGGAACTCCTAAGACTAGTGTCTCAACACATGACTAGTGTTGCGATAGTCTCCAAGGCGTAGAGGATACCTTTCCACATCCGGGAGGTAAAGCGCTCTGATGAGAAGTGCCCTCTAGGCCCACCGCGGCGGCCCGTGGAAGACTTTTCGAGTACTGTCTGTTTTGTCTGAGTGGTAGAGCCACGCTGCGTTGCAGCACGAAATGGGCCGGCTCGCCCGGCGTAATACCACCCTCTCACAGAATATCGACGTGAAACAATGGCACTCGTTGCTGTTGTGTTTCGTCCGGTGAGTGAAAGTACCGGAGGCCCACCTCTCACTCCTCCCAATTTCTACTTCCTCCTCAAGATCCAACTCCTTCCTCAAGGTCAGCAACGCATCTGCGATTAGTTTGGTTTTGCGGGTGTCCATGGGCGGCGGTGATTACTCTACCTACCAATTTTAATAATTGTCAACTTTAATGGTTTTTCTGTTTTTCATCCACAAAGGTTCAATACTATGATGTCATTATGCTTAAGTACTGGCTTCAAAAACGTCAAGACGGTAAAAATATTATGTTGTCAATTTCAAATCTTATAATCTATTATAGATATTGATATTCTGCAATTGTTTCGTGTTTTTTCTATTTGTTTTTCCAAAATAACTATGTTTTTTTAACTCAGATATGATGTTATGCGTAGGCCATGAAGATAGCAATTTAAATCGTGCTCGCGAACTATATCGGCAACGATTAATCGACGGAAGACCACCCGCTGAACAGCGACGGCTACCTTCGCACCAGTGTTTTCTCAACATGTCAAGACTCCTACATTCCATAGTCTCCTTTCATTGGTCTACCTACTGGAAGTGTACGTCCAAGCTCAGTCGATGCCAGGCAGGCTGAATTAGTGTTAGAGCATTTTGAAGAAGAGCCAACCACGAGTACGAGACGAGCCGGAGCAAGATTCGGTATGAACCATGTTGCAATTTGGCGAATTCTTCGTGACGACAACCGTCACCCCTATCACTATCGCCGTACACAGGAGCTGATACCCTCCGATCATGTACCCAGGAGGAACTTCTGCGAGTGGTACCTCAGGCAGGTAGAGGAGAACCCTAATTTCGTAAACTATGTTATTTGGACGGATGAGGCAACATTCACGAGGTCAGGACTTTCAAATGTGCATAACGATCACGTTTGGGCTCGCGAGAATCCACACGCTTCACGGCAGGGCAGATTCCAACACCAGTGGCGGCTGAATGTGTAGGCTGGCATTTATGACGGGCATATCCCGTCATTGTGCCATCACGTCTGAACGGTGGCCTATTGTTTTTACAAACGGAATTCGAAGAGACGATTGAAGACTTTCCTGTGGCCGGTAGGGATTACTTTGACAACCAAAGGAACATGGTGCTTCAGCGCGATGGAGCTCCGGCTCATTTTGCTCGCGACGTGCGAGAGTATCTCAACGTTCGCTTTCCGCGAAGATGAATCGGCCGTGAAGGACAGCTCGTACTCCGGACCACACCCTTGGACTTCTTCTTAAGGGGTTATGTTAAGGACAGAGTCTATTTCTCCGACTGCCCAACGGTTTTCGAGATGGAGCAGCGTGTAAGATCGATGTTCGCGTCAATAACACCGACGGTGGTGCGAAATGCCACACAAGCCATATCCCGACGAGCGAAGTTGTGCATTGAGCAAGGCGGAGCTCACTTTGAGCCGTTCCTGTGAATTTGACGTTCATTACGAAAAAGTAAGTGTGGTTAGTTTAGGTTTCTTCGTTAGGTTAGGTCTTTTAAAATCTTTCAAAACTCGACTTGTAATATCTAATCGAATTCTGTACATTTTGTTAATATGTCTCTTTATAGTTTCATGAATTAGATAAAAATGTACATAAACATTCTGCGTAGTTTACTCTTTAATTTTACTGAAATAGGTTTTGCACATAAATGAAAAAAAAATAATGGTTTTATTTTTTTGGCGGTAAGTCATACAGTGATAGTACGGTTCTCAAATATTGTAAATGGACTTGTTATAAGGCACCATTTAACCCTCTTTCGGCTTTACGGGTATTTTTGTAACATCCTGTATATTTTAATCGCAAATGCAAGCGAGCGATATTTGAGCGATTTGTGTACCTAATACCAATTTATCAACCGCAATTGTACAATTAAAAGCTGGTTGCTTTTTTCGGTAATAAGACTGCGGGTGTCGAGTATCTAGTTTAGTGGGTCGGTCTCATCCTGTGAACAACCCCACACACCTCCCGGGTCCTAGCAATAATCCGGTCGAGAGGGTTCATATGCGAATTCTGCTCGTTAAAAAAAATACATAAGCATTAGAAAGCAGTGGAAAACGCCGCGCCGCATTAATACTAAATAATAATCCCTAACACTTTAGCACGCAAATGTACCTTCGACTAATAAATTAATGCACTCAATTTTAGGTTCCGCTATGTGTTTATTGCTTTTTTATAATCATATTTTAGTGCTGTAAGTTGATTTGGCGTTATATTGAATTGAAAGTGGGCTTGAGTAATGATTTGATGATATAAGCAGGGGTGTGCTTTTTCAGTGCGGATGCTTCTGATCACAGGGTCACAGGGTCTGATCACAGTTATTTATTTATCTATACATCACAATACAAAGGTAAGCTAGGAACAACAACCAACACGCTTGTACTATGGCAGGTTAAAAACTTTTTTGATTGTTTTCTAAAGTTTGACAAGCAAATGAATAAGAAAACAAACTGTGACCTGTTGTCGCCAGAGTTGCATCGTGGCGTCGACGCGCCGTTTACGTATCCGAACGCAACCTAGTAGCTCTATTTGTAATATTGTGTGTTCTATAGTGATAATTATTAATAGTTAATCCATGGGTGTACGTGAAAAGACGATGCGCGCCATTTCTGACTCACTTTTGTTCGGAAGGAGCTAGTGGTGAGATCTCTTGTGGTATTGCTGTAACAATCGTGAAAATTTATATTATGTACTATGGTAATATATATGATCGTTAGTTGTTATGTCAAGTTTTAGCGTTACTTTTATGACTGTAACATTATTGATTAAAGCCTTAAGATAAGATAGTTCAATTAAAAATAGTATGTAGTATATACTAATATTAAAAAGAGGAACGCATTGTATTATGTATGTAGGTATGTATGTTTTCAACGAATAAACTCAAAAACTACTGGACCGATTTAAAAAATTCTTTCACCATTAGAATTAGAATTAGCGCTGAGTAACATAGGCTATATTTAAAAAAAAGAAAAAGAAAAGTACACCCGTGCGAAGCCGGGGCGGGCCGCTAGTAGGTATTAAATAAAGATATGTGTTGGAAGCTTTAACTGGTGTTTTAATGTGTACTTTTATAGAACATGGTCCCTGCAAAGGATTCGAAACGTCAGGATAAATTAATATAAATCAAAAAACGCGACTAGATCCGTAAAATTTGAATCACTTTTTACACGACTGCCAAAAAAAAGAGTGTTATGTCTTCAGGGTTCATGTATGTATGTATTGATGTTTCTTTATTACACCATAACTTCTAAATGCCTGAACTGATTCAGGTATATGAGGTATCGTTACAATCCTTGCATCGTTCCGACTAACATGGGCTAGTAAACATTTGGAAATTCAACCCCTATGTGGGTAAAATAGGCGAAGAAATTTTGTATGATGAAAATTCGTCATTAGAACTTGATGTTTAGCATGATATCTGTAGAGGTTAACTTTTGTTTCTTCTTGTATAATAATTATATTAACTTTTCCTCGTTAGCTAACACTAAAAAGGTGGCACTATCTTGTATTAATATCACACTAATAATATTATAAATGCGAAAGTTTGTGTGTATGTGGGTATATTTGTTGCTTCTTCACGCTGCAACGGATGGATGGATTTGGATGAAATTCGGCATACAGATAGTTTATAACCCGATATTCCATAGGAACTGTCGAAGCGGTAAGAAGTCCGCCGGGTCAACTAGTAATTATTTAAGATCAAATTACATAATAAAACAATTCACTCAATAAACTTACACAAAATTAATATATAAAATGGTGTGTATTTGGGTATTGGGATTTTTTGTAGCCATACATGTCATTGGTACACAAACTACAAATATTTCGCACAAGTTTTACTCATCCTAAATCTGACACGCCTACTTTCTTTAAAATGCTTCGGCATATTCATTGTTGTATCTAAAGAAACGTATGCCAAAAGATTTTAGTACATTTAATATTAGAGATTTTAAAATTACTAATTTTAATTAATTATTAATTTTGTAGGTCAAAAAATATTCTGCGAAAACATCGGATAGGCGAAACAAAAATTTTGCGAAAGAAGTTTAGGCCATTGAGGGTTGGCCAAATGAAATTAGATCCATTGCTTTAATTAAGGCGATTCAAAGGGCTCCCGTTGAAACCCCGCTCGCGAAAATTTTCATATCTATACTAGTTAAGTAAGAAGGAAAATGAACAGTTTGCTTTTTTTCGTTTGAACGCATTAATCTCTAGAACTACCAGTCGGAAGTTATTACATCAAAGGTTTCAGGTATTTGGACAACCCTGATCTTTACTGTAATACTTCATCATAAAATTATAGTTAGCACCAACAAATGTACTCGACTCGATCGCGCTAAAGTGCTTCGTGAAAATCAATTTACTGTCTTGCTTTATAAAATATTATATTGGAAACGTGTAAGTATAATTATATAATTTTTTTAAATGGTAAGAGCTTTACTATTAACAAAACTAGCTGTCTACTCTCTTGCTAAAATCTTTTTAGAGACAATGCTTTTCCGAACCAGCATGTAGAATCATAATATTCTATGTATATAAATACTTGTATATCATCATCAGCTCATTTTATGTCCCACTGCTGGGGCGCAAGCCCTTCCTATGGAATGAAAACCACAGGGAGAACGGGCCATAAACCGCCACGCGTGCCTAGCACGGATCGGTGGTTGTTAAAGACTGGTAATGCAACCGGGGCCAACGTTTTACGTATACCATCCGAAGCACGCAGGAGCTCGAGATGATAGGTACATATTTAATTATTTAATCACTCATGAGATGACCGGCATATACGAAAGTTGCTCAACTTCCGCAATTAAGCTTCGAGCGCGTTTACCACTGTGCCGTCAAGATCCTCACTTAAAAGCGAGTCGAGGCAAAGGAGTGCAGATGAGGCAATGCGCTTAATTACATGTAGTAGGGTAATTTTTTTTTTATATGTTACGGGTAAGCACATAGCCTTGATCTCACCTGATGTAAAGTGATGATAAGGCCATTGATGGAAGCGCACTTCACCCGGGAACCTCAACTAGTGTGGCACTGGCTATCTTATCTCTAGCTGCCGGAATACAACAATGCTACAAACAATTGATGTTATGGCGATATTGAATAGGGTATTTGACTACAATGAAAATATAGATCAAACTGTTGTTAACTTAACAGTAAACATTTTTTTAAACCAATTCAGCCAGCATATAATTTTAAAATAAACATATGATTTTTATAAAAAAATAATTAATAAAATAATTAAATTTTTATGATTGGGATTTGGCTGCATCTGGAGTGACGTCACCCGCTTGTTTACAGTAAAAGTCACTCGAAGTTTTGTACGGTGTGATTTAAAAGTTTGTTTACAAGCAGGTGACGTCACGACGTCACGGTGACCTGCGTGCATCGTTTTGGCGGCTACTTTATTCATTTGAATTTTAAAGGCGATTTTCATTAAAAATAAAGAAATTCACAACGAATTAATCTAATTGTAAATATGTTACGCTATAATGACCTGCGAAAGATTGCTGGCAGATGCTGGATGCGTCAAGCTGAGGCTAGGGCGCTATGGCGCTCATTAGGGGAGGCCTATGTCCAGCAGTGGACTAAGATAGGCCGATGATGATGATGATGATGATAATGAACCATTAGACATATTTTTCTAAAACCTGTTAAATATCCTATTGTTGCGAAAGACTAAAGTCTTACTGCCGTACTCAGAGTTGTCACTTAAGTTTAATGACAATTAAATGCCTTTCCTTCTCTATTTAGCACTATACATAAGAAAGTGACAGCAAGAGACTTAATTGTCATTAAAACTTAATTGACGTCTCTGAGTACGGCAGTTAAAGTTAAAGTGGTTGTTCCCTATTTTTAATATTTAAAGGAAAAAAATGTCGTTCACTGGGCCTGTCGGACACTAATGCCAATACCTAGTAGAAAATAAAAAAAAGTTGCAGTACCTAAATACTTTTTGTTGTTTTTCCTTTAGTTTATGGCTTCGTGCGATTAGCACATTTAGCCAGTGTCAAAGTAATTTTTCTTACAAGTAATACATAAATATACAATATTTCCTTCCAGTATGATGATGATGAACGATAATAGAAATGATAAGTGAGAAATGTTATACCCCCCAACCCCTCGAGTATCTCAGTAAAGATGTGGGGCTTTACTAATTTTTCAGGCGGACTTCTTGAGAGAATTTGAAAAGTGAAGTTGTACTGTTTTGTTTCATATGCCAACACTCATGCGCACTTACGAACACTTAACGGTTAATAATCCACCATTATTTCACATTAATATTCGACATAACACAATTTTTATATAATAAAACAAAACCGCAGACATGACTCTTCACTTTCCCGCCAAGAAGTCCCACCTAAATATATTTTTTTCTTAAAATGGAAACGGCACCATGGCCAAGCCAAGTGTGCAACATGACAATCGTCGATTCTTTTTTTAAATATATCTCCCGGGCACAGATTAATCAGATCCGTTTCAAATAGTGTTGTGGGTCGGCTCTGTCGTTTAAACAATTAAATAGTGACGTTATCATTCTGTCAAAGCGTTTTAAAAAAAACACTGGCGTCTTCCCGGAATACAGTGCGTTTTAGAAATAGCTTCTCCAAACTGAGGGTGTTTTTGTGCCAAACTAACGAGGAAGGTGTGGGTCGTCTCCACTTTAATGGCGGTATTAACAGCTGATTTGATTATTTGTAGATTTTTTTTATAAATCTTTTTATTTGCCTTGGCTTTTATCTCCCCTTGCTGGTAAAAATAAAATAGATTCCCCCTATCTACTGATCCTAATAGGTAGGGTATGGCAGTTGAAACTACGGGTCCGGCTGTCTTTTCAAGGGTACCACGGGAGTTCCGGTTCTTCCGGTTTGACGTACTTAGTGCACGAATGGTCTTTCACTTTTATTACGCGAACCATTTGGAGCCACTTTTGACCCCCTCATAACTCAAAACTATTTCACATAAACATGTCAAATTTGGCTCATATATTGAGACTTGCGAGATACATACGTGTGCCAAATTTCATACAACATACCTCAAACGGTCATTTAAATATTAACGTCTAAAAATTTTCATTTTTATCTCTGATCTATAGATAGATCAAAACTCTATATAACCTAGTTCCAGGTGATCTAGAAAGTTTAAATTTGGCATCCAGATAGGTAGTTGGCCGAATACAAAGGAATAAATCTGAAACTAGTACAATTTAATCAATTTATTATATTTTTCAATTAATTGATTCTATTAGGAACACTTACTTGTGTTACGCCTGTAATGTAAGAATCAGCAATCAAAATTGATGACAGCCGGTCTTCATGTGGATTTTAAGGTCTTCTCATGAATATATAACGAGTGGAATACCACCCTTAATTTTTAATCCAAACGTATCAGTTTTAGTACTTATAACTGCTTATAACTAAGAGTATAGACGACTTTCGTATTTATTACGTTATTATTAACTGGGATTTAGTATTAATTATTATTTTAATAATCAGCCCACATCAATAGTGTAAGATCATTCCTTATAAATAATTAAATAATTTCTGTACAAAAAGTAATGATATCCCATCAAAAACATAAATGTGTAATGAGAGCCAAGTTCAATATTATGATATATGCGTTGGTTGTTGACTTCAACGACAAAAGATGTGAGATCTAAATGGGTGCCAAGTTCAATGATCAGCCCTGAAATGTATTTATAACAATAACATACAATATTTTATAACAACTTAAAATATAATTTCCTCTTAAAACTTAGCATAATATAATAAAGTCTAAGTAATAGTATACAAAGAAATGTAGTATGTAATATTATAGTAATAAGTAACTATAAGAAATGTAATAAATGTAAGAAATGTAAAATGTAAAAAAAAATAAAATAGAGAGCTCATAAAGCTCAAGATATTAAAATCCCAAAAAATAAGAAAAAAAGAAAGATAAAAAAGAAAATAAAGACCTGCCAAAAAGCGGGGAGCAGTGTAAATAAAAAAAAAAATAAAGCCTAAGGTCTGACTTGGCTAGTTCTCATATACGATTATACGATACTCTTTGTTCTGTGTTTTCTCATTGCACAATTACGTGTCTCAAAGTCTCCCAGTAACCTTTGTTCTTCTGCGGATCTCTAAATTTCTGATTCGATCACAGAGACATGACGAAGAGTTGTTTAGCTCAAGTGGCAGTGGGCAGGGCAAATAGCTCGCAGGACTGACGACAGTTCTTGAGTGGCGACCGCATACTGGAGCCGCATACCGCTGTGTGGGCAGGCTTCAACAAGGTGGACCGACGATCTGGCGAAGGTAAGGTCGCGGGAAGCCGCTGGATGCGAGCAGCACAAAACCGGTCGTTGTGGAGATCCTTGGGGGAGGCCTTTGTCCAGCAGTGGACGTCTTTTGGCTGTCACGATGATGATGATCTCTTCATGTAGTAGCTATTTACACGTTTCACCAGAATTAATATTTTACAGTACAGACGCCAGCACATCAACCTATCCAACACTGTCAAATTTCTTCAATACATTGACAACCACATGCCTTAATCATACAGTTCAAAGTCTATTGAGGAAATTTGACAGTTTGTGGTAGGTTGATGTGCAGGCGTGTGTACGTCTGTCGTGTGTCAACATATAAATGTATTTTTTTTTTCTTAAATCTAGGTTTTCTTTCATTAGTTGTTAAGTCTCATTCCCAGAGGCCTCGGGTTCCCAATAGGGAGTAAGCACTTACCACCATCTTATCTAAATATGTCGCCATAACGTCAATGTTAGTAGTATTGTTGTGTTCCAGCAGTTAGAGATAAGATAGCCAGTGTCTCAGTAGTTGAGGATTCTGGGTGAAGAGCGCTTCCACCTTCGTTCTTATCATCACTTCACATCAGGTGAGATGAAGGCATTGTGCTTACACGTAAGAATAAAAAAGCATCAAATATGTATAATACAAATTGGATATGTTATACTGATTATTAAGCCCCTAATATTTTATTAGCCGAATTGTATACGGCAAAATATGTTAAAATAAACACAGTTATTTCGCGGTGAATGCAAACAAAAGGCGTAAAGTGAATCGCAAATAAAACTTTGGGGGTTATCCCACCCGTTCCTGCGGATTCCTAACGGAATCGTGTGAGAAACACGTTTAGAGCCTCCGACTAAGGTGGTCTGCAGACAGAGCAACTTAAGTTGCAGAAACTATTAACTTAATTGAAGAAAGAATCAACTTTTAAAAAGTTTTAGTTTTAGGCCAGTTGCAGCAACAAAAATACCTAGTTTACGTTGGCCGCGATTCTAAATAAACTTCTCAAATCTATGGTCAACAGTCAGTGTTTGCCAGTTAGGGAAACCAGCAACTTGACACAACCAGTAGGCACAAAGACAGTTGCTAGTTGCGGCAATTTTAAACTGCTCTAACATCGAGTGTAGCAACTGAAAACGGTTTTCGATCATCGAAACTCGCAAATAGAGTTTTAAGGAAGTTTATACGGAAACTGCAAGTTGCGAGATGCCTGTTGCCGCAACACGGAGATCAAAGTTGCTCTGTCTGCGAAGCGCCTAAAGAACCTTCACACCGACCACGCATACCCGGCGCTCACTATTCGAGAAAAACGATCAAATAAAACGGCAGGCGAAGTGTGCTCAAACAAATTTCAATCTACACATCTATCGGTCCCGAAAACCTGAACAATTTACAAAAACAATCTGCCTAACCTTTTTTATATTAAACCGGCGGCTGTAGAGTTCTGCAATCGTACTTTTTACACCGACCTCTTTGGCGACAAAAGCTCTAGTAACACCGGTGTGCGGTTTGTTTTTATCTCGTCGCACAAAAATCTTTTGTGCCGCACAGCGATCCGCTGGGAGCGATTCGCGTTGAAGTGCCATGGAAAATATTAAGGCGTATTGTTTCCGAGCGGATTTAAGCACCCTCCCCGGCCCGTTTCCCATTGTTTGTGTTGTGCCATTGAATTCTCTGTTGTTGTTCGTAACCGAACGTGATATGATAACCAAGTAGCTGCCAATATGAAGGGACAATATAATTTTTATTTAATTAAAATTTACGGGAAACGCTTTAAGCATATATTTTTTATTACAGCCTTGTAATCAGGCAGTACTTTTTTAAACAGCCTCACTTTCTTTCTCGGCAATCTCATATCAGAATTCGGTTAAACAAGGTACCTACAACACATACTTTTTTCTTGTGCGGATGTGCATAGCAGATAATCCTATATCCCACCTCATGGTGTACATGACTGAAGGTGGAAGCACATTTCACTCTTAGGGCCTTTCTAAAAAACAGAATATAGGCTTGGAATAGATACTCCGTGTTTTGTTCCAGTCATGTAAACTTCATTTCAAATATTAGAGTTATCTAGCTCCCTTTATATATACTTAAATCCTACTAATATTATAAACGCGAAAGTTTGTAAGTACGGATGGATGTTTGTTACTCTTTCACGTAAAAACTACTGATTGGTTTTTATGAAACTTTCCTCATATACAGACCATGACCCAGACCAGCATATAGGATACTTTTTTTTATACCTTTTTTTTACTGTAGTCTTCGAGAACGAAGTCGCGGGCAACAACTAGTATTTCATAAATTACCTGCCTATTCATAGTGCTATTATGATTGGTTATGGAGTGAATCTGTATGCTTGTAAACAGAGTATGAACTTTGAATAGTTATAACTATTCAGTACTAAATATATGTAAAAGGGCGCTAGATATTTTTTTATGTCTTACGCGAAAGTGCTTGGCCATCATCTCAGTGATGATAAGGCCGAAATCGGAAGTGCACTTCACTCGTAGTCTTTAACTACTGAGATCGAATGCCTAAAGCACTTACCTTTTCTGATCTTCGGATAGTGTTATATTTTATAGTAGGTACTCCGTTTATAAATACTGGTGTTAATCTCAACAATACGTATGTATTTCTAATACCGCATCGAAACAAAACACGACTAACTAACTATGACACCGAAATTGACAGCTGTCACTCGCGGGTGGTCGTTCACAAAGGTCGCGATCCTGCTAATCCGACCTGTTTAGATAACTAATGAGGTGCCACGACCTCTAATAACATCTTGTAAACTGTCGTGAATTATGTCTCTTACTAATCTGTGCCGGCAAAAACTAGGAGATTATACGCTCTTAGAAGATATGCGCAGCGCACTAACGGATTTGCCACGTGTTTGCTTTTTTTTAGCTTCTCACGGTTTTTGTCAGCCAGTTATTTAAAATTAATACGTTAAACGGACCTTAACGCGCAATAACATAATTCATCCATGAAATTAAAATTTATAAAAACTGTTTATTAAAACTGAAAAATGCATTCATATGGACTTCTTGGCGTAAAAGAGAAGAACAAGAAATGCAGATTGTGTTTTATTTCTATAACTAATTGTTGATTAACCGTTAAGTGTTCGTGAACGTGTACAAGTGTTTGCAAATCGAACAAAACAGTGTAGAGTCACTTTTCTAATTCTTTCAAGAGGTCCATGAGAGAGATTCGCATCTTTATTAATATTGAAATGAAACAACTTTTACGGATCTACTCGCGTTTATTTTACACATTAGTTTTAATTAATGTTTATCCTGACGTTTCGAACCCTTTGCAGGGTCCGTGGTTACAGGGAGACATAAACCGTAAGGGAGAGTAAAATAAACGCGAGTAGATCCGTAAAAGTTGTTTCATTTGAATGTGTAGTGTTCGCGTAAACTTTAGAAAACAATATCTTTATTAATACTCAAGAGTATTTGGAGGAAGTATATTTTCTATTTTCAAAATTAGGGGGTTGTTTTTAAAAACGAGTATAATTCTCGTTTTTAACGACGCTTTAGGTTACTCCTAAGTCATATTAGGTAACAGTTGTCGGACTCATGCCTGATTTCACCATTGACTCCTAAGTTTTAGGTGACCCCTATGCCATGTTAGGTGACAGTTGTTGGAGCAAAACCTTCACCTAAAATAGCTTAGGGGTCACCTAAAACTTAGGGGTCAATGGTGAAAATAGGCATAAAACCGTCATTAAACATAACTAAAGGCTCATGGCTGAAGAGGAGCTCGATGGCGCAGTGGTAAGCGCCCGGTCTGCGAGTGCTGAGGCTAAACAACTTTCGGAAAGGCCGGTCATCGGATGTGTGATCAAAAATGTATCATCTCGAGCTCCTCCGTGCTTCGGAAGGCACGCGAAGCCGTTGGTCCCGGCTGCATTAGCAGTCGTTAATAACCATCAAACCGCACTGGGCCCGCGTGGTGGTTTACGGCCCGTTCTACCTATCCATCCATAGGGAAGGCTCGTGCCCCAGCAGTGGGGACATAAAATGAGCTGATGATGGCGATGATGATGAAGGGCTCATCATGGGCACAATCAATGGGAAAGCACGTAAAGCCGTTGGTCCCGGTTGCATTTGCAGTCGTAAACAACCACCAATTCGCAGTAGGCCCGCGTGGGGGTTTAAAGCCTATTCTCCCTCTCCATCTATATATATGGCTCGTGTCCCAACAGTGGGCCATAAAATGACCTGGTGATGGTGAAGAAGGGGTCATCGGAAAAAAACAAAAAGTAATTACATACATACCTATTCTCAAATCCTTCTCCCAAACGGGATAGACAGATCATCGACGTCACAATAACAGCTTCAGTTATCATTGACATGACGTCTTATTCACCACGCAAGGTTAAATCAATGTTGGTAGACGTATTTATGTCAATACCATAGTTTTGACACGAATTGCATGGTTTAAATACTTTAAAGATAGGATATGTTTTTACAAGCTTTTATTTAGTTACACCTGTCCCAATCCCAATGTTTGTGATTTTCTTCCGGTTCTTCCGACTTCCCGGTTACCGATTGAGCTGAAATTTTTTTCAGTTTGTCTTTAGTTTGCTTTCTAATTAATTAATTATCTTAATTAATGGCTTCGCGTTTAGCATTTAGCCAATTTTAAGTGTTTTTTTATTATAAGTAGTAAGGGTACAATTGTACGGTAGATAGAAAATAAAATGGAGTCTCACAACACGTGTTATTACGGGAAGAACTCGGGTGAAACTCTTTTTGCTTTCTAATAGTTTAAATTTGTGCGTGTAATGGCAACCTTTAGGTAAGTATGACAGCGTTTTAAAATGTAAACAATGTGTACCTATCTATTGTAAATGTGAACAGCGTTTGTTATGTTGGTTGTCCTTAAATAAATAATTAAAAAATCACCAATTTTGAGTATGCTCGGCATACTGACCCGACACTACTTTAACAAACAGATTAGGAAAAGATGTTGCCAAACTTATGGCTTATATCTATCTTTGCAGAAGATAGATATAAGAAGATAGATAGAAGAAGAAGAGTGAAAGGATGGGGTTGAACAAAAGATCCCGATGAGTCGAGCGCGAGAGAAACCTACTCTAAAAAGTAACTAAGCTTTAAAAAATAAGGTTGTTATAGCAACAACCTTTTCAGAGCCTAGCTTATACCATGGCCTCTTTCTTTGTGGATTTAGTTTTACAATAAAGTGTTTACAATGGCAGATGGAATTTTTATTTGTTTCCTCTCTAGCCCATTTTCACTTTACGGCCAACCGACGTATTGAATAGAATTGGCGGAGGGTTTGTTCCTATCGCGACCACAGAGGTGAACTTCAATTTTGTTTTTTTTCCTCATATTCAAAAAAATGCTTATGAAGTCTCATGGTAAGATGGTGCTTGTTCTGGGTTCGATTTTCAGCAGTGCTCAGTTTGGTTAATTTAACACTAACCAGGAGATAAGATGTTGGTATAGTCAAGAGCTTAAACATGTCTCTACGTTTTACCCTAATTCCATTCTACTAGGCTATTACTTTTTTTACATGTTAATGATCGTGGCTGTACCTAATAAAACCACAGAGTACCTACCGTTGTTGAACTTTGGCCTGCTCTTCATTTAGTAAAAAAACTCTTAAGGCGCTATTCAAAATATAGGCAGGCGGGCATTGATAATATAACTGACAGTACATAGAATTTTACAACTGTCACTGTGGTTAAGAGGCTATACCACTAGTCTCTGGCTCAGAGGTCCCGATTCAATTCCCAGCTGGGTCTCATTTGTACTAGTTGGTGGTACCCGGTGGTACTAATGTTGATGGTAACCCTTGTTTAAAGTCCTATTTACCTACCTATTTACCTAAGTCTTTTGTAGTAACAACATATGTTAACCATCATATAAACAAGCACGAGAAAGCGCAGTGTGGGCAGCAACCTGCAACAATGTGGACCGACGATCTGGTGAAGGTCGCGGGAAGCCGCTGGATGCGAGCAGCACAAAACCGGTCGTTGTGGAGATCCTTAGGGGAGGCCTTTGTCCAGCAGTGGACGACTTTTGGCTGAGATGATGATGATGACTAAACAAGCAACAACAGGAACGAACTAGAAGCCCCGAGCGGAACGCACCCGTGAGGACGAATCTATCGCTTAGGATTTATTATGTCGCTCCAAAATTGCCTCGCGACCAATAAACCAAGATTGGAAGTATCATGTTTCAAGTTGTTTATGGTCGCACGCTATGTTGTATCGGTCTCGCGGTGGCAATTGATGTTCTTTCACAATTATAGTTTTTCCTGTAATGTCGTAAAACATTTCGGGCGGCCATTTTAGGGTTAGACAGTGTTTTGTTTCATTTAACGCGCGCACGTCACTCGATCCTATATTGCTACCAAATATACGTATCGTGAGGAGCTCGATGGCGCAGTGGTTAACGCGCCCGGGTTGTGATTGCTAAGGTTAAACAACTTTTGCAAAGGCCGGTCATCGGGTGGGTGACCGAAAATGTATCATCTCGAGCTCCTCCGTGCTTCGGAAGGCACGTAAAGCAGTTGGTAACAACCACCGCACCGCACTGGGCCCGCGTTGTGGTTGTCCCGTTCTCCCTGTCCATCCATAGGGAAGGCTCGCGTCCCAGCAGTGGGGACATGAAATGAGCTGGTGATGATACGTATCATAGTGGCGGCAGCGTTCGTTACCAGTTTTTTTCGCCAAAAATTTATATAGAACTAACTGACCGGCGGACTTCGTACCGCTTTGACAGTTTCCATGACAACAAAACAAACAAATCATTCGTCCGCTTAAGAACACCCGTATCCCATGATGGACCCCTATAGAAGCGCCACCTACCTACCTACTACGGGTCCAATTGTAAATCTAAACCATTCTCGAATCCACTTGAACACACACAAAAAATTTCATCCAAATCGGTCCCGTCGTTTAGAAGGTGTTCAGTGACATACACACGCACAGAAGATTTATATATATAAAGATTTCATTTAAAATTTTACTAGATGACAGCTAGCAAGCAAGTGGTCTGTATATAATTGTTGTTAAAGACTGAAATCATTTGCAAACACATATTTTCAATAAAAACCGGCCAAGTGCGAGTCGGACTCGCGCCCGAATGGTTCCGTACCATCATCTATAAAAACGGCAAAAAAATCATGTCTGTTGTATGGGAGCCCCCTTAAATATTTATTTTGTTCTGTTTTTTAGTATTTGTTGTTATAGCGGCAACAGAAATACATCATCTGTAAAATTTTTAACTGTCTAACTATCACGGTTCATGAGATACAGCCTGGTGACAGATGGACATGACGGACGAACGGACAGCGGAGTCTTAGTAATAGGGTTCCCGTTTTACCCTTTGGGTACGGAACCCTAAAAACGATCGGATAAAGTTTGCGGGTAGCCGCTGGATGCGAGCAGGTCGTTGTGGAGATCCTTGGGGGAGGCCTTTGTCCAGATGGACGTCTTTTGGCTGAGATGATGATGGTGATGATGATGAAAAGATAAAATTTACGTTAATTGGTACCCTTCGAATGCTGGCTACATGTTCTTGAAAACAGAACTACAAGAACCGACTTCATTAATTAATTAATTAATTATCTTAAATAATGGCTTCGCGTTTAGCATTTAACCAATTTCAAGTATTTTTGTTATTAGTAGTACTTTATTATTAGTATTAGTGGTACAATTGTACGGTAGATAGAAATTAAAATTAAAATGGAGTCTCACAACACGTGTTATTACGAGAAGAGCTCGGGTGAAATCCGACTTCATTAATAGTACCTTATTTTAAGATTGTCGACTTACCGACGTATGTAACTGTAACAATAATAATAATAACCACCGGTAGCTTGGACCCTGGTCCCGATGCCGGAGGATCCCAATTTTTTTATATTTTTAAATGTTTTATTTATTTTGTTTAATATTTAAAAATGTAAATTTATATGAGAAAAAATAAATAAAAAAAATAATAATATAATAGTTTCAGCGAATGGTCTGCTAGCGAAGAGCCTCGACCAACATCTTAAGAGGCTCTCGCTTGATGGTTGGATCAAGGGTCAGATTCAGAAAGCAGTACTCCTTGACACGGCACGTATTGCCCGCTGCTGGCGGTACTCTAGAATTAGGTTTTTATAATGTTTTATTGTTTTTATATTAAAATATTGTAAAAATCTAGTTTTGAGAAAGAAAATAAATAAAGAGTATAATAAGAATAATCTTTATTGAATAACTTATTTTACAATGTATCCAGAATACTAAGCATACTATATAATGTCAAAAATACACAGGTGCCTGAACTAGGATCCAGGCAAACCTGGAAAACAGGATAGGTAGGAATATTTATAAAATACAGTGAAAAATTAAATGTCTACCCGACCCAGCCAGGAATCAAACCTGGGTCTTCCGCAATTCGGGCGGCTGCACGATCATTATGCTGCCGGGAAGGCTGACGTAAGCACTGAATTCTTTCACTGCTTTGATTTTTTGACTGCTTTTTAGCAGCATCAGTGCCATCTATCCAACGGTTGCAGATTCATCTTTACAGATGAAATAACACAAATGGATATGTTTAATTTTATGCCAAGACCCTGTACATTTACTAAAAAATGTTTAAATAATACATGAATTTAGTTAAAATAAGTAATGCTTCAATACGATTTATCGCTTTTATGTAAAAATGTAAAAAGAAGCCGAAAAACATCGTTGTTTCGACAGCTACTTGACATTGGCAGAATACCGCTGCCATCACGAAAGTTGATTTATTTTAGTGTTCCAGATAACTGTTACATGAAAACTATTGATTTATTTGAAAAAAATCATTTGGAATAAGCTTATTTCATACATTAGCTATCTTTCGGTATTGTGTACAAGGTGTTGGCATTTTCTCCATACAAAATTAAACAGCTCCTTTGATAACACAACGCTATAGTAAATTTTAGTTTTATTTTTAAGTGCTAATTGCTACACTTAAGCTGAATTTCTTGTGTAATTTATTAACTGTACAAAGGTAATAAAGAGTTGAATTTGACTTACTAGGGTTAGCGCTAGCACTAGCGCTCGCAAGGAACCTGTGATCGACCATTTTCTTTATATCAATAAAAATATCATCATCAGCAAAAATAGGGTCATCAGCAGATGTTTGAACAGTAACAATTAAACAGACCACCAGCTTCCAAGGTGTCATCCAGAAAAATTTCAATAAAATTCTATAATATTTTTTGGCGACGAATTGGGTGTCGAACACAGGGTTACTGTGTCGAACACTGTTGCCACTAAGCTCGGAGTAAGAAAAATTGTAGTAAAAGCTAATAAATAATTCGGTAGGTCCTAGGTACAGGCACAGATTACCTAATAGTTGTACAGGTACAGGTAAAAAATAAAATCGTTGGGCGCACGTAACCTGCGTAAATATGTAAATAGCATTTTTTAATTATGATACAGCTGTTGACGTCTTGATAGAAATTTCACACGCCCAACGATTCTACTTTTTACCTGTACCTGTACCTAGGACTTACCGAATTATTTTTTAGCTTTTACTACAATTTTCAATAAAACCGTTTAACAAAAAAATTTTTTTACTCATTTTTTTATTTTCAAATTTTGTGGTAATTATTTTTTAATTTTATTTTCATAAAGAACTAATCTAGCAAGCCCTTTCATTTGACACCCAGGAAGTACTGATAAAATATGTAATCCGCCATTGTGTAGCGGCAGCCATCTTGAATTTACAATGATACCGAATGTATTGAATTATATTGTCATCAGAACTAAAGGTGTGTAGCAAATTTCAGATCCATACATCAACAGGAAGGGGGTCAAATTACTAGATTTGACCCAACGTTACAGGGCATTAACACCTTATCAATATATTTAATTAGGTATAATAATAATGAAGGAAGAGGTTTTTACTGGTTGTATATCATCATCATCGTCATACCCCGTGTGGTGAGAATTGCACCACCCCCATCTCTTTCCGTAGGTGTCGTAGAAGGCGACCATGGGACCATTCCAGAGGATGGGCAGCAGCGTCTCTCTGTGATTATTCTCACCTTACTGCGATCGCCAACCCGCCTGCCAAGCGTGGCGATTATGGCAAATTCCCCTCAAAATGATTTGTCCTTGAGGGAGACCTTTGTCCGGCAGTGGACGTTTTTTTGGCTGAGATGAGATGAGATGAAATGATCATCGTCATCATCAGCTCATTTTGAAGTTTCAGGCTGATGGTGGAGCTGGTATTACTGTCTCAGCACTGTCCTAGTGGTTGTGGCTGAAAATCAGCGTTTTGCTCCCGGGCAGATGTACCTTTGCACTGTTGCAGCACACACATATGCCACATAATTTTTTGCTTGTATCCATTATACCTTTGTTTTATGTGTGTGTGTCTGTGGCTTTTGTAATAAATGTTTTATCTATCTATCTATCTATCTATCTATCTTATCTATTTTATGTCCCCACTGTTGGGGCACGAGCCTTCCCAATGGATGGATAGGTACAACGGGTCATAAACCACCACGCGGGCCCAGTGCGGATTGGTGATTGATAACTAATGACTGCTAATGCAGCCGGGACCAAGGGCTTTGCGTGCCTTCCGAAGCACGGACGAGCTCGAGAAGGAAGATTACTGATTGTTTAAAATAATAATAATAAATCATTTTATTTGCCTCTAACAAAAACCACATTATACAAAAGGGTTAACATCCAAGCAGAGATATACATATTTCGTTGTCATGCTCAATGTATTATTATATGTTTATACTCTGTTTGCGATTTGAATGCTTTCAAATTAACTCCTACCTACCAGCGATGGAGGCACTTATCCTCTAAGCTAGGTGGGGGGAGGGAGGCTATGGGGTAGGAGGAGCTATTTGCCCTCCATTACTGGTTGTAAGCGGGCTGTAACTGGTCCCTAGCGTTGGGCGGGTAAGACCGATCGAGAAATTAAGTTAGTGAACATCATCTGGTCGTTTTTTATATTATATATTGTTTTATTTATTTACTAGCAAGTTTCCCGCGACTTCGTCCGTAGATTTCGTATTATTCCGTATAAAATTCAATACTTTCCCAAATTCAAAAAAAAATTGATGACGATGATGACAATTCACCGATTTCGGCCATAGCGACTGCATTAGTTGCTGGATCGGATTTGCCCGCTGGTGTGCCCTCGTGTGTGACTGCAGTATCCTATTTTGGTTTTAAATAAAAAAATAGAAATATTATAATATATATTAAATTAAAATATAGCCTATGTTACCCGCAAGGAATGTAGCATTCTATCAGTGAAAGATTTTTTGGAATTGGACCAGTAGTTCCAGAGATTACCCTCTTCGAACAAACAAACTATACCGCCTTATTAATAGTATTTATTTATTTGGTGTTCGGCCCGCTAATTCTTCGTACCAAACCAAGCACCGACTCGGAAAACTTTCAATATCCCATACAATCTTTTTTCATAAATTAAAAAAAAAATCAGAACGATAAGGTACTTAATTAACTATCTATGCTTTAGGAAACTATAGCGTTATAAATAATTAAAAAATGGGGTTATTCTCTGAGAATCCCATTCACCGAGGATAATGTCCCGGAGGATCACGTATGCGATAAACGTGATTGCATTTACTTTAGTTATTTTTTTCTGCCGTTTGAGGCAATCGGCAAACTCTCTAACTAAACTCTCTAAAAAACCCATCCAGAAAGCTTGTTAATAGGTATGGGTTTACATCAATTGTCTAATGGAGCTATGGGGATTGAACCACCAAGATTTCTTCTTCCCCGAGCCCGAGCCCGAACCCGAGCTTCTTCAACTAATTCGCTTTAAGGGATAAAACCGCCTTTGCTGCCATTTTAAATTTTCTGTTATTTGTATTGTGTACTTATTATAGTCTAAGCAATAAAGTGTTTATCTATCTATCTATCTATCTTCATACGGTAACAGACGCTTCTACTTGTATCATTATTACCATTTAATACCCTCCTTTTCTAATTCTACAAACCCCCCCTACCAGAGCATATAACTGCGAACAAATACTTTCACCAACTAAAGGGTTAAGTCCTAACCTAATAAACCCGCCAATTACTGTTTAATACTAAACTTTAATTAAGTTTAACTCCCCCCTCGTGCACACAGAGACGCCGCGTCTCTGATTGGTCGGCGCTCGGCTACCCAGATATATGGTACAGGTTGATGTTTATTTTACTTTTTAAATGTTTTTGGAGAGAATTTGTAGATTGCCTCATACGGCATTTTCAGCATCACCGGGCTTTGCTGGGGGTGGCGAGAAACTTATAGGGTTCCTCAAGCCGTGTGTAAAGAAGCACCGTCAGAGGCTTCCTAGATGGAACGGCATCACGCACTTGTGCGTGTCCCCGTACCCTACTAGATTCTCCGAGGGGTTCGGATCGCATCGGGGGTGATGTTTAGTTTATTGATGAAGTTTTGATTAATTAGTATTTCTCCAAGGATTCTACATTTGTAAATAAGCGACAAGAAAAAATTAATATAATACAATATCTTTGCCTTTAGTAATGTAGGTAGAATGCGCTGGAATTTGAAATTTTGATTTAGCCCTAATCTTTTTTAATGTTACGGCAAAGTACCAGGGTGTTGTTTTTATTTCTAATTGCTTTAATTAATTAATAACAACTTCGTATAAGATCTAGTGTTAACAATTACCTACATGCAACTTATCAGGCGTAGCAATGTGGAAGGGAGAGATTTTCAACTAGGTACTTTAAATTTAATGAAAAACGAAAGAAATACCTTTGCTGAGTTTCTTGCCGGTTCTTTTCAGTTTAAGCTATCTGAATTTAAAATTTTTAGAATTTTATTTTGTATTTTTAAAATATTAATCTGAAAAGGAAGATCAAAGAAAAGATGGAGAGGTTATGTGAAAGATGAAATGGCAAAGTAAGGAGTTATTGTTGATTTGTCGGCTGATCGAGGAGAATGAATAAATAAAACATGTTGCATGTTATAGTCAAATAAGATTGGGAAGGGCAGGCAAATTATGACTAACTGCCGTACTCAGAGACGTCAATTAAGTTTTAACGACAATTAAGTCTCTTGCTGACACTTTCGTATGTAGCGTGCTAAATAGAGAAGGAAAGACATTTAATTGTCATTAAACTTAATTGACGTCTCTCAGTACGGCAGTAAGTAACGTAAAAATTAATACATAATTTTACGCAAATTCTGTTACAAAAAAGTTAAAAAAGTGTATAAAAAAAATCCACGAGTGGGATTCGAGCCCGCAGCCCGTGTCATACCGGGTCAAGTACCTTGATGCTATCGTGTTTCTGTCCAACCCGGCGATCAACACAAAATTTGAGTAAAATTGTATGAAATTAAATAATCTTTTTTTACGTTATACACAGTCATCAATTACCTGCCTTCATTATCATCATCATCTCAGTCAAAAGACGTCCACAGCTGGACTAAGGCCTCTCCCAAGAGTCTCCACAACAACTGGGTTTGTGCTGCTCGCATCCAGCGGCTTCCCTCGACCACATCGTCGGTCTAACTTGTTATTTTCAAATAACAAATTTTAATTAAAAGCTATTTCACATTTCTAATCGAGCTCCAATTTTCTGATTCTTTCAAATCAATTAAAAGTTTTAAGTCCACTATGGAAATTTTCTAATTTGATTCTTAATTAGAATTTATTTTAGGTATGTGATGGTTTTACCTTATGCCAGTTAAAGATAGGATGCATTATCACAAGTTTAAACCAGTAAATGAGATTTAAACCATTTATAAAATAAATATAACTGCAAATGACTCCACTCCACTTGATGTTAAGTGGAAATGGAGTCCAGACGCGAAGGCAACTGGTGCAGCGCGAGAACAACGCACCATCAGTCACCCTTACTCAGCCGGCCCACATGGGACTCTTCACACCTCGTTTGAAGGACAGGAAGAAAAACGTAAGCTGGTAGACTATTCCATCTTTTGGAAGTGCGACGAAGAAACAAATCACCATATTTCTTTGTGCGCGATGGAATGTTCAAGACAGTAGCGGTGACTCCAGAGCGAAGAGCTGTCTTTTTTCATAGTACTTTCTTTGCTTTCGATGATGATTTATAATTAAGTTTTAATGCTTTGGATATTCAAAAAGAAAATATATCAAAAAATAATGTGGTTTCATTACATTAGATCTTCTCAGTCGTATAACTGTCTAGACGTTGACAATAAATTGCATTATGTAGATTTCCTCTTAAACTAACATCCGGTGCCGGAGAAAATCAATAGAGCCTCCCTAGAGCAGGACAGAGCCATTTCCCCGTGTATCAGAAAGAGACAACACAAAGCTTCTCTGTACACACCTCACTCAGACAGTGTGAAAATCCATGGGTAGATACTGCCAAAGGATTTAGAGTTTTATTTTAAGTACGTATAAAATAGCTTTTCCCTTGTTTCTTGTTGAAACTCCCGCCATTTTCAGTTCGCATAACAGTTGAAGCGAACAACACTCTTACCATCTAAGTGCTAAGGTTTATTCTCGTTCGTAGAATTGTCATTATGATTTTCCTCGCGCTTAATTGGTAGTGATTTAATAATGGTGATAGATGATACTTATCGTTTAATTTTAGCTGTGAACGGTTGTAATTGTCTTTATTACCTACCGTTTGTTCCATTGGTAGGGGAAAATGGCGGATAATACTGGCACTGTCATCGGTAATTATGACATAGCGCGTTTGGTTTATTTTACACACATACAGTCCTATAGTATCTCAAAAGTATATGACTATGTTGCTTCATTATATTAAGCCTCAGGTAGCTCGAGTGGGAATCGAACTCACGACCTTTGGATAACCGGTTCAAATCTCTGACCGATGAGCTAACGAGGCCCCAGAAGACTCGTTGAATTGTTCTAGTAGTTTGTGATGTACGCTGCAATACAGCGGTATTACTTCACTGTGAAGTTACTACGCTCACAGTCGTAAGTATTAATTTAACAATCGATAGAGACGCTATTCGTTTTGAATATCTTTAACTAGCTTTTGCTCGCGGCTTCGCTCTCGTAGGCTACACGACGTGTGATTGTTTGTAATAAAAGCAAAACATATTAAAGGTACGTTCATGTAAGTCGGTCCGTGGATTAAACTTTAAAATTGACAAATTTCCATACAAACTCTCCACCCCTATTTCACCGCTCTAGGGGAGGTTTTTCGAAAAATGCTAGAACACGTCATTCTTTATTTTTGTTCAAATATCTAAAGATCGATTAAAATATTCATTTTGATAGTTATTACTTCAAAATTAACGATTTCCCCAAAAAAAACCTTTTTCCCTTTTTTTTTACTAATTTAAAGAAAAATAAACAAAATTCCTGAGACATGTCATTTTTTAATTCCTTTCAAGAACCCAAATACCAATTTTCATGTATTATACTTCAAAACTGACTTACTTTCATACAAACTTTCACTCCCTATTTGACCCACTTAAGGTGTGATTTCCGAAAAATCCTTTCTTAGTGGCTAGTTACGCTACTCAGTTAACGTACAGTTCAAATTTTATCTAATTAGCTTCAGCGGTTTAGGCTCGGTGATGATGAGTCAGTCAGTCAGGTCAAGTCATTATACACTCGGCGTCAAAAAAATCGCACCTTTTAAAAATCATCTTTAAAAATTCTTAAACCTTATGTAGAGGATAGTGTTAGGTATCATTAGAAAGGTAACAAAAAGGAGTATCAAAAAACAATTAAATTTAACTTTCTGTTTAATTATAATTATACAAACAACATTAAAATTAATAAAATAATAAAAATCCTTAATTAAGTCCTAATTAACAACAGATAATTTACAAAGAAAAATGTACAAAAAGTGTCTTAAAATTAACTTAAAATCTAGTGTTACCCCCCCTTGCCCTGATCACGGCTTCCATACGGTCCCTCATGGACCTCACCAACTTCAGGAGCTCTTCTTGAGGGATAAGCCCCCATTCTTCAATCACCGCGTCTTGGAGCTCCTGTAGAGTCGAAGGAGCTGGATCCCGAGATCGAACCTTACGTTTAAGATGGTCCCAGAGGTGCTCTATAGGATTCAGATCCGGACTTCGCGCTGGCCACTGCATCACAGAGATTTGGGACCTCTGCAAGAAGTCGCTCACGATGCCTGCAGTGTGAGCGCGAGCGTTGTCGTGCATTAATGTGAACCCCTCGCCAAAAGATTCGGCAAAGGGGACCACATGCACTTCCAGGACCTCAGTGACATAGCGGCGAGCAGTCAGCGACCCTTGTCCGCGAGCACCTCCAGTCCGGGAGACGCAGACAAGGTCGGTTTTGCCGGCAGCAGACATACCGCCCCAGAACATGCAGGATCCGCCACCATATTCCACCGTCTCCTGGATGCAGGCTTGGGCGAAACGTTCACCCTGCCTCCGGTATACTCTTCTCCGTCGGTCGTTGCAGAAAAGACACACTCGCGTCTCGTCTGAGAAGAGAACAGCTCTCCACTGCTCAAGGGTCCAATCGACGTGGTCACGAGCAAACTGCAAGCGGGCTCGCCGATGCGCTGCAGTCAATTTTGGACCCGTAGCAGCTCTGTGGGCCGCTATCTTCTTCTCCTTCAATCTTCTTCTAACCGTAGATACGCTTACGGTGCGTCTGCGAACTGCCTGGAGCTGCTGTTGCAACTCAACAGCGTTGGAGAAACGATTTCTCAAAGAGTTCGACACAACGAACCGGTCGTCTCTTTCCGAAGTGCAGCGACGTCTACCCGAACCGTGTCTGCGGATATAGCCACCGGTCTCTATGAAGCGCTGGTACACTCTTCGAACGGAATAACGGCTCAGGTTCAGTTGCCGGGCGACATCACACTGCCGCACCCCTGATTGCAGTAGTGCAACCACTTGAGCGGCTTTATCAGCTGTGGTATCCATCAAAATCTGTGCGTGTGTCCTCTTCAACGGTTGAATAGCGAATGACCCACATTGAACCCGTGTTGACCGTTTTATACCCACAAAGGAAGCGCAACTAGCAACTCTCACGGGTAGCAAAATTTGCATCAAATTTTTGTGACACTTTATTTGTTGCATTAGGTTTTATTTGATAATGAAAAGTAATGTTTTTTATTAAGTTAATTAAGTAACCTTGTAAATAAAATCATAATTAATGCGACTGCATGTGCATATCAAGAGTAAATGACATTTGAAAGTGATTTTCTAAGAGGTGCGATTTTTTTGACGCCGAGTGTATGTATAGACTGTTTTTTTTTCGCTTATAGTTTTGTTTTTCCACTAAAACAGCACTGAACTTCGAAGTCGAACGACGAAGTGTTCTCGGAAATGACACGAGGGTACCGCTGCAGGCAGCCATCCTTGACACGGGACGCTCGCGACGCGCATTTTGAATTTACACTTTATATGGTTACTATAAAATTTTACTAAAAAAATCAACCAATCTCAGGAAGCTAACTTGCAGCGTAAATCACAAACTACTAGAAGAATTCAACGAGTCTTCTGGGGCCTCGGTAGCTCAGCGCCAGAGCATTGGACCGGTTATCCAAAGGCGAGGCGTGGGTTCGATTTCCACTCGAGCTTCTTGAAGCTGGTTGATTTTTTCCTAGTAAAATTTTATCTTGATAACGATATATAGCAATGTAAATGCAAAATTCAAAATAATCAAAAATATTTAGGGTTGCCATGAATATAAAAATAATTATTGCTGTCCAAAATCAAAACATCTTCAATTCTTTAATAGCCTATCGTTGTGGCATCAGCGTTTGACACCAGTAGGCTTAGCGAAAGTAACATTAAGAAAACGATAGCGAAGTTCGAAAAGAATAAAATGTATGGGATTGACATAAGCCGCGCTAAATCACGTGGTCGATCTTATGAACGTCTTTCGAACTTCGCTATCGTTTTCTTAATGTTACTTCGGCTACCGCCACAGTTTTCACCAGCCGGCACGCCCGCATTCCACTGCGGTATAGTTATGTAGGCATGACCCTATAGTGGTCATGCCGCCCCTAATTATAGTTTTTTATCACAGAAATAGATCTAATTTCTGTGTTTTTAGGTTTCCGTACGCAAAGGGTAAAACCTGTACCCTATTACTAAGACTCCGCTGTCCGTCCGTCCGTCCGTCTATCACCAGGCTGTATCTCATCAACCGTGATAGTTAGATAGTTGAAATATTATTTCGAGATACATACAAATTTTATTTCTTTTTTTTCTCGCGTATTATATTTTATAATCCCCCTTTGGAAAGAACCACATTTTTTATTCAACGGGTAAGCACTTAACCTTCAATTCACCTGATCTTAGGTGATGGTTAGGCTGAAGGAGGATGCGCACTTCACCGGGATCCTTAACAACTGAGGCATTGGCTATCCAGTGAAATCTTACACATCTAATCATCATCGTCATCTCAGCCAAAAGATGTACACTGCTGGACAAAAGCCAAAGATTTCCACAACTGCCGGTTTTGTGAGGCTCACATCCACAGGTGTGCTTACACATCTTATACATTTAAAAATTCGGGTGCGCGCCGTCCGTAAGTGACAAGTGTCATATATTTTATTTGAAATGTCTTCGTCCATATTTATTTGATGTCGCGCAGCCATACTAATTTTGTATGGGGAATTTAATGTGTTAATTTGAAAAATAATAATTTAAGTAACTGCTTGATAAATCAAAAATGTGAGACGGACGATTTCTAGTTTACACACTGGTGATTGTTTAGACAAAATCAGAGGTACAATAATTTAGATAAACTATAAGATATCAACTAAACGCCGCCACTCGTTTTCATGATATTTGCCAACTTTAAATGACATTGTAGAAAAAACTATAGTGTGTTATGGTCGGACTAATTGTAAACACGTTCCCTTTGATACTAAATATATGTTTTGTTTATGTAATACGATAGTATTTTCAATTATATCAACTTAACCGTGCCTGTATTTTTGGCATTTTTTGGTCGGCATATCATGATAGATTTTCTTATGGAGAGAGTTTGGCGATGGCCTCAAGCGGCTTTTTCAGTCAGCGTCACCGTACTTCTTTGGAAGGGTTCCTTAAGCTGTGTAAACGTAACACCGTCAAAGGTTTTCTAGAGGGAATGTGGATAGTGCGTTTCCAAGTTCCCTACTAGATTCTCCGAGAGGTTCGGACTGGATCGGGAGCGGAACAACCCGAGAATAATAGAAAGTTTTGGTATTCATTAACTTTAAAACGTTCCACTGTTTGCCCAACATCTTGTTATCTGTTCCAACAAAAAAGCACATTAACCATTTAAACGTATACCAACGTTGCGTGCAAAACGATTCTTTTGTCCGTTTCCAATACAATTATAATCATATTATTGGTCGACTCACCGACGGAACGGGGCCGGAGAACAAATTCTCAAGTCGTTAAAGCTTCCAAAACGAGGTATGTCTTGTGTGGACAGCTCCGACTTTTGCTATAATAGGTGGAAACATACGGGAGGGTAGTTGGGACGGCCACGTATTTCTTTAGAGACAAAAAAGGGATGTCTGTTCAGAGTAGCGTAAGATAATTCAAACACAGTAAGTTGTTTACTAAACCTATCGTAAGATCATTGTTACTAACAAAGTCCAATTTGTTGTTTACCTACACTAGCGTAACATCATTGTTTATCTATTTTAAGGGCTCTGCCTAAAATAATAATAATAATAATAATTATAATGACATTCTTCTTGCATGTGCGCACATAACAGTGCGCATTGAAATGAAACACTAAACACAATGGTCACCTTCTCAGGCAATGGCGTCACCATGTATCAGAGGCCAAGACTCACTTTGGGTCGCTGAGCCATCGGAGTAAGTAAGTAAACACAAAACACAACTGTTCGTGAAATTTACTCGCGTTTATATTTTCTCCTGATGCTACGAACCGTGGTTCCGGAAGACTCCCTGTAAAATTGTAAATTAAATGGAAATATTTCGAGAAAAGTGTTTCATTGCAGAATGTCATCCTTTTATAGCCCATTTTGCTTTTTTTATTTCGCAACAACAGCGCTTATTTAGTCTGGCAGAAAGCTAGATAGACTCAAAATGTTGACGTCATTTTCTCGCTGGATAGCAGTGCTGTGTAATAATTCTCTGTACGAGAAAACTACCGGCTTTTCGAGGAGCAGTTTTTTCAGAGTTGTAACCAATAAGGAAGCGGTTACCGGAGCAATATGTTTCTGTATGTTTCACGCATACGTTTCCTTCGCCACAACATGGCTATCGATAGATTTGACTCGCAAATCGACGTTTCAAGCGTCGTCGCAACACTAACCTGACGCGATAGATATCGATAAAAAAACAAACCCCTCTTGATTTGGTTAAAGTTTGAGTTTACAACACTACTGGGGCGTGTGTACATTAAGTGATGTAGGTAATTTAATATTATATAGGCAAGCTTGGACTAAAAGCTCTCAAGAGCGTCTATGAATCTGCGTTTAGTTTTTTACATAGGTAATGCTAGCCTACTAATGTAACCAAATTATATAATAACCGCTCCATCGGATGCTAAACAGAAGCGGAGTCCAGATGCTCCACAGCTAGTGAAGCAGGATTGCGCCTCACTAGCCGACCACCGACCCTAAAGCTTCTCAGATCATTGTTTAAATAACCCCATATTGCAGTTGAAAAGGTGGAAATACGTGTGCTGGTTTCTGTAAGGCAATATAGACCCGTGTAAAACACTATGAAATATATATATAATGATTGAGATGTTTGAAAGTTTTTGGTGTCAAAAATAAGTTAACAGTGACTTTGAATAAGAGAAAGGGGAACTCTCGTAATTGATATCATAGCGTGATAATTAGTCATCGGTCCAAAAAGCCCACTGTATTTGTCGCCGTTTGCTACCACTAGCGCCATCTAGGACGTGCTCGGGGAAGCTACAACACGTAAGAAGCTTGTCGTCGTAAGAAGCCTCACTGCTATTGAACCGACAACCGTAACGCACGCAATTATTGTATTTAAAATTATTTGAGCGAATTTACTAATGTTAAAATCAAACAATAAACGAATTATTGGAGTACCGAAACCCAGACTAGTCTTTAGTTGAAAATTGCTATTGGAGTTATATTTAGTTATGCAATGTGCACTGTGCCTTACAACGCACAGTCTCGATTATTCACCTCCGTTCTCGGTCAGTGTATTTGAAAACAATCGCCGCGTCTGATGGACAGCTGTCCGGCCGTCCGGACAGCCCTTTGTGGTTAGGTGTTAGCAATACTAATGTTTTATTGCCAGTTTTTGCGCTGCTATTCAAGGGTTATAGGTAAAATGGTTGTTTGTGGATTCTTATGTAGGTGCGGAGAGGTAATTTTAATAGATAACATGTTTGCTTTAATTTAAAAGGAGCAGTGGTAGGTATTTGTTCAAAACTTAACCTGTTTTATTCAGCTGCAATAATTGAGATCTTATGAAGCTCGTAAGCCTACAAGGCGGGAGACCTTGTACGCTTACGAGCTTCATAAGTTTCTTTTTTTACAGCGTTCAATATTGAAAAATACCCTTTAATCAGACACTTTCTCTGTAGCCGAAACATCTAAATCAGGCTTGTCTAAGCCTGTGTCCCAGTACTCCGAAATTGACATTCAGACTGTGGAGTAACGTTTTTTTTTTTTTTATACTTCCTCCTCCAACAGAATCGGAGCTAGTCTTAGCTAATTCTCTATCATGCCAGTTCTATAATTTTTTCCTCTCGCACTTTCATTCCACATACTTCACATCCATACATCTCCTTTCATTCCATGGCAGTGGGTGTTCTGCCTATTCTAACCTATGCTGTGCCTTCACTTTTTATTTCCTATGTACTTAAGGTAGCGGGTAAATAAATTTTTCAGTTGGTCTTTTATTTGTACATGGGAGATATTCCAAACATAGTTTTGTTTCTTTCTTACTTATTTTCTACTTACATTTTTAAAACATTTTGATCCCTTTTGGGTCAATCTTTTTCCTTATATCTAGATCTTAATTAACAAACTTATGATTATAAACGTTATCACAAAAATATTTTTCGAAATTCTTACAGTAACTAAAACTATTACGAAACTAAAAAATGGCGTCAAAAAATTCCTCCGCGTCGCTGTCGACTGGTAATGTACCCAAGAGACTGGCGGCATTGCCACGTTGTATGGCAATGCTTAGCCTCTGGCCAAGGTAAAAGCCAGCCCTTGGGTCATGGGTAGTGTCAACCAGCCGTTTGGAGATGTCAGTAAATAAAACATGAGCACTTGGACCCCATGGCCCGAGGGTATGATTATTAACAATATATTCTTACACTTATTTAATATAATATATTTTACATTATTTACTTATTTGTGACATTGGATGTGGAGTAATGTTAGAGTCAGTCAGTCAGTCTTAATATAGCAGCCTCAAGGCTCAGGCGTTGTGTATTTAAAGGCTATTTTTTTAGTGACGTGGGTAAACAAACAAACAAATATGCGGGTATTATTTAAATACAAGATAATTGAAATGAAACAACTTTTACAGATCTACTCACGTTTATTTTACACATTAGTTTTATTTAATGTTTATCCTGACGTTTCGAACCCTTTGCAGGGTCCGTGGTCACAGGAGACTACGAGTAGATCCGTAAAAGTTGTTTCATTTCAATGTGTAGTGTTCGCGTAAACTTTAGAAAACAATATAATACAAGATAACTTAAATTTAGCACCAGCTCCGTTTGCCACAGGTAACTTATTAAATAATTTATAACATTAACATTGAAATTACTTACAATAATGTTTTTATTACATTATTGCATTACAATTAATTAACCATCTTATCTAAATATGTCGTCATAACATCAACGTTTGTAGCATTGTTTGTTCCGGCAGCTAGAGATAAGGTAGCCAGTACCTCACTAGTTGAGGATCCCGGGTGAAGTGCGCTTCCATCATTGGCCTTATCATCACTTAACATCAGGTGAGATCAAGGCACTGTGCTTACCCGTTAATATAAAAGAAAGTGTACATTTTTTTTGTAGCCCATATTGTGTCCCAATGCTGGGGTAAAGGCCTCCTCTCTACGTCTCCAGTTGCAACCGTCTATATCCTGGGCTGTTTGTCAGCTGTTTTTTTATATAGATCAAATTAATAGTATTTAAGGATTCAACGGCTTCGAAGTTTTTTTTGACACAAAGAAATAAGTGTAAGTAATAAATCTGTAACCAGATCACCGTACATCGTGCAGTTAAGTTAACATGCCCCAAGGGGTGTTATTGCCCGAGCAGGGGTCGACCCCTCGCATTACTTATCGGGTGTTTGGATTAAACGGCAAATTGGGAGTGTACGGGAGGGGCCACAAGTACCTACCTTATACTTGTTACCGTTGATAGCTTTATTGCTATATTCTGTATTATATTTAAAGACATAAAAAGCACTGTAGGTATCTACAACGTGTAACAAAAGGGTGTAGTGAAAATGAAAATGAAAAAGAAAAATAAGTGTAAGTATATGAACTCGATCTTGTATGCAGAGTTACGAAGACATCATTGTAAACTTTGATTTGTTAATTGTAATATTTCTATTGTGACGTCACATCAAAGAAGTCACAGCCCTAGCGGTTCAGTGACCTCTGTGTACTTACATTTATGAGCGCGCCTGACGCACACGACTTCAATAATTTAAAATATTTAATTTGCAATTGCTTATCAAATTAAAGTTAAGGGGACACACTGAAAAAAATGCACCAACTTTCGTCGAACAGTTTAAGACTATATTATGACTTACGAATCTGAAATGTTGATATAGGTAAATTCATGTCTTTATCTTGAATTTGCTTGCTCAAATACACGATTGTATAATTTTGACTCGATCATAATTATTTTCGAAAACATCACTAAAAAAATCACTATTGTTGAAATTACGACAAAATTACTTAATTCATATGCTTGGAAACCACTCAAATATATTGATAACATCAATATTCGTAATTTAGTAGCTGCATATTTTGTTAACTAAAACTCTTTTTTTAAATTTATAAATTCTGTTAATTTGCGGTCTCAATTGTCGCAGGCGCTACGTATTTTCGACCTTATGCCGGCGCTAGTAAGGATCAGCCTTTTTGAATGTTCACAAATCGAGGTGTTCAACACAATACAAGATCTAAATCGGATACACTTTCGATCTTTTAATTTTTACCACACCTTATCTAGACGTGGGAAAAGGTTTGGGGGAGACCTTTGCCCAGCGGTGTATACTTCAATACTTCCTCGGTAGATGCTCAAACGAAAACAACATTCCCTTTTTTTTGAGGGATTGCTCTGTTGGCCCCAAACGACCTTTATATCGTCACCGGACATTTTGGGAGCGGCGTAAAACTAAAGGGGTAATTCTGATCGGACGGGGACATTCCCGTTCCCAACCCAACGTATGTAAGTGAATTTGTAATAAAAAAATAACAGGCACAATCTTACAATAGCCAACACAAAAAAGAGAAGAAAAACAGTGAAACAATTGAAAATCTCTTCCAAATTCGAAAGCGGTACCATTCCATTCCCACATAAAGCATTCTCTAATTAGAGTGGCAGAAAAACTATCACCGTTAGTCCTGGTGACAGACAACATAATAGCCCCGTCCGTCGGCGCGCGGACAAAAACCAAACGGCTAATGAAGTGATTCGCACTGCCCGATGCCCGTGGAGCTTAGGGACACGTCACACTACACCATTCCGTATAATGGCCGGTTACATGATACGGCTGAGCTGTCATCTATGATGGGGCGTTTTCAGTTAATTTTGGCATAAGAACGCGGACCTATAAATCCTTCATCAATAATAGGGAGCTGAAACTTACCAGCTAGCTTTGGGGTGTGTCCCACCATGACATTTCGTGTAGTAGCCGATTACATGATACAGCTGAGCAGTCGATTCCCAGATAAGGTGTTTTCCGTCTTCCAAGGATCGTCATCATCAGCCAAAAACTATCGCCGTTAGTCCTGGTGACATACAAGATAATAGCGTCCGAGTCTACGCGCGGGCAGAAACTGAACGGCTAATGAGTGAAGTGATACGCACTGCCCAATCCCCGTGGAGCTTAGGGACACGTCACACTACGCAACTCCGTATAATGGCTAGTTACAAGACACAAGCAGAACAGCACACAACAGAACAGAAGATACAGCTGAGCAGTCTAAAACCTACCACTGTTAGCCCTCGTAACGGATAGCATAATAGCCATTAGCCAACCATCCTATCTCTTACCAGAATGCAAGCAAAACCTAAATGGCCAATGAAGTGATTTACATTCCCTGATGCTTAGGGACGCGTCACACCACGTCATCCCGTGTAATGCCGGCCGTTGATGCGGTCAAACATGTCACTATAAGCAGAAGGTACATAATTATGGTGTTTTTAATTTTAAGCTGATCATCATCTCAGCCGAAAAACATAATTATGAGGAGATCGGGCAAAAGCCCTCCATCATCATCATCAGCAGCTCATTTATGTCCCCACTGCTGGGGCACGAGCCTTCCCTATGGATGGATAGGGAAAACGGGCCGTAAACCACCACGCGGGCCCAGTGCAGATTGGTGGTTGTTAACGACTGCTAGTGCAGCTAAGACCAACGGCTTTACGTACCTTCCGAAGCACGGAGGAGCTCGACATGATACATTTTTGGTCACCCATCCGATGACCGGCCTTTGCGAAAGTTGCTTAACCTCAGCACTCGCAGACAGGGCGCGTTATCCACTGCGCCATCGAGCTCCTCCACTTTCGTCCAATGCCACAATAATTATGTGATTTAACTATTTATAAAATACAGTTATTTCGAGTATGTTTTAATAGATCCACCTCTGATCTTACAGTTTATTAGCTCTCTCCATCCGAATGCTTGTCTGGAAGAAATCGCTTGAAAGCGATAAGACTGCCAAATCATAACTTTGTATTGTAAATTATTAATTTTTTGTTGATATTTATGTTTTATGGTGTTGCAATAAAAGTATTATCTATCTGTCTATCTAACTAAAAACGAATGAACTTCCACTGTTTCGATCTGATCGCGTAGCTCTTTTCTGAGACGCTTCAGACCATAGTGTTTCGAGTAATGACCGGTTACATGATACGGCTGTCAGTCGACACTCGTTCAAGATCACCGTCGTCATCATCTTACTCGTCAAAAAATGGTATAAATATTATTGTTAGTATATTAATTGGTTTCATGTGACTATTATGAATGAGATAACGTTTTGAAAATGAAATGAAAGGATATCAATATTTTTGAATATTTTTTTTAACTTACTACTTTTGATGAATTTTTACTTTTTTATTTTCAAGTGCTATTTGTTGCACTGAAGCTAAATTAAATATTTATAAAATTTTATAAAATACAGTGAAAAATTAAACGCCCACCCGACCCAGCCAGGAATCGAACCTGGGTCTTCCGCAATCCGAGCGGCTGCACTGATCGCTATGGCACAGTGCTTACCCGTTAAATTATATAAAAAAACGTACTACAGTAAGAAGCATGTGGTCTATACTCAATTGTCGTTAAAGTAAAAAGTCAGTTACTGACCCCTAACTCTAGCGATTAAAGGAATTAAAGGGTCGACCGCTGGACAGGAATCAGCGGTGGCACCAGCCACTACCCTAAATCCGAAAAGAAATTCAACAAATATGTTGGGAAAGTGTTTTTTTTATAAATATTTAACGGGTTAGCACGGGTTAGTGCCTTGATCTCACCTGGTGTTAAGTGATATTTAGATAAGATGGTGGTAGCTAGCCAGGCCAACGAAACAAGCCCTACCACCAACCAAACCGAGTACACAAACATGTACAGAGGTTCCGACCTCTGGGTCTAAGCCGGTGGTCTTAGCCACTAGACCACAGAGGCGGTTCTGTTTCTACATTATTCAATCATATTAATTTGATAGTGTCGCTCGTTTTGTGTTGGAGGCTAAAATCCACTTTCTTTAAAGCATACAAACCCACGGGCTTATGCTAAAGATGGATGTAAAGTATAAGTTTTTTATTTTAACAATTAATAAAACACTAACGTGTCGCTGAGCCAGCAGATAATAAGACTAATAGACTAATAACACTAATAACGCTTCCGTTAAGAGCTTCCCTTGGAATATAATCTCAATAAATAATTCGATGTACAGTTACGAACATAAATAAAGTATTACTATGGTCAATTGTTATATTATCTGCACCGGAACTATAGTGATAGTAAGATTGATGATAATTTCAAAAGCTCTAATGCAATAACAATCCGTCGGACCACTCTGTCGGACATTTGCAAATAATTTAGATAGGTATCTACTACTAGTTCTCGTACTTCTATTTATATATAGTTTTGCTTTGTGCGTTATGTACTTAATTTTACTTGTAATCAAAACACTTTAAATAATGTTTATGCTACAAATCTGTCTGCTTGATGCGGACCCCATAGGTATGTGACATTGGGCGTATAAATCAATGATTGGTGTTCAAAAGTTAACTGTTGTCTTTTTCATTTAATATATAAATTTAAAAAGAAACACTAATTAATTTCATAGTCTTTCATTTCATAGAATTTAATAGTCTTAACAGCCCAGTTAGATAACTGGGAAATTGGGTTCAGGCACTCCTCAACCCAATTCTCGAACGCATTTTGTTAGTTTGTCTACATTTACATTATTACACTTTGTTTTACAAAATCAAGAAAAAAAAAGCCAAAAAAACGATTAAAATCGAACATCAAAAAACGAAAAGACACAATTTACACCATTTAAGGATAACAAAAGTGGTATGAAAACGCTAAATTCACAAATAAAAGGCAATGCGAGCGTTAGCGACGTATCGCGAACAAATCTGCGCGCTAGGCTGATTATACGCGCGCGACAAAAACGCGTCTGAGGCGACTTCGAAACGCGATTCTCATAAATAAATACATTTGGTGTGTGGTGCAAGGGGGAGACGGTGGATTATATTTTAATGAGTTCAGTGACGTTTCAAGAAGTCCTCTTTGCGAATACCGTACTTTCAAATATTACTTACAAAATAGTAGTAATAGTAGTAGTAGATTTAATTACATTGAAATGAAACAACTTTTACGGATCTACTCGCGATTATTTTACACATTGATTATCCTGACGTTTAGAACCCTTTGCAGGGTCCGTAGTAACAGGGACCATTTTATAAATTTGAGTCATTATTAACGAGATTCTAACCATTAATTATTTAAAAACTTTAAAATAAATTTAATTTAGTTATATTTTTACTGAGCAGCTACTAGGTACTAGGTAAGCTTAATTCGTCAGTAATTTTCACTATACTATTTTATTATTTTGAATTTTGCATTCACAATGCTATCTATGTATAGTTACAAGATAACATTTTACTATAAGAAATCAACTAGCCTCAGGAAGAAAAATGTTATGTTATACTATTTTTCTTATTAAAAAATAATTAAGTGTATTATTTTGTAATTCATTGAGAACATTGAGATTTACACATTAGACAAATCAACAAGCAATTAATTTAGATCTTGAAAGGGTCCATTTATTAAATACATTACGACCGCACAAAAAAATACATATTTAATTAAGAGTGCTATTTTTTGTAAAAATAACGAAAATCGCTTATCGCCTGTACCTTGCACTCCATGTCAAGATGAAAGACAACACCGCTCGATCGCAATGCATGAGTCCCCAAGAAAAACCTGTGAAAGCTCTTGTAATGGCCGAAGAACATTTGTAAAATTATACCGCGATTGTTGAGATGACGCGCCGTCCCACCGCCGTATGTCTGGATGACGTGGATTGGGGTTCCGCGTTCTGGATGCCTAGACCCCGTTTTATTTGTATTTTTTTTAATTTATCCAACTCGGCAAATGATTCTACTTCACCAGATGTTAAGTGGAAATCCAGACGCGAAAACAAGCGCTTGCGTGAAAACAACGAAGCATATCAGTCACCTGAGGGTGACTTCGTAAGTCATAGTCATAGCCAAGCCGGGCCAAGGTGACTATTCATCTTCTCGTTACGTTAACTAAAACGAGTATTTGTCTAGGTGCCTAGTGTGAGTCTTGTTTACTATCCGTATTCGTTCGATTACGTTTACGAAAACGAAAATTAGTATGACATTGAAGCAGCGCCTCCTGGCGACATACGAGAAGAGTTTAAAATTTGCCATACAAATTCTCGTTTTCGTAAACGTGATCTTACAGCGAATGAAACTCGCACTTGGCACCCTGAACAAATTATACCTAAGTCTCCTCGTTGGTCGCCGGGAGTCGCTACTTCAATGTTATGTAAATCGTCGTTTTTGTTAACGGTAAATAACTGAATACGCAGTTAGTCGTAACCGAAAATAAGGAAATCAGGAGACCATAGAAGGTATGCTGCATACATATCGCGCTCGAGCAACGCAAACATAGACAACCTCGCACAGACAAGGCATCTCGCAACAGCCGCGCTTAGACTGGTTCGAGATGGTTCTGCAGTCTCCTTATTTTGAGGTCGTATGCTAAGATGTGGCTGGTATAAGTTCCGCGGCCAGAGGCTGAGCGAACCTTCCAACGTGTTCTTAACCAGTCAGAGCAGTACTTTTTCCATCGGGTTTTATGTTGGCCCAATAGTGGACTAATTACTCCGCTAACTATGAGAAGACAGCTATAATTTCATCATCAGCTCATTTTATGTCCCCACTGTTGGGGCAAAAGCCTTTTCTATGAGAATAAGAAGAACGGGCCATATACCACCGCGCAGGCCCGGTGCGGATTGGTGGTTCTTAACGACTGCTAATGCAGCCGGGACCAACGGCTTTTCGTGCCTTCCGAAGCACGGAGATACCGAATTGCCTCAATTACCAATAGCAGCAGTTCACAAACACACACTTATCCGATGATACTATTTATTAATTAAAAAATATGTTATATTCTAGAACCATCGCGGTTATAATCCAACTCGCGTCCGCCATGTTTTCTTTTTGCCGACCGCGCGCGGTGTTCCTTAAATCAAGTGATATGTTTAATTTATGACTTCGCGTCAGTAGATGCGAGGTGTGTTCGCGTTCTCGGTGACTGCGGTCTTGTATTTTTGGCGCCTTTTTTTTAAACTTAGCAATGTGTGACGTCGTTTTGTTTTCTAATTTACGACAGCTTAATGCTAGGTGTTAATTTTGTTATAAACCTTTTTTGTTACGATCCGATGAGAAATGCCGACTAATGTTCGGAGAACATAATATTTCTTTATGTATTCGATCGTATATCGTTCCTATTCAAGTATTTAGTTTATTTGGTTTTAGAAATGTAATATAAAATAATTTTTAATAACAATAGATTTTTTTGTCTTTAACAAATTACACAAACACAAATGTTGAAAAAATTTCCACAAACAATTTTATTATCACTTGCACAGATGATTCAGTGGTGAATTTAACTTTTTATTAACATAATATAGAAAACCTTTCAGTCTAGCTGTATGGACTAGATCCCTTTGCATTCTCTAAAGAGGAAAAGAAACTTAAAAAATTACGAATCGCCATTTTTTTTGTCAAGTAGAATGAAATTTCGAGAAATAGAAAAGATAAACGGAGTTTCACCCGAGTTCTTTCCGTAATAAATAATAACACATGTTGTGAGACTCCATTTTAATTTCTATCTACTGTACAATTGTACCTACTCTTACTTCTTATTACAAATATTTGAAATTGGCTAAATGCTTAACGCGACGCCAGTAATTATTATAATTAATTAATTAGAAAAGAAAAACGCCTTTATGTCAAATAAGACAATTACGGAGCATACAACTCTAACTGCCGTACTCAGAGACGTCAATTAAGTTTAATGACAATTAAATGTCTTTCCTTCTCTATTTAGCACTATACATAAGAAAGTGACAGCAAGAGAGTTAATTGTCATTAAAATTTAATTGACGTCTCTGGGTACGGCAGTAAGACTCCATTCCCACTACGCCCGACCGGCAGATTTGCCGGACCGGTAAAACTGCCGGAAGGGCTAGTGGCAGAACAATTTATATGAAGCTATTCACATTGGCCCGGATTCGGCAAAAATACCGTGCGTTTTGTCACTGCGAAGTGCCGGTAAAACCACCGGACCGGAGTAATGTGAACAGGTTTTCACAAAGCGATATGCAGCCTTTACGAAAGGGAAAAATATATGTGTAAGTTGAAAAAATTGAACCTATCGAAAAACAATAAAGCGCCAAATACGGTTTCCGGCAAATCTGCCGGTCCGGCGTAGTGGGAACGGGGCCTAAGAAGCCCTAAATAGATAAGGTGCTTTCATAAAGAGGCCAGCTACCAATTTCCCTACCCAAAAAAGGTGGCATCACACACTTTAAGACTCCAATTACCTGTCATTCAAATGTAAATCACACCAGATTCCATTCGTAACATTTAGCACGTTATTAATGACTATTTGACAGTGCAACACACATTATCATATTTCAAATTAACATAACCGAGTTGGATGTATAAATCTGTTTGTGATGCGTCGATGCGATCAGTATTTTGGGATCGTACAATTAATTATAACACGGCGTTCCCACTTGGGTGCGCATTAACAGACTGCCATTGAGTGGGGCTTAAATTGATGGGTGTGGGTCGGGTGGCGAGGTTCGAGCGTTTTAAACAAACAAAGTAGAGCAAGTGCATCAACCTTCCGAACCAACTCAACAGTATAAATAGATAAATAATACTTTTTTTTTGCAAAAAAATTGTATAAAAGTTATTAAAATAGTTACCATTTAGCGGTTTTTCTTCTAAACAAACAATTAGATGATACACTCTAATACACTCTAAAATCGGAGGTGCAAACCATTTAAACATACTAGAATAATATACAATGTATTATGTTATATTTTTATGTGTGGTACTCGTCTTATTTATTATGTTTGTTTATTTGCTATCGACATTTATGTGCCTAGAGTGATTAAAGAATTTTCATTTCATGATTCATTATATTTTTTATTCACATACAAACTTTGAAGTGAAATATTGTTTAATCCAATATCTAAGGCGATTTTGATTTTGAACAACCATAACAATTCAGCCATAAGACTACGAGGATATCCTCACGTCTTGTACCTTGTGCCACATTTTATAATTCAGTGAATAAATCCGTCTCGGCGTTTATCTAGGCACATTAATCGTGTATGGACACCGGAACAAATAGCTCGGTTAACAAGCCCTCTAACCGACCAGTTAAACGGTTAACTGCTGATTAAAAAGTGGCGGAGGTTGTGCTGCGCCCGCGCCTCTATGGTTCTGTTTATTGTATTGTTTGGTACAGTCACTAGCGTAAATATATTGTTAAGGACAAATCGAGTACAGTATCTGCACCAGAAAAGTATTCATCGGCAAAGCAATTTAAGCAATTAACATATGAAGACACTGAATGTGTTATGGAAGTTATATCGTAAGTATGTAAATGTACACACACAACCTCACACACACACGCACGTACACACACACACAACCTCACATACACACGCACGTACACCCTAACACGTTTTCGAGTGGTAAAGTGACCGGTTGCGTATTTCCACAGAAATAGATCTAAACTTATTTCATTACAAAAAAGCGATTACAAATTAATTAAAAGCTCTATCTATTGGAGAAACTCATGAAGGGCGTAAAATTATAAATATATGCATGTCGCTGCCGTTTCTGCTCGATAATGACATAGCCGAAGGGTGGTTATTTATTTTGTCAAATGCGAATAATTGTCCAGATTTTCAGAAATCTGAAGATTATTTCGCGAAGCAATGGTTGAAAATAAATAACATGAATTGCTTAAGTTTAGCTAATGATATTCATTAAAGCTAGATTTGGTTCTAAACCTAATATATGCAGATTTACGGCATTGTTAAGAAAATAAGCCATCCATTTTGACATCGAAATTCATCAGAGCAAATACACAAATTAAAAAACTGTAATAACAAACAAACATACACAAAGATATGATACAAAAATAAAATCAGTTCTTCGCAAATTGCGTAAACAGCGGATATCTACGGATAGCTACTGAAGCTTTTAGCGTCCTTGTTGGCCTTACGCACTGCTTTTTGTTTATATTTTCATTTAATTGTTTTTTTGTTGTCTGTGTTCTTGTTTATTTATTTATTTACAAGTATATGTACACTCGTAAGAGGGTAACAAAATAAGCTATACGGGTGAATGTAGTACAAGGGCGCTGCTTATTTCAATACTGAAATATCTTCCAGCAGGCCCGCAAAAGGAAACATTATAAATAGAGGTAGAATGAATGTGTACTCTCCTGCAAACTAAAACTAAACTTACTTAAAAAATATGTATAATACACATACATACTAATAATTGCATAAACAAAGGAAATTAAATATACAAAACAAAATAAAAGGTGAAAATTGTGTGTGTGTGTGTGTGTGTGTGTGTGTGTGTGTGTGTGTGTGTGTGCGTGCGTGTGTGTGTGTGTGTGTGTGTGTGCGCGCGCGCGCGTGTGTGTGTGTGTGTGTGTGTGTGTGTGTGTGTGTGTGTGTGTGTGTGCGTGCGTGCGTGTGTGTGTGTTTTGTGTGTGAGTGGTCATCCACAGCAGATCATGACTAGGGTGGAACATGACTAGGGTAGAAAATGACTAAAGCTGATTATGACTAAAGCCGAACATGACACCCACCTATAACAACCCGATAAGTTCTAGCTTTATCAATGGCAACCTCTAAAATTGTTAACTCAATCTAGTATGTAATTTAGGAAGAGCTGACTCCTGAAACAAGATTTTTATAAACTCAATAGGAGTGTTCCTATATATAGTAATATTTTGATAGAGACACTGATTTTTTTTATTGAAGTAGCGCCTCCTTTGACAGACAACGCACTTTGTTTGTCACAACACCACTACCGCCAGCTTATTTTTACGACTTCACTTCTGGGGCTCGACGCACGAGCTTTCTCTATACATGGAAACACTACAAGGTGAAGAGAGGTGTTTGTCACACAAGTCATACGAACTATGGTTAACGTTAACGTGATCGAATCGTGAATAAAACTCTGTCTAGACAACTAAAGAATAACTTAAACAACTGCCTCTAACATAACAAAATTTTTTTTATAAAAAATTAAAAATTATGTCTTTCTGCACTTAGATATATATATATATATATATATATATATATATATATATATATATATATATATAAGATATATATATATATATATATACAACTTAGTTTGGTTACCCACAAAGTGACCCCGGGATCGGGACATAATTTTTATTACAAAACAATCAAAAACCTGAAATACGATTTTTTTTATTTTGTCCGATGTCAATGTGACATAATAATAAATTGTTAAAATAATTTTAATTTTAATGCTTGAGTGTTCGAAATAAACTAAAACAATGCAATGTCACCCTTCAAATTCTCATAAAACGCCTGCGCACATCTTTATAGCGACTCTTCTTGAGTTTGGGGTTAACATATTTTTTTTACCATCTATCATCGCATCAGTCACGTAATTTTAGTAACTTCATCACTTGTAAGGTGCAAACCTCAACCAGCCGCAATACAATACAAAGAAGGTTAGACATCTGAAAACACAAAAAACATAACGGCCTAAACAACTCATTCCCTAAATAAACGTTTACGCGCAAGGAATATCAATAAAACGCTCCGTTCCACTGCCGATAAAAATCTATTAAACTTAACGTATTTCTTCCCACAGGACCCTAAATAAGGTCCCAACACCTTCTTCTATTAAAATTACCAAAATAATAGGTGATTAATCTCGCTGGCAACAAAAACTCTTTGGATTTACGATCGCTGTCAAAATAAATATAAGCTAAGATCGCCTAACAAGGTGGCTTTTTTGAAAGACCAAATTTAGATGTTTAACAAAACATTACAATAAGAGAAAAAAAGGTTGCTTGCTGCTTTTTTTTTATTAATTGGATATCGAGATAGTGTGAGGGTATGCACCGTGCGATGTATTATTATTAGTCAGAAATATAAGCGTGTGCGCATATTAACGCCCTGCTTGGATTTGTTTTTATTAGGTGCAACGCACAGTGGTGAGAGTGAATGGTGAGATGTAGTTCAATTAAGGTGTAACGATTACTTGTAGCAATACTTATCATGTGAACTAATACCTTTTATATGCGGGTGTGTGTGTGTGTGTGTGTGTGTGTGTGTGTGTGTGTGTGTGTGTGTGTGTGTGTGTGTGAGGGTGTGTGTGACTCTGCAAAATCAATTTGATAAAAGCTAAAGAAAATATTCATTTTCATGACAAGGTTTTGTTGTTTTTCTATGGGGATACGCTTGGCCTTTATCACACCTGATGGTAAGTGACAATAAAACTGTCAAATTTCTTCATAAGCTTATGGTATAAAGTTCAAAGTATATTGAGGAAATTTGACAGTTTGTGGTAGGTTGATATGCAGGCGTGTGTACTGGCTATCGGCTATCGTATCACTCACTATCGGCACACTACATTACTACCAACATTTAATTATTTACTTATTCTGAATAGGTATCATATAAACTTACAGCCTTTTCAGCCACCACGTTTACATGCTAGATAAACTAATACTTACTTACTCCGCTGTCTCAGCGACCCGTAGTGGATCTTGGCCTCCGACACAACAAGACGCCAATCTTCCCTACTACCCTCTCAGACTACAGGTCGATCTGGAGCCCATCTGGCAATGACTTTTTTGTTTCTATTAACTAAACTAAAAAAAACATTGCCCTAATATCATCAGTCTTACATTCAAACAAATCCCATTCGTTCTAATGACCGAACGACAAACCAGCGCGTGCAGTGTGCGCCGCCCCTCCGATGTTATCAGCACGTTCCGGGAAGGGCATATGTCCACCAATAAACTAATTGGCTCGGGTATGCTCGCGCTGCGGCCGAAGAAATTTATTTCACATTTTTATTCTTATTTATACGCCGGGCCCGGAACGGAACAGACCATCGGTATTTCGTGATTTGATCTTTGAAATGTCTTAATTAATTTATATTAAACGACGCTTTTCGGTACAAGTGATTAGGGCTTGTCGTATGTACGAGTAACATGAGATCGACGATGGTTTATCACGACTGGCTAGTGGCTTACACTAATTGTAAGTGTACGTACACATAAATACACATTAATTTTAAAGTGTTATACACAAAGTTGTACTGTGTCTTTTTCTTAAGAAAGGCTAGTTCAAGATTACTTTAGCCAAGTTAATGACAGTAGATGAAACGTAAGAAGTATGTAAGGATCGTAGCAAGTGGCAAGAAGTGATACCCCTGTGGGAGACAGGCGTGACATTAGTATGTATACAGACGCTTGCACATCAACCTATCCAAAACTGTAAATTTCTTCAATTAATGATCAACCATATGCCATAATATGCGTAAAGTCTATTGAGGAAATTCGACAGTTTGTGGTAGTGTGATGTATAGGCGTGTATATGTATATTTAAATAAATACATTATTTTATTTATTTTCAGGCAACAGTTTTGTAGGCTATGTGTGTATGCTCCATTTTTAGGGTTCCATACCCAAAGGGTAAAACGGGACCCTATTACTAAGACTGCGCTGTCCGTCCGTCTGTCTGTCTGTCCGTCTGTCACCAGGCTGTATCTCATGAACCGTGATAGTTAAGACAGTTGAAATTTTCACAGATGATGTATTTCTGTTGCCGCTATAACAACGAGTACTAAAAAACGGAATAAAATAAATGTTTAAGGGGGCTTCCATACAACAAACGTGATATTTTTTTGGTCGTTTTTGCTCGATATTGATAACGGCAACAGGTAGACGCTTAAAATATTCACAGAACATTTAGTTATATACTTATTCACTTTAAAAATAAATAATTAAATTAAAATAAAACAAATTTTTAGGGGGGCCTCCCATACAACAAATGTGGTTTTTTTGCCATTTTTATGGACAATGGTACGGAACCCTTCGTGCGTGAGTCCGACTCGCACTTGCCCTTTTTTTTTCTATATTTTTATTGTAAGGTTGGCTAATAATGACTGCTCTATCTACCTGATGAGAAGAAGCAGTCCAGATACGAGGACAGCTAGTACCTAGTGACAGTAGTATCATGCGCCTTCAAACGTCCCATTGCCGGCCTTAGGCTATCATACATAAACAATTAGCACATGAACGATTGGGCTTAATTACCACGCATGTTTAAATTGAGTTTATGAGATTTTACGACTTAAAACGAAACAAAAACCAAAGAAAAATATGTAATTTATATTCGCCATCAATTAAATAATGGATTTCTTTGGCCAGCAGTAGGACAGTATATAGTCTTAATAAACTTAACTTTTTAAATTTATTTTATGAACAAACTGAGGCAGCAAACTCTCCGTGCGTCGTTTAAAAATAATTTAGCGACACTTATTAATATAAAGTAATATTCAGTTTAACGTAAAGATGACTGTCTGCGGTCGTTATTTTAATTTTTGAAACACGTTTCTTTCGTCGGTCGTCGGTAGTATAATATTTTGGCTAAATTACATTTTCATTATGTTGTCGTCTCATTTTAATTAGTAATTTAATTAAACAAATTTGGGGTGTGTAAGGTGTGTTATATGAGTAGGTATAGTAATAAGATTATTTTTATGTCTTTACATTTTAGTTATTGTAGTCTGTTTTTTGGTAAAACATAGATTTCGAAGAGATGAATTTATAGATAAATAAACAAATAAATAAATAAATGAAATTTCCTATACTCACACCAATTATCTAGCCCAAGAGAAGCTTCGTTATGAAACTCGTTAGTTGGTTACTAGACAACGAATAAACATACTTAAAATACTTAAATACACACTTTCAAGTGCTAATTGCTGCACTGAAGCTAAATTAAATATTTATAAAATTTTATAAAATACAGTGAAAAAATTAAACGCCCACCCGACCCAGCCAGGAATCGAACCTGGGTCTTCCGCAATCCGGGCGGCTGCACTGACCGCTATGCTACCGGGAAGGCTGACGTAAGCGCTGAATTTTGTCTCTGCTTTTTAATGTTTTATCGTGCTTTTTTAGCAGCACTGAGCGCCATCTATCCAACGGTTGTAGCACCAACAGAGCTATTAAACAAAAACATGCTAAAAAGTTCAATCCTAAACCAGACATGCATTAGGACACGAGAAAAGTTAAGACTAATTAAGTTTTCTCGTTTTAGTATTTTAGTTTTCTTGATTAAGATAAGATTAGATGTCGGATAGTACACAGTACTAGCGCATTTGTGTTGTACTATAGTAGTTAATGTTAGTAGTATTGTTGTGTTCAGACAGTTAGTAGGAGATAAGATAGTCAGTGGGTCAGTAGTTGAGGATTCCGGGTGAAGTGCGCTTCCATCGGCCTTATCATCACTTAACACCAGATGAGATGCAAGACAAGAGCTTAATCGTATAAAAGTACCATGACGACTCTTCCCACCTTCAAAACCTTCAAAACGTTGTCATCAGTATGCATCATTATAATCGAGGGAAATAAAAAAAAACACACTTACAAAGAAACATCTTTATTTTTAAACGTCCCCAATAATTTCAATCCGAACTTCGCATGTTATAAAGACATATTTCACACCCGACCGTCACAATGTGATAATTCAAAACAGTTTTACACAAAATAAATACATTTTCGTTTTACGAGCGGGCCCCAATACCGCAGCGTTGGTATCCTGGGATACTGGGCTCTCATTTGGGTACACTCGATGTCACCTCGTGATAAAAACATATGACGGCTGTCCCGCTTTTTTGACACGCGATGATACATCGCTTCTGAATAACAATGTAGATGCTATCATACATAATAATTCTGATTAGGTTCTTCGAGTTCGTTCCAATGGTATTTGTTTACTGACTTAACCAAAGGTTTTTGGTAGTGGTGGATAAGTCAAAAGAAACCCTACCACCAGTTTGGTTGGTACAAATACCATTGGTATTAGTTTTTGGTATTAGTTTTTGGTATTAGAAAGGAATAGGTCAACCAAATCGAGTACAATAATATGTACCCTGCTGGGAATGCGGAACCTTTGAGTTTGAGACAAGTGGTTTAATCATTAGACTACAGAGGCGATTACACTAGCAAGTGTGCTAAGTGTTTTGAACCTAGATTTCTACGCGAAGCAGTCGGGATCCTAAATTATTATCCTACATTATTGATATTTGAAATTTCTCAAGACTGACATTTGTTTCCACAGTGTAAAGAGAACTCACCTCCATAAACTAAGATCAATTAAACAGTTTATTAATTTAATGTAATGGTCATTAGTCCGCGACGCCTCGAGACGTCTCTTAACGTCCACACGACAAATATGAAAAGTAATAAAGATTATCTTTAGGGACGATCTTTTCGGTTTAATCTTTTTGGGTATCTCAAATGTGATATTTTCCAATTATTTAATATGGTTGCGGTTCTAAATGGTGGTATTACACGGGATTTGGTATGCGAATGGCCACAGTTATAGTTCGAAGAGTATGTTATGGAGGTAGTGAGAGGTTCCGTTGCGGTGTTTCGATTAAGAAATTTGGAGTATCGACTTTCTTATTTATTCTGGTGATGTGTCCCGGTTGTGTTTAATTGAATTAGGATGAAATTTGTAAAAAAAATGTTTGAATCACACAAAATTCTGCGAATGTAAAATTTTATTGAGTTACACATTTAGTGTGATGATAAAGAATCTGACGTTGAACTCGTTGTTATGTGGTAACAATGAGAAGTTCGTTGACATAGCGTATTACTGAATCTGTGGTAACGGCTTATGCGTCTGCGCGACATTTTATAATTTAAAAAAAATAATTATGTTTAGGATATTCCATGCTTCGGAAAGTACGTGATCCGTGTTGTTGTCGTAAGAAAGCAGTCACCAACAGGCTGGTAATGAAACAGCAACTGGATCTCTGATGGTAGCCTGGATGATGATGATTGTTTTGCGCGTGATTTCGTCAGTTTTTAATCGCTATGTATAATGTTATATTGCCTAGTATATAATATTGCCTCATCACTGTTTATCACGGGCACATAATAGCGTTTAATATATTCCGAGAATGATTTCTTAAGATAATTATTACGAAGTTTAATTAGGTCCTTTTCACTTTTATTCATCACCACCACACCATCCACACCTTCCATTGTATCACAACGAAGTGGAGAGGAAGGGCCAGGGGACTGAAAGTGTGGGGAGGCCTTTGCCCAGAAGTGGGACAGCTATGGCTGATATAATACTTGACTCACGAGGTTACGAGGTTAGGCTGAAAGGTTGGGTCAAGGGTCAGATGCAAAAGGCAGTACTCCTTGACACGGCACGTATCGTCAGGACGTCCCTCACTCTGCAGCCCTAACCACCGATAGCTTGGGTCTATCCCCGCTGCCGGTGGCAACCTAGGTTAAGTTTTTTATAATATTTTATATTGTAACAAATTTCTTAAGAAATATGTTTAATAAAGTGAATAATAATTTAAAAAATATATATTATAAAATATACATGTATGTAAATTCTACCCCCCCCCCCCCCTATAGGCAGATGTTTATGATGAATAAAAGTGAAAAGAACCTAATTAAACTTCGCAATATTTTAAATATTCGTTCTCGGAATGCAATGAAAGCTTTTATGTGCCCGTTATAAACAGTGATGAGGCAATTATGCAGCTACGTAGTTTTGATCCATCACAGACGTGATATGCGCACGCATCTCGAAGATTTATCTGCGCGAGATAACGTAAATGGTGATTAAAAACGAAATTACTGTCCTCTTATATTGTTAATCTGGAATACTTGGAATTGAGATGTGTTGTAGATGTCATTAAACATGACATATATGTCATTAAACATATATAAAAACACTCGGAGTCTGAGAAGGCCGTCTTACTTTTGACTATAGTAAGTAATTAGCCTATTTTACTGCGTAAATACCTCCTCCATCATTGAAATAAGGTCAACACTACAATTAAATAGGCATGATGACTAAATTTGACTATATATTAAAAATTGTACTATAACATTCTAATGCATCTAATATTTCCATAAAAAATATATTTTTTGTAAAAAATTAAGATTTTTTTTAGTTAAAAAAGGCTTTTTTTATTAAAAATTCGCGCTAAAACTCTCTTCAGTGTAGTGGCAACTGCTTGTGACGTCACTTCTATGTAACTCGTATCCGTGGTGGTGTGGGCTCGTATCCGAACATTACGAGCTATCCAAAGCCACTAACCTAATACCTAATACCTGTACCCCCCCCCCCCTATTTTACTGGCTTCACCAAAATACGGGCCTAAGTACCCGCTTACTATGCAGAAGGGCATAAATTAGATTTTTTTTGGGGTGTTTTGTCCCTGTCATGTAAACGTCATTTCAAATTTGATTAAAAGAGACACGGAATAACTATTCGAAGCTTATTCTTTGCTTATTTGTAAGACCCTTAATTGCCAAGCTTGCCAAGCGCGGGTTGGCGATCATAAACCTGGGACATACATTGAATAATCCGAAATACACTTTTACTCATCTAATGCGAGTTTTATTTGCAATCGATCACGTTAACGAAAACGAGTTTTTGTATGGCATTTTGTATAGGTTAGTAAATCTATATGTAATTTAAGGGAAGCACTCATTTGCTGAATTTACAGATTTGCTAGGAAATATAGCTTAGCAATGGTAGCTACATTGAGTGGACACTCTAACTAGTCATGATTAAGTGTATTTTGAAAAAGGTTACATGTTAACAAAGATCATACTCATCACTACTATTCAAAGATCATTACTATTTATAAAATTTATAAAATATAGTGAAAAAAATAAACGCCCACCCGACCCAGCCAGGAATAGAACCTGGGTCTTCCGCAATCCGGGCGGCTGCACTGACCGCTTTTCACTGTATTTTATAAATCTTACAAATATTTAATTTAGCTTCAGTGCAGCAATTAGCACTTGAAAATAAAAAGTAAAATTGATCATTACTATGTTTTTTTTATACCTAGCTTTTTTGGGGTATGATTTTTCTTTGGAGAAAGGGAGAAGAAGATTATTAAAAACGTTAGCATCGTCTTCGGGTAACAAACGAGGAGAGTTAGGATTAAGACATACACATTCTTGTTTCCGTTAACGTGATCGAAGGGCAATCATAAAACATAGTTACAAAAAGTTACAGTTGAAATGGTGAGTTCAATAACAAAACGCACTTTCTCGTTCTCAGGCTAGAATAATAATGCGCCAACTATAATAAATGTTCGCACGTCAGTCTGTCTACACTGAGATATTCCTAGATCGATGGTCGATCAGCGCTGGCGTTTCCTCAATATAGACCGAGTTCAAATGCTCGTTTTGTATTTAATAGATAGAAAATATTGAAAACAAAAGCATTTACTAGTATTAGTATCCCAAATAAACTACAATAGTTATTTGTTATACAAGAGTTCAAAGTTGCTTTTTAACCGCGTGCTCAATTTTGATGACCGAGCAAGCGAAGGATTCAAAAATTAGAATCCTGAGCGTTAGCGAGGGAAACAATAGAGCACGAGGTGAAAAATCTTTGCACTCGAGTGCAACACGTAACTTTTCATCCCACCTCAGCGAGGAAATTACTAAATGCAAAAAAAAACATTTACAATCACAAGATACTTTTATTTCAGTTTAGGTATTAACTACTACATTATGATAGGCAAGTATTACAGAATAATCTTTAAATTATAACAAATAATACTTCGGTAAAATTAAGAAAAATTTAAAGTAACGTTGCTACAGTTACTTAAGTTGAGTGTAATATTTATGTTAGGTACTGTAATGTTGGTGTTAGTGACTTGTGTACTATTTATAGGTAAACTTTTTTGCACTATCGGTTTTCTTTTGTTGGTCAAACGATAGTTATTTATAATAACACTTACTTACATCAAAGTAATCTTCACAGAAATACAGTCTAGTATTTGTGGACTGACTGACTTGGATCTCTTCTTGCCAATTTTAACCAAGTACCTATTTCTCATATACCTATATTATTTAGTTGGTTAGTTGGCACTTGAATCCACAACTTTCCTGGCATTTTTATGCTCGTATTCTTGCATTCAGGCACAATACACCAATGATAAACTCATTATTATATTCGAAAAATAGTCTATTGTATTTTATTTTTAAATCAATGTTCGTAAGCGATATTTATTTATTTACTGACGCAGTGACGTCACGAGCCGAAACAGAATGGCGGCTAGCGTTTTCGCGCAAAAAATTAAAATTATATTTTAAAAGCAGTTTTTATGGCATTAATCGGTTTAAAAAAAAACATATAAAAATTATAGTGGTTCAGTATCACTCTAGGAGTCATTTAAAACACCTTTTCGAAAAAGGGTGTAATACCCTATTCTGTTGGCGTCAAATAAACTTCGTCGCTAGAATCACTCATTTTAGGTTTATTACAATATGACGTAAAAAGAAAATGGCGCGCGCAAAGCAAATAAAAAAAAGTACTCCAAGAAGGTTCCGAGTCTGAGTTTTTAACAAATTAAAAAGGTTGTATGATAAATTCGGCACCATGGAGGTAGAAGTAAATAGGTTTAATGATGTTTTGAATTCACAAACTTAGTGCACACGATGTTCTAAATTCAATTTACTTTATCCTCTAGCGGATAAAAACGGCTTTTGCACTCAGATATCGAAGAGCAAAAATACTCTTTCCGAGATGGGGTGATGAAAAGTTATTTCTTATATTAGCAACGAAAAAGCCATTTTAATGAAATTCTCTCTCTGAAACTCAATTACAAATAAACAAAGAATAAGGTCCGAATAGTTATTCCATGTTTTGTCTCTTTTACTCTAATTTGAAACGGCGTTTACATGACAGGAACAAAACACGGAATAACTATTCGGACCTTATTCTCTGTTTATTCGTAAGACCCTCAGTGGTCATTAGTTAGAAAGATTTGAAATGTTCAACATTGAAAAGAATACAATGATTTAAATTTGTTAAAATTAAAACTTCTCAAATTATTCAAATGAAGTTGGAAATTTAAAAAAAAAGACCTATTTAATAGTTACACAAACCGATCACTCCAAGACAGTTTCGTGAACCCCACATCAGTAGGGTTCAAATCAGTGCTCGTTAAAACACCTTTAGCAAGTAACACACTCTCTCGGTTAATGTACTTTTTAACAAACAATATTAGTGAGATAATAAGAATCTCTCTGACAAATGCATTTAATTCTATGTTTTATCTCAATCACTTGGTACTGTCGGGGAGAAAAGCCTTAGCTCTAAATTTATTTTAATTATTAGAGATTGTAGATACGAAAAGATTTTTTTTATTGAGTAGTTAAATACACAGCAGATGTTATACTTATACGGAAACAAACAATTATGTTGCTACTCCCATATAAAGCTGTGCAGTTTCTTGCGCCCGTTCTTCTGCACAGCTAAAAGACGCCCTGAATGAGTTGGTAGGTAAAATATTTTGAGATGATTCAAAAGCGCTTATCTAATAAGTTTACTTGAATAAATAGTAGTTTTATTTCAATTTAATTTCATTTCATTTTCATTTCATTTGATATCAATTTCATTTATTTTAATTTCATAGCCTGGACCCTATACTAGATATTAATAGTTCGTCGGTGGAAAGGTAAAACTGCTTCAACACCAAAAGGGCATTCGAGGGAATTTGCTTGTCCACCGGGCTAGCTATCACCATCTTATCTAAATATGTCGCCATAACATCAATGTTTGTAGCATTGTTGTACCCCGGCAGCATATAGATAACATAGCCAGCGCTTCCACTTCGACCTTACCGTCACTTAACATCAAGTGAGATAGAAGCCAAGTGCTTACCCGTAAGATATAAAAATAAAAAAACCCGGGACCATAATATTTTATAATATAAGCCTGTTGTGGCCGCCTGTACTATGCTTGCCCCTAATAAGCATACCTCGGCCGCTGTCATTTCTGACGGGTGTTGAGTGAGGGCATAATTGAAACCCTTCGAGCATACACACCAACATACATATATGTACTTATAGGTATGTATAACGAACCTGTGGAATATAAATTACACACAGATGACCTGAGGTTAGGGACTTGTTAGCATGAGATGCTTTTGTAAAACCAACAAAGAGATAGGGATTCTAGGTTTTTTAGTGGTTAGACCCCCCCCCTTCCCCCGTCGAGTTTTTAGTGGCTGAACGAGGGAAGAGGAGAGTCATAATCTGCAGGATTATTAACGAAAAAAGGCAACCAGTTGCTAATTACACAATGGCAACGCGATTTCTAATAGTTGCGGTAGCTACAATCGGTCGGCGTTTTAGATAGCCGTCATCAATCGCTCGCTTGTGGCGCTGTCGTAGCGTTCTACGTTCCGTAATACGAAAATGTGTTTTGGAAGCGACAACAGCAACATTGGCTTATGATACAGGTCAAACCAAATCAAGTTAAAATAACATTAACTTACCTTTCCTACGATATGAGGTCCTTTAATGGAGGTGTCTTCATACCATATTGTCACAACCGCAGCAAGGTGAGAACGATTAGAGAGGCAAAATACTGCTTCACTAGCTGCCTTAGCATCTGGACTCCGCTTCTGCTTAACAAATCGACTAGGCAAATGACTGTATCATTTGCCTAGTCAATTAAAAAAAAATATATCAACAACCCTTATTGAAGCCGAATGTTATTTGGTATTTGCAATAAGTACTAACTGTATATTACTATCAGGACTTCAGACTCTTGAGAGACCCTGTTGCCTGTAATACAGGTCAACCTAACGCTGGCAACAGTAGTCTGTGCCTTTTTTCGTCACTATTGAATATTGAAACTGTGAAATTGTATTTATTAACATTTATTTTATTTTATTTTATTTAGATATGAATTAAAAATACAACTTTGTGGAAAGGAGGCGAGACCTTGATGCAAAGCGTGACGAACTCAAGAGCCGCCCGCCTCCTAATATATCGACATCTGCAAGGAAAAACATTGTAACTCAAATTTTGGTAATTTTGAGTTATAGTCATAATCTAAGCAATAGTATGACCGTAACTTAAGTGCACCTAAAAATGAGTTACGATCTTTTTCCTTGCAGGTGTCGATATCTACACTACAACTACACTAATGACGCTCTGCGTACCCTCACTGTACACGTATATTTACTGCCTAAATTGGGTATATCAGCCATGTAAGAGCACGCCATCTAAGCTCAAATAACTCAAACCACAGAAGCGAGTAACGAAATCGGCAAGGTTTGACATCATCAATTCACTTAAATATAAAATACAAATTAAAGTAATAATTACTTAATATATCTGTTTCAATATTTGTAACAATATTGCTAGCAGTGTGGGCAGTAAATGGGCCATATTGTTTTGTTTTTGTAGCTACAATGTGACAAACACATCCCTTCTCAATGCCTGTGGTTTTATCTTACCTACCTCCCATTTTTTGCAAAAGAGATATTTATGCAAAGTAATGTAAAGTTGCAAAATTAATGATGAATTCCTTCTCAGGAATTTCAAAACATTGACATCGATCAGTCCCATTCCTATGGGCCCGGCCAAAACGTACCTTCATTATTTAACTCGAAATTTTTAAACAAAACACTTTGGGGTTTGTTCTTGTTGTCGCTCTGGTATACACAAAGTGTGTATCTTACATTGGGCAGGCGTTTGGCTTTCATCTCACTGACGTAATAATAATAATAATATTTAAGAGGCTCTCGCTTGATGGTTGGATCAAGGGTCAGATTCAGAAAGCAGTACTCCTTGACACGGCACGTATTGTCAGGAGGTTCCTCACTCTGCAGCCCTGACCACCGGTAGCTTGGGGCCTGCCCCGCTGCTGGCGGTACTCTAAAATTAGGTTTTTATAATGTTTTATTGTTTTTATATTAAAATATTGTAAAAAATTAGTTTTATGAAAGAATATAAATCAAGGGTATAATAATATTAAAATTTATATTATTTTGAATTTAGCAATTACAATGCTATAATAATATATAGTTACAACATTGTTTTTATGGCAACAGTCTCAGATATTATTGCAGTAGCCACACCACCAATCAAACCAAGTACAATATGCAGGTTCGCAGGCTCTGCGAATGGAAACCGAGACATCGGGGCCCATTATTGTTTTATATTTATTTACTATCACAACTTATTAATGATTTTAATTTTTAAATTAGTGACTTACTAAATTATTACACTTGTTAGTCTGTTGGATCAATACATTTCAGATCTACTCCGAGCTGCATCGCGAACGTACCCTATGTTGATTCTCTTCGGTGACTCAACAAATCCCCAAATTGCATTTGAAACATGTTACTTGAGATAATGATCGGTGAGCCCGTATCATTATAATGATTTGATGATTAACGACACAGATCGCGTCCGTAATGATTGCTAATGATTCCGGTTTGTTTTTGTGGATACGCAGAATTTGTGGCTAGGGTACCGTGGTGACACAGGTAATTGAACATTCGGTCAGCAACGTAGAAGGGGGAAGGAGAATTCTACTACTATCATATAAAAAAATTAACTTATAGAGACATTTGTAAGTAATTATTAATAAATAAATAAAATGTGTTTGTTTTGTTTATATAATTTTAACGCAAATTTTGTTGCGAAACAAATTACAAAACACACAAATGTTGAAAAAATTTCCACGAGCAGGATTTGAACCTGCACCCTTCTGACATACCGGGTCAGGTGCTCTTCCAATTGAGCTATAGTGGTTCTAACCAGCCCGCCGAAATTATTCAACACTATGTATTTTTTACTTTGAACGCCAAAAGCGCCAATTCAATGTCAACAACTACCGTCATTAACATCAGATCATAATATTTTAACAAATAAATAAATATTGTTGATGCACGTAACAAGAGTTGGTACTCGTATACATTTTAATATCGTTTGTTTGGTTGACAGTTGCATACAAGACAACGTCGCAAATCAACAATAGTGCAAAACCTAGTTGATTTAGGATATTATGTATTGCGTATGGTACTTATGTATTGACTACAGTACCTAATACCTGTCTTAGCACTGTCCTAGTGGTTGTGGTTGAAAATCAGCGTTTTGCCCCCGGGTAAGTGTATCGTTGAGCTACGACCTTTTTGCGCTGCTGTAGCACACACCCATGGCACATAATGTAGGCTTATTTTAAAAAATATGTTTTGCTCACATACATCGTATCATTGTTTTATGTGTGTGTGTGTCTGTGGTTTTGGTAATAAATGTTTTATCTATCCTTACGGTTTTGATAAAGTAACTACTAAAATGTTTATCATTTGCATATCATGATGTTGGTAACAAATGAACTTGTTAACCGCCCCTGTGGTCTAATGGTAAAGGCCATCGGTCTTAGACCCAGAGGTCCCGGGTTCGATTCCCAGTGGTTTCCATGTTTGTGTACTCGGTTAGGTTGGTGGTTTGTCCGCCTGGCTAGCTAACACCATCTTATCTAAATATGTCGCAATAACATCAATGTTTGTATAAATTGTTGTGTTCCGGCAGCAGGAGATAAGATAGCCTGTGCTTCAGAAGTTGAGGATTCCGGGTGAAGTCCACCTTCCACCTTTGTCCTTATCATTGCTTAACAGAAGATGAAATGAAGGCCAAGTTTTTTTTTTAAAGTTTTTTTTAAAGTTTTCACGCTGCGCCATTTGTCTTCGCGTCTGAACTCCATTTCCACTTAACATCAGGTGGTGTGGAGTCATTTGCCGTGCTAAGTATAAAAAAAAGTGCATACCCATCATAACTTTGTCGCACAACCAATAAATGGAAGGTTCTCCCAGCACACGGATTCACTCCGTCTACAACATGGGTTTTTTAAAATGTTTTACGGGTAAGCGCAGTGCCTTGATCTCACTTGATGATAAGTGATGATAAGGCCAATGACGGAAGCGCACTTCACCCGGGATCCTCAACTAGTGAGGCACTGGCTATCTTATCTCTAGCTGCCGGAACACATCAATGCTACAAAAATTGATGCTATAGCGACATATTTAGATAAGATGGTGATAGCTAGTCAGGCGGACAAACAAGCCATACCACGAACTAAACCATGTACACATACAAGAACCCCCGCTGGGAATCGAACCCGGACCGGGTCTAAACCGGTGGTCTTAACCACTAGACCACAGAGGCGGTTAAAACATCATTGGGGTCCTTTAAAGGAGGTGTTAAGAAGCCACTACTGGTGCAGATATCGTTGTCGATCGATTATTACTCGTATATGTACAGAAAGTCTACTAGGGCAGTTTACTGTGGTAGTTTTTAGCCCGTTATCCCTGAGGTGTTTCCATCCATAGGGAAGGCTCGTGCCCCAACGATGGGAACAGAAAATGAGCTTGTATTTATTTATTTATTTATTGGATTACCGACATAAGAAACAGTAGGTATCTAAAGTTACAAAAAACAAGAATAAAAACCTTCTTATAGATAACTGCTCTTACAGTTATTGGCAATTACAGCGTGCATTAAAATAAAACGAAAAAAAATTAATTGACAAAAAATAAAATAAAATTATAAACAAAATTCAATTGTGTATGATGTACAGAACCCAATAGTTAAACTAAGAGTCGAGCCTCCAATTCCAATGTAATCTTTAATATAATTCATTAACCGTGTATAGTGCGGATGACTCTGCACGTTTTATCAGTTCGGCTCCCGGTTGAGGCGGAACATTCAATGATTTATTGTGTACGGTAGCGATTGTACGTTGAAGTCACATTCGTACTCAATTAATCATAGATTTGTAGTTATTTAAAATGCACTTTGATACTCTGAGCTAAGTTCATACTGACGCTATCTATTTCGTCCTATAATTATAAATACACAATTTTAAATAGTCCTGCTTCAAATATGGGCTTCGATCAATAATTAACTATGTAGATAAAAGGTCCGAAACAAAATGCATCTTGAAAACGATGTTGTTAGCTCATACCTATAGATTTGAATTTCGAATAACAAAATGTGAAAAAACATTGGATAGCATCAACAACTTCAGCTTACTGTGAACCTTAACCCCCTTTGACGTTGACGTTTCGCGCACCATAGAGCATAGGCTGCGCAGACCACACTCAGTATAGACTATACTTGTCGTTTCTAAGTGATGCTAGAGCGCCATGTCTCCGACCTAAAGATGACACATATAATATCCAATCAAAAATAAATAAAATATACTATATGGATTACTATAGTCTATACAATAAAATAAATTTGGAGTGTCTGTTTGTAATATTAAAATAACCGCTTTTTACTAAATGCATATGGATGATTACACGGTACATTTACCAAAATATTTTTTTTTACATTTTTTTGTATCTAGATACAGCTATCTACCAGTGAAAGTCCCGTCAAAATCGGTCCAGCCGTTTCAGAGATTAGCCGGAACAAACAGACAGATAGACAAAAATTGTAATAAGAAGTAACTTAGGCTACTTTTATTTCAGACATTTATTTATTTTTATTATTATAATATAAATAAATGATAAAAAATAAGTATTCCGCGCGGACGAAGTCGCGGGTACAGCTAGTCGTAAATTAAAGTTTGTACCTACTTTAAGTTTTAAAAAAACACACTATTACATTTCTCATCACACCTATTCCATCAAAACCAGCTCATTTATGTCCCTACTACTGGAGCACAAGTCTTTCATATAGATAGATAGCGAAATTACAAGAAGGTTAGTATGTAGTTGCATTACATGACGTTCTTCAAGTCACCATTCCTTCCTCTTCCAACTCTTCAGGGCACATCTCTAAGCCTGCAGAACAATACCAACATGCTCGGTATGACGATTCGCTGCGATCTGAATCAAAAGGACTACATCGAAGCCGTGATCAAAACAGCCTCACGAAAACTCGGTGTCCTGAACAGAGTGCGGCGATTCTTTACGCCTGACCAGTTGTGTCTTTTGTACAAGACACAGGTACGGTCTTGCATGGAGTATTGCTCGCACATCTGGGACGGTTCCGCAAAGTATCTTCTCGATGCCTTAGACGGATTGCAGCGTCGCGCTGTACGTATTATCGGCAATGCAGAGGTGACTAATACTCTCGAACACCTGCAATTGCGTAGATATAGCGTCACTCAGCGTCTTCTATCGCTTTTATCACGGCGAGTGCTCTGAAGAACTCTTTGACCTTATCCCACCTTCTCCCTTCCTCCATAGGAGTACACGTGCTGCTCTCCGGTGTCATCGCTTCACTGTCACACATATCCCATCGCGCACAAAGAAATTTGGTGATTCGTTTCTTTGTCGCACCTCCAAAAGATGGAATAGGCTACCAGCACACGTTTTCCCTCTTTCCTATGATATGGGGTCCTTCAAACGAGGCGTGAAGAAGCACCTTGTGGGCTGGCAGAGTGAAGTTGACTGATGCTGCGTTGTTTTCACGCTGCACCAGTTGTCTTCGCGTCTGGACTCCATTTCCACTTAGCATCAGGTGATGTGGAGTCATTTGCCGTGCTAAGTATGAAAAAAAGAAACTATTTCAACAACCAAGTTTCTAACAACCAAAACAGCTTTAAGAAACCTGCCTGGCTGGATCATGCTCAGTGGCGTGCACTTGGAGAGGCCTATGTCCAGCAGTGGATTAATTTAGACTGGTGATGATGATGACAGGCATGATGACAGGCAGACATAGGAACTCTAGCTACATATTAAGCAATGCACGTAAAACCCTTGGTGCCGCAAGCGTCTTTGAGCTTCAGTCTGCCGCTTTCCATCGGGAGGGTCGCGGTACACATGTTCGCCAGCTAAATAATTGTTAAATAATTATCTAACAAATAACCTACCTTAAAACATACTAAGAAGTTCTGAAACCGGCCATTCTCACAAACCGTATGATTAAAGCGAAGACACGACGCGATGCGACCACAGACAGTGACCTCTAAAACCAATCAGGACTTCAAAAAAAAAAGGTCGAAGGCGAACAACGTCATAATTCAAAATGGTAACAGTGAACCGAGCGTTACACAAACACTTAGGAGCGTGACTTTTAATATGTTTATCCGTTTTAAAATATCAAATTATAATATTAAGCGTTTTGAGACGGGCTTCATTTGTATGTGAGGTACAAAGGACCCCTGCGGAGTGGAGCGAGAGCGCGAGGCAGCTACCTCAGCTAAGACTTTCTTGATTTCGAGATAGCGAACAAGGTTTGTTTATTCAGACGCTGTTTGTAGTATAAAGTGTGACTTTGCTTGCCCCTCGATTAGATCCGAAAGCCTCGGAGAATCTAGTAGTCTAGTAGGGGACGAGAACACGCTTGCGTGATGCTATCACCTCTAGTCAAACACACTAAGTCAAAGTTAAAGTCAAAGTCAAAGTCAAAGTCAAAGTCAAATACAAAGACAAAGTCAAAGTCAAAGTCAAATTTTAAGAAAAGTTATTTTGAATCTTCCAAACATTTTTTTACCTACTACCCATTAAGGACGTGAGGCTGTTTCGAACGATACACTTTCGAAGGGTTCCTCAATCTGTGTGATCGATCACACAGCTCGTGGAACCCTTTAAATTTCTCGTCACCCACAAAACGTCCGGTTAAGCTAAAGGTCATAAGAAGTCAACGGGAATGACTTTAAAAAAGCTTTTACATAACTTTTGACAAGTAAAGCTTTTTTCTTTTTTCGCTCTGCTATGCTTGGGGTGCCTAAGTTAAGTAAGTAAATAGCCTATACGGTCCACGGTGGGCAAAGGCCTCCATCATTGAAATTAAGTCATCACTACAATTGATGGGTAATAAAAAATTGCACTAAGGCAGGCGGAGCCCCAATACAAGTACAAAAAAAATAATCTCTGGGGATGTCTCGCCACTTTATTTGTTATGTAAATTATTGGTATTTTTAATTAAAAAGTAACCTGCTACTTTAACCACAAAAATAAGATAAACAGGGTAAAACTTAACACCTTAAGCGCCATTTGACCGACAAATAATTTAATTTCTATTGTGTGTGGGCATGTCTGGGTCAACCGGTCAAACACCGTGATCACGGTCGGTCGTCGTTGTAAGTGCAACTCAATCGAAACGTTGAAAAACAAAAAATAAAAAATGCTTTGTGATGTACTAAAGAGTTCGCGTTAAACCCTTGAACATACTCAACAGACCGCAAAAGCTCACAGCGGCACCTACATTGAATAATTAAGTTATCCTAACCCTCAAGACGTGCAGCATTATCTTCTCAAGCACAACCCGGCCTTTTTCCGAAAGTCCATTACAAGTTGGGTCAAAGACGGGTTAACTCGTCGACCATTAGTCAGCTTAGATACACCCAATAGTGAGTTTGACAGTTAAAAAACGCTACCGTGCCTCACTAACAACATCATTAGTGCTCGCGCATGTGAGAGCGAATCATCTTCAAGCTTATGCCTTATTATGATAGGGTGTTTGCAAATCTGAAGAATAACAGGACAAATAGATATTCAATAAATAGATAACAGATTTTTTGCTTTGTAAAAGGATTAAAAAAGTACCTAATAAGTAAAAGTTTATAAATTAGAAGTGGTATTTCTTGATAATAAGTGCCGGATAAATATAATATATGTACCTAGATATATCTAGAATAAATTAATATGTATGTGTAAATTAGTTTGTTAGTCCAATATTTGTATGATTTATTTTTTATATAATTTAAGTGTCAAGGTTGCAGCTGTGTACAGTAGTGCTCTAACACTTTGTTGTGCTCTTACAGGGTATAACATGTCTAAAAATTAAACGCACATCAAATCAATCAATTAAACAAAACATCAATATTCATTCGACCAAAATAAGTACAAGTAAGTACCCGGTATATTACAAAAACACAAATGTTGAAAAAAATTCCACGAGCAGGATTTGAACCTGCACCCTTCTGACATACCGGGTCAGATGCTCTTCCAATTGAGCTATCGTGGTTCTAACCAGCCCGCCGAAATTATTTAACACTTTTTACTTTTTTACTTTGAAAGCCAAAGGCGCCTATTCAATGTCAACAACTACCGTCATTAACATCTCATCATAATATTTTTACAAATACTAAAGATCAGTTAAGAAGTAGGCAAGCTATTTATAAAATGTTTTTGTTTTGTTTATATAATTTTAACGCAAAACAAATTGCAAAAGCACAAATGTTGAAAAAACTTCCACGAGCAGGATTTGAACCTGCACCCTTCTGACATACCGGGTCAGGTGGTAAACAAAAACATTTTACCCGGTATATCTTATGACTTAATTATTTTTCTTTACCTTTGTAATACCATGTGATATGTAAATAAATAAATGTGAAGAAAAGAAAAGAAAGAAAAGTGGCAGGACACATCGCTTGCAGGACTGATTGCCACTGGACTCCGACGATCTGGCAAAGGTCGCAAGAAGCCGCTGGATGCAAGCAGCACAAAACCGGTCGCTGTGGAAATCCTTGCGAGAGGCTTTTGTCCAGCTCTGGACGTCTTTTGGCTAAGATGATGATGACGCTCTTCATGAAGCAGGTAGCTATTTCACCAGATTGAATATTTTACAGTAAGTCCGTCATGTGTCAATATATAAATGTATTTTTTTCTTAAATCTAGGTTTTCTTTCATTTTAACTGCCTCTGTGGTCTAGTTGTTAAGAACACCAGTCTCAGTTCCGTATCAGTGATGATGATGATGATGACACTAGCAACAATAAAAGCAGACTTACAATTTGCCGGTTTTATCGATATAAAACGTTATTTTCTACTAGAAGACGGTAGATAAGCGTAATACTTCGTTAATATTTTCCTTTTAAAACTACCAAGTCAATTTTGAAAGTAACATAATAAAGCTAAATAATCAATAACCAAAGGCAGCTATATCAATTTTGTGCGTTATTTTACACTAGAAGATGATATACAGTAAGCTCTTTTTATAATACCTACAAAATAAGTGTGTTGCAATCATTCAAAAACGATTTATCTGTTGAATCATAAATATTGTTTAACTAGCGGCCCGTCCCTGTAAACATTTAAACAAACACATAAACATATTTTTGATTGATATAGCCTATGTTAATCAGCGCTAATGTAGTATTCTAATGGTGAAAGATTTTTTTAAATCGGTCCAGTGAGTGGTTTGTATGGGAAAAGAAAATCGTTGTTTTTACTGTTTTCCTCGTATTTTTTTTTTACGTTTTTTTCTCTCCATAAGAACCTTCCTCAGACTTCATCAGATACAACAAAAAAGAAATTAGCCAAATCGGTTCAGCCGTTCTCGAGTTTTGCGATTAGCAACACATTTAGCGATTCATTTTTATTTATATAAATAAATAAGTGTTTTTTATATATTTTAGCGTTTTATTAACGCTTAAATATACTTAAGTAAAATTTAAACACTGAAAAAAGACGACAACCTCAGGCGGGAATCGAACCACGCACCTTCCGCATTCCGGGCGGCTGCCTTAACCACTTGGCTACCGAGGTCTGGCTTTCACCCGTCGAAATTTTTCAGTGCTTGATGCTTATGTTTTTTAGTCAACATTGCTTCATCAATCTTAGAAGTTTTCACCTCTGAGATCCGAAAGAAATATTTTTACAAATATTTGAACATTCGGTTAAGATGAAGCTGCGTTATAGATAAGTGTTTTTTATATATTTTAGCGTTTTATTAACGCTTAAATATACTTAAGTAAAATTTAAACACTGAAAAAAGACGACAACCTCAGGCGGGAATCGAACCACGCACCTTCCGCATTCCGGGCGGCTGCCTTAACCACTTGGCTACCGAGGTCTGGCTTTCACCCGTCGAAATTTTTCAGTGCTTGATGCTTATGTTTTTTAGTCAACATTGCTTCATCAATCTTAGAAGTTTTCACCTCTGAGATCCGAAAGAAATATTTTTACAAATATTTGAACATTCGGTTAAGATGAAGCTGCGTTATAGATAAGTGTTTTTTATATATTTTAGCGTTTTATTAACGCTTAAATATACTTAAGTAAAATTTAAACACTGAAAAAAGACGACAACCTCAGGCGGGAATCGAACCACGCACCTTCCGCATTCCGGGCGGCTGCCTTAACCACTTGGCTACCGAGGTCTGGCTTTCACCCGTCGAAATTTTTCAGTGCTTGATGCTTATGTTTTTTAGTCAACATTGCTTCATCAATCTTAGAAGTTTTCACCTCTGAGATCCGAAAGAAATATTTTTACAAATATTTGAACATTCGGTTAAGATGAAGCTGCGTTATAGATAAGTGTTTTTATATATTTTAGCGTTTTATTAACGCTTAAATATACTTAAGTAAAATTTAAACACTGAAAAAAGACGACAACCTCAGGCGGGAATCGAACCACGCACCTTCCGCATTCCGGGCGGCTGCCTTAACCACTTGGCTACCGAGGTCTGGCTTTCACCCGTCGAAATTTTTCAGTGCTTGATGCTTATGTTTTTTAGTCAACATTGCTTCATCAATCTTAGAAGTTTTCACCTCTGAGATCCGAAAGAAATATTTTTACAAATATTTGAACATTCGGTTAAGATGAAGCTGCGTTATAGATAAGTGTTTTTTATATATTTTAGCGTTTTATTAACGCTTAAATATACTTAAGTAAAATTTAAACACTGAAAAAAGACGACAACCTCAGGCGGGAATCGAACCACGTACCTTCCGCATTCCGGGCGGCTGCCTTAACCACTTGGCTACCGAGGTCTGGCTTTCACCCGTCGAAATTTTTCAGTGCTTGATGCTTATGTTTTTTAGTCAACATTGCTTCATCAATCTTAGAAGTTTTCACCTCTGAGATCCGAAAGAAATATTTTTACAAATATTTGAACATTCGGTTAAGATGAAGCTGCGTTATAGATAAGTGTTTTTTATATATTTTAGCGTTTTATTAACGCTTAAATATACTTAAGTAAAATTTAAACACTGAAAAAAGACGACAACCTCAGGCGGGAATCGAACCACGCACCTTCCGCATTCCGGGCGGCTGCCTTAACCACTTAGCTACCGAGGTCTGGCTTTCACCCGTCGAAATTTTTCAGTGCTTGATGCTTATGTTTTTTAGTCAACATTGCTTCATCAATCTTAGAAGTTTTCACCTCTGAGATCCGAAGGAAATATTTTTACAAATATTTGAACATTCGGTTAAGATGAAGCTGCGTTATAGATAAGTGTTTTTTATATATTTTAGCGTTTTATTAACGCTTAAATATACTTAAGTAAAATTTAAACACTGAAAAAAGACGACAACCTCAGGCGGGAATCGAACCACGCACCTTCCGCATTCCGGGCGGCTGCCTTAACCACTTGGCTACCGAGGTCTGGCTTTCACCCGTCGAAATTAAATTTTACTTAAGTATATTTAAGCGTTAATAAAACGCTAAAATATATAAAAAACACTTATCTATAACGCAGCTTCATCTTAACCGAATGTTCAAATATTTGTAAAAATATTTCTTTCGGATCTCAGAGGTGAAAACTTCTAAGATTGATGAAGCAATGTTGACTAAAAAACATAAGCATCAAGCACTGAAAAATTTCGACGGGTGAAAGCCAGACCTCGGTAGCCAAGTGGTTAAGGCAGCCGCCCGGAATGCGGAAGGTGCGTGGTTCGATTCCCGCCTGAGGTTGTCGTCTTTTTTCAGTGTTTAAATTTTATATAAATAAAGTTTTAACTCATTAAATTATGTTATGTTAAATTATTTAAGATTTCTAGATCTGATCTGATATTGCACTGATAGACGGCGAAGAAAATGGCTGTTTATAATAATATGTCTGTTTTACTTTTTATTAACGCGTAAAGTTCAGTAATTCAGTCATTTAGAAAGCTCGCTAGCTTCCTAACTAAAGATTCTCGCTACTTATTTAGGTATCTTAATATAATCTAAATATTAAGGTATATTTCAAGGTAATAAAGTCTAATTATCTGTGTACTTAAAATTTCACAGCAATAGATGGTCACCCGCGCATAACTGCTTGAATAAACATCGTTAACAGTGATAGATATGGGTAGTTATGAAAATAAAGCAAAATATCAACCGCTTAACGAGCTTGCCTACCAAAAAACGACGGACAAACGATAACCACATATAAAACTACATACATCGCTGGCTCTGTTCAGTATGTAACTTAGTTGTAGCAAACTAACAAGCAATGTATGCGTATTAAACGTTTCTATCGTAAATAATGTTGTTATTAAGATGTGCGATAGTGAGAGAGGATGATATCCCGCTGTGACGTAATAATTCTAAGTTTATCTCTTTCATATCAATTGGGTTCGTGTTACTTGTGTCTCTTTTTCTCATTGACAAACAGTTTAGTGGCGTGATTGCTCTGCGGCACTTGGAATCTCACAGAACTCACCATAAATATAATTTTTACAAATAAATGTTTGTACTAAACAGCATTTCAACTTTTTTTTTCTGGTAAGACTTGAATCCTAACTGAAAGTACTTTCTTTTTTGATGTAATATAGGTACCTATATCATTTATAGAAATACACCTTCTACAAGTATAGTCGGTAACCCATCACAACAAGTGATGTTAACGTGGCAAAAGATTTGTGATTTTTTTTTATTAGTCTAATTTTTCCCACTGTTGGGCAAAGGCATCTCCCAAACTTTCCTTTATCTTTGGTGGTTTCCTTTCACATCTACGAGTACGGCAGAGTTCTTTCTGAATGTTCAGCCAAACGCGCAACTTAACATTATCGTTACAAAATGTTTTTGTTTTGTTTATATAATTTTAACGCAAATTTTGTTGCGATACAAATTACAAAAACACAATGTTGAAAAAATTTCCACGAGCAGGATTTGAACCTGCACCCTTCTGACATACCGGGTCAGGTGCTCTTCCAATTGAGCTATCGTGGTTCTAACCACCCCGCCGAAATTATTCAACACTATTTACTTTTTTACTTTGAAAGCCAAAGGCGCCAATTCAATGTCAACAACTACCGTCATTAACATCTGCAGGTTCAAATCCTGCTCGTGTAAATTTTTTCAACATTGTGTTTTTGTAATTATCGTTACAATCAACTCTAAAAGAGTTGTTAACTCTACGACTATTATGACCAGCTTGGCCCGACTCGCGTGTGAAGTACAAAAGTTACGAATTAATTACAAGGGGAGCGTCATACCATTAAATATTGCTCGACATGAACGATGCGAGCCAAGTCCCAGGCATTATTATAAAGCCTATATATACAGCAATACCAACTTTAAACAGCCTGCAAAAGAATTACTACACTACTATAGGTATATCTCTGTCTTTTTTTTTATTTTATTTTTTTTATTTTGTCTATAGTTGTTATGAAACGTAAATGTGATATCGCATCTGTTGTATACCACTACTCGGTTTGGTTTGGTTTGGCTTGTTTTAAGCCCGTCTTGCTAGTACCACCATTTGATCTAAATAAGTTGGCATGCCATCAATGTCAATACATTATTGTGATCCGAAGGTTAAAGATAAGATAGCCAGCGCGTCAGTGGTCAATGGTGAAGTGCGCTGATATCATCACTTTTAACATCACTAATTTACAAAAGGGGAGACGAAGGCTAATTACCTATCCGCAATGAAACAAAATTTACACAGCATGCGTTGCGTGGATGTTCGATAATTATATTAAGAAATAAATATTAAACTAAGGACTACGAAACAAAAAAGTGTGTTTTTTGCCAGTATGATGCTGGCTTTAGCTGAGGCCAAAGAACCATAGAATCTACGGCCTATGGTCAACTGGTTAGCCGCCGGTTTATACCAAGAGTAAATCATCATCATCATCAGCCTATATTTGTCCACTGCTGGACATAGGCCTCTCCTTGTGCACGCCACCGAGCACGATCCGCGGCTACCCTCATCCAGCTCTTGCCAGCCACCTTGCGAAGATCGTCGCTCCACCTAGTCTGAGGGCGTCCTACGCTACTTTTGCCGATACGCGGTCTCCACTCGAGAACTCGTTTACCCCAACGGTTGTCGGTTCTGCGGCTAATATGACCAGCCCACTGCCACTTCAGCGAAAATAGAATTAGCTTACTTTGCACAGGTCCGATCTGGTCTCTCTCAGACGGAGCATGTCAAAAACACTTTTACTTAACTCCCCTGTATTAATAAACACAGTGTAAGGTTCGAACAGTTATGCTTTGCTATGTATAGTTTACTCAAATTTGAAATGGCGTTTCCATCATCATCAAACATCATCTCAGTCAATAGTCGTCCACTGCTGGACAAAGGCCTCCCCTAAGGATCTCCACAACAACAACAAACAACAAGGTTTTGTGCTGCTCGCATGACGGGAACAAAACGCGCAATATTTATTCCAAGCTTTTATTCTGCTTTGCTCGATGGCGCAGTGGTTAACGCGCCCGGTCTGCGAGTGCTGAGGTTAAGCAACTTTCTCAAAGGCCGGTCATCGGATGGGTGACCAAACATTTATCATCTCGAGCTCCTCCGTGCTTCGGAAGGCACGTAAGCCGTTGGTCCCGGCTGCATTAGCAGTCGTTAACAACCACCAATCCGCACTGGGCCCGCGTAGTGGTTTATGGCCCGTTCTCCCTATCCATCCATAGGGAAGGCTCGTGCCCCAGCAGTGGGGACATAAAATGAGCTGATGATGATGATGATGATGACTCTGTTTATTAGTAATATCCAATGAGCTTATATTTAAAATAGAGTTACTATTGACAACCGAGAAAATAAAGAAATAAATTCATCAATTACTATAATTATATTTTTATATATTATTATGCTACGAGTATCTATAGGAGTAAAATTAATTGTTCTCATAAAAAAAATAAACCATAAACTTCTTCTTGTTCCTTTAGTTGATGGCTTCGTGCGATTAGCACATTTAGCCAATGTCAAAGTAATTTTTCTTACAAGTTATACATAATATTATACAATATTTCCTTCCAGTATGATGATGATGAATGATATTAGAAATGAGAAGTGAGAAATGATAGACCCCCCAACCCCTCCAGTATCTCAGTAAAGATGTGGGGCTTTACTAATTCCTCGGGCGGACTTCTTGAGAGAATTTGAAAAGTTAAATTGCACTGTTTTGTTACATTTGCCAACACTCATGCGCACTTACGAACACTTAACGGTTAATAATCCACCATTATTACACATTAATATTCGATATAACACAAATTTTAGAAAATAAAACAAAACCGCAGACATGGCTCTTCACTTTCCCGCCAGGAAGTCCTACTATAAACTAATTAACAATTAAACTTTTTAATGCGGATTGTTGTCCAATCAGATGCCATAATGGCACCATAAACAATATTGCCAATTAAATACTTGGTAATCTATGTATTATTAGACGAGAACAAAATTACTCGTTATATGACCTCGTTATATGTATGACCTTTATGTCTGAGTGTTAAGGTGCATTTTCGTTTGGCAATGTACTTTTTAATTGTCAGATATATTTGTTTGCGTTTAAAAAATAACTCGGCCATTCTTTACAGACTCGTTGCTTTCATAAAATAATTACTGAGCGTAAAATCTTTATTAATTAAATTACTTAAGTGAAAGTGTATTTTTATTGGGGCCGTATAATGCTAAATTATTATTGTTGTATATATTTGAACTTGTATAGTCAGCTATACAAGTTCTTAATCACTTTATCATACCAACTAAATAAACTAACAGACGCATTTCAACTTCTAGTAAAAAAACTATTTTAACAAAAGTAATATTTTCCTATTTACTTATTTCACGTTTCAGCATACAATGAGTATAATGTGTGCTTAAACTAGTGACTTCTGATGCTGACTATAAGTAATATAATTGAGCTTCTATTTGTAAAGGCGTTTTCCTTTTTTCCCATTTGCATGACCGTCGGGCTAAGAGAGTCGTAGGTTCGATTCCCAGCCCCCCCACCGCCTAACCGATTGCTTTGGCTACGTGTATAGTTTATGACGTCATCTTGTCATTTTGTACCGCCTATGACAGCAATATCGAAAGCTATAGGCTATAGCTTCCGATATATGCTTATACCTATTAGCTAGATGACAAGATGACGTCATAAAACTATACACGTAGCCAAAGCAATCGGTTAGGCGGTCGGGCCCCAGGTCTCCATTTGGTGCTGGCTAGCCACTACTGTCTTCTCTAAGTCTGTCGCCATGAATACTATGTTATTATCAATTTTTTTTTTAAATTTCATTGTTGTAGATTTAATTTCCTTTGCTATATTCAGCTAAGGGTAAGAGCGAGACATGTGCAACACGAATATAATTATTATTCTCACACAACTTTCGTAAGTTCTTTTTGTTATATAAAACCCTTTTTATTTATTTTTATTAGTGTTACTTTTGTCCTGCGTCAGCCCGTGACCACGACCGGTACATTAATTAATTAATTTATTTACTTACAAGTTTATGAAATATTTATAAAAGGGTCAAAAATAAGCTCTACGGGTGATTCTAGTATACACGGCTGCACATCAACCTACCACAAACTGTCAAACTTCCTCAATAGACTTTGAACATGATTGCTAAGTTATATGGTTGAAAATGTATTGAGGAAATTTGGCAGTTTTGGATAGGTTGATGTGCAGGCGTCTGTACAAGGGCGCTGCTTATTTCAGTACTGAAATATCTTCTAGCAGGAAAAGGAAACGGTATAAATAATGGTAGAACTAATGTGTACCTCCTGTAAAAACTTAAATAAACTTACTTAAATATTTATAATACACATACATACATATTATTTATTTAATTATTTATTAAATAATATAATTTACTAAATATCAAGTGTAACTAGACAATTTGAGTTAACCAGTGCCATTTACAAATCTCCACTTAAAGGTAATTTTAATTAAGTAAGTTGTAAGATCAAATCTTTGTAAGTATCTTATCTATTGTATATCTAATGTATATTATATATCAATTTCACTTAACAATTAAATAAACTAAAACAGTTGTGATTTAAGATGTAGTAAATTGAATCAATATCCAATACTTATGACCAAGTAATGACTAATTATTATTTCTTTCACTGTATTTTTTAAATAATTAATTCAGCTTCAGTGCAGCAATTAGCACTTGCTAGCAATGACTATAGCGTTGTGTTATCAAATTTGTGGTATTTCATCTGTAAAGATGAATCTGCATAGCCATCGGTTGCAATAACCTTTGGATAGACGGCACTGTGCCGCTAAAAGCACTCAAAAATTAAAAAGCAGTGTGAAAATTCTATGATTACTTAATATTTAATTCAACTTCAGTGCAGCAATTATCACTTAAAAATTAAAAAGGAAATTTTAATTATTAACAACTAAAAAAAAATGATTTTATATAAGTTTCTTAACTGAAGTTGAGCTGGGACAAAACAGGTCAATATCATTAAGACATGACATAGCATCCAAGACGCTGAGGGTTATGTGTTGTGTGTCCCTTACTTCATTGATGCAGGGCATCATCATCGTCATCATCATCACTCATTGCCATCTTCTTACTGAAGTTTGGGGATCAGTATACAAAATAAGGGTATGCAGAAGGGTATACCCACAAAAAACTTCTGTACTTGAAAAGTTTGTAGACAAGGATAAACTTTTTTTTAATACCTAGCTCGGCAAATGACTCCACTTCACCTGATGTTAAGTGGAAATGTAGTCCAGATGCGAAGACTTGTTTTACAATGATTGGTTCTTCTTTCTTTCTTTATGTAGAAAGGTGTCTAGATTAAACAATTAACGATTAAAAAGAAAGGCGAAAGTTTAAAATGGAAGAATCTTAACAATACTAATTTCTAAAACACACCTGCTGTTACTTTCGAATAGTATGATGAGTACGGACGATGCCTCTTTTAATTATGACATCAGATCAGCAACCAGCCGTGAACACCATTGCCCAAAGTCAATAACAGCCTATTAAGGAGCTCTCCGTTTCACGCAATCATTATTTAAATCCAAAAGTAATTATCGCTCGTGCGGGACCGGCGCGGAGTGAATGGACCCAATTTGTCCGAGGTGAATGAATGAGCTCCAATCAAAGTAGGGTTGACGACTAACACAATTTTCAAAATTCCAAATTCAAAAAATCATTTATTCAATTTAGGCTACAAGTAGCTCTTATGAATGTCACTATGCCTCGGTTCGTAAGTCTATACAGGGCGGGAGACCTTGTACTGCGAAGAACCGGCAAGAAACTCAGCAAGGGCTTTTCTTTTCTTCCTTTACAGCGTTAATATATTGGACAATGCTCTATCATAGTAGGACACTTTCCAAAACAAATTTAACGGTTATTCCAACGCTGAAAAGCAAGAATGACGACGTTCTTCGATAGTCAAGAGTTTCATGGGAGAAGTGCTTGCACTTCGGCGTTATCACAATTTACCTATCGCTTGTAGATTGTGACAAATAATAAAAAGATATCAAGCAACATCCAACCACATTGAAAAGTCCTGTGCGTAGGTTAGACATTTAGCGGACTGCATTCTCTGATGTTTTAGTGGGTCGGGCAGCCCATCGCCTGACCCCGGTGCGGGTCGATCCTACAGCACATCGCTTCCCGAGGGATGACTTGGACACAAATCATCCCCAGGTTAAGAAAAAGGCTAGGCTATATATTTATTTTTCCATCTTAGCTTAAGACATCTTTACAGTTTGATACCAATACGATAGCATTAGGTATTAAGCACTAATAAAATAAACTAACGCTAATCTTGTAACAAGTAAAAAGGTCTGTTCTCTCCGCCATTTGGTTTGGGGTGCAAAGCGTTGTGCGTCAGATGTTAAGAGCAGGATACAGGCTAGACCACCTGTATTGGCTGCTTCTATGTCTAAATAAAAAAATAAATATTGGTGATTCAGTGTTTAATAAAGTTTATTTCTTATTACAATTGTATAAGGATTAATACTGGCAACCCTAAAGGCGCTTAGCTCATTTGAATGAGACCAATTTGTGGCGCTTAGTTAATCTGCCGGAGCGATCGGACCACTGCTCTATTCAGATGTACCACGCCGCCTGACGTGGTGGTAGAGATTACTTCCATTACAAATGTATGTTAGTTAATGGCAATTAATAATATGTTTTTTACAGAAGCTTTTGATTAGGACTTCATTAAATGGAGACTATGAGATATGAAAACTTTATCATGAAAATTTTATATTTATAAAATTTATAAAATACAGCCAGGAATTGAACCTGGGTCTTCCGCAATCCGGGCGGCTGCACTGACCGCTATGCTACCGGGAAGGGTGACGTAAGCGCTGAATTTTGTCACTGCTTTTTAATTTTTAAGTGCTAATAGCGGCACAGTGCGCCATCTATCCAAGGGTATTGCAACCGATGGTCATGCGGATTCACCTTTGCAGATGAAATACCACAAGTTTGATATAATTTGATATATAGCGTTGTTTTTACATGAAAATTATGTTACAAGATAAAATTTTACTAGAAAAAAACTTCACAGTTACGTAATACCGCCGCTGGCTTGCAGCGTTCACAAACTACAAGAAGAATTCAACGAGTCTTCTGGGCCCTCGGTAGCTCAGCGCCAGAGCATTGGACCGGTTATCAAAAGTTTTGATTCCCACTCGAGCTTCCTGAGGCTGGTAGATTATTTTCTAGTAAAATTTTATCTTGTATGTCTTGTCTTGTCTCTTGTCTTGTGAATGCTTTAAGTTCTATTATTATTGATTGATGAATTATTGCAATTCATATCATTCTGAACAGTAGTCTTATGCCGCTCCCCCCTTCCGTGACTGGCCCTCGTTACGCTGCGCTTCGCTCGGGAATAAATTTTTAAACTTAACCTAACCAACAGTACGTTTGCGCCTCGTCTTAAAATCTTAAAAAAAAACCCATCAGTAAGGATTTCTTATGCTGACCGATTGTATAATTCTGCTGACCAAATAATAATTTTGCTTAACAAATATTTATTTTGTAATACAAATAGATTATTTCCCATAAACTATTTAAAAAAAAACATACACGAGTAAGTAAATTATAAAACATGCTTAATTATAATGATGACACACAAAACAAAATTAATTAAATTTTACATACACACTGCTATATATTATGAGTATTTGGGAAAGTAGCTTATCTCGCAGCAGAATAACAGCGCTTCTATGTCATTCTGAACATCCATGAATGACACAGCAGCGTATGCTGAGACAGGGCCCTTTAATTCACACGCTACCCACCTACTTTATTTTTTACTACTCACTGTTCTTTTTTTTACCTCCTATCTGTTTTTTCTTTTTTCCTTTATTGTTGTATAATTGTTATAATTAAGTGTGTATGTTAATAAAAAAAATCTATACTATTCTATCTAGAACGTTTAAGTTTGAGTCAAAACTTATTTCAATGATGAAGGTCATCATACACACTTGTATAAATGTTGTTTTAAGGCATAATATTTAAACTTTACGTATTTTTAAGACAGATGTTAAATTTCCTTATCTTTTGTACGAAACATTGAGTATATCGACCCAAGTTATTCTTTTTATTACCATTAATTAAAAATGCTCTAGGATCGTATCTAACAGTAATCGTATATCGCATTATTTACAGTACAACGCGTACTTTCAATTACTGATACGAAAATCAAAACAGTATTTAGCTAAAGTAATTGTCAAAAGTCATTTTATTAATTAATCACAAAAGTGCGATAGTATGTTTAATAGATATCGACTTTAATAACACTTAAACAAGTTTATTCAAATCTAAACTTTACTAGTTGCATTTTAAAGTTCAAGTGTACAGAGTATAAGTTTAATACTAAATATCGCACTCGTGCGCAAGTACAAAATAATTGAATACCTCTGTGACCAATCACAAAGCTGTAAGGAGGAGTTCCATTAGCCAAGTCATGCGGTGTACTTTTTCTCGCGCAAGTGAACTCAATATGTCCGTCTCTCTCGTCTGTCTATGAGCTGATAATAACGTGTTGGCACCCATCTCTTTCACACTCGAAATGCTACCGTTTCTTTTGTTTTGCAGGTTGTTGAACCAAAACGTTTGTACACGTCTTGTGTCATTGTTGCCATTGTTGGGGATCGTCGTTGGCGGGTTATTGAGATCAGGTTGTTTTACGCTGACACTACTATAGATTTTTACAAAATAGTTTTTTATTATAATACAGTAAGTAGTGTTTGTAAGTGTGCTTTATGTGTTTATATAATTAAAATTACCACGTCAGTGATATAATACGGCAATTGTGTATTGTTTTGTAAAGTTAACGCAAATACAACATATTGGAATAAAGCTCTTTAAACAGATCCTGTCGCGTGTATTTTTCATTATTTTACCAGGGTTTCGTTATCAAACCCATTTCTCATACGCCAAATTATCGAAGAACTATTTTAATTAAATGTTGAGTTTTCATCAATTAGCCACATTGTGCTGATTCCCATCGCATCTTTAATATACTATATCCACAAGTGACAATATGTTTTTTACTTTAAAAAAATAAAATAACATGTTTTTTAGGCCAACAAGTTCTATGAAAGTAACTAGGTGCAAAGAAAATACTAAATTAACAAATAATACACCATTGTGCAATTGACACCATTTTTTTGTCAACATAATAAAATATGATGGCTGTTGTATCACCCGTCTTATAAACAACAAATGTTTATATTTCACAATCCTATCAACTATTCCTCAATTATATAAACAAAGTATATATACTTAGCTTCGAATAGTTATTCCATGTTTTTTTAACATTATATATTGTGTATTCTGTATTCTATTTCTTAGGTACTCCGAGCTTAACATCATCATCAGCTCATTTTATGCCCCCACTGCTGGGGCACGAGCCATCCCTAGGGAGAACGCGCCATAAACCACCACGCGGGCCCAGTGCGGATTGGTGGTTGTTAATGACTGCTAATGCAGCCGGGACTAATGGCTTTACGTGCTTTTCGTACTTTTCAGAGCAGCTTGACGAAATCAATTTTAGGTAATCCGATGACCGGCCTTTGCGAAAGTTGCCTAACCTCAGCACTCGCAGACCGGGCGCGTTAACCATTGCGCCATCGAGCTCCTCTAAAGCTTATACTCTGTTTGTAGTTAGGCCCTATTTGTTACAGACATTTTGGTACTAATTATATTAGTACAAATAACAACCGCCTTCATGGTCTAGTGGTTAAGATCACCTACTCAGACCTAGATGTACTGGGTTCGATTCTCAGCGGGAGGTACTATGTACATGTTAGTAACTTGGTTTGGTTATAGATAGGGTTTGTTTGTCCACCTGGTTAGCTACCGACTGTCTTATCAAAATATGAAAAAAATGAAAACTCTACTTATAACTAGGATACAATATTTGGAAGGACTGGAGCCTACGCTAGGTATAGGCCCACCCGTGGTGAGAGAAGGTCTAAGGTAGAACGTGTTACTTTCTACAGATGTAGGTGTTAATGTTAATGAAAAATAGAAATAAATAAGTCGCCATAACATCAATGTTTGTAGCAATGTTCCGGCTGCTAGAGATAAGATAGCCAGTGCCACACTAGTTGAGGAATTCGGGTGAAGTGCGCTTCCACCTACGACCCTCAGTAGTTAAGGATTCCAGGTGAAGTGCGCGTCCCTTCGGCCTAATCACCACTTATCATCATGAGAGATGAAGGCCAAGTGCTTACACGTTATAAGTAACAAAAAAAACATAAGAAAACATTTTGACTAAATAGATAAATTTAAAATGGTGACGCGTTGATGTCTTTATAATGGCGAACGGGGCGGCGCGGCGCTGGCGCAACTTACGAAACATTATTCGTCATTACTTCCACCATATTATTATAATGTTTCCAAACATTTACTGTGTTATATTTAACTTATCGTTAAGCTAAATGGGTGATTACGTTTCGACACAAACATCTTTTAACTGATTTAAAGCTTATTAAAAGTTCATACTACGCTTGAGTTTGTTAGAAAATGAATTCGTTTGTAGTTCTGGCAATTGCCTCATACGGTCTAGTGGTCAGTACCACCGATCCGGAATCTCTGGGTCTTATCCAGATTCCGGGTTCGATTACCAGCGAGAGCTATATGTTTATACTCGGTTTGGTTGTTGATAGGACTTGTTTTAAGGCAACCACCACTATCGTATGTAAATGTATCGTCATAACCTCAATGTTTGTAGCATTGTTGTGTTCCAGCAGCTAGTTATAAGATAGCCAGTGCCACACTAGTTGAGGAATTCGGGTGAAGTGCGCTTCCATCAACGACCCTATCATCACTTAACATCAGGTGAGATAAAGGCAAAATGCTTACCAGTAAGGAATAAAAAAAATTGGGTCAACGAACGTGTTACCCTAAAAGGTCGCAGGTTTTATACCCGGGGGCATGTGTTATGTGTTTGTCATGAGTACTGTAATGATTCATAATGTTTATCTATTACTTGGGGGCGTCTACAATAAAGTTCTTTACCTATAAATGAGAACACATCAAGAATGCATTAAGTTGGACAATTTAATAAAAAACATGCATTGAACTAGATTGATCTACCCCATTCAGAACAACAATTGATGGGTATTGTCTTGATAACCACGCTTGCCAAATGCGGGTTGGTGATCACAAACCCCTAATCACACTTTGCCTGACCTGGGAATTGAACCCGGGACCTTCGAGTATCAGGCCGAGCGCTTTGCCACTTGGCCACCGAGGCGTTTATAAGAAAATAATAAGATTATATTATGTAAAATTTAACGGGAGTGTATGCGTTATTGTAATAGTGTTTTATTCCAATGTCTCCGTCGCTGGACAGACTTTTATTATTTCCACAATCAATAATGAAATTGTATCATAAAACTAAGACATTTTTATAACGGCAATTAATTACAGTTACCTGGACATATCGATGTGAGCCCATCCCTATCTTAGCGTAGTACAAATAACAAATGCCCACTGGCGTGGAATTAGTTTATGATAGCATATAATTAAAATGGCTGAGTGTGTAAAGGATGCTAAATGTGGGACTCAGGAGTGCACCATTATTTAGCTGAAGGTATAAATTATTGCGGGGAAATGAGGGCCCCGCCCAATGCTCGATCGCCTGAGGCAATAGTGAGGGGATGGTGTCGATAGTTGAGTGTGAATAGTTGTCGATGATTGTGTTGGAATGTGTGATGGTGTGCCAGCCACTTGCTAGGTGAAAAATATCACAATAGCAATTAAATTGCGAACGTGCGAAAAAGTGTTGAACTTCTTTTAGGCTTTCTGGGCTAGTTCATTTGATTGCAGTGGCGGTGAATATGACTATATGTGAGCCTTGAAGAATAGCTATGTCACGATTTACAATCTTTTCTTTCTTATAGTATTAGTAGTTTAGAGATTTTAAATGCTTTATTGTCGAATGTATTACTTTACTTTAACCTGTGTGTGTAGTTACTGTTTATTTTTCAATAACAAAATTAATCATGCTTCTTTCCGTTCATTAGCGCTCTGAAGATTTGAAAACTGAACATCTAGACACAGATCAATAATTAGAAATAGAAATAGAAAAAAAATATATTTGGAACAATTACACATACACATTCAAAACACAGGAACCTACGTCTTTTTAAAATGTTGGAAAGTACGACAACCACCTAAATATTTTTTTAAATTTCTTGACAAAAACTGAATTTGACCACCATTGTTATTTCTAACACTTGTTATTTTTAATAAAATTATTATAAATAAATAATTTAAGTCAATGTTAAATTATTCAACACTTTTTTATCGATATGTCCTGGCACATCACTACCCATGCAGTAACAAGGCAGCATCGTTCGATACTTTCGAGTGATTAACCATTATTATATAAAGTAAATTCAATAATGGCCTCGCGCTAACTTAATGTTTACAGATGTAAGATTTCATTCCAACTACTTCTAGACTTTAATACAACAGCATAAGGCTCAAAACGGCGTAAATTGTGTTATGTGAATTTTGGCTTTAGCAAACTTATCTTGTGTTAGGTTCCTGAGCTTTTTCTTTATGTGTTACGAATGCAAATGTGTTTTGCGGACGGTAAATGTAAGTTGGTTATTTAAAGGGTAATTTTGCCCGGTGTTAGTAGTATTTGCAAATTACCTACATAAAGGGTAATTGTCCAAGATTTCAGGGTGCATAATATGTTCTTTGTATGGAATAATGAACGCGATGGAAATGCACGGTGAATGTGTAATATGGAGTTTTATCGATATTAAAGAGAATTTAATGGAAATTACTGACTACACTTCGTTTTTTACTTACATCTTTATCGTAGAAATTGATTATTATGACCAAAAATAATATTATCTGTCCGGATATAATATAATTTATTTAATTACCCATAAAGTGGTACAGTGTTGTGGTCTAAGCTAATAATTCCTACCAGTCCTATTGTGATAGGGCATTTTCCAATATTTTTGACGCTGTAAGGGAGAAAAGAGCTTGACACTTGCTGAGTTTCTTGCCGGTTCTTCTCAGTACAAGGTCTCCCGCCCAGTGTATACTTACGAACCGATGATATAATGACGTTCATCAGAGCTATTTGTAATCTAAACTGAATAAATGATTTTAATTAATGATATAAAATTATATGACCTTATATTTACGAAAGTAAAACTATGACTAAATGAACCTATGACTGTCTTTAAATTTATGTGGTAATTTATGTTGGTTATCCTGGACAAGGACTCTAACACTAGAGTACCAACAATCTTACCTGCACCAGGATTCCTTGAAGTTTAGTACGGTCAACAACGAAAGTCGCTGTAGATACTTTAGAACGGTGTTATAATAACATCAAATAGGTTGACAAGCGCCTGTTCGATAACTTTCTTTGACAAAGTACAAAAGTGTTTAGCGACTTTTGTTGCTGATTGTATCTAATTAAGTATGTTTATAGGTAATTTTATGAATGTATAAACAATTAAAACTTCCTGAATACTCAACTAGTCCAACGAACCGCACTAACTCGATTATCGACTCACAGTAAAAACAAACAAAATTTTTAACAGCACCGTATGAATATAACTTCAACCTCGAGGCATTATTTATAATATTAATAACAACTAATTATACGCTTAAAAGAAATATTTTATCCGTAATGATTAGATATAAATCTCGTTTGGTCGGCTAGTGAGGGGGGCGTGTCGATGAATGTTAATTACTCGATGCCGTATGTTGTCGATAGTTTATTAATTTCACTCAGAACTTGTTTGTTTGTGTCTTGAAGGGTTCTCAAGAAATCACAAATATGAAATAAAATCATATTTAATTAATATTTTTTACTTAGAACATAGAATGAAAAATGTTAAATAAGGTTTGCACTTTTTCATACACATTTTTAAAGATCTTTTGGTATGACCAATGATTAGTTATTTTATTCTTAGAACTGAAAATGAAGCTAAAATTATGCAATTGGGCTGATTTGGAATAAAGTTTACTAACTTAAATATTCATAAAATTTTAAAATTAAACAACAATTAAACAGTGAAAAAATTAAACGCCCACCCGACCAGCCTTCGTCACCAGCTTACGTCAGCCTTCCCGGTAGCATAGCGGTCAGTGCAGCCGCCCGGATTGCGGAAGACCCAGGTTCGATTCCTGGCTGGGTCGGGTGGGCGTTTAATTTTTTCACTGTATTTTATAAAATTTTATGAATATTTAATTTAGCTTCAGTGCAGCAATTAGCACTTGAAAATAAAAAAGTAAAATTTACTAACTTATTTTAGTGAATGAGTTATTTAAGTGAAATAAATGTTCTGCAGATATCACACCATCATCTTATACTAAAAACAAAATCAAATAATACCATTCTAGCGTTAGCGTGATTTAAAATAATCCGACATATTATTATTGTTCATGTTTTGTTTACGTTTTTTACTCTTTATATTTTATACATACTCCCATAATATTGAAAGGTGACTACAAAACCCAATGGACTACAAATACCTTTCAACGCTTAACATGAAACATATTTATTTAAACGCAACAAAGGGCTTGAATATACTAAAAAAGCGAGCAAGAAATCTAAAGACCATTAAATCCACTATCGAGCATCGACACTCGTATTCAATAAGCAATATCGTAAAGCAAACGCCCCGCTATCAATACACAAATAAAGTGCAAACTTCTCCCGAGTTAAAAACAAATAGTTCCGAGAATCTGAACTTTCATAACTCCGCTAAATTGACACCTTGTTCGAGCCGATGCAATTCTTGACAATTTGCAGTGCCCGTAAGTGGGCTATTATAAATTCACCAACATACATCAAGCTTCGAGTTACACGAATTTCGACTTTAACAGCTTTGTAATAAAGTCTGCGCGAAATGAAAAGGGATGTTGGTGAAACGGTACGGCAACTCGAATATCGACGTCTGCACACATCTCATCGACAACAATTTTGTACTTTTTTCCCATCACGAATATCAATGGAAATTTGTTCGGGCCCAATTATCGGCGCATGCCTTCATTTTGTGTTTCTGTCGTGGCTGTTTTATGAATTTCACTTTTATATAGAGGACTGTGTTATGAACATTGTTAGTTTACATTATGATTCTAAAAACTCTATGATTTCTAAAATTCAAAACAGCAACGACATTCGAATCGTCCTTATTGGTAAAAAATCACTTTATCAACTTTTACATTTAAATAAAACAGTTTTCAATAAAAATATCCAAAACTTTAATTCATTTATTATTAACAAAACATTAATAGCAGTCCTGTTAGTAATTAAGCGTGAACGTTTTTTTCACAACAACGCCCGAAACTTTTTCTCAAAAACAAAAAATCTCTCAACTAATTTAATCCTGAGCCGAGAATGCGGGATGCGTGCGCGCGCGTTTTTGCTCTTGTAATATGTTTAAATATTTGTTAATGCCGCTGCGCGGTAATAACTACGCGTGAGTTATACCGGGCGGCGGGTGACACGCCCCTCTATCGATATGCACATCACTAGCTATCGACACATCGATAAATTTTTCTCCAATATCGATTTACCTTTTATCGATGTAAATATTGTTGAAGATATCGACTATAAATAAGTCTTCATTTGCAAATGACTTATCGATAGAATAATTATAGCACAGTCTCTTACTCGTATAATTAATACCGATTAGTTATGATCGCTTTTTACGACATACGTTACTCGTATACGCTATAATTACGAAGCTGATGAAGTTAATCTATTAAATTTGATTTTTTTGTTCGACTATCAGTAATATTGTTGCAGACAACTTAACTCATTTTGTCTCGTTTGTAAAGTATCTAGCAGATTTGAACAAACGTCCAATCAATCCACCAGAAATGTGTTAAAGTAAGAAGGCTGTTTGTTCAATTTTCTTCTTATTAGATTCTTTCTATTAATAAATGATAAATAATAAATAATCTTTGCTACACTCACACCAATTCTCTAGCGCAAGAGAAGCTTCGTTATGAAACTCGTTAAATGGTTACTAGACAACGGATAAACATACTTAAAATACTTAAATACATACTTATTATACATAGAAAACACCCAGACCCGAGACAATTTAGAAAATTATAATTTCTAAATTGACCCGACCGGGGATCGAACCCGGGACCTCAGAGACGGTGACACCATGAAAACCGGTGTACAAACCACTCGACTAAGGAGGTCGTTTATTATTGTCTAATACTACTTTTAACCCGTGAAAACTATATCTTATCTCGGGAATCAGTAGGTAATAAATACCGCTTAGGTTGAACGTAGACTTTCATTACCTATTGCATTTGAAAACGGACCTTATGACGGATATGATGACATGCAACGAAATGCCAATCGTGATTTATGAGTGTATGACCAATATATTTGACCGACTGTACCTACATTAGCTTGGTATTTGGGATATACCTAGCTAACGTACAGTCACGAGCAAAAACATGTAAACAGTTATACAGTGGAATAAGAGACAAAATGTTTACTTATCGGTGCTCGTGACTGTACAGTCGGTCAAATAGCCAGAATTGGAACTACTATTACAGTACCTATTTTATTTGATTTAAGTCTATATTCTCTTCATTTTTTTAATTTAATTTTATTTCTAATTTGGCAGTGCAGATTACTAACCCGCATTATGCAAGTGCGGTGATTAAGCCATTACCCATTAATTGTAGCGATGACTTGATTTCATTGATGGAGGTCTTTGCCCAGCAGTGGGACAGGTATAGGCTATTTAATTATTTTTCTAATTTGTCATGTTCTTTAGTATATTGAGATTTATTATATTATATTTATTCATTTTATTAATATATTTAGTAGATAAGTTTATAATAATATGTTATTGATGTAAGGTATAATGTAAGCAACCATCGCATTGGGTTAGTCTGTAAGGATAGTTGTGTATTGATATATAATAAAAAAAATAATGAATAAGTCTTACTATAAGTTTTGTTGTCTAAGTGTTGGAACGCGCGCATTGCTCATTGACTAGGTTTGTACAAAAAAAGCACAATCTTCTAATTCTATAAAAAAAAACTCCACTCCAAAACACCAAAATCAAGGCCGATTATACAACAGCGTTGGATAACCAAACTCAACAATAAAACGAGTGGACTGGCCCCAGGCGTTTCATTAGCTCATTATTTTATTGGGTCCAAATTTGGCCGGCTAAACCCTATGATTTGGGCCAATATCAGTCATAATTGGGCCTTCTTGGAACGTGGCGTGATTTGTGGGCACGACGTAGGTTTCATTAGCTGGGATTATTGGTATATTGGTTTTGGTGGGGGCGATGGGAGATGATTTTTAATTCACAATTAAATTTGTGGTCCCGGTGTTAGACCTTAGGTTTAAGACCTAAAAGTGCTGGGTTAGATGTTGTATTCGGTTTAGTTTTTCACCATGTGTATGTTTAATTTTTCTGGTAACAATTTGTTCAATATAATCCTTCATAATCATATTAAAAAAATATAAAAATATTTCATCATAATGTACTCTACTATAATAATATAATATATAACTTCTATTACTAATTTATGTATTATCTGCACAATTTATTATTCCATACTAAACACAATACAAAAAAGATTCGTACGCGATTTTAAATATCGGACCCCGCCCCTTACAGTGACATTTGTAGTGCAAATAAAACTGTACATTATAAAGCAAATTGATAATATCTCTGTCATTTTGCAGTTCGATGGAAACGACAATACAATACACAAGTTCTTGAGTGATAAAACAATCTGTTTACACTCGCCTGACTTTATTGCTTACACTAATTTCAAGGGATTCTAAACCTTGTCCACTTACAATAGAAGCTTGCAAATAACACAAATTGCACTGCACAATACTTAGAAAAGTAATATTCGACTCTATACGTTTTGACATAAGGATCTAAGATCACCATTAAGATGAGAGTTACCTCAAAAGTGGGGGTTGTGAAAAATAAAGTCTTTGTCCATCGTTTAAAGTTCATATTTGCTTGTATTATTGGAAGATACAATGTACCCCGTAGGCTCAGTGGTTAGAGGTACGATGAGTACCAGTTTGGATATTTGTTGGGCTGTTAACTCATTTAATTTATGGTTGTTGAAACGTTCCTGTTAAATTGTTATATTGATGGGATGCGGCCGCGCGGTTTCAGGGCTGTCAACTATGAAAATGGTCATTGTTATAATTTGTAATAAAAAACTTGTAATTAAAATGTTTTTTTATATAAATTGATATTTTAATTTAAGTATGTTTAAATTTAAGTAAGGTGCCGTAAAAGAACTTTGCTATTGTAAATAATAAAACTGGTAACATTAATATAAAAATCACTGTCATAATGTTATGTTATTGGTACATAATCAAATCATATTTTGTGTTATTATTATAATACGACGTACTTTTGGTACTACTACGGGGATTTCTATAATGACCTTACTAATTATGTTGCATTGCAAATTTTGTGATTAGTTCGTAATAATAAATAAATGTTTTCAAATAAAAAGTACCATAATTATAGTATAGTATGATTTGGCTGGCCCCATTTATCGTCAGACAAGGTTTGCACCAAAGCCACAGTTTGGGTTCTAAAAAGGGCAAAGAGGTACGCAATAATGACAAAAAGATGGCGGATGAACTGGAGTTAAGCCAGTCGCACTTAAGACGCGTTTTCGTACCACCTTGAGTCATATGAACACGTATACGCACGATACATCCAGATCCTCCAACTACTATGATATATCATATCAAACATACAGGGACACCCCGCTACACACGACTTTAAAGTTTTTACTGACACCCCCTACCAAGCGGGTAGCGGTTACATATTAGGTATCAGATATACGCAAGCACTAGGGACCATCTACATCAGGTCGTATTGCCGGATCAGGACGCGCCGAAGCGCATTCTTCATCCGGTACTTTTAAGAATAGTGTCTTGAGCGAGTTGCTCCGTGGACACGTATAGTTCACCACCTAATATCCAGATAGGTTAAGCTGTAAGCTCGCTCACTTCTCGTTGCACCAAAAGCACAACTTGCAGTTCCACTGCTCGGGTCGTCAACTCTAAAGCCTACTACCAAAAGTCCTCTTTGATGGCGGAGTTGTAAGCCCACTTGCTTCTCATTGCATCATTGCATTGAGACATTGCACCTAGCGGGCGCCTCTACTAGTTATCCAGACTAGTGCCGGAGATTTTAGAAGCCTACTCAATGAAAACCACCGAGCAGAACAACCAACTATGGACAACTCACGTGCCCCGCAGATCCTTTCGCTACAGGCCCCACCTAGACCGCTACTCGGAGCCGCTCGCTGTGCACGAAATGGAAGCCTGGCCAGACCTCAACCAGGCAGACGAACATTCCCACTTCTACAGCTAACCACATAGCCACTACGAGTCCACATATACAGGGACACTCTTGCGAGATGGCATTCCCTCTAGAACCCATTGTTGTATTCCGGCAGCTAGAGATAAGATAGCCAGTGCCAGTAGTTAAGGATGCCGGGTGAAGTGCGCTTCCTCTTTCAGCCTAATCATCACTTAACATCAGGTGAGATGAAGGCCAAGTAAGATATAAAATAATGTATTGTGCGTATTCGTATGTTCGTTCGTAAACGCGGTCGGCCTAAAGGTTTTCTGTTTTGTTGACAGCCCTTTACCTTTTGCCTGGCATTGCCCTGTGCTCGGAGGCGAAGTGGGAGCCAATTTGAGCACAACACACAAACACACGGGCACACGTAATTATGTGTGCTCTGCGCCAGCTCGTGGTCTCACAGAAATCACTGGCTAATTTGTTAATGAAATTGTAATTTTAAGTGAGCAATGAGAATAGATTCTATACCTATATACCGAAAACTGTAAAACCTTTTTTGTGAGAAGAACATTATATAAAGCCTTTATTTAGGAAAAACTTCATTATTTGAAAAGAATTAAAAAAAAGGTTGTTGAGACTTCTCTGAAAAGTTTAAAACCTTATTTAATAAAAGAACAAGCAATATTTTTTTAATTTGAAATCAAAATATTTCGTCGGTAAAAAGTTTGACATGGCGATTCCTAGCGAAGAAGAAGGAGGAGCTCGATGGCGCAGTAGTGAAACGCGCCCGGTCTGCGAGTGCTGAGGTTAAACAACTTTCGGAAAGGCCGGTCATCGGATGGGTGACCAAAATATTTCATCTCGAGTTCCTCCGTGTTTCGGAAGGCACGTAAAGCCGTTGGTCCGGTCCTGCTGCATTAGCAGTCGTTAATAACCATCAATCAGCGTTGGGCCCGCGTGGTGGTTCATGGCCCTTCCTCGCTATTAATCCATAGGGAAGGCTCGTGCCTCAGCAGTGGGGACATAAAATGAGCTGATGATGATTATTTCTAGCGGATTATTATTTTTATTTTTTTTATATTAGAAGGAGGCAAACGAGCAGGCGGCGGGAAGCCATCAACGCCGCCCATGGAAAACCAGAGGAATCGCAGATGAGTTGCCTGCCGGATTTGGACGAGATAGTCAGAGCTCTAAATTAAAAACATTTTCAAAATAAAAAATTGATATATATATTTAAGATATCCAGGTGCTTGAACTACTTTTATGTTTCAACTTAAACATTTTAATTACTAATCACACAATGCTTAATAGTTAAATGATACCTACTGTTTTAAAGATTACAAAAAAAAAATTGATAAGTAAATTAAATTATAAGATATGTAGATTGCCCATCACTATTAAGTTTAATAAATTTTAAAATTCCACTCAAGTCAGCTCGTGCCGGAAGGTAAGTCCCCTATTCAGTAAAAGGCAGTAAGACAAATCTGGGTCATCACGCAACTATGAACAGGGCGCAATAAGAAGACAATAAAATTAGCAAAGCATGTGACATACATATCTTCGCAGATGAACCGCAGAGATTTAAGCGCAAAATATTCCAGTCATTCGCATTTGAACCTGGTTGATTTCTAGTAAACTTTTTTTTTAATTTTTTTTATTTTAAGTGCTAATTGCTGCACTGAAGATGAGCTTTCCAGTAATCCACTTTGCATGCCGTAGCTTTCAGTCTACAATATGTTATACTTAGTTATTGCTTGTATTTTTGTTTGTCTCGTTGGTTGTCCTTTAAATAAATAAATATAAAATCGTGATTCTCATTTCAAATGTGTCATTCCATATCAGGGCATGGGAAACAACAGCTCCTACTCCTCAACTCAACTTACGATTTATAAAAAATCCATTACCTACCAGAGAAAACGGTTGTCTCGTGTTGTTTTCACTTCCTCAACTAAAACAACTGCCTACGCTTATTTAAGCGGCCATTCAGATAACAGAACGCACTAAATAATATTGGCTTTAATGAAATCGATGGCTACTGCGGTAGCTCATTGTTTGCACGAGCCGCTCACCGGCACCGGCACAATACAGGGACACCCAGAAGGTTACCTTAATACATACCGACGCACACAACACTCTCACGGACACGGATCTCGGAATAGCTCGGATTAACAAAATAAGGAGGCTGCAGACGGTAAGCTTCATACGTGGGGCATACTGAAAATTTCTGGATCTAGTCGCTTACAATAAAAGATTGAAAAAACAATTATGGAATTTGAAAACGGAACTCTTTGGGAACATGTTACTTTTTATTTTTCGAGACTGTCATTTGTTTTTCAATCGTGACGTTCTATCGAAAATTTTGTGTCGCTATCAAAATGAATTTAACTCGTGAACATTTTCGTTCAATGATTTTTTATGATTTTCGTCGTGGCTTAAGTCAACAAGAGAGTTGCCAGAGACATCAATATTGGCGTTTGGTGATGAAGCACCATGTCGCAGCTCAGCAGACGTGGACGAGATCATCTACATGATGAGGTACGTGATTGTCAACCGACGACTGCGGTTACAGACTCTAATAATGTCACCGTACGACAACTTATTGAAACTGACAAAAAAATGTTATGTAAGCAAATTCGATGTTTGTTAGGCTTCGGAATCTTTGTACTCGATGGATACCGCATGACTTAACGGAGGACCAGAAATGACTGCGTGTCTAGTGGTGCCGTAAAATGTTAAAAAAGTTCAAGGGCTCTTTCAATTTAGCCGTCCGACAACAAACGTCTAAATTGAAAGAGCCCTAACGGAGGACAGTCATTGGCTGTCTATAATATCGTGACAGGTGATGAAACCTGGGTGTGCTGCTTTGAACCCGAAAGAAAAAGCCAGTCGGTAGAATGGGTCTTTCCTTTTGAAGATTTGCCGACGAAAGTTAGGAAAGGTCGAAGAATTGGTAAAAAAATGGTTGCACCTTTTTTTGGAAAATCAGGACATTACACTACAGTACTTGAAGATCAAAGGACAGTGACTGCAGATTGGTACGTCAACACTTGCTTGCCCAGAGTTCGCGAAAAGCGTCCTCACGGCAATGTTGTCCTTCACCACGATAACGCATCCTCACATTCCGCTAAGGTAACAGAAGCCTATTTGAAGGCTTCAAACGTGGAACTGGTAACGCATCCGCCATACAGCCCCAACCTCGCACCCTGCGACTTCTTTTTGTTTCCAAATATTAAAGACAATATTAGAGGCATACATTTTACGAGCCCTGAATCGGCGGTGAATGCCAATAATGTCCATGAAGCCATTGAAGAGATCCCTTAGGAAGACTGGTCCAACTGCTTAGTTTAGTAGTATATCTAGTATTATTTATCAGAATCCAGAAACTTTCAGTATGCCCTAAGTACAAACGCAATAGAGCAACGCACACATAATCAACCTCGCAACAGCTGCGCTCGGAGTGTTCCGAGCTGTTTCGAGATGCAAGGGGTCTATGTGTGAGTTGTTCGAGCGCAGTATGTATCGAGCTTACCTTCTGGGTGTTCTTACTTTGTGGCGCGAACCACTCACCGGCCTCCGCTTCCTGTCGGTACGTCTGTGTGTACGCCGTTAAAACCTTGACTTATATCTCTATACAAATACTGAGTTGCTTTGGTCTGCCGGCCAACAGCCTCAAAATGTCGGACGTCCCATTCAAGTGTTTGTACTCCAATTTTGAAAACAAATTAGGTATTTTTAGTGGCAGTCATTTGTTAAATTATGTTGTGAAACCTCTTTGCGACTCGTTCGACGTTTAAATTCCCAACGGTTGCTAGGTTGTAACCTTGCTTGTTTAGATGGCATTTAGCTTATTGCGGAACGGTTGCAGTTTTACTAGATTCTGCGATTCTGGACTAAAATTCAGGGTGCCTAGTGTGAGTTTCATTTGACATTCGAACACGTTAACGAAAAGTAATCCAAGTAATTTCATGTTTTATATAATTTATATAATAGTTTGTATAGTAAAGGGTTTCAATTATAATTTTTGTTATCTTAATTGAATACTATCCGATGCAGTAATTTAAACAATGTATATGGCTCGCCAAGATACAGGCTCAGCCGAGTTTGGGGACCTTTGTCTAAATATAATATTACTGCATTTTGTGACTGCACTGTTACTTTTTGTTTATAATGTATGTTTGTAAGTTTCAAAAATGTTACTACTGTCCAATAAAATTTTATTATTATTATTATTATCAAAACGAAAATTAGTTAGCATCGGAGCAGCACCTCCTAGCGACTTACGAGAAGAGTTAAAATTTTGTCATACAATTTTCGTTTTCGTAAACCTAATCGAATAAATACGGATATTAAATAAAACTCACACTCAGGTCTCGCAGAAAGATGCCATTTTATTAACAAGGTAAAATGCTTTATTCGTACTCCGGGGCTAGGGGTAAACCCTTGTTATGTGGGACTTTCCTCCTATTCCCATGTCCAGTTACTAAAAGCAATAGAAGGGAAGGTATACCCACTAAATATCTTGTACTAACCCTTCTCTGCCACAGGGGTGACTCGGGATCACGAACGGCAAGCAAATATTTATAAAATAAATATTTTGTCTTATCGTCATCATCATTAGGCCATTTTATGTCCCCACTGCTGGGGCACGAGCCTTCTCTATGGATAGATAGGAAAACGGGCTATTGACCACCACGCGGGCCCAGTACTGATTGGTTGTTGTTAACGACTGCTCATGCGGCTTTACGGGGCATCCGCAGAAACATGTCTTATTTAAGATATAAAAGAATTATCTTGGTATAGATTAAAGTAAAAGTAATTAAATAGCCTATGATTGTTCACTTCAGGACATTAGCCTCCAGGATTGAAATCAAGTCACCACCACAATTTATTGGTAATGGTTTAGTCACCACGCTTTGTCAAATGTGGGTTGGTGATCACAACACCTGGGCGTGCATTTTAAAATCCGCCCGGCCTGGGAATTGAACCCAGGACCTTTGGGTATCAGGACGAGCGCTTTGTCACTCGGTCACCGAGACCTTGGGATGGCGACTAATGAAAAATTCTACAACGACAAGTGGCAAGAGCGTAACTCTCAAGTTATAAAAGGTCAATATACTACCAATAAGTTTTCCTTACACCAATTATTCCCACAAGAAGAAAGTGCCCCGGCAGATAATCTCTGAAAACCACATATTTTCCATTGATATTTACGAGTTCTGTTCCTGCCAGCAGATAGCTAATTTCTATTAGCCCCAGACGTAATAGCTCCACGCTTAATTAGCTCCGGCGAGAAATGCTAGCTTAGTTTTATTAATACCCTGATACGGTTACGCCTGGTTTCATACCCACTGCTCTAACTCTATTGGGACATTAATTATCAATAAAACAGAATAAGCAATGCTGCTGTAGATAAAAAAAAATCTTTATTAGGTAACTATTTATTAAAATTAGCTTTTTATTTGGATTACTTAAAACAAAACAATTAAAATAGAATAGATAGTAGAAATAGTCGCTACTCCGCTTTGAGTCATTGCAAGCCATGAAAATGGTTTTAAGAGCAAACAAAAAGGTAGACAAGGAAATAATCACATATAACAGTTAAACTTTTTACCTACAATATTAATAAGTAAGTAATATTAGCCTATGTACACACGTCTGCACATCAACCTACCACAAACTGTCAAAGGAGATTGGCAGATGCCCATATAATTTCAGTATCGCACAAAGACTTTGCGTATCGTAAAGTGAATCTGTGGATTTTGATGCTTTCTTAAAATGTAATAGAAAATGTAATTGTAGCATTTGCGTAAAAGTTGGAAATAAAAAGTTGTCTTCGCAATATAACCTCAAAATCTCAGTCCAATCAATCAATGAAAAAGCTTCAGAAAAAGTATTTTTTTTTATTAACGGGAAAGGGCTTGGCTGTTATCTGCCTTTCTTCGCGCGCGCTTAACACGGAATATTCTACCGGCTGGACTGTCTACCATCGAAGAACTGCTTCTGCTAATTAATGCGACTACATTGTTTGAATCCATCTTCTTAGTTTGTAAGTAGCTTTTATCTATCATATAGTATTTAGAAATATAGTGTGAAATGACAACATAAGTACTTGGTAGTTTTGTCTCATCTCGTATGATGGTTACTGCTGAACATAGGCTATAATTGTCTGTAGTACGTATTGAAATAATTATTGAATTAAATTAATCCTATTCTGGATTTTCAAATGAATCCTATTGTGGGTTATATTCGGTTAAAGTTACTCGCGTCCGTAGGTTAACCCTTGAGACCCTACACGTGACCCCTGGGTCATTTGACCCCTTCATTTTTTTAAACTAGTGTTGCCATTGCCATTACAAATACAAAAATCGATGACAAAAATCGATATCAGTTATAATACATTTTTGTGATATTATGTAGATTATATAGACGTTGGTAATATCATAAAATATGTACCTATCTAAAAGCCATTTTTCAATAAATGCAAACCATTTTAATTTAAATACTCGTTTGAAAATCGATGATATGTATTATTGATCACCTAAATCGATTTCTTTTTTAATATTGCAACACGCATAAAACTATGGTTAAAATGCGTTTTGTTTTTGCATTGAAATGTTTACGATTGTATTGAAACAAACTTTTAGGATTTATTTATTATCTCCAACAGCTATAAAAAACATTTAGCTTGGAAAATATCAACAGAGTTTCGATCTAAGAATTGTAAATAGTCTGACTTTAAAACGTTTAAAATTGATCGGGTACCCAGTTCGCCAATCTTCTTTAACAATGTATTGAAGAAATTTGACAGTTTTGGGTAGGTTGATGTGCGGGCGTGTGTACTGTCGCACTATTGGACAAAGACCTTCACAATCGAACTCAAGTAAAAATTCATGAGTGTATATTAATATACAACCTAAAACACACTTTGTCTGACCTGAGAATTTAACCCAGTTATAACAACAATAATAAATTTATTTATTTATTTATTCTGATTCACAAAACAGGTGCTGTCACCATGAAACAAAACCGCGTGCGATATATAAAACTTAAGGCTAGGTTGAAACCCTTAATTATGTTCATACTATTTAAGATCTACTGAGCAGACAATAATGTTATATAAAAAATAATTACGAACAATACATATAAAATTTGTAAAATACAGTGAAAAAATTAAACGCTCACCCGACCCAGCCAGGAATTGAACCTGGGTCTTCCGCAATCCGGGCGGCTGCACTGACCGCTATGCTACCGGGAAGGCTGACGTAAGCGCTGAATTTTGTCACTACTTTTTAATTTTTGAATGCTAATAGCGGCACAGTGCCATCTATCCAACGGTCGTTGCAACCGATGGCCATGCAATTTTTTAAATATTTAATTTAGCTTCAGTGCAGCAATTAGCACTTGAAAATAAAAAGTAAAATTTACGAACAATACATTTAAAATTTTACAATTTAAAAAATAATAATAAATTTAATTATACTAATTCATTACAGTAAAATGAGATAAAATTAAAATAAATCTATAATAATACCTAGCTAATTTAGTTAAAGGATAAAATTATAATAATTTGAGACAATTCTTTATTTTATTTTAAAATCTCATTAGGCTACAGTCAAAAATATCAATACCAATATTTGTGCAGCCACAGACGAGTTCATTATATTGACGGCACATTCAAGTAGGATTAAAATAGGATGTATTATTAAGATAAACATTAACCCCCTTATTCATAAAAACTATTTAAGCATTATTTAGTTAGCCATTGTTTTGTCCCTTTTTCTCAAATTCAAAATGACATTTGTGTGACGTTGACAAAACATTATTAACTAAATAATGCTTAAATAGTTTTAATGAATAAGGGGGTCAGATAATTTTAATAACATTGCTTTCTGTTATAAAAACCAAAATAAGAATAAAAGTGAATCAGGAGAATTAAGAAAATTAAGTAGGACTCTCCCAACAGCTGAGTGGCGTTCGGTAGCACACCACCGCGGGGAGTTTCACAGTTATTTATTGCTTTTAATTAGTTATCCGCAGTCGCTGCTTCACGAACCACCACCACTCGGTTTCAATTAAAACCACCGATGAAAGGCCCTTTGCAAATTGATGGATTCAATGATTTACATCACTTGCGTTTTTACTGTACCTATAGCACTCTAGATTGGGAGCTACAAAATGTGCAAATGCCAGCTTAAAACTACGACTGTTTTTTATTTACAAATTGATACACACACACACACACACATCACGGGCTCCTCTGAAAATCAGCGTTGCAGTTTCTTGAAGCTGCAACTTATGCTGAAAGGAGTCCAGTTCGTCGTAGCTTTTTTAATTTGAATATTTTGTATTAGTTTTATTGTTAGAACCTAAGCCTGCTACGCCGAATAAATTTTTTGAATTTGATCTAATCCACGTAAGATCTTAGTACATTCTTTACTGATACTCAAGTGGATTAGGGTAAATATCATTAATCACTAAAGAAATAATAGTGAAATAGTTTATTGCCTCACAAATTACAAAAAAAAAAACATAAACAAAATACAAAAATATATAAAATAAAATATAATACACAGGGCCAGAGGCATAAGGCTCAGCTTTGACTGAGATGAAGAGCGGGAAATATTGTAACGAGTAAATTAAATTAAGGCAAAAGATTTACACAATCGATTAACAATAGATTATTAGACTAATAAATTATTACACTGATAGTTTCTATTATCATTAATCATGAAATTGCTTACGTCTATTTTTGCTTACAAGACTATCACTTGGTGACAGATACGTAAGTACGTGGTCATCTATATCGATACTATTATTAAAGAGGTAAAATTCTCAATAAAGCCCCTCATCTTGATACTGAGACACTCGAGGGGTTGGGGGGTAAATCATTTATCACTCACTACTCAATACTATTATCATTGTAAGAAAAAATACTTTGGTACAGACTAAATGTAACTAACCTTACGAAGCCATCAACTTAGGAAAAAAAATTTTGACACTGGCTTACGAAATTACTAATTAAGGAAATGGAAAAACAACACATTTGAATTGGACACTGTGTACATCAAAGTGGAAACACAAAATAAGTAGACCGCAGAAGGTAAGCTTTATACAAACGCGCTCAAACAACGCACGCATAGACATCCCCTCTCGCGCTTCGGCGCGTCCTTTTCTGGCGTTATGACACGTCATAACGCACATGGTCCCTTGTGCTTGCGGTAGGTTGTCTGACACCTACTTTATGACCTGACGGTTGGGGGGGAGTCAGTATAATGTCGTGTTTCGAGCTGTTCCGAGATCCGTGTCCGTGTCCGTGCCCTTGCCGTCCGTGTCTATGTGTGAGTTGCTCAAGCACGGTATGTATGAAGCTTACCTTCTGAATCTCCTTATTTTGTGGTGGAAAGCCCATACTTGCGCTGAATAAGATGATTTTGTGCAACTGTCCGTTAGTCCAGCTAACGCGGGGTGGCGGCGCGTAAAATTAATTACGCGACTATTGGCCACTGAACTCGTGCTCCACGCCATATTGTTAGGGTTCACGGGAGCCATATTTAAATGCGACGCGTGATTTTTGAAATGTAAAACACCAAAAATGATTTGATTTTCTTTTGTAATTTCGAATCGCTTGCCCTTTTACTTTTTAATTGGTAAGTGTCGGTGAGGCTGAAGGTGGAAGCCAACTTCACCCGAAATCATCATACACTGAGGAACTCGCTATCTTAAATCTCACATATCTTTTATCTCTTATCTGTAAATTTGTTAACTTAGTTGTTTTTTTTTACATGTTGTGGTTGTCTTCTATATTTTTGTGTTTATTTGTAATGGAAAGTGTCCTGATATGATAGGGCATTTTCCAATATTTTTGACGCCGTAAGGGAGAAAAGAGCTGGACACTTGCTGAGTTTCTTGCCGGTTCTTCTCAGTACAAGATTTCCCACCCAGAGTAGACTTACGAACCGATGGCATAGTGACATTCATAAGAGCTACTTATAGCCTAAACTGAATAAATGATTTAGAATTTTGTTTTTTCTTTTTACTTTTTGGTTATAGCGACAAATTTAGATACTATGATAGTGGTAACTTGCCTGGCCGATTGATCAAACATTACATTACATACTTACAATTAAAAACATTTCAAGTATTTTTTTTATTTTATAATTCTCATCTCGCCAGATGCCAAGTGACGTTACAAGTCAATTGTCATCGTCATATAAAACAAAAGTTACCTTTTAAACGCAACATACTCTACTAACATGTTTCAAAAACAAAAGCTCATAAAGTTTCGAATGCTGCAACAAACACGCTACTTAACGCCGAAGCTTAAACTTCAACAAACAGAACGCGTCTTAACGTCCCTATGTAATATCGCTCAACTTTTCCGCCAGACAATCAGAGAAACAAACACGCGTTTTTATTGCGTACCCTCGCGTAAACTCGCATTGTTATTTTAAAAGTTAAAATAGTGGCCGGAGTGCCGGACAGACTGACGGACGCCCGCGTGACAAGGACAAACGACCGGGCACCGAACAATCACAAACAGAAAAAAGAGGGACAGATAGATAGACACGAAATAACGAGACTGCAGTAGGTAAGCTTCACACAAACGCGCTCGTGCAACGCACACATAGACAACCCCGATCCGATCCAAACCCTTTGGAGAATCTAGTGGGGCACGGCATCGCGCACTAGTGCGCGATGCCGTTCCCTCTAGAGAACCTCCGAAGGTGATTCGTTTCACACGGCTTGAAGGACCCTTTACGTTCCTCGCCGCCCCCAAACAAGCCCGGTGAAGCTGAAAACGTTGTCTAAGGCATACAGCAATCTCTCTCAAAAAAAAAACAGACAACCTCTCACGGACATGGAATCTCGCAACAGCTACGCTCGGAGTGTTCCGAGCTGTTCTGAGATCCGTGTCCGTGCAAGGGGTCTATGTGTGCGTTGCTCGAGCGCGGTATGTATTAAGCTTCCCTTCTGGGTCTCCATATTTTGTGTAGATAGTGTATGTGTGTGAGAGAGAAAAAAAAGTATTCGCCGCGTGGCATTCCACGCATTCCCGAATGACCAATTAAGATTTCGTAAGATTGTCGCGGCCGGCTTTTTCTGTTTTAGCCTCTTTGGAGTTTTGTTGGTCGAGTTTTTTATTTCTCCTTCTTGTATACCAATTGGTTTTTCAACACTTCTCTCTATTAGAGATTACACGGGCGATTGCTGCAGCCGTTTTGTGGAGAGATAATGAGCGCTGCTCATTAGCGACGGAGATAAGATCCTTTGAAAAGCACACTGAGAACATTGCCGTTTATATTTTGTGAATGTTGCATTGCTGCGTTTTAATAGATATCTCATCATCATCAGCTCATTTTTATGTTCCAATTGATAGGGAATTCGATCCATAGGAAAGACTACGAGCCCTTTCTATGGATGGAAACACCACAGGTATAACAGGCCATAAACCATCATTCGGGCCCAGTGCGGTGGTTACCTGGACTTTTACGTGCTTTCCAAAACATGTAGGAGCTCGAGATGATAAATTTATGGTTACCCATCCGGTGACCGGCTTTAGCAGAAGTTGTTTAGCTTTAGTTTACCTCTGCGCCATCGACTTCCTCCTGGGATGCTTGTAAGCTGATAACATGGTTCTACTCTCGTTAATACGCTGTTTAGTTTTCACGGTAATCTGTCAATCTTTTTTACCGTTACACAAGCTACTTCCATCCAATAAAAATCAAGTATTGATTCGTATCAAACGCCGAATCCGTTCTCTTATCAAATCACATCTCCGAATCTCAATTGATTAAGGAAATCGTAGCCCAATTAAAGTATAACAGAATCTTATCTTTACAACTCAACTTTCGATCTCAATTGACAGAATTACATGCGGCATTAACACTTATATTTGGAGAACTTTACAACTCTCACGCAGTGTTAACACGGACCCTGCCCGCCAGTTCCTCAAATGCCACTACGATACACTAAACATTCACACTATATAGGCCTTAGACACCGTACTCGCAGAACGAGGGTACGACGAGCCGGTTCACACGCGCTATATACCAGGTAAAGGCATGCCCTGGGCGCTTCTCCCCACCCCCACTATCCGGTCAACCCGAGCCGAGGTCCTAGTCTTTAGAGGCGCCCTCGGTTCCGCTCTCGATCCGATCCGAGCTCCTCGGTGAATCTGGTAGGGCGCGGGGACACGCACTAGTGCGTGATGCCGTTCCCTCTAGAAAACCTCCGATGGTGATTCATTTCAAACGGCTTGTGGAACCCTTTAAGTTTCTCGCCGCCCCCAAATAAGCCTGGTAAAACTGAAAATGCCATTTGAGGCAAACAGTAAAACATGGCTTAGTAAACCCTGTCCAAAAAAGACCCTGCAAAAGATGACTATTGCAAGGTCGCATTTGTCCACCTCTGTATAAAAAAAATGTTTTTTGTTTTCAGTGTGTGTAAGCAATAAATTCTGTCTTCTATCTATCTTTATATCTTATTTATTGTATTTGTATCAATTCTTGTTCATTGTTCTTATTTATTGTAACCATACATTCATTGAATACAACCCAAAACTTATAACTAAACGCAAAACTTACTTTGATCGCCTCTGTGGTCTAGTGGTTAAGACCAGCGGTTTAGACCCTTGTGTTCCGGCAGCTGAGATAAGATAGCCAGTGCCTCAGCAGTTGAGGATTCCGGGTGAAGTGCGCATCCACCTTCGGCCTTATCATCACTTAACATCAGGTGAGATGAAAGCCAAGTGCTTACCCGTAAGATATTTAAAAAAAATAACTATTGCTTATACTAGTGGCGAAGATTCTAATTAATCATTTACGTATCAATTATGGTAATTATAAACTGATCCAATTTGCGGCTGAACTTTACCACAGATAATTATTATTGAATTTATTATAACAGGCCTTTCACAATGGACAATTGGACATATATCTTTTATTGGTTTTAATGATGTTAGGTGTTTAATGAGTTCCTAGTAGAGCCCTATTAGCGATCGCTCGAATTCGACTAATTATGGTCAATATTTTAATATTGACTACCAATTTCGTTTGACTGCATTTTCACCGTTAGGGAATATTATAATGAGACAGAGAAGAAGAAATAATTATTTTACGTATATTTTACAAACATACCAATAAGTTATATTAATATTATCAGAAATCCGAATCTCTAAAACCTATTGGATATAGTTTCACTTTATATCAATTGAAATAAGTCTTAAGAATATAAAAGAAAATAGACCTTAGACACAAAAATATTGCTCTTCTTACATGTTATTTTATCCCGACGCTTCGAACCCATTGCAAGATCCGTAGTAATAAAATAGTTGGGGGTAGCCTGTGACTACGGGGTTCAAAAGTCATAACAAACAAGTATTTAAATAATGGCGACTAGATATTATATTTAAACCTGTACCCTCTTACTACACAACAGTGTTTGATGTTAAACAATGGCTAAATACGTGTTTAAAATATTGTGTGTCTGTCTAAAGGTATTAGCTAAAAAGTGACAGCATCTGTTTTTAACACTGTCTAACTTTAGCTATCGTTTTGTGGTAAAGCAGGTAGTGTCAACGATAACCATATCACACTTATACTTAAATTGCCTAGTGTTAGTGTTGTTTACTATACGAATAAAATAATAACTAATATATAATATATACTATCTTGCTAAAAAAAATAATTTTTCGTTAACGTATCTCAGTAGTTAAGGATTCCGGGTGAAGTACGCTTCCACCTTCAGCCTTATCATCACATAACATAAGGTGACATGAAGGCCAAGTGCTTACCCGTAAGATATTTAAAAAAAACGTGATCGAATCGCGAATGAAACTCGCACTCGTAACTGCTTTGTTACATGTCGGTGTGACAGTCACCCTTCCTTAACAAGGCTCCCGCTGTCCGTGTGGACACGCCCTAACAAGGTGCTAGTAAACCAATTATTATGGGTTATAAACCGTACGGAATCGGGCTTTCTGAGAAAAAACAGGATAATATGCTTCAGGAATTCGGTCAAGAGCGTTTCGTAGTTTCAGTGCGAGAGTATTAGAACTAAGGAAATTGAATGTTTATAGACAGATAGGTGTACCTAGTCATATAAATGTACAGGGTGATTTTTTATGTGCGCAATGATGGTTAAATCCGATACCAACAAGGAATATGAACTGATAAAAAATAATGTTATCAAAGTTATGACAAAACAATTAACAATTATTACCATGTTTTTTTGTTCAAAATTCAAAATTCAAAATCATTTATTCAGTTTAGGCTACAAGTAGCTCTTGTGAATGTCACTATGCCATCGGTTCGTAAGTCTACTCTGGGCGGGAGATCTTGTACTGAGAAGAACCGGCAAGAAACTCAGCAAGTGTCCAGCTCTTTTCTCCCTTACAGCGTCAAAAATATTGGAAAATGTCCTATCATAGCAGGACACTTTCCATTACAAACTGTTGTAACTGCGACACTATATTTTGTATTTAAAAACATTTTTTTTACGGTCAATAAGTAAATTTGTATTTATTAGCAATTACTTATAAATAGTAACTATTTTCACTGATAATTCATGTAAGATTCTTATAATTATTCTAAAATTTTAGGATACTCATAACCCCTCAGACGGATCCTGAAGGATCCCCGATGTGGTTTCAAATTTTTACTGTCCCATGTTGTAATTAAAATTGGGCAGTAAACACCGCCTAAGAGTTGGTTAACGAGAAACTACAAATGATTTAATTGCATAGCGTTTAAGTTGATTACGGTTCGCGGTGGATGATATATGGCCCGGCCGGGGAGACCGGCTGGAATTGGGGTTTAAACGGCCTAGGAGACGTGTCGGTTATTAGTTTATTAGTGTAAAACAAACAATGAACAAGGAGCTCGATAGCGCAGTGGTTAACGCGCCCGGTCTGCTAGTGCTGAAGTTAAGCAACTTCCGCAAAGACCGGTCATCAGATGGTTGAACAAAAACTTATCATCTCGAGCTCCTCCGTGCTTTGAAAGGCACGTAAAGCCGTTGGTCCCGACTGCATTAGCAGTCGTTAACAACCACTAATCCGCACTGGGCCCGCGTGGTGGTTTACGGCCCGTTCTCCCTATCCATCCATAGGGAAGGCTCGTGCTCCAGCAGTGGGGACATAAATAAGCTGATGACGATGATGATGATGGTGAACAAGGAACTTTGAAGTCTCTTATCTGTGGTGTAGTAATTGACTAGAGGGCGCTGCTTCTGTCATATTGTACATACATACATACTCAAATCCTTCATCCTAAGGGGGTAGACAATCAAAATCACCAATTTTGAGTAAAATCGCCGTTAGTGACCCGTGTTATATAATCACCACGCCGCATCAAGATGACGAAGCCAAGACCACCCCTTGAGATGACGCCACCATGTCCATCCCACGGGCACTCAGACACCGATAACAAACAACGCATCATACCATTCCCTGGCGCCTTATAACGTTGTCTCTGCGAACCCTCGCACAATAGCAAACTGTATCTTTATAGCAACTTATCTATCTACTATTGTATTACCTTAGCATAGTCGTAATTGTAAACTATCTCTTAAGTGCTTCCCTTTTAACTATTCACTCACTATCTTCCGTTACGAATCCTTTGTCTAAGATAACCATTTCTCGAAGATTCGTCATTTCTTTTTATGTTAAACTGTTAGTTAAAAGTAGCTGGACACGCCAGACGAGATCATTCTACATTGTAAACTCGTAAGGACAAGAGTTCCTAATAAAGTTGAGCTTATATCCAAGTCTCGCCTTTTACTTGTAACACCCGACGCCACATCTATTTATTTATTTATATAATTCATAGAAAATTTTGCAATAGATATCAAAGTAGGGCTCCGAGTAAAAAAGTTAACATCAGTGATAGGTTGCTAGATGCCTGATGTGCGAGCATCTAGGAACCCTTGTCCCTTAGTCAGCTAATACAACATCCATGGGAAGTTAGGTAGCTGATACATTCTATTTTTACGTACTATCTTATCTTATCTTAGTGGGGCCTGCGGAGGCTTCCCTCTCCAAGTAACACTTCGACCCATCGGCATCTTTTGTGCAACCCCATCCTTTCACTCTCCTTCCTCTGTAAAGATAACCCTTGTCCCTTAGTCAGCTCATACAATATGCACGGGAGGTAAGGCAGCTGATACGTTCTATTTTTACGTCCTAGACTAGCATAGAGATATAAATTCTCATTTAGTTAACGTGAAAACATTTTTTTAAAGAGGTGAGTTGCAATTTTGCCGTACAAACGTTAACTAGATGAAACGGTCAATATAAAATCAAACAAAAACATATCTTTATATTATTATGTATATAAATCTTCTGTGCGTGTGTTTGTAGAACTCCTAAACGGCTGGACCGATTTTGACGATTTATTTTTGTGTATGTTCAAGTAGATTCAAGAATGGTTTAGATTTACAATTGGACCCGGTAGGTGGCGCTGCAATAGGGGTCCATCATGGGGTACGGGTGTTGTCAAGCGGACGAAGTCGCGAGCGACTAGTCTAAATATAAAATCTTTTATTCATCAATAAAGCTCTTTGAGTGACACTGCGCCATCGGTTTGTAAGTCCACAAGGCGGGAGACGTTACTGGCGAACAGGCAAGAAACTCAACAAGGGCATTTTCTTTTCTCACTTACTTTTACGGTACTAGTAAGACACTTCAAATTTTTAACCGCCTCTGTGGTCTAGTGGCTAAGAGCACCGGTTTAGACCTAAAGGTCCCGGGTTCGATTCCCAGCGGGGGGTACATGTTTGTGTAATCGGTTTGGTTGGCGGTAGGGTTTGTTTGTCCTGGCTAGCTTTCACCATCTTATCTAAATATGTCGCCATAACATCAATGTTTGTAGCATTGTTGTGTTTCGGCAGCTAGAGATAAGATAGCCAGTACCTCACTAGTTAAGGAACCCGGGTGAAGTGCGCTTCCATCATTAGCCTTATCATCACTTCATATCACATCATAACATCAGGTGAGATCCAAGGCACTGTGCTTACCCGTAAAAAAAACATTAAATATAAACACACAATATGAAGAATAACTACAAGTAAAGACAATATGTCGAAGTTTGTAAATTTCAATATATACGATATACCAATTTCAATATCTGTAAGTATAATAACAAAGCGGGATTCGCTTTCGTTCCTTTCACGAACCTGTAGGCTGTAGACCTGGCTCCCTTCAGATGTGTTTCCCGCGCGCTATAACATGAGGCTCTTCAAGAAGTGTGTGGAATAGGGCTCTCAAAGACGGCTACGTTTATTCAGCTTCTCGGATGCTGCAGATTTCTCAGCTCATTTTATGTCTGCACTGCTGGGGCACGAAGCTTCCATGTAGAATAGTTACCTCAGCAAGAACTGGTCGTAAACCACCACGCGGGCCCAGTGCGGATTGGTGGTCAACGACTGCTAATGCAGCCGGGACCAACGGCTTTAAGCGCCTTCTAAAGCTCGGAGGAATAAAAAGTATAACAATAATTCAAATAATTGTGACATGATTCTTCAATTAGTTCTATAGTCCGATATTAGCACACAAAAAACCGTAAATACAAGTAAAATTTAAGTTATTTGCTCTTTAAAACGATAATGGAGGGTAATGCGAGCGGTTTCCGGTGGTGAGGTATATCTGCTGCGTGGATAGAACGGAGACACACTGCCGCCAAGAATAGGAAGCAATAGTGTCGTAGTTTTTTTTACCGTGTCCCGAGATCGTTACCAGGGCTTTGAATACCGTAAAAATTTGGTATCGATACTCCTGTCAAATGAAGACACCGGTAAATAAAGTACCGGTAAGCTTGGTATCGTTATCTGTGTGGCATTTTTACCGGTAAATAAAGTAACCGCTCTACGCGGATTGGCTAAAGCGCAATATTTAACGAAAAAGCAGCGAAAACACAAGCAAGGGCATAATAAATTCTAATACAGGCAAAAGGAAAATTGTATTTAATGAGATCACAAAAAATAACTAACTATTCTCAATGCAAAAAAAAAAACAAACTAAAATGTCAGATAATATTAAAATAATAATATAAAATTTCATGAACAAGAATATCAATCATACATAATACTAGAATAAAAAATAACATAAAGTACATATTTCATAGAATTTATTACGAATTTAGTTCAGGCGATCAGCAAATAAATCTAAATCATCACACTGAGTGAGGTTTTTTCTGTTAACCTAACGCTTTACAGCACTCTAAAAAGTGAAGGCCAACTAAGAGCGTTTTTCTCTTAGTTGACCTTAAATTAGATGAAACAATTATGATAATATGTAACTCAATCAAAGCCGGTTAGTTATGTTATTAAGGTAATCTGTGATTAAACTAAACATGCAGGTGTGTTTATTAATTCTTAGAAGCATATACAAATACAAATACAAATATTTTATTTATAAAAAATACAGGTTTGGTAAATACAGGTGGACTCCCTCCTTTTAAGTTAAACATTAACCTGTATTGGGAGAGAGCCGCTTTTCACTAAGAATAACTACACAACTGTATTTATATTTTATTAGTAAGGAATTACTTAAGAAAATCTATTTTTCTTTTTTAAATACATGTTTTTTACTTTATTACGTCGTATCCACTATTATTGTCTATTCTTACGTGAGTCGGTCATTTCTAATTGTAAATTTCATTATAATATTAATAAGATCGTCATCATTGCTTTGTCTAAGACCTATTAGTAAATCAACTAAAATTTTAATCTTTTTTTTTAATTCAATTCAATAACGTCAGGTTATTATTTTTATTACTTGACATTATTTAATGAACTATCAATTGAATGGTTGCCATTCAGCATAATGCCATGCCAGTACTTAGGTACTTACTTTCTAAGTCATATAAACTTGAGAAGAACCGTATAAAGTCAATATTATCCGCGGTCCACTAGTCTGTTCGTCCGTATGTCGCAGACTCAGTACGGGAACGTTGTTGTTCATTTCATTAGCGATCGTGAGCAGATATCGTTATTGCGTGGCGTTCCCTCACGGCCACAGTATATGCTAAGGAAACAGATAATTTTCAAATATTTAAAAGCAGCAGAAATGTGCCTATATATAGTCCCACTGCTAGAGTAATGCCCTTATCATTGTATGAGTCATCGCTACAATTGATTGGTGTTTTCTAGAAACAGGATGTTTTATAAAGGGATTGGCATCACGCACTAGTGTGTTTCCCCTTTTTCTACTAGATTCTCTGAGGTGTACTGATTGGATCAGTTTTTAACGACTGCTAATGCAGCCAGATCCTACGGCTTTACGTGCCTTCCGAAGTACGTAGAAGCTCACGACGATATTTTTTTAGCGTTTACGAAATTTGCTTAAATTCAGCAATCGCAGACCGAGCGCGTTTATCGCTGTGCCATCGAGCTCCTCCTGTTAATACTTCGTAAAATAAAATGGTTTTATCTCTTTCCTTTAGATATACTACGTACAAAACACACTCGCCTCTAAAACATAAATAAATAATTACATGATTATGTTGAATGAAGCTTAATCACCTGCTAATCACAGCTCTTCTTGTACTCCAAGAGGCCTAATAACATAATGATGGGGAAAGGAGAGCGCGCATTACGTGCGAGCGAGACGGGAACACGTCGCCATGTTTCGCGCCCAATTGAATTAACGGTGCAGCGTATGCGCAGAATCTGGTGAAAGTTTTTAAAATTACCCCCGTTTTTGAACGGCTGTGCGATCATAATTTGAATATTACTCGTACAAGACTAATTTAATAGGTTGACTGTTATGTTGGCCCGTTGAAAGAGCGTGTTACAATTTTGTATTTTTGACGTGTTAGCTGGCAACCTATTGTTATATATTTTAGAGAGAGTTTGCTGATTGTCTCAGACGGCATTTTCAGCTACACCGGGCTTTTTTTGGGGGCGGCGAGAAACTTAAAGGGTTCCTCAAACCGTGTGAAACGAAGCACCTTCGGAGGTTTTCTAGAGGAAACGGCATCACGCACTAGTGCGTGTCCCCGTGCCCTACTAGATTCTCCGGGGGGTTCGAATCGGATCGGGGGCCACCTATTGTGTATTTTAAAAAAGTAACTAAATGACAAAAAATAATTTCACTATGGCTAAATGTGCTAACCGCACGATGCCATTAATTAAGAAAAAAAGACAAAACGAAACGGAACTCTATGAGCGTATTATGCGTGCTTTTTCTCACGGTGTTCTATCGACTATCCAAATTTGAACATAGCCTTAAAATACCCCAGCAATTTGTCGCAACTAAATTAACTAATACGTCACCCTTATTCAATATTCCTTGGACGTATGTCTGTATTTCTAATGCTCCCTCAGTAAGTCACTCCGTACGTGTCCCGAGTACAGGATGCCACATTAATGGGCTATGATGCAACTGTTCTATTCCAGAGTCCGTATGAAGTCATAAATTTTGGGAAACAGAATATTATTTTTTATTACTATATTGGGAAGGCGTGATTGTATGTGCACGCTTGATGGATGTCAGTGGAAAGCGTGTGAATGGTTAAGTAGGATTATAATAATAATATATATTATGTATTATAATATTTAATAATAATTATTATACAATTATAGTATAATATGTTGTTGCTTATGTTGCAATATCTTATCTTATCTTAGTGGGGTCTGCTGAGGAGTCCCTTCAGCAGTAGCACTTCGAACCGATCTTCGACGGGATCTTTTGTGCTCGGTATCCCTTTACTCTTCTACTTCAAAATTTTAAATTCAAAATCATTTATTCAGTTTAGACTACAAAATAAGCTCTTATGAATGTCACTATGCCATCGGCTCGTAAGTCTACACAGGGCCACCTTGTGCTGAGAAGAACCGGCAAGAAACTCAGCAAGGGCATTTCTTTTATTCCTTACAGCGTCATAATATTGGAAATGGAAAATTTGAAATGAAAAATGCTATAATAATAATAATAATAAATCATTTATTTCATGCAACACACAATGTACAAGATAGTAAAAACACAAAGGGGCCCATATAATAAATACCTTACAGACTAACATACGTACAATATAAAACAATGATTGTTAGTAGATATAACTTAGGTATAACTATGTTAGTATATTAAGCACTAGCTTTTGCTGTTCCGGTGGTGCTGACGGGTAATCTTCCGCGGTATATCGTCCTCTGTAAAGATGGATGTCAAAAGTTTGGCAATGTCTTTGACAGCGAAGAGTCTGAAGTCTGATGGCGATGTCGAATTGGTCGATCCCAGGAGTCCCATTCTTTTCCTACCCAGAGTGAGTGTCAGTCAGTCGCACAGGTGGTGTTGCATTGACTCCGTCCGATATGTTTCAAAAATATCAATTATAAAAAGCGAGGAGTGCCATGGCGCTGTAAACGCTCTTAGACCAGTCTTTCAGATAATCAAATATATATGGCGTTGAGCTCCATCGTGCATCGGAAGACCAGTAAAGCCGTCGTTCCCGGCTGCATTAGCAGTCGGTTACAACCACAGCACCGCACTGGCTTCCCCGCCCGATCCTCTAAATGACAGCACACATTTACAGAATACACTAAACATGCACACCAGTTTAGGCCCAAGACACCGTACTCGTAGAACAAGGGTACGAAGAACCGGTTCACACTCGCTCTACACCAGGTACAGACATGTACCTGGTCGGTTCTCTCCTCCTCCACGGCCCGGTCAACCCGAGCCGAGGTCCGTGTCTTTAGAGGCGCCCTCGGGTTGCTCCGCTCCCCGATCCGATCCGAACCCTTCGGAGAATCTAGTAGGGCACGGGGACGCGCACTTGTGCGCGATGCCGTTCCCTCTAGATAACCTCTGAAGGTGATTCGTTTCACACGGCTTGAGGGACCCTTTACGTTCCTCGCCTCCCCCAAAAAGCCCGGTGAAGCTGAAAATGCCGCAGCGGCAATCAGCAATCTCTCTCCAAAAAAAAAAAAAAAAGCACCGCACTGGGCCCGCGTGGTGCTTTACGGCCCTTTCTCCCTGTGGTGTTTCCATCCATAGGGAAGGCTCGTGCCCCAGCAGAGGACATACAAATGAGCTGACGATGAATATAAATATACAGATTATCAGCGAAAGATGTACTGGTATAACTATTGAAGTAACCCTCTTGTGAGATTGACAGAGTAGTAGACTGCGTTTCTATGGACCACAACATACTTTTTTGATACCACTTTTTAATTAACAATTAAATATTGAACAAAATTATCAAAAAAAATAAATGGGGATTAACTCGGACTAATTAGTAAAAGGTATCATACCTGACAGTCTCAGTCAGCCGGTGACCACTGCTAGTGTAACTCGGTCGAAACGTCGGGTGTAAAGAAGGTATGATATCTTTTTCTAATTAGTTTGCGTTAATCCACGCTAAAATTATTTGATAACTATGATGAGGAGCTCGATGGCGCAGTGGTTAACGCGCCCGGTCTGCGATTTTTGACGTTAAGCAACTTTCGCAAAAGCTGTTAATCGGATGGGTGATCAAGCATTTATCATCTCGAGCTCCTCTGTGCTTCGGAAGGCACGTAAAGCCGTTGGTCCCGGCTATATTAGCAGTCGTTGACAACCACCAATCCGCACTGGGCCCGCGTGGTGGTTTATTGCCCGTTCTCATTCAAAACTTATCTCTAGACACGTGTGTGTCTAACCTTAACACCTTCAAGATTAAATAAGCCATTCCTTCGCAGACGGTGTCGACCGTTTCCCTTAATAGTGTTAACGCTTAATTAGGTGCACACCCATCATGCATGCACCTCGCACGAGCCACCCTGCGCGCAGGAAACCGGCGCGAGTGCCTCATTCCCCATTAAATTATTACACGGACGCGCGCAAGGAATATTTTATAGGGAGTCTTAGAACGTTAGTCAGAGTCTATTCGGCAAATATAATAAATAAAACCTACAAAACAGAAAAAGTTACATAGGTTAGTGGCAACAGTGCTTAATACAGTTTTCGGCACCAAAAAAAAAAACGTAGATTTTCATTGAAATTTCACGGGATGACATCAGGAAGCAGGTAGTCTGTATTCAAGTGAGTTGCAATTTAGCTATAGTAACAAAATTCTTAGTAGATATGCCTGCACATCAACCTATCCACAAAACTGACAAATTTCTACAATAAATGTCCAACCATATGCTATATATATATTGACAGTTTGTGGTAGTCTGATGTGCGGGCGTGTGTACATCATGTGTACATTAACATTACTGAACTAGTTGTTGCCCGCGACTTCGTTCGCGAAGACTACAGTAAAAAAAAAAAGTAAAAAAAAAGTATCCTATACAAAAATAGCTTTCCTCTTTATAATATTAGTGTGGATAAGAAAACTTTTACGGAAGGTTTCTTGTTCATTTTTGTTTTCACACTTTAAATATTTTCACACATCACACCGTGCGGTCGATTACTCTACATTTATGGTCAGCTTAACGATTAAAAGGAAGGCAGTGCGTTACAACGTCAGAATAAAACGCACCTACCTACTCTATGGTTTCTTACTAAACTGTTGCATATTCCAAACGCAACGCCGTAATAAACAACTGTGCATTCAATTCAAAATATCGCAGGAACAGCCGGTGTGGTCAAGTAGGGTGTAGATATGCAGTGGGCTCGTGCAAGCGCGCTTAAACATAACTAATTCGTGGTATGCGCAATGAATGTGTAATTGTAGCGGTCTATGCAACGGAACGCGTTTAGGCGGGAGATTTGACAAGTGACGTTTTAGTTTTTTTTTTTAATAAACTGAGTTGTGTTTAGGCAGGTTTGGTCTGTGGTTTACATCAAGGTGTTTTAAGGTTGTTTTTTAGTCGATGGCATCGTGCGATTAGCACATTTAGCCAGTGTCAAAGTAATTTTTCTTACAAGTAATACATGATTACACTATATTTCCTTCCAATATGATGATGATGAATGATAATTGAAATGAGAAGTGAGAAATGATAATCACTCGCGTGTTGCCAACTTTGTAACGTTGACCTTTTCTATTATAATGTTTTTGAACGTTTTGTAACTGATTTACCTTTGTGTTAGCATTAAACATAAAATGTTATTAAAACATTTTATTTTTTTTATCAACAAATATAACTATTATTTTAGGAATGCCAGACAAAAAAGTCAAAGTAAAATTGTAAGTAATTATTGTTATGGTAAGTAATTGTTGTGTATTATTGTAAAATATTTTTTTTTATGCTGATATAAATAAGTTCTAATCGCAAATAATAATTTCGGTGCAACACATTTTTTCATATTTCCGAAAAGCGCAAAAAAGGCATTTGTAACGCGATACATCCATCTACGGGGCGTTACAAAAAGGTTTTTAACACAAAAACTATTATTTTAGCGAATAAAGTGGGCGTCGACTGGTTGTCGGGGCTCGGGAGCGATCCTCGTAAACGAAAACCGAAAATTGCCATTTTAATTGGCCGTTTAAATATGTTTGGATTCGATTTTAGAACGACACGTTCCGAGCAAAAAGTTTAGACGAAACTTTTTTCTTTCTTTTTTCTTTTTTCAAATTCGGAATGCGCATCTGTCGTGTTCTGAACATTGTCTATGGCTATGATATGGGTGAGCGTTGGAAGTTTTGAACTCGTTTATCTTATTGACTTCACAATAAAGACTAGTTTGCAGTTAACAAATTGTTACAAGATATTCTCAAAGATATTAATGAAATAGTAGGGGTGATGTTACCCACTTAACCACAACGATTAGATAAGTGGTCATGCTAGTTAGCTTTACACCAACCCCTATTCCATTAATAGATACCTACCCCAAACCTTTCAACAAATTAATTATACTAAATTTTTAAAACAAAATTAGATTCTTTTTTACGACGTAACTTGGGCCATATTGCAAAACACGGTATATGAATATTCGTTGCCAGTCAGTTTTGGCACGTTAAGCCGCTAGTGCCGGGTGTTGACGTAAGATGGCTGTCGTATAAACTCACTAACTCGCCTAAGGGACCACGCTGCCCTGACGTTACGGCCAAAAACTTTTATGTAAGTACACTAAAAGTCTATGGTTATGGCTTAAAAATACTTAAGGTATGGCTGTATGACTCGATCCTTTTGCCTCACCTACATTAACGTGAGAGAAAAAGAACATGGAACAATCTTCATAGAAACTTTTCCGTTTGACTTCTTGGCGGGAAAGTGAAGAATCATGTCTGCGGTTTTGTTTTATTTTCTAAAATTTGTGATAAGTCGAATATTAATGTGAAATATTGGTGGATTATTAACCGTTAAGTGTTCGTGAGTGTGCATAAGTGTTGGTAAATGAAATAAAACAGTGCAACGTCACTTTTCAAATTCTCTCAAGAAGTCTGCGTGAGGACTTAGTAAAGCCCCACATCTTTACTGAGATACTCGAGGGGTTGGGGGTATATCATTTCTCACTTCTCATTTCTATTATCATTCATCATTATCATATTGTATATTTATGTATTACTTGTAAGAAAAATTACTTTGACACTGGCTAAATGTGCTAATCGCACGAAGCCATCAACTAAAAGAAAGAAAGAACTTTTCTGTTTTAAAAATATAGGTTCCTACCTAATACAAAATTGAAGAAACATAGAGACTAAGGATTCGTAGTAGCATTTGCCTTTGCCCAGGCATGAGACAAAGTAATTCAATAAAATAATATTGTATATGCTCATATTTATGTAGTATTATTATGTATGTTTATGTAGTTTTTAATAATATTGTAGTACATGTATTGTATATGTATTGTACCTAATATTGTTATTTTTATTTGAGATATTTTTGTTTGCACTTTTGTCGCTTCCTTTTAAACATGATGCTCCCATTCCACCTTAGGTTGGATGGAAGAGATCTCTTTTAGAGATAAGTCCACCTTTGCTCACCATTGTTTGTAAACTGTTCTCTGTATGTGTGTTTTTTGTGCAATAAAGAAAATATATATATATTAATTGACAAACGAACAATACATTTATAAATACTACATTAATATTCTATACACATAGCATCTGGTTAATTTCCTATACAGTTTAAAACGACTCTCCATACAATTACTACATAAGCTTTACTTTTTAATATGTATCTTTGCTACATCTATCAGGGCTGTTAAATAGTCGTAAATAAGTAGTCAACTCTATGCGTATTAGAATAGGAGTGATTATTGAAATTCAATAACTCATTTTTAATAGGGATGTGGTGTGGTGTAAATATATAATCCTACAAAAACACAAATATATAAAAAAAATCCACGAGCAGGATTTGAACCTGCACCCTTCTGACATACCGGGTCAGGTGCTCTTCCAGTTGAGCTATCGTAGTTTTAACCAGCCCGCCGATTATATTATTATATTATATTATAAAAATATAATAGTAGGATTGTTAATTTGACCTAAGCATGAATTTCTGTAACCTAAAAAGTTATTAATAAACACCAAATGTAATTGAGTTAACTATGCGAAAACAAAAATATTACAAACAATAAGGGTACCAGGAGTTCTGAGGACGGTTTGGTCAACAAAAGTAACTACTAGATAAAAAAAAAAATTACAAACTGAGGGGTAAATAAAAAAGGGTTGGTTAGTAAGTATGATGTCTGTAATGTTAGGGATCTTTGTTAGCACGTACAGAATACATCTGATGGGTCAGGGGGCAGAAAGGTATGAAATGTGTCTCTGTCGCAAAAGAGTCCGGGCTGCGCTACTTCATCAGCTTAGTTTCTTCTTTATCGCACCTAGCCTGGCCCTTCAGCTCCAGCTTCAGCTTCTTGGTGGAGGCTGTGGCTCCGTCCAAGTGCCCTTAAGTGTAGTAGTAAAAGGGTAGGGTAAGGGCTTTAAAAAAAATTATAAACCCTAGGGGAGGCCATTTACTTTCGGAATGTATTAATCTACCTAAAGCAAGGTCACAGAACTTGTAGTCTTTCTAATATTGAATAAAAAAAAAACTGATGGAAGGTAATTATGTGAATTGTTGCTTTATATTGTTAATTATGTAATTTCAGGGTTTTATAATCAGATAAAATTGTAAAATATTGTAAATAAAGACTTTCTAATCTACAAAAATAAAAATTAATCGCCAAATGTGTTGCTAATCGCAAAACTCCAGAACGGCTGAACCGATTTGGTTGTTTTCTTTTTTGTTATGTTTGATGAAGTCTGAGGAAGGTTCTTATGGAGAGAAAAAACGTTAAAAAAATACGAGAAAAATAATAAAAACAACAATTTTCTTTTCCCATACAAACCACTCTCTACTGGACCGATTTAAAAAATTCTTTCATCATTAGAATGCTACATTAGCGTTGAGTAACATAGGCTACATTAAAAAAGAAATGTCCACCGTGCGAAGCAAATAAATGTTCATAAACAATTAATATGAGTTATTATATATATATATTATTAATAAAGTCTCATTAAAAATATATCGACGTTATTTGGTTGGCGAGTTGACGTCCTTAAAATATCGTAACTTTTATAAGAATTTGAAAATCAAAATTCTAGTCTCAGCAGGCACAATGATCGCTCGGACGATAACGCTATTGTTTCTCGGCCAGTTGAAACGCCAATTATAACCCGGTCATATGTCGCATAAAAATTGACCGTGGACGTTTTATTACTTCCGAGAATTGAATTGTCCGTTCCACTATACGGGCGAAGTTCAATATTAGAAAAAGGACAACATTGTCAGTTGTTATAATCTATATATTAATACGTGAAGCAAAAACTTTGTACCCCTTTTTACGAAAATTGCGCGGACGGAGGAGTATGAAATTTCGCACACTTATAGTTTATAATATAAAGAAGGAGTGCAGAATGTTAATATTTTTTTTTAAATTATGCATAAAAATACATTAAATCAATAAAACAAACATTACACACACTACCACGTATTTGACACTCACGCGTATATACCTACTCTTTTCAAAAAATTAAAAAATTGAAGGGGAGCGACCTATATCTGTCCATGAAGCTGTACAGCTCATGAAGCTGTAGATACAGCTGTAGATACAGCTTCATGGTACAGCGTCATGAATCTGTCAATGCCAATCCAAAGTCACATTCTATCTTTTTGAATTTTTCATTGCTTAGGACACAATCCGTGCAGCCTTAATAAAATTACGGTGGAATTTCGACCACTGGGTGACCACTAGTAATAATAATTAGGCACCAGTGACAGTAACCAGCCACAAATTACGGAGACACCAGAAGGTAAGCTTGCCGAGCTAGAGCAACGCACACAGATACCCTCTTACGGACACGAAATTTCGGACCATATCGAACCAATCCGATCGCAGCTGTTGCGAGATTCCGCGGCCGTGAGACATTGTTTATGTGTGCGTTGCTCTAGCGCGTTTGTGTGAAGCTTGCTTTCTACAGTCTCTTTATTTTCTAGTGACCAGTGATTGGCATTTTTTTGCTTTATTCGTTAAAAAAAGATGTCAGTAACTGATTTGTGACTTTAGCAACAAACAACACAGACTAACAAACAACGCTAACCTAAAAAAGGTATGACCAAGAAAATAAATATTTATAAAATATATAAAATACAGTGAATAAATTAAACGTCTACCCGACCCAGCCAGGAATCGAACCTGGGTCTTCCGCAATCCGGGCGGCTGCACTGACCGCTATGCTACCGGGAAGGCTGACGTAAGCGCTGAATTTTGTCACTGCTTTTTAATTTTTAAGTTCTAATAGAGGCACAGTGCCATCTATCCAACGGTCGTTGCAACCGATGGCCAGAAAATAATTCGAAATAATTCACAATAAAGTTTTTAAGATGTAGGTACCTATGCAGAAAAAAAAACTAAACAGTCTTTACTTTGTATGTTTCCATATAAGGTGTCACTTTAACTATCTCCGTTTTATGGAGATTTCTCATATAAAAACTTAACATTAAAAATATAGCAACACCAGCTGGTTTGTCTTTATTAAGTAGCAAATAGTAAATAACGTCAGTATAAACATTAATTAAAACTAATGTGTAAAATAAACGCGAGTAGATCCGTAAAAGTTGTTTCATTTCAAATGGTAAATGTCAACCGGCCCGATCCTTAAAACGCTACTACACACTCAAATACACTACGCATACTATGAAATAAAACGATAGTAATCTTTAAAGACAACTTATTAGTTAAGTAAAAACTCCAAAGATGGCTGTATATACTTATATAACAATTTAATGTCATAATAGAAAGGTATTAAAATGTTTACTTACTTGAATTCCATGAAATTGGTCAAACCATTTCAAATTTCACGGCTGTCTAGCAATCAAGAGACTGAGAGAGATCGCGATACACATCCAATTGTCATATGTTAGACGTTTTTTTACTTTCACGACAGAAATATTAATTTTACATTAAATTCGTCCGTGAAAAGGGATTGACACATCGACTGTATCATTTTCCACTTCATCTAAACGCCATTCTGTTGAAATATTTAACTAAGTTATTTTACATTTTACAAAAAGTAAAATACTCTTTGAGAGTATTGAACTAAGAAGCAAATTTGTATGAGAAATAATTTGAGAACTGTATATTTTGCGCGAACAATAAACACCATGGGGATTAAACACAAAAGATTGGAAGAAAGATAGACACATTGTTAGAAAGGAACAGATAGATGTTTTTTTTCTCAATTTTTTTCAAACCATCTGCCAACTTCCAAGAAGGTGTAAAGTGGTTCCTATTTTGTATTATTTGTTATTTATTTTATTGTATTGTTAATAAGCATGCTAAGGGGACCTTGCCGCTTCGTAAACTATTATGAAATGGTTATTTGGGACTAAATAGAATATAATAGCCGTGTGTAATCGTTCAATGGGACCGTGGCAATCAGTGAGCATTGTTGTCGAACGGGAGTTGACTTTTGACGTCTCCATTCTATTATACCATTGATAAAGTTGCGTGCAGTTCTCAAAGTGCATACGCTTATCAAATGCGTGCGGCGCAGAGTCGACATTTGCGCAGCGTATAGTTCTCGCTCTTAAATTGGTTTTTGTACGGTCGTTCGAGATTTTAATGTCGAAATAATTCACAAATAGGCGCCTTCGACGAATCGCAAGATAATTTGTTACAAATAAAATCTCGTCTTTTATCACCATTATTGTGTTAGAAGGCGCTCTCTTGGCGACAAGGAGTTTGTGATTTCAATGATTCCAGCGATTGATGCGGCTGAGTTTATGGTTGCGTAGTTTTATTGTCCAGCTGTCAAGGTGCTCTTATATTCACACGATTTTTTTAATGTATACAACGGCGAAGGGATGGACTTGTACATATCTGATGGAGCCAAAGATGGTAGCGCACTTCACCCGGAATTGAAGCTTGCTCTAACTTATAAATACTTAGGTATAAGTAAGGTAACGAACGAACTTCTACGAACATTGTGGTTATGGCAACAACAATATATAGACGGACTTAAAACAGACCCTACTACAAACCAGATATAGTAAGTAAGTAAGTAAAGTAAATAGCCTATAACTGTCCACAAAGGCCTCCATCATTGAAATCAAGTCATCACTACAATTGATGGATAATGGCTCAATCACCACGCTTGCCAAATGCCGGTTGGTGATCGCAGACCAAAACTTTGCCCGACCTGGGAATTGAACCCAGAACCTTCGGGTATCAGACCGAGCGCTATGCCACTCGGCCACATTTAATACAAATAAGTAATACTGCACTTACGCAGAATCCGTGGGAAACTTTATAGTGTGGTCCACAAAATTAATTGTGGTCATGGCAAACAAATGGCCGTTCAATTAAGTGAGGGTGGTTCATATTCTGGGAATTCTGTCATAGCTTGCGAAAACGCAAAAGCCTGATTTTGGACTCTTCCGTTTCAAATTCAATTTCGTTTTAATTTAAACTAATTAGTTTAATATTTTATTAAATATAAGTTTGTTAATATTTAATTGTTTACAAAAACACAAATGTTGAAAAAAATTCCACGAGCAGGATTTAAACCTGCACCCTTCTGACATACCGGGTCAGGTGCTCTTCCAATTGAGCTATCGTGGTTCTAAACAGCCCGCCGAAAGGAAGCTCAATAGCAAGAGCACCTGACCCGGTATGTCAGGTTCGAATCCTGCTCGTGGAAATTTGCCTTAAAATTATATAACCAAAACAAAAACATTTTGTTTAATTGTTTGTTTTGTTATTTTGATATTAATTTTATTTTCTTGACGCCATCATCATCGTTCCCATGAACCAGTGTACCAGTTTAAAATTAAAAAGCAACTTTTTACCTGTTTTTAATGCTATGTCTTTTAGTTGTCCTATTGAAACTAAAAATAAAAAACTCTAGTAAAAATAGATTATAAATGTAGAATGTATTGATTGTCTCTGATCAACACCGTATCGATCGCAAAGTGGCTGGCAGAAGCTGGATGAGAGTAGCCGCGGATCATGTTCAGTGGCGTGCGCGCGGAGAGGCCTATGTCCAGCAGTGGACTAGAATAGGCTGATGATGAAGCTTTGAATAATTATTCCGTGTTTTGTTCAATTTTAGTTTAATGTTCTTGATCTTAGTACTAAACTCAGTCTTAGTCTAAGGCTTGCAACTCTTAATCTTTGCAATTACCTAACAGTTTATTGTTACACAATAAACACGTTAGTTAAGACCTAATGATGATGACAGAAGCGATTGTACAACACGTTTATAAGAATTACATTTAAACTTTTACAACTTTGACTTGGATAAACCAAGTCTTGCAGCTATAGGAAAACATATGTAGATGCCAATGAAGAATTCTACTCCTTCATCGTTCACGTGACGAAAAGCAAAAGTTAAAGCGAAAGAAAAAACTATACGACATCATTACATCTCCAATAACCATACAATAATAGTACCTACTAAGTACTCATTGTCAGACTAAAGTACCAGTACATTGTGTACTAAATAAATACTTTTTGTTTAAGCTTAAAAGGGTCAACGGTTAGTCAATAGGATTGAGCAAACAATTTTATGGTGAATTTGCCTCAACCATCCTCAACCAAGACAAAGGGCCCATTTGTGGCCTTCGACAAGCCATTAAAAGGCCATATTTTGGGGCTTGAGGCCATAAATAACGAGCCCATTATGTTTTAAATAATTAGCCAGTGTGTTTAGGGATGATTCTTTTTTGGGAATGTCGGATTTTGTGCAGGGATGGACTTGAGGAACGGTTTGTATATTGTTAAAGTTTTACACCCACTGTTAGTAATAACAATGCTTATGGGAATCAATTTAATACTAAGTAATTCATTCAGTCGCATGGAAATGGGTACAATACAGTAAGATCTTGTCCAATCTTTAAAAGAGGATATAATTTTTAATCATGAAAACAAACTAGTAAATTAAATGATATGCGCAATGCGCATTTGAACAAAGTAAACTACATAATGTAATTGTTATCTAAGTTAGTCTAAAATAAAAGATTGTTATAATAATTACTACAAGGAAAATAAAATCTCTATTGGAAAATAATAAAATATGTAAATATATATTTTCATATTCTTTTTTTTTCAAACACGAAAACTAACCTAACAGCGAAGTTTAAAGAAGAAGTAGAAAGAAGAAGAAAAAACATTAATTGGAATCACATAACAAAACACACAACAAAACATACAACATGCAACAAAAAGAATAAAAAATAATAACAATTAACATTGCGCCATGTGATGCCAACACTGTGCACAGCTCAGTTAATAGCGCAAAAACCTCAAAATCCTCCGACCGGGTATCGCCCTAGCTCCGTCCCTGTACCATCCGTCCCGCAGAGGTCCCACCAGGGGTCCACGAGCATCAATCGTGACGCCTGCCCATCAAGCTCGACGTTCCATCTATTGACCGTTCATACAAAAGTGCACCAAATTTGGTCCTATAGAAACACTTACATAAATTTGAATTAGGTGCCACTAACTGTGATTTACTTATTTGGTTACTTTTATTATGGGATAATCGCTTCGTTGGCAGAGTGGCAAAATGTTGGCCTGTTCGAAAAGCGTCTGGGTTCAACTAATGACCTAGAGTCAAGTATTTTTCGTATTTTCTCAATGCGTAGCCCAAGTTTGTTATATTCGCATTTGGCGAGCGCGGTGATTAAAACCATTAATTGGGTAGTTGACTGGTAAGTCAACAGAAAAACTTTTGAGCAACTGTCAAAACGATTTTCTATAGGTTATAGAAATTGTATGGGAATGGTGAACTATGACGTCACAATGTTGTTCCGTCAATTCAGTGTTTAGTAATAACTTTTTAGGTTACAGAAAATCTTGCTTAGGCAGCTGTCCCACCGTTGCCGGCGAGTAAGCGACGAACTATCGACTATTTTCTCGCTCAAGAAACGTACAATATTTATATAAATCCTGTGAAAATAAAAGAGATGAGATATATTAATAGTTGATCGCTGACTGTTCACACTGCCGGCGAGTACTCGCTTTACTAGTTGGCCGCTGTGCGATAAGAGCTATTAGCTCAGCAATACTCGCTCAGCGATACTCGCTTGGCGGTCAGATCACTCGCCAAGCGTCAATAGTAATTTCTACCTAGAGTGCGGACCTGAGTACTAGACATAGCTAACATATTAATATAATGAATAATATTTATTTATTTATTTATTAAACGGATATAAACCCAATTACATAATTATCTTAAACCTAGGTAGGTACATGATTTGCATTTATAAAAACTAAAAAATTTGATAAAATTTGGTGGTTAAATTCGATTCGTTATCCTTTTTGGATACGACACAGCGGAGGCGCGAATGGCCGATGTCTACGACCCGAACGTATTCGCGATAAGTTATCCGGAACATAAAGGCGACACAACTGTTCAACAACAGTTCAACATCAAAGTCCAAATCTTAAATGACAAATGGTTTAGGTAATACCAACATACAAAACGTAAATTCCCCTAAAGTATTACAGAATCAATCTATGGCTAAATATCTAGAAAATAATATTGTACAAAGGATTGTAAGTAATGTAGATATAAAATCAATGTCAATAGTTGATCAAAATAATAAACACGCCGCGTACTCTTAAAAATATACAACAGTCCTGCCTGCGTAAAGTGTAAAGGAAATTATGATCAACTGTAAGTACAATATGATAATAATGCGTAACATTAATAATAACGAGATGTACGTTTTTCTTAAATATACCGTAACGGTGTTTCTTAAATGATCGACGACGTGACAAAGTCACGATGATTTTCCTTGTGTAACTGGAACGACAGTCACGGTGATTGAAAAATAACGCCCCCTAGACTAGCCGCCCCCGCCGAGCCTGAGTCAGGAGAAGAGTCAGTCAGGGTTTCCTTCGGCCCCTGCTTTGGGACCGGTTCGGGCGGCGAAGTCTTTGCTTCATAGCCCGGTATTCCTCACGGCCTACGTCAGTAAGACCGGGTAATCTGGGTGGTGCGACAGGGGTACGCAATAAACCCTCTCATGTCTACAGGACTAGCCGCACTCAGCGAGCAGTGCGAGTAATCGCCCATCGCACAAGAACACTCGCTTATAGCCCAGCGACAAACTATCGGAACTAGGTACAACTCGCTTGTCGCTGCTCGCCAACTCGCTTCTAGTTTCTAGCTGTACGCTCATCGCCGGCGGCCGGCGGCGGTGGGACACCTGCTTTAGGTCAAATATGAAATATGTTAATTAAGAACTGTTACGTGATTTCATTTAAGAATACGTTTAAGGTTCTGGTTATTTTTATTATTATTTTTGTCAACATCACTGTTGTTAACATGAAATGAAAATGAAATGAAAGTATTCTTTATTTGATGTGTGATCGAATTAAAATATCTACGAATTATTATATAGAACTATATTTACTAACAGCTCAAAGCTACAGTAAGAAAGTTTTGTCACTTTCTACTACCACAATATAATTTTATTAATATTTTTTTTTTTAAAACAATAAAGATTTTAGATAGCCAAAACGGGCCACTCATATTATTTATCCTCCTTGTCTATTCCTGCTTGCTCGCCGACGCGAATGGGTGTTTAGTTGGGCCTATCACGTCTCAGTAACCTGATACTCTACTATCTATAGTACGAGCGCCAGTGTACGCTGACCTTTTGTACTATGGAGGGAGATTAGGGGCATTCTCTAGAGATGGTGGTATACTTGGTATACCGTGGTATGCAGGTAATGAAAAAAGTAGGAATCTAAATAATATATGTTTAACCAATTGAAACTATTTCGTCTTGTTTTAATTATGATTGAGTCTGTTACAAACTTTTTTAATCCACACAATACATGTCTAACTGCTCTCGTGGTTGTTTGTGTACTTGGTTTGTATGGTGGTAGGGCTTGTTTGCTCGCCTGGCTACCTACCACAATCATAACTAATTATTTAGTCGCCATAACATCAACGTTTGTAGCATTGTTGTGTTCCGGCAGCTTGAGATAAGATAGCCAGTGCCTCAGTAAGGATTCCGGGTGAAATGCGCTTCCACCGTTGGCCTTATCAACACTTTTCATCTGGGGAGATAAAGGCAGAGTGCCTAACATGTAAGATATAAAAAAATAGATTTAAAAAACCTGGGAAAACCACACTTACCACATAATATTTTGTAAAACGCGGGAAGATCCGAGTCTTTTATTATTTCAAAAGTGCGTTGTCTTTTGTTTCGAACAAAACAAAACGCATTATTTCTTTTTTTTTTCTCTGTGCACGGTCAGAGTGTCACCCTTGACAACGTCACCCACACGCGGGCTCCAGCCGCCTGGCCGCAGCCTAAATAATAGAGACATCAGCCGAACAACACCCACGATAATTTATTCAAATTACACGCAACATGATACGTGCACACAGCGTACGTGGCTTACGTATGTGATCTCCTACTTTTTTTATTCTTTAGCTACTTTTTTCTTTTTCTTTCTCTCCGTTTTGTTGTGGCGCTAGACTGGCACTTGATTTATGGTTGAGTGATGCTTTTTTGTTTTCGAATTTATTCGCTTTCTCACCAGTGTATCTAATGAGGTTGGTTGCATCAAACCTTCGACAAATCAAAAGTAGAATGGAAGAGGGCCTACATGAGATAAAACTTTTTTCTTTTTTTTAAACATGCAAGCGTTTGGTTTTTATCTCACTTGATACATTATAAATGATACTAAGGCCGAAGGTGGTTGAACCGCACTTCACCCGTTATCCTCGACTACTGGGGAACTGGCTATGTAATTTTCAACGTTGGATATTGTTATGCAGTGGCACCAGTCTTCAACACTTTAACCCTAGTATTCGCCACATTTTTCGTCGCCAAAAAATAACATAGATTTTCTATTTCCATTTCTATTTCTATGAACAGCCTGTATTCAATTGTTGCTAAAAACTAAAATCTGTTGCTGACCCGCATTTTAAATAATTAAAGGAAGAAGAAAGACTGGTGCCCTAAAGAAAAAACCAAAAATCATCATAAAATTAAAATAATTAAATCGTCCGGATTACCCACCGCCACTATAACTATCAAAACACCAAACCACCGGGAAAAACGTCCCATAAATCATTTGAAACGGTCGTTTCACTCAAAAACCGTCATTAAGTCAAATAGTTTTTTGATGTCAACTCTTTACCATTTTATATTTAAGGTAGCTTGCTACCTCACAAAAGATTTAGACCATAACACCGCAGGTATCTACTCTTTAAATAATCTAATATATTCAAATTCATATAACGCTATCGTATAAATAAATTCGTGACCACTTTGTTATTGTATGGGATCGTTGGATTAAGATGTTATTTGATTAGCGGTTTGATGAATTTTTATGTCCTATTTTATTTTGTAAGAGCCCTTTCTCATTTCGGTAGCCATACAAACTTTAAAACTCTAAATAAAACAACTTTCACGGATCTACGACGCGTTTATTTTAAACATTGATTTAGATTAATTTGGCTATTTCCAGTCCGTATTGGATCACATATTGTTTTCTAAAGTTCGCGTTCGCGTAAACTTTAGATTAATTTGTCTTGACGTTTCAACCCTTCGCAGGGTCCGTGGTCATAGATAATGTAAAATAAACGCGAGCAGATCCTTAAAAGTTTTTTTATTTGAATGTGTAGTGTTCGCGTAAACTTTAGAAAACAATATAAAAAATAAAAATTTAATATAAAATTTTAATTCATTAAAACTAGGTAATAAATTATTTTTAAGGAAACTGGATGCAGGTATATCCCTTAAGCATCCCGTTTCCTTGAGTTCGTTTCCCGTTCCCAGAGATGTTGAGAGTTAATACATAACATTTATAATTATCTTAATTGTCACTTTGTTTAAAATATCTTGAAAATATAACGGAAGGAGCCAAAAGGGAAAAGGTAAACTGTATAAGAGAAAAAAAGGCAAAGTAAAGGTATAATTATAAGAAGAAAATATTTATTTTATGCAATTTGAAACTCTCCATCATAGTGGACTTTAAATATTTTTTTTTTAATGTTTTCTTTTAACTGTAAACATCTATGTATTTCTATTAAGCATGGAAAGTATCATTAAACTTGGCTTAATGGTTTGAAACAGCTCAAGTTTTGTATTTAATTCCTTTATTAAATATGCGGAAGAAGAAATTGAAATTGAAATCGATTTTTTTAAGAATTAAAATTGAGTTAATAACTTTTTTTTAAATAATTTATGAGCACCGTTTTTTAACACCTTTGCATATACACTTGGTTAGCAATTACAATTTTTTAGTTAGTTTGTATGTGATACTGCATTGTGAAAGCTTCGTAAAAACAATATAAATCGCGATCTCGACCACGCCTGATGGTAAGCATTGATATCAATCTACAGTCACATATCTCATTGTGTTGTAAGACACGATAAGTTTAATGACGTCACTGTCAAATAAACTTAGTTTCCTATTAAGTCAGCTTTAGCTTCCTTGCCTTCCTCCTGCGCTTGCGCACGTCGCCTTTTCGGATGAAAAGTGTATAATCTCAAAATTTAAAAATTTTACAGAGGAGCATTTTTAAATTCAACATTTCATAAAAATGTACTGAATGAATTTTTGTTGATGCTTCTTTTATAATTTAACAGATTCATCCCTTATCTTTACAAGTAACATCTAAATGAACACAAATTCACAGACAAATTTTTTGAAAAATAGACATTTGACTTTTGTTAGTTTCGTAGATAAAGTTAGGTTTTTAATTTTTAATTACGAAAATATATTGTTATACTCGAAGTTTTACACTATATTAATTGTAATTTTTATCACGAAAACTATACAATTTCAAAGAGAAGAATATTTCGAATGTTTTGTAATTTTTATGAGAAAAACACGATAAATTTGTTTTTGTATAGTATTGATGAAGTTAAAATTTCGTTTTTGAACACTGTTAAAGAGAAATAGCTTTTGGACTGCGCCGATGCCTGAGCAATGCTGAAGAATCTGAAGATTGTACTGTTTTGGCGCGAAAGAAATGTAAAATCCCGCCAATTTGAAACTAACCAATGCCGCTCCAAGCGGAGATTTGTGGAACTATCGTCTTTTGTCACTACTCCAGAGAAAATATAGGTGATTCTGAGGATTTCTGTATACTTAGTTAGGTTGTAGAAAATTTTCGATATTGTATACTTTTCATCCGAAGAGGCGACGTGTGATTTACTAATCTTGGCACACGCTTCCGGGAACATTCTACTTGATACGATAGTGGTGTCGAAGACTGGGTTACTGCGTCGAGCACTGTTGCCACTATCAACATCATCATCAGCTTATTTACGTCCCCACTGCTGGGGCACGAGCCATCCCGGATGGATAGGGAGAACGGGCCATAAACCACCACGCGGGCCCAGTGCGGTGCGGTGGTTGTTAACGACTGCTAAGATGAGTAGCAATCCTTCTTTGCCACGGATACCTTACAGGATAACAAGATATAAGCTTCTGATCCTGATTCGAGTTGCATGACTACAAATCTTGTACGGTAGAACCACAAAATGAGGAGAGCCCAAGCTTAACACAGACCGCGCTTGAACAACGCACATAGACCCTCTCACGCACGGATCTCGGAACAGCCCACTACTCACGACTTTAAAGTTTAGGAATAAGGATAAAGCTGAAACTGAATATATATTTTGATTTGATTTGTTTTTTTTTTCGGTTAAAAAGTTTCATGTTACAATAGCTAGTGGCTAGAATGTCCTTTTAGGCTTAACACCCGTACCAGGAGACTCTGCTCTTCGAATAAATACAATGTTTTATGTGTACAGTTTACAGTATCTATACAATATTAATTTAACTTTTCACTAATATAAACTTAAAATACTAAGCTATGAGCGTTTATATGTGTGTTAGTGTTTAAGGGTGTGTGTGTGTGTGTGAGGGTGAGTGAGGGTCCTTTATGATCAGAATGTCTAAATTTCAATACGTCTTCGAAGCAAAATGACTAAAAGGAAAGTCTACGTGGCAAAATACCTAAGCAGTAATTCGTCTAAAGATTAAAATGTTTAACATGCAAATGTGTGTGTGTGTGTGTGTGTGTGTGTAGGTCATTGGTATGAGGGTGTGTGTGTGAAAGAATTTTTTAAAACGGTCCAGTAGTGTTTGAGTTTATTTGTTGCAAATATACAAAAATACAAAGCTTTCCTCTTTATAATATAAGTATAGATATAGTTAAAGTTATAGATGAAGTGAAACAGTCAAATGTTTAAAAAATAAACGCTTGCTAATCAGTTCCAACAAATAAAATAATCTGTTTTGCCTTGAACTTTGCAAAACATTTTATTAAGAAATTAACGCGAAAGTTTAAAGTACCTTTATACAATAAAATATATAAAATAAACGCATGATAATCGTTGTCCAAAGTAATTAATTACAACCATTATATTAAATAATATATCCTTTAAAACGTATTTGTGTTATTTCGTTATTTCATGACGTGCGTTAATTATGCCCCCGCACAGCATACAATGCCGCATTCACAAGATTTAATTGCCGAATGATTCGTATCCATTCAGCGACGTCGCATTTTTAACGAATTTCACGCATAATCGATTGCCTATTCAAAGCTTGTTTGGTAGTGGCTGATGGCAGTAGGGTAACTTTGTTTTGGTGTTTGTATTTTGTATCTATCCTTAACAGTGTATTCCTCGATAAAGTTATTCAAATTCAAATTGAAATTCAAAAATCATTTATTCAGTTTAGGCTACAAGTAGCTCTTGTGAATGTCACTATGCCATCGGTTCGTAAGTCTACTCTGGGCGGGAGATCTTGTACTGAGAAGAACCGGCAAGAAACTCAGCAAGTGTCCAGCTCTTTTCTCCCTTACAGCGTCAAAAATATTGGAAAATACCCCTATTTTAGCAGGACACTTTCCATCACAAATAAACACATAAAAATAAAAAAAAATATAGAAGACAACCACATGTAAAAAAACAAAATTAAAAATCTAAATTAACAAATTTACCTCAGGTAAAAGTTAAGTTATTAAGTTTATCTGTGACATTTACTACAGTCTCAATGAATTTATTTATTTTTCAAATTATTTTTCGTATTCGAATGATATCTACGCATTTTTAATTAATTAATTCAACAATTGTTATACATAATAATACCGAAGTATTATCACAGCATGTGACACTTAACTTAATAGTAGGTTATTTTTTTTCGTAATTGATATACCTACCTGAGTGTTGCCGTTTTTTTTCAAAACTTTAATTTGTATACTTACCTTGTAAAAGTTGAAAATATAATTAAACTAACAACGTTGACAATTTTCATTATTGTAATACTAACCTACATCTCACAAATAAATAATTTAAATTCTGACCCAGTATTTGGCTCACCTCATACGATACAAAATTATTTATCTATTTAATTATTTACACGGCCACGGCCAATTACTATAAATATAGGTATATATTTATATAATATAGGTATATATTTATATAATATAGGTATATATTTATATCCTACTAATATTGCAAACGCGAAAGTTTGTAAGTGTGGATGGATGTTTGTCACTCTTTCACGTAAAAACTACTGAATGGATTTTAATGAAACTTTCCTCATATACAGAACATGAATCAGACCAGCATATAGGATACTTTATTCAAATTTTTTTTTTGCTGTTGTCTTCGCGAACGAAGCCGCGGGCAACAACTAAGTAGTATATTATATTATGAGTGACGTTTATTATGTCACACAAAAGACTGAAAACGAATTCCAAGCTTATATTCAGTTTATTTGTAAATGTGAATGTAGATCGCATTTAGGTGTTAAGCATGGTCTTAATTTGTAAGTATTTTTAACGGAGTTTGAAACTCGGGGGTCGAACAATAAATATTTAAAAAATATATTACAAATTATAACGTTTTTAGGCTTAAATCGGATTCAACGTTAATATGCTTAATTCGGGTTTTTGGGGGTTAAAGTTACTGGCGTCCATAGGTTTACCCTTGAGACCTTACACGTGGTGCTAAATGAGTGACACTGTCTGAGTGGTAAAGCCACACTGCGGTGCAGCACGAAATGGGCCGGCTCGCCCGCCGTAATACCACCCTCTCACAGAATATCGGCGTGAAACCATGGCACTCGTTGCTGTTGTGTTTCGTCCGGTGAGTGAAAGTACCGGAGGCCCATCTCTCACCCCTCCCTCCTCCCAATTCCAACTCCTCAAGATCCAACTCCTTCCTCAAGGCCGGCTTTGGTTTTGCCAAAGTAATCACCGCCGCCCATGGACACCCATGGGCGGCGGTGATTACTTTCCATCAGCCCCCCGCCCGCCTAACCGATTGCTTTGGCTACGTATAGTTTATGACGTCATCTTGTCATTTCGTACCGCCTATGAAAGCAATATCGAAAGCTATAAACTATACACGTAGCGCACGTGTAATAAATAGCACGTGTAAAAAAATGGGTTTGCAGTTCCACGCACTACTGTTTGGTTCTCTTTATTGTTTTACTTACTATTTTTTATTGTATTAATTCTTAATTTGCATTGATTGATTGATTGATTTGATTTGATTTTGTGTTTGTGTGTGATATTGTTTTTATCTATTTAACTATGTTTATGATTCTACGCATTTCTTAAATTCTCTTTATGATACTGCATGTCCCAACACTATGCAACTATCTGCAAGTAATCATTACAGTAAACATTTTCTAATTGACTCCGTTCTGACACTTGCGTCGTTGCTAATAAAGTTCACAATGGCCGCTTGCCACACACAAAAGGTTGGCAACACCTGGCCAATAAAGATTGGGCACAAAAGGTGTACAAACACCATAAATTAGTTGAAGCGACGCTTGTTGGCGACTTCTGCCTCTGGCTGTTTCATTTGACATGTGAAAAAATGTTTTTTTAGGTTACTTATGTTACGTCGAATGTTTTTGATAGTGTTACTCAGTACACTGCGCACTGATAACAACCAATACATTAGTACACTAAACATGTGCTAAACTACCTGATAAATCTATTTCCTAATTACAAATTGTACACTGCATTGATCAAATAATTTAACAGCAAACAAATGATAAGGGAGCTTTGGAGTAGACAAGATAGAAACTCTTAGAGAAAGAAGATATGTAACTCTTCAGATGGGTTCTGAGTAGGGACCGTACCTATTACCGAAACTGAAATTGCATAAAGAAATAGTTTAAAGTACAGTAAATAGCCTTTATACTGCCCGACTGCTGGGTGAACGCCTCCATCATTGAAATCAAGTGGTCACTACAATCGATGGGTATTGGCTTAATCAGCCACACTTGCCAAATGCGAGTTGGTAGTCACTAACATCAAATTATCCGAAACAAGCTTTGTCCTGGGAATTGAACACAGTACCTACAGTTATAGGACCGAGAGCTTAGCCACTCGGCCACCGATGCCCTAAACACTCACATAAAAGAGTAACTCTCCATCCCATGTCTAACGAACACCAATTAGTGTACCGACAATACATTGTGCAACAAAATACCTTTCACAATAGCAACAACTTCACACGCGACTCAATTCGAAGCTGATTCCTTTGCCAGTCCACGCTTGAAAAAAAAGAAATTCTGTCTATGGTACAAGAAAAAAAGAAAGAAAAAGTCCTCTTCAACTGACCATAGCCAATTCTGTTGCCCACAATAGCACAAAGCAGACATAATTGAAATCGACACTGCGTTCAACGATGTGATACAGGGACAGGCAAAAAGTCCAGTGTTCTATATGAGTTGGGTGGTGAGCAAAAAATGTTGACATCTGTTGGTAAAGGACGCACGACGCAACTTGGTGCGCGCCGTCAGTCAGACGCATCCTATTTTCCTGTTCATTGTGTTTGGTGTTACGGTTTGGGTATAGGCCCAGTCATCGGTTACACGAATACAATGTTTTCTGTTCAAAATATTCTGATTCGTCCTACGATTTGGGCTAATGCACAAACTCTTCCACTTCTTTCTGTTTTTAGTGGATATTAATATTACATTATTAAACTTATAAAGGTAGATACGTTATTATAATGTTAAGTCTATTTAATTTTGGGTACACATCAGAATAATTGTACGTTTTGTATATATATTCTTTTTGCTTGCCTAAATGGATTAATGCTCACCAAATATTGTTTTACTGAAACAGTAACATTGATACCAACAATTTATGTAGGTCACGTGATAGGTGATCGAGGTTATTTTTTTTATTAGACAACAGGAAGCAAAATTTACCAAATTACTATTTATTATTATAATTTTTTTTTATGTACCGTTTTTTTCTATTTCTTTATTTTTTTTTTACTATTTTATTTACTTGAGGCATAAAATATTGGTATTATCTATTTGGTGACAATATAACATATTTGGTCTGAAATGCAGTTAAAAGGTATTCATATATTTTTTTAAATATAAATTGTATTCTTTTTATAATATTTTAGGTAACACAATTTGGTGATCATTTATCCATTTTGGTAAGCCTTTTGAATTTTATTGGTAGTAAAATTGATACATTTATGGTAGGCATTGTGTTTAAAGCCTTTAATTTTTATTGCATAAATATAATTTTTTTTCAACAATCACCTAGTAAATAGCCTAAATAACTGTCCCAATGCTAGGCAAAGGCCTAATTGAAACAATCATCTGAATCGGTTTATAAATATTGGGCACATTCTGTGCTTTTCAATATTTGTTAGGGTTTAAACAAATATAAATTGCGGAAGATCGTGAGTCATACATAACCTAAGCAACTAGTTTTCTTTAAAGTACTAATTTTCCATTCAAAAATATTTCCATTTTTATTTTAGCAATTGAAATTATACACATAATCTCAAGAACACAATATCGTTTAAAAAGCGTTACATTTTGAGCAAAATTCAAATGTCGCACCCTCTCTTGCCGCCTGCACTGTACTAACTAGCAATAATTTGCGACCAATTGAGCGTGAAACGCCCTTACTATTGTTAACTATTGACTTGCGACGCCTTGTTACACTGCTAAACGAATATTCCTTTTGGACGCTTGTCACACCGATGTGTAACACTGTAACGCGCCGTATCAACTCGACACGGCGAATCGAGTGTTATTTTGAGACACCTTTTGTTTGTTTTTCTACTTTTGATCCACACTAAAGTCTTCTACGTTAAGTATGTTATCATGACTCTACACTTCACTATATGGCCGTGTCCAGCTTTAATGCAAAAAAGAAGTCTTTTCCACAAAATTATCAGTGACGCTAGAGCTTTTTGCTTATTACAGCGTAGATTTGAAAAACGATTATACACCATGGCACGTGGCTTTCCTAGCTGATGATAAGTGATAATATAGCTAAAGATCGAAGCACACTTCGCCCAAAAGCGCAGTGTGGGCAGGCCTCCAATACGTGTTCCATACATTCTGATGTAGTAAGAATAGAATATAATAGAATAACATTTTATTGACCACAAACAGATTGTACATTACATTAAAAAATAATAATAAAGTAAAATTAAATAAATAAAATGTGTCACACTACGGTGTGACTGCCACCCATTAAATCATGCTAGTATGAAATGTTTTTATTTAATCACACCATGACAGGGGCTGATTCCGAGCCAATTTCACGAGCGTTCGTGACTTATTCGATGGCTTTTGAGAATTGGGGCTTTGTGTGCGCCGGTGATGTTGGTTTTCGGTGACATACTAATCCGTAACTAAATAATGTTTATGATTTTCGGAGAAGTTGTATCGTTCTTGTTAAGTATAGGTAGTTAGAGTCGCCTTTTGGATGTTTCAATTAAGAGTAACTGGCTGGTAATGTGGAGTTAATTAGAGCATTATTAACGCTTTCAAATGTAGGGATAATTAAAAATAGTTTTCTTTTTATTGTAAATAGCTTGGTGTGTGTTACAAATTTTGGCATACAAACTAATGTCAATTTTTATTTTTTATTTTTTTTTTTGATTTTTTGATCTATAGTATTATCTATAGTATAGTACAGATTCTATACTATTAATAAAGAGATAAAGTTTGAGACTTTGTTTGGTTGTTTGTGTGCGGAGGCTAATCTCTATAACTACTGGTCCAATTGCACAAAATCTTTCACTAATAGAATGCTACTTTCCTTGCGGTATATAGCATTGTCAATAGGCTATATATTTTCTAAATAGTTTCTTTCTATAATCTCAAATCACCGCGGACGAAGTCGCGGGTACAGTGCCATATTTATTGTTTCTGTGGCATTGATCGGTCTTTTACCGTTAACATTAGAGATATTGAGTTGTTCTTTTAAGAAGGTACCTTTTTGCTGCAGGTATATTATTAATATTCAACACTTCCAAATAGCAGATAAAGACATCATTAGTTTAAACCAGGTTCAACTTTTTTTATTTTTTACGGATAAGCACTCGGCCTTCATCGTGATGTTAAGTGATGATAACGCCAAAGGTGGGAGCGCACTTTACCCGGAATCTTCACCTTCTGAGGCATTGGCTATCTTATCTCTAGCTGCCGGTACGCCAATGCTAATGACATTGATGATATAGCGACATATTTAGATAAGATGGTGGAAACAAGCCCTGCTACCAACGAAACTGAGTACACAAACGTACCTACCCCAGCTGGAAGTCTAACCCAGGACCTCTGAGTTGATTTGACTTTAGTTAACGTTTTTAAATAACAGAAATAAGAAATTATATTTTTTTTACTTTCAAACCACTAACGGAACGAGTTCCTCCTAAATAGGTTAAAGCACCAGCAATGAAACATAATAATGGCCATTTAGAAATTCCCCATAACATAAGTTATTACGGTGTTCCGGTAACACTTTGATCCGCATCAGGACAATAGGACGGCAAATGGCCGTGTAACAACATGGCCGAAAAACCCGCGCTTTTGGAGATAACGAACGTACTCGCGTACCAACGGAATCGGGTTTAGAACGTAGCTTGTGGGGTGACCAAAAGTTATGAAGCATTTTGTAGCAATAAATAAAATTACGATATACTTACCTGAAAAAAAGTATGTATAAAGAAAGTAACTGTCCCACTGCTGGGCAAAAGCCCCATCATTGAAATCAAGTCATCGATACAATTGATGGGTATTGGCTTAATCTAATCTAAGTTAAATGTCTAAAATTAAAATCAATTAATTACGAAGGTATTTAAACTGATTTTGTTTATCATGGCATGTCGTAAAAGCATTCCGACGTGCATAATAACAATAACAGAAGAGAGCTTTTTGTTTTTTTTTATTTTCTAAAATTTATGTTATGTCGAATATATATTAATATATTAATGTGAAATAATGGTGGATTATTAACCGTTAAGTGTTCGTGAGTGTGCATGAGTGTTAGCAAATGAAACAAAACAGTGCAACGTCACTTTTCCAATTCTCTCAAGAAGTCTGCGTGAGGACTTAGTAAAGCACCACATCTTTACTGAGATACTCGAGGGGTTGGGGGGTATATCATTTCTCAATTATCATCATCGTAATGGAAGGAAATATTGTATATTTATGTATTACTTGAAAGAAAAATTACTTTGACACTGGCTAAATGTGCTAATCGCACGAAGCCATCAACTAAAAAAAAATAATCTATTATTATTTACTTATTAAAATTGGCCATTGTTTCAGTGTGCTTTTGTTTCTTTGTTCTCATTACGAGACCTTACAGTCCTACCTAGCTTAACTAAAAAGAGCTATCCTACAAAAAACAAAATCATATGACGTCCCCTCCGTACTTCCCTAGTGAATCGTCAAATTTGTTGTAACAGCATGTTTGGCCTAATAGCGGCCATAACAACGGTCCAAGATGGCGGATAGGGCCGTGTAGCGTGTCCGCGACGGGCTGTGTCAGAAATGAGAATGACTTTTGACCTGCGCTAGGGCAGGTGCACATGCTGTATGACAACTGTAAAGCCATTTATTTGGTTTAGTTTTTTACTCAATAATTAAACACATCTCAAAAAATGGTAAGCCACGTTTTTCCCCCTTTTTTACAAGATTCTGGGTTTCTGAACGAGTTGTGAAGAAGCAACTTGCGGGTCGGCAACATGAAGACTGCTGCTGCTGGTGAGGCAATTCTGCTGCACTAGCTATCTTCGCTTATGGACTCTGCTTCTGCTTGACTGCTTGACTTATGGGCAATGCCCAAAATAAATGATGGTTTTTATTCAAAAGTCATTTGCCAACGTTTCTATTAAAACATATAGTAACAATTTTAAAATAATTAATTTTTGACGACCTCCGTAGCCGTGTGACTTGCACGCCGGACTTTGGGCGGCGCTAACTCCGCAGAGTTACAGACCGTGAATATTGGAAAATGGAAGGAAGACCTTTGCCCTACAGTGGGACGATATAAGCCGAAAATAAATAAATAATAATAAATATAAGTAAAATAAATATTAGACAACATCACATACATTGTTCTGATCCCAAGGTAAGTAGTTGAAGCACTCATTGTATGGAAATCAGACACAACCACCCAGACCCGACACAATATCGAAAAGTTCGTTTTCGACATTGACCGACCGGGAATCGAACCCGCATCTTCTGTCATACCGGGTGTGCACCAACTATGCTATCATGGCGGCAGGGTGCTGGTACAAATCCCGATTGTGGATATTTCTCAACACTTTTTCATACCAGTATTAATTACTTTAATCCGTTCATGTGAATCAGCCCTTATGTGATTTGAGTGTACGCCGCAGTTGACACAGGTGACAATTCCCGTGTAGTTGTGTGTATTCTATTATGTCAATTGTAAATGGTAAAAAAATAATATTTTAGTTCCCTAGCTAAACCAAGCGAGCCATCAAACCAATTATTAAACACATGCATTGATGATAAGAGTCGATATCAGAATATTTATTTAAATTTTTTTTTTTTTTTTATTAAAAAGTAATAGTCTTGCAACACAACATTATTTCATTCCGTATAATATTACTAGATGATGCTGTGTAGCTTTGAGGGTAAAGACTGATTTACACTGCAATAAGTACAGTAGCGAGTTAAGAAATCAGTCAGCTAAGTAACAAGTAGTGAGTTGTAAGTAGCGTCCAAACGTAGGCGAGTGAGTAACCATAAGTTGCCGTTCCAACTAGAAGAACAATTTATGCACTGTCCTAAACGCGCCCGTCCACATGCCCGCCAGTTAAGTTGGCGGGGTGCGGGAGACGCGAGGGAGGGGTCTACTTCGCACTGGACTAGCCGAAAAATAGGATCAAATCAACTTAACAGACCACTTACTAGGTAACTCGCTTTTGCCGTTCAAACGACAATAACAACTTAACTCGCCGTTGTCGTAAGTTAACTCGCTACTGTACTTATTGAAGTGTCAATCGGGCTTAACTGATGCTGCGTTGTTTTCACGCTGCACCAGTTGTCTTCGCGTCTGGACTCCATTTCCACTTAACATCAGGTGGTGTGGAGACATTTGCCGTGCTAAGTATAAAAAAAAAGTTAGAAAATTTACATCAGTAAGTAAATTTCTGGGGGACTTCTTGGCGGGAAAGTGAAGAGTCATGTCTGCGGTTTTGTTTTATTTTCTAAAATTTGTGTTATGTCGAATATTAATGTGAAATAATGGTGGATTATTAACCGTTAAGTGTTCGTGAGTGTGCATGAGTGTTGGCAAATGAAACAAAACAGCGCAACGTCACTTTTCAAATTCTCTCAAGAAGTCTGCGTGAGGGCTTAGTAAAGCCCCACATCTTTACTGAGATACTCGAGGGGTTGGGGGTATATCATTTCTCACTTCTCATTTTTATTATCATTCATCATCATCATACTGACTGGAAGGAAATATTGTATATTTATGTATTACTTGTAAAAAAAATTACTTTGACACTGGCTAAATGTGCTAATCGCATGAAGCCATCAACTAAAAGAAAGAAAAAAGTAAACCTCTGTATTAATCCTGAGAATATAGTGAGAAAATAAATAAATAATATATTGCAATATGCATCTAATGCAATAATAGTATATATCACTTTATAATTTTTATCTTTATTGCAATAAGGGTGAAAATTCTGTGAATACACGCAACTTTATTGACTTTCTATTTACATGGTGATTATTATGGTGGTACCAAGAATACTATGTCCTCTATAATTGTTCAAATTATCATGGGACGGCCATAAAAATAACAGAGTGAGGATTACAATTTACTATTATCATAAATTTAAAAAGTTACGAAGAAAGAATTTTAATAAAAAAGTTATTCTTTACTAGATTCAAATTAATGTTTATTTTATTTTTTTGACAAGAGACTTGTAGTAACGCCTTGCTTTGATGACAATGTTCGTAATAAAAATAATATTAATAACCTTTATTAACTGCAATAATTTAAACATAATAATTTAAATATAATCTTCTTGGCAGCTTGCGAAGCTAGCTGCGATCGCATCTTCGCGCAAGTTGCGGAACGGCGCACGCCTCGCTGATTGGTTAACATTTAATTCTGCTACTGCGACGACACTTGCGGCTTACTTCACGACCACCAATGAATTATTCTACAGTGTTATACTGTTGCACACACACAGGCGCGCTTTCCTTGCACCGCGATACTATCAGGTTCAGCAGGGGTCCTAGCCTTTACATTACAGACGTTCTCGTTATCCAACGTCATCCTCGATAGGCTCGGAGAATCTCCTCTTCCGTAAAACCCTCGGGAACTGTTACACTCACACATAGACGCCTTGCACGGACACAGATCACGGATCAGCTCGGAACAGTCCGGTCGCAGCGGTTACTCCGTGGAGGTTCCGTCTCCGTGAGAGGTTGTCTATGTATTCGCTGCTCGAGCGCGGTATTTATCTATTGAGTTAACCTTATGGGTCTCTTTATTTGGTGGCTGTTACCACCACTAAACAAACCGAGTACAAGCTTACTTGCTGCTGCGATTGAAACCCGGGACTTTTGGCTCTAACCAGAAGCCGTCTAACCAGAAGACCACCTGAGTGGTAAAAGTCTCTTGTCACAATATAAGTTCTGAATCGTTAAGTAGACACCGTATGATTAAGAGGAATTAATAATATTGAAATGA